>OW388294.1:61024134-62224134 GCA_936450465.1 Gibbula magus
GAGAGAGGAGAGAGAGAGGAGAGAGAGAGAGAGAGAGAGGAGAGAGAGAGAGAGAGAGAGAGAGAGAGAGAGAAGAGAGAGAGAGAGAGGGGGGGGGGGAGATATTAGACTATGCAAGTTGTCTATAATTGTAAAACGTTATACAGTTATATATTCCTAACTGAAGAACTGTAGCAAGTCAGGCAAATTAGCCACAGCACAACAAACTGTTGGCGTTGTGTAACAAGTTTCTATTTTCGGCAGCATTGATGATCAATTGTAACTTTATGTAGGTAGTTGACACATATTATTTACATAATTTACAATAAGGATATTCATGATATTCAAATGTTATAGTTTAAACAAATGCAATATTTTCTCTTGTGAGATCAATTAAACTATGATGTATGGACAAAAGTAATTTTATATGCGTGTCCTTTCCCTGTGTAATCACTTAATGTACATTTTGCCTCAGTGATTGAACTGTATAATACAAACTTGTAATCATCGTGTGGTTAATGAGTAATACATACATGAAGGATTAGTAACTCAATTTTCATTTAAAAAGAAATATTCTGTGATTAGGTGATTAGGTGAATAAAATATGAATGGGTGGTTAAAAGTGGGAACAATCTACCGGTAATTAGATTCATAACGTAAAATTGTATAAATTTGCATAGTTTCGAATACCGTGTATGTATTACATAATGGCAATTGAAAAATTATTGATGTGTGACCAGCATATAAAAAATAGAAATGTAAGTGTCAACGTACAGACCATTTTTAGAATTGACACGTTTTATAAATTATTTGATTAAGTAAAGTGTATTTGCAGGACCTCTATGAAAATAATAATATTGATGATAATGTTATCCCAACTATACCAAAGGCAAAACACACGAACTGTGATTTTAAACATGCTTCTTTTAATGATCTTTTCAAATAATAGTAGTTTTTAATTGTATCGTATACATTCCAACATAACTAATTAATACTTATAACCCTTAACAATAAAAAAAACAAAACTACATCCATTGCAATGTATGACTCGTATCTCCTGATTAATTTGCTATTGAAACGAAATTTCACTCACTCAATGTCATATAGAAATGCCACTCGCGCTTTGATAATATTTGTTTGCAAAATCTGTGGTTATGTCTTCCTTTGGTTGAGAAAATAGATTTACCATAGCTTCTATGTAAGGATGGTCTTAATCTCATTTCCTTTTAATTTCCTATTCAACTATTATTTCTGGTTATCCGAATGTTGATAATTTAGTCATGTAAATTACAATGATCTCATCTATCACATGTTCAGGATATTATAGGAAAATATCATTATTTATTGTACTGGTAATAAAACTATTCCAAAATGTTCCCGTTGCTTCAGAAAACTGAACAACGATTTTATGAACGCTTCACATAATGATAAGAACACATTAAATACTTCATTAAATGATTAATATATAGTTTCTCACTAAAATGTAATTGCATTAAAATAAATTAAGATAAATAGGTTGAAAAGGAGTTTTGAAGAGTGATTATTAATTTAGTTTTAGAAGTAGGGAGATGAAAACAGCTACTGTGATTTTATTCACGCTTCAATGGAAATCCACAGTTTGGAAAGGTGGGCTGTGGAAATGCGATCATTCCACAGTGTGGAAAGGACGCCTTTCGGTTTTGGAAAGATCGTTATTTCCAAGTGTGGAAAGTTGTGGAATGGACGGACGTTTCTCCAGTGGCAGTTTGCGGTAACAGTCGATAAAATAACACCATTTTAGCGTTTAGAATATGTGACCCAAAACAACACAATGGATGTACCTTCAAGCAATAAATCACACATTTGGGTAACGGGAGGAAAATTGGATACATATCCAATATCAGACAACGGCAAGTTTGTCATATTTTACGAGTACTTCAAAGTTTATATTTGTGGAACATATTATCCATAAAATGTGACATACTGCATGTTAACCAGAAACAGGTATTCATTTCAAAGTAATGTTGCAGTTAGAAAGTGTTTTGATGATCGATAAATCAATTCATTTTAGATAATTGATTCACATGACTAAGAGCCATATCTTTTGTAGACAGAACCTGTAACTTCCTTCAAACCACTATATATCATTTTGAAAGTATCAACACATTCGAATACCCAATTATTAATTCAAATCCATTGTGAAAGCTTCTAATGTTGATATGAATGATGGTATAATGGTTCAATATTCATCAATTACAAACTGGTAGACTATGTATATGATTAATCCGAGAAGCTTATCCATAAAATATTCTTCATTCTTCATCATCTCATCTTCTAGAATCCAATCAAAGAAGTTAGAACCCTATTATCTCGTATCTTCTAGGGATTTCATTTCATTTGATAAAACAACATTTCTGTTTAACTTTATTTTTTATTATGAGGATTAAACAAAAAAAATCAAAACAATATTATATTTTAACTGATTAATTGTTATATAATTAATATACCTTTTCAAAACAATATTTCTCATTTTTGAGTTTACAGAAAACAATTAGAAAACTATTTGCGATTATTCATTTGAGAGCAATTACACGTGCACCAAATCGAAAACATTTTATTTTGAAGCATAACAATCAACAGACAAAGCATATATCTCATTCAACCTGATATCATCTTCCTATTTATAATACGTTTATGTCATATCAAGAAATACTTCATTAAGCGGTGTCTATGCAGTTATAATAAAATGTGGTCAAGACACAACCAGTATTTAGATATTTAACACATTCCAGATACATTATATATTTAGATATACAGTTTGTTAGCAAGCGACGTTAAAACAGTTTTTGTTGAGGTTACATTCATTCTGTTATATCAATGACATCATTCGACATTTTAATGAAAAATTGTAATGGCTTTTAGTTAAATCAGCTTTTCAAGTGAAGAACTTTCGGGAAAAGGAGTGTTAACATTTGACTCAAATTCGAAAAATTGTTAAATTTGGAATAATTTGGATCAAAACCAAGATGGTAGGGTAGAGCAGGGTCAATTGTAACACTTTTTAATAAACTGGTTATATAATGGTTATAACTGTTACTTTTGATGAGACCGTCAAATAAACTGGTACTAAATGGTACGCTTTAAATTTAAGTGTCATTTGGGCTTCTACAAGCAGTAGTTACAATCGATCCCGATCACGGGGCAATTGTAACGGGTAGGTGGGTCATTTGTAACACATATGATTAAAATAAATATTTTCAAAACTAAATTAAGAGCTAGACGGTTCAAATAGATCATCTTCATATATTGAGTTTGAAATAAAATACAATTAAATATACATCATCAATAGCAATCATAATTTAACTTGTATGCGATTCGTTTATTGCTGAGCTTAAATCAGTTTTCAAATTTCGCATCAAAATCTTTACACTAAGGGTTGTTCTGTATCAAACTTTATCAAAATTATACCAACATGTTCATCAAACTGTTGACGAAACCTAGAATTGTTATTGTAAATCGACATCACCTGACAAGTCCATGCCAGCTAACAAATGGTTGCAATTGGTGTTTGGAATTCAATATTAGTAAACAAATATTGGTTGAATTAACTTTGCTCATATAAAGGAATTTCGCGTATTTTTATAATGAGAAAAATATAAACGCATAAATGTCCCCCATAGAAGCTAAAATGGCGTTAAACAATAACTAACTCAAAAAAACCATACCATATTTCCCAGTTGGGTGGAACTCAATGAAGATCTCTAACTTTGCCTAATTATTATTCTAAAAACTTATTTCTTTGCAATGTTGGCGAATTTGAGTTACCATCTGCATCATATTTATAATGATCAGATAACCATTAGAGAGTCAATTTGAAGTGCTCTGTTAAAAATCATTTCATTAAACAATTTATACTAACTAAAATATTAATGAATTGCTGGATTTAGATTATTCCAAGCCAGGGTAAACTTGACTCCATTTGAGTGTGTCGAGATATTATACTTTTTTACTTGTTCAAGCAATCGATGTATTGCGTTTCAATAGATGATTGTAATTTAATTCAATATTTCCATATGTAAGAAATGTTATCTTTGAACGTCCCTTTTTTGTCAAATCTCACTCTGTTTTGATTGACTAAAGTTGTTTGACAATAGCAAGGCAGAACTTGTTGGTGGGGGTATTCTGTAAGGTGAGATTCATTTGGACGTAAGAAAATTTTAATTGAAAGAGAGAGAGAGAGAGAGAGAGAGAGAGAGAGAGAGAGAGAGAGAGAGAGAGAGAGAGAGAGAGAGAGAGAGAGAGAGAGAGAGAGAGAGAGAGAGAGAGAGAGAGAGAGAGAGAGAGAGAGAGAGAGAGAGAGAGAGAGAGAGATATCTTTATTTCCTCTAGTTAATACCGAAGGAATAAAATAAGTATTATATACAGGGTTATTTACAGCAATCTGTGACATGAAATGTATTACTCATTGTAACATTTAAGAAAATATGGTTTAAGGTCATGCACATACAGTGAAAATCGTAATAAAATATTTTCCCATAACATTGTATCTACTGAGAAATAACAACTGTTTTCTGCTCCAAAGAGAAATGATCTTGTTCATCTTGCATTTTAAATAATAAATAAGTTTCACCATCAAGGTTATCAATTAAATATGTAAAAAAGTCATTCCTTTGCTGGAGTAACTTCTCATAGTGAAGTAATATATGGAAGTCATAATCAAACGTTTGTTATTTTGCAGATAGAACACTCACTTGATATTTAACCTTTTGAGGATATTTTGACACAAAATTGTAAGGTAGATATATAATTTGGGTATTTGTATGCTAGTTGCCAGAGAATATGATAAGAGAGTGTAGTATGAGTTGATGCGTAAAATGACATGTGAAATGATTTAAGGCCTTAAAGGGGAACCCACTCAACCTTGAACCACCGCCATTACAAAGAGAGCAACACCCTTCGTACATCTGCTAGAAATGACCATTGTTTTGTACAGTTCGAATCTTCTTACGTAGACGTAAGGTGAGAACTTAACTTGATGATAAAACAATCCTTTCTTTAATACCTTTTCTTGTAGAAAAGGTCCCTGTAGTAATGATATTTGTTTGAAAGTTTGTCAAGACGGTGTGACTGTGAGCTGAACTTTGTACTTACAAAGTTTGACATGATTGTTACTGTTAACTTTATTTCTTCGTTGTGAGGTTTTGATCATATTTCACATGTAACTTGACAGCAATACATGAAAACTCTAAAGTTTCAAGAAGATAATTCACAAGTTCCATATTACAATAGGTCGATGATTTGTCAAATTTCTTCCTTGTCTGACATGCAATGCATTGTGGGTATTGTGAAGGCGCTCTTAGATCGGAACAAGGGAAGCTCTATGCTAAACTTGCCAGAGAGACTGCGTCAAACGTAGATATTTTGTCTTTTATATCAATTTAGCGTCATTGTGATGCAATATTTCCCTTAAGTCATTATGACAAATTGTAAAAAATCAGGTCAGTGTTTTTTTACCAATCAAGTTTAAACCACCATGTTTGTATTGCAAATCCTCATATAAACGCATTCAGGATTTATATCCTCATTGTTAAACCTACTCATGTATGTCAATCTCCTTGACACAATTGTTCAACTGCTCCGTAAACCCTTTCATATAATTATTCTGTCTGAACTAACTCTTTTATATAATTATTTTGTCTGAATTAACTCTTTTATATATTTATTCTGTCTGAACTTACTATCTTTGAGCCATCCCATAACTTATAATCTCGTCCTTGAATATTCCCCACATAACATTTCCCCCCTCCGAATAGGAGTCGTCCCCGACTCAACGGAGAACTCAACATCACACCAATCGAACCATCCAATACTGGGTACACCATGGCAGAGAAAATGTCATCCAATGCCACCATTAATAAAAATCAGGTCCCCTATGAACCTATGCCCAAATTTAGAATATCACACTGTGACCCAATATTGTTTGGCAATGCAAACACAATTAAGAAAACCCTAACCCTGAAAAGAAACATGTAAACATCCATAGTAGAAAACACATCTCTCCAAGAGAAGACAATACATTTAGAGTTCATAATATCCTTGCACAGCACCAAGAATCATTAGCAGAGTTCACAACGTCATAGTCTTCCATCTTTCGGTATAGCTGCGGTCAAGCACGGAATAATATAAATACATTAAAGTTCATCGTGCACAATCCATCATTGAAGTCAATCACAGCAATGCGAAATATTATTAAGTCACATCTCAAGTTACAAGTATTCTCCATCGCACACTGAAGATACTAATAGTCAATGTTCAAAGTTCAGCCTCTGAGTAATGTTCCCTTCACCCACTTTCACATGTGAATGTCACAGAACTGGTTCACGGTGTACAGTCAGTGTCAGTACTTCCGATATGTAGCTAGCACAAGCACGTCTACAAGTGCCTTTTCAGTATCAGTCCACTGCAGACCGTTTGTCAGCTGTCACCCCCGATTGACGACAGGGCGACTCCACAAGTCATTGACAGTTCCTGGGACCCGTCCCCTCAGACGCGTATCCCTCGACACGCCCCCTCAGACACGTTACCCGGTTCCAATTTGGTTTCGTCGCACGACCTGGCTACTGTATGTGAAGGTGCCATTCATCTGGTGACCTCCGGACCGTACCATTGAAGCTACGTCTGTCGCATTAAGTGGCTGACATCAAGCAGTCAACCGCAACCAGTCACTGCCCAGAGCTGAGTACCAGTATTCCTCTGCATGGCAACGAACCATAACCTCAGTGGTTATCCGCTCCTATAACACTTGAGAAAAGTACGACAGAACACCGCAAGAACAATATGTCAACATCACGATAAACCTGTGTGATGTAATTATTATCTATGAACATTATTCCAACCTCTTATAACTACGCATCATACTACATTCACTGGTCAGGTGTTTCATGTAAAACTGCTCAGATTGATAATCCCATAGATTATCATGACAACAACTTCTATAGTCTCCGACATAGAAAATCTCGGCCGCTTTCTCGCAGACCTTCAAAGAAAGACATTTGTTCAATGATGTTCACTTACTTGGCCATCACCATGTAATGCAGACTTGACAAGAGAAAATTCAGATATATATATACAGAGAGCATCAACGAATCACCTGCCCAGTTCCATATCAAAACAATCAATGTACAACAAGAAATGTGTTTGCATTTTGTTTAAAATCATAATACTCATAAATAAGAACTAAATACATTGCCCACATGTAAACATAACGTTCTTTTTGTTTCCATTATATCGATATGAACACATCAAATATTTTTTGTATGTAACAGTCCAACCCGTAATCATAACCTATCTAATGAGGCTCATATTTCCTTCCGTAGGACATTTTAGCCTTCTGCTTAATATATAAATATCGACAAAGTCTTCACCGACTAAAGACAATCCCCTTAATTCTTTATAGAAATGACCACCCCCAATATCTTGAGAGAGCCTCCTTTCCCATGCAAAATACGTAAGACAAAATAATCATATCGATATAATTCAAAAACAACGCCATGCTACATGTTTTACCCGAGCGAACCAAAGGCACATTAAATACTGGACAGTGCTTCTCTTTGCGTCCATAGCACTGCTGGAAATCTATTGATGAAAATTCAATAAATTGATCCTTAGCTTTTGAGACTGCCAAGTAGTCCGGTAAATTTGTGATCTCTGTAGTGTGAGTACTTGACTCATTCACTGGAATGCCAAAACACGAAAAACATCAAATAGATGTGGATAAGATTAAATCTGAACGACTGACGTTATCAATAATTGTTATTCGTTCGGACAAAGAAAACTGTGCTTTCGGTATAATAAAAACGAACATCTTTATGACTGATGTGAAACAATGGGTAAACAACTTGCATTTCTCTTTCAATTCTCTGCAAAGTAGCAGCAAGTTCCGCGAATGGTATCAATAGTGGACTCAGTTTACCATGGATGAACTCTTGAACTCCCATCATTAATTCGTCTATCTCCTGTCTAATGACAGAGTGTAATGACAACCTTTCCATTAAACCTGTTAATGTTAAAAACAAAGTTTTCTCTAGATGTTGTAGAGAAGTTGCAACCCTTTGAATATAATTATGGTTATCCTTTATTCCATTCATAGCTAAAGTAATCCGTTTATTTGATTTACCCATATATGACGTCATCAACTTCGATTGTGCCAGTAATTCACGGTTTATATTTTTTGTCTTTAAACTCAACTTATTGACATAATTCTTTTTATTACCTACGAGGGCAATCATATCGGGGTTCATATTTTTCATACGATGCCCTAGGGCAACATATCACTTTGTCATGGTGACGTGACGTCATAAACAATGCTATGACGTCACGTTTCGTCTATGACGTTGCGTTCTAAATCCGGCGGAGGTGGGTCGCCAGCCTATGGTTGAACGTGGATTTTAGTGTATTTTCATTATTTCAGGACATCGGTAATAAACAGAATATTATATTCGTGTCTATGTCATACTATATTTACGACACTCGTGCCTGAATATCGGTATATCCCTCGCTCTCGCTCGGGAAATACTAATATTCAGGCACTCGTGTCGTAAACATAGTATGACATAGACACTCATATAATATCCTCTATATACGATTTACATCATCTAATGTAGCTGTGCCAAAAAGTGACCTACTTAGGGTACCAATGAAGCCTAATGGTGCCCTTTTTGACCGTGAATTTATGTAACCTGCGCTTTCTCCTACTTTTGGTATCAACTTTTTTATATCACTCTTCACGCCTTCTACATGTCACCATAGATCTTCCTCTGCTAACTTAATTTTTCTATCCACTGTGGACAGATATTGACAATGGTTATCTAACTTGGGACAATACGTTTGTTCTGTCCCATGTCCATTTAATTTAGCAAGTGAGATGCCCTGCAACTCTCCTCCTGTTTTGGACGACAGTAAAAATGTGTAAACTGCAATCCCTTCATTTCTTCAAACTCTGGCAGTTCATAACGAAATACATGTAACCACTTATTACGAGCAATATCAAGTTGAGATGTCTTTAAAAACATAACACCATACTGAGTTCTTAGTACTGAACTCGTTTGCACTGGTCCTTGTCTGGCTTCCATCCCGCCAATCAAGCAGCATATTAGCACAACGAACCACATCTTGGATGCTGTAATAAAATCACCCTTCAGTCATTGTATATTCCCATAGACTCATATCGTATCCACTATATATCATCATCATCATATTCCATATTCAACTTATCGACCTTTATATAGCACTGTGTAGCTCTCCTTGGCCCACAAAACACTATAGTACATCCTCCGTTCACACTATATATCAGCATCATCATATTCTATATTCAACGTATCGGCCTTTATGTAGCATTGTGTAGCTCTCCTTGGCTCACACAACACTATAGTACATCCTCCGTGTACCTATATATCATCATCATCATATTCTAAATGCAACGTATCAGACTTTATGTAGCACTGTGTAGCTCTCCTTGGCTCACACAACATTATGCTATATCTCTGTGTACTCATCATTGTTGTAGTCTATATTCATCGTTTCTCTCATTATGAACACTGTATAGTTTGTCTCGTACAACACTATACTATATCTCTGTTCTTCCATAAGTATAGCTCCTCCTTGGACCTAGTTGAACCCTCTCTGGTTCAGGTATAATCACTTGTAACTATTGAAACCCTGTCTCCATTTGGACAGAATCTCCTTTGAACATCCACAACCTATTGCAAAATATTATAACCCCCGTAGTAACCCAAATAAGCGTAACTTTGTCGACAATCGATCCCAAGTAGCTTCTATGGTGTAACGACCTATTCAGGACGGGTGATCAAGCCGTGACTGACAAGCCGACACCCTACTTAGAGTCGATCATCATAAACAACCAAAGCCCACGTAAAATACCTAAGCCTTATTCATAGTTTCTGTGTATCCTCGAAGTACTCGCTCATAAGCAGTACCCCATCGTACAACACATTTAGGAACCTTTCTTCTTCCGCCTTTTCCTTGCATTTTTCCTAACAATCTGTTCAATCTTATATGCTTGTATCAAGTCCTTTGCTAAATTCTTGCTTGGTTCCCAAGTAGCCTCTGACACTGGATAACCTTCCCAATGTATCTTATAGAAGGAATAACCATTGATAAGTTTGTGAGCCATAATGCGCTTCATCTTAAATACCTCGGGCTGTCCTAACTGTATATCATCGCCCTCAACGACCAAGTCATCGGCCTCTTTATCCGATTCCATGTCACCATCCTCACGTATAACCTCAACTGACTCCTTGAACGAGTTCTTCTTTTTGTTTGTATCAGTCCCATCGACTGTAACCTCTGCCACTGCAGCCTTATCTTCTATATTATTAATCACCCTTTCACTGGCAGCTGTTGCCTGTATCTCATCTGTTTGACCAATGTTATTTCTTATACCTGGGTCTTTATAGGGTTTCAATCTATTTGCATGAACTGGCACCTTAAGCAAGATATTATCCTCTACCTTCCTTAATTGATACGTGCAGTGACCTTTTAAATCACAAATATAATAAGGCCCAGTAAAACTTGGAGTTAGTTTCTTGGACAAACCCGGTTCTTCCATCCTCCTATCTACCCATACCTTGTCACCTAGTTCAAAGCATGGCATCTTAGACCCTCTATCAAAATACCCTTCAGCTCTTTCAT
The DNA here is from genome assembly GCA_936450465.1 of Gibbula magus. Classification (NCBI taxonomy): domain Eukaryota; kingdom Metazoa; phylum Mollusca; class Gastropoda; order Trochida; family Trochidae; genus Gibbula; species Gibbula magus. Next base: position 61,034,803 of record OW388294.1, read on the forward strand.
GTGCCTTTAATAAATTCTTTTTGGCAATCTCCCTTGTGACACCCACCAACTCTGAAATTGCTTCGACCCTTTGATGTATTGTCTGCGGTAACCCCGCTGTTGCCCCTAGTTCCACATCAATGGGTAGATTCGTTTCTTGACCAAACACTAAGAAATATGGACTAAAAGCCGTTCCCTGCGAGTGAGGGGTAGAATTGTATGCAAAAGTAATACTAGACAAATATTTATCCCAATCATTTTGCCTCTTGTCCACGTAGTACTTTAAACTCACCTCTAAGAAATAATTAAATTGTTCTGATGCACCATTTGTAGCTTGGTGGTGGCTCGCTGTACGCAGAGCCCTAATGGACAAAATCTTACACAAATGCGCAAATATCCGGCTAATAAATGGGCCCCCATTATCCGTAAGTACTGTACTAGGAACTCAGAAGATACAAATAAACCTATCATAGAACACACTTGCCACCTCTGCAGCTTCCAATGTTTTTAATGGAAATGCCATGGTAAAACGACTAAAGCTACATGTTACTATTAAAATATGTTTATGTCCACTTGTAGTAACAGGTAGGGGTCCTATTGTGTCAGCAAGCACTCGATCCCAGAGCCTGCCTTCTATCGGTAGAGGTTTTGACGGTGCGTGATGTTGCCCATAGGCCCTTTTAACTAGCTGACTGTCTACACAAGTCTGGATATAATTCTTTATGTCCGTATACATTGAGTGCCAATAATATTTATTTCTTATATGCTGGAATGTCCTATCTATACCCTGGTGACCCGCCATCAAATTATCATGATATGCGGACAAAACTTTGTTAACTAAACTTCTAGGAATTACCACCTGCTTGACACACCTATTTTTCCAATTTCCGGATGTCTGTGGCCCCCACAATCTAAAAGGCGTGCCATTATCTAGGACGTACTCCTGACACTGTGCCTGGAATAACTTGCTATCTTTATCGGCCAAATCTGAATACCCTGAACTCAAATAATCAATTATTGGACGTAATGCTGTGTCTGCCTGTTGCTTAGCCTGTATATCCCCCAGTGATATAACCACATCTTTTTGTGTGTCTATCACATTCCCAACTTCGCTATCTTTTTGCTCTACTTCCTCCTTGCTACCCTCGTCCTTCATGTCTACTGGAACCACCATGTCATCTCCCTTATCTATAGAGAATAGGTTGCCTATATTTTCCAAAATATCTGACTCATCCGGCTCTAAGTGTTCGCATCGCGACAACCCATCCGCATGGCTAATATACTTTCCTGGGCGATATCTTATAGTAAAATTATACTCTCCCAAAAATAAGGACCAACGAATAAGTCTCACCGTCCTGGTGCGGTTGCTGGTTAGATATTGAAGTGCCTTATGATCTGTCATAATTATAAATTCTCTTCCCTGCAAATATTCCTTGAAATGATGAATCACACTTATGACTGCCAATAATTCTAGCTCTGTAATACTATAATTACGTTCTGCCTGAGACAAACTTTTACCTGCATAAGCTATTGCATGTTCAAACCCTCTCTCGTCTGCTTGTGCCAAGACAAAACCCAAAACTGTTAATGATGCATCTGTTGTTAGAATGAAAGGCTTTGTCCAATCTGGAAACGCTAATATTGGAGGATTTACTAAGGCTTTCTTCAACTTATTAAACGACTCTTCTTCCTCTGTACCCCAATGAAATTTCTCATTTTTCTGTAACAGTCTATTTAATGGATGAGCAATTTTAGAATAATCCTTCCCAAAACGCCTGTAATAACCACTTGTTGTAGGTAGGCCTCTTTTGGCTATTTTTTGGCTATTTTCTTGGATATTTTAATTTGGATATTTTTTTGGATATTTTTTTAATTTGGGCTTGTATAGGATATTTTTTTAATTAGGGCTTGTATAGGATATTTATGGAGTGGACCGAAATTCGGTCAAACTGATGTTCTCAGACATGACAGCGTACAGGTGTTCTCAGTGTCGTATATATGGTTTGACCAATTTAATTGTTAATTGAATTGAGCGATTTAAGTGACAAAATTAGGTCAGACTGACCTCATTTATACCCTCTCAAGGTATGATAAAAGGCCACTTTGTTTCATGAATGCATTCATTCTCAGTCGAATCTTGAGAAGTGTTCTTATGTTCTTGGTGCTCTGTGCTGTTTACCTCGAAGATAGAAAATGGCAAAATTACCCCAGGACCCTATGGAGAGATATGGACTAGCCACTATGGCAGATAAGCAGTTGACAGAGATGCAGGATCCTCGTTGTCATTTGGACTTGGGTGGAGAGGTGTATGTGACTGCTCAGACTTGGAATGAAATGTTAAGCATACATATCCGCAAGTTTGATGTTTTCCCTAATGGCAGTAGCTATCCTACCAAAAGGGGGATTATGTTGACTCTGAAACACTGGTTGGAACTGCCAGGAGTGTTCAAGTTCTTAGAGCAGTATGGCAAGAGATATTTTTATACACATGTGGGAACCAGTGTCTATGCCATCATAGAAGATCATGATGTGGATCTCAGACACTGGGAGTTTAATGATGATAAACTAGTACCTTCCTCAAAAGGTATTCTACTCTCCCAAGATCAATGGACAAAATTGAGAGACTGTTGTGACGTGATGCCAGACTTTGTGCCTGAAATGAGGGACATGATGACATGCCCAACTGACTCTCTTCAGAGTACATATTCAAATAAACTTATAGAGAAGAAAAACAAGACCCGTGAGTCTAAGAACTCGAATGACTCCTTTAAGAGAAAACTACTGGATGATGATGAGTCTCAGTCTGACAAAGAAGTTCCCAACACTGAAGGAGAGGATCATGTAGATCAACAAATACGTCAGATCCGTGAGGAGATGGATAAAGACTACAGAAGATTTGATCAGCAGATGGACTTACTGATTCCAGGGTATAGCAGTTTGGTTAAGGGGAAGAAACCTGATCATTATCCTGTTGGTTATATTAAAACCACGGCATCTGATGGAAGACCACAATATGAGGTTGCAAAACCTTTCAATACCTCAAATGAATCGCCGCCAATGTACCTCGATTTAAGGTCACCACCATTTTCTGATGATGATAATAATGATGATTGTGTTGACGATCGTGGTGTAGATGATGAACATTTTCATCAGGGTCAAATGGAGCATTTGCAATGTTGGAAGTGTAATCCTAGTGACTATATCAACTGGTAGAACTGAGACTTGACTCTTTTAAGAACTGTCCTATACAGATGACCCTTGGCTTCAACATAAGACCAGACTGTGACTATTTGTATATGGTAGGACAACCAAACCAAAAGAGTGATACTGCTGTTGGTTCAACAGTGTGATCATGATATTGTAATAAACATATTGTATGTATTTTTCTTGTGTTGGTCTTCTTTTTGTAGATATATAAATAGAGTGAACATCAATAGAATTGGATCATTTACACATCATGGCATCTTACATTACATGATATTTATTAGGATTCAAAAACATCAATTATGCCAGCGAAGTTATTCGAAGCTGTGAAAGCTGAAGGTCAATTTAAGATTCGATTTATTTTCATGTTATCTTTGGGTCTATCCACTCAAGTCTACCAAAGGTAGTGAAAGCCTTAACAGAAAAACACAATATCGTATACTTGGTATTTTATCAGATTGGTATGGAAACTGAATTCAATATAAGTTGACAGAACTTTATATATATATATATATATATATATATATATATATATATATATATATATATATATATATATATATATATATATTAGGTCGAGATAATGACTAACCTCATTTGCTTCAGAACATTCAGGGAGGACACATCACCATGAGTCAGTATAAACTTTTTGTCCCAGACACCGAGAAATGGACTCGCTATTATATGTTGCAAGTACAGGTTAAATGAACTTGTCTGTTGACAGAACACTGGAGCTTTATGATCCAGAATGACCTAAAATTTTTCAAAGAAAGGAAACGAAAAGAACAGGCACTAGCCATGCCTTATGCTGAACAACCCAAAATTAACTTTGTCTCTCCAACACAACAAGTCGTGGAGCAAGCCAAAGCTCAAGAGAAACGCGAAAGGGCTTACAAAGGAGAGCACAAAAAGTGTGTGTCATTCCTGACAAGAAAGTTAAAGAAAACACATCACACAAAAAGAAGTCTCTTCCAAAAGAGGGAAAGCCAGATCGTTACAGTAAGAAGGCATAATGTATTCCTGTCCAGAGTGTTTCAAGACATATTCTAGGCCAGATAGTCTAAAGCGTCATATGACTATCAAACATGAACAACTGCAACCACCACCACCACCACCACCACCACCATCACCACCACAACCACCACCACCACCACCACCATCACCACCACCACCACCACCAACACCACAACCACCACCACCACCACAACAACAACAACAACAACAACCACCGCAAGAGGTTTCATTACGACACCCCTTCACCATGATCGTTTCTGGGCCAACATCATCAGGAAAATCGTATCTTGTTCGACACATTTTGGAAAGCCTCAAGATTAAACCTTACCCTCAACGGGTCTTATGGCTTTATCGTTGCTGGCAACCTTTCTATGATGACATTCTACAATCCGTGTATCCTCCTGTAGAGTTTGTTCAAGGTATCCCCATAGATTTGGACCAAGACTACTTTTTTGACACAGGAGTAAGAAATGTCCTTGTTCTGGATGATCTCATGTCAACAGCTAGTAAAGATCCTAAAATAACAGATCTATTTACAGAAGGTTCCCATCATCGTAACCTCTCTGTTATCGCCATCAATCAAAACCTTTTCTATAATAGGAACCCAACGCAGAGACGGAATTCGCCTTATGTAATATTGTTTAACAATCCAGTAGACCAACAATCCATCATGACCTTGGGTCGTCAAATGTATCCAACCCGATCCCATCTTTTCATGCAAAAATTTTAAGAGGCTACGAGTGAACCCTATGGTCATCTTTTAATCGATTTAAAACCTGATACAGCCTCAGACGAAAGACTTCATCTGAGGCTGTATCAGGTTTTAAATCGATTAAAAGATATATATACAACACAAGAAAAATACATACAATATGTTTATTACAATATCATGATCACACTGTTGAACCAACAGCAGTATCACTCTTTTGGTTTGGTTGTCCTACCATATACAAATAGTCACAGTCTGGTCTTATGTTGAAGCCAAGGGTCATCTGTATAGGACAGTTCTTAAAAGAGTCAAGTCTCAGTTCTACCAGTTGATATAGTCACTAGGATTACACTACCAACATTGCAAATGCTCCATTTGACCCTGATGAAAATGTTCATCATCTACACCACGATCGTCAACACAATCATTATCAGAAAATGGTGGTGACGAAGTACATTGGCGGCGATTCATTTGAGGTGATATAACCACATCTTTTTGTGTGTCTATCACATTCCCAACTTCGCTATCTTTTTGCTCTACTTCCTCCTTGCTACCCTCTTCCTTCATGTCTACTGGAACCACCATGTCATCTCCCTTATCTATAGAGAATAGGTTGCCTATATTTTCCAAATTATCTGACTCATCCGGCTCTAAGTGTTCGCATCGCGACAACCCATCCGCATGGCTAATATACTTTCCTGGGCGATATCTTATAGTAAAATTATACTCTCCCAAAAATAAGGACCAACGAATAAGTCTCGCCGACCTGGTGCGGTTGCTGGTTAGATATTGAAGTGCCTTATGATCTGTCATAATTATAAATTCTCTTCCCTGCAAATATTCCTTGAAATGATGAATCACACTTATGACTGCCAATAATTCTAGCTCTGTAATACTATAATTACGTTCTGCCTGAGACAAACTTTTACCTGCTTAAGCTATTGCATGTTCAAACCCTCTCTCGTCTGTGTCACGGACTAGTCTATCAATGAGTGAAGACAAAGATTTGAACAAACTGAAAACGTTTATTACAAACAATAAACACTCAAACACTAAAGAAATATTTCATACATCATTCAAAACACTCAAAATCACACTCAAGATCAGACTCGCTCATTCACATAAACAATCACCTCACACTCCCGATATCATACATCACATGCAGACTCACTCGTGTACGTTCACCTCACACTACTGCATGCACTCTAGTTCATTATGCATTCATGTTTCACATCACATTCAAATATGCAAAACACTTCACATGACGTCACACTACACACGTCACATGCAACATTACCATATGCAGATCAACATGTTCAAACACTCACATAATACAATACATGATTACATTTCAATACAATTTCAATTAACAAAAACAATAAATCATAAGATGATAGATGAGTTCGGTCCACCAATACGTGGTATTATGGTCAAGTCAACTACTTGAGTGAAAGTTCACGGGTCATCATGACACATGATATAGAGTTCTCATATTAGAACACGTCAGTTCACCTCAGAACGGAGGAGAGTTCAAAACGCCTTCGTCATACACGAAGAATGATAGTTCAAGTCACACTTGAAATGATACGTCTCTACACTGCACCGATGTAGGATCGAACACCAGATCCACCATGTGTCCAATACCAAGGTTTCCACATGCGACCATCAGCCAGTCGTAGCAGACCATCCACAGTACCGTGAATACATTACGATGACGTCACACCAGTCTTGATGACGTCACCACGGAGCAGAGGTCAACGAGCGTAGCCAACAGGTTACCGGTCCTATGGCGTCTGTCCATGCACCCCTGTGTCCCGACTACCTCGTCCCCAAGTTCTCCACTAGAATATAATATCACATATTCTTATTTCATCATGAAAAATACATTCACTATAAGTGACATTTTCAAACAGTGAAATATACCATTTTCAATACAAACACATTAACATATAATTCTGCCATATGTTAATGTAAAACGTGATTCTTTTATGAATTGCACACAAATATAAAGTAACACAATTGTAAACATTTCAAATACAAAGTTAACAATAAAGTTCAAATACAATCAATCATACTTACGGCTCAAAACAGCCCATGTGACCAGGTCATACGCCAGCAATTCAATGCTCTGACACCCTGTACAACTCGTCCACAGCTTTTATACACTTAGTGCACGATCCTGTCATGCAACATGCACACTGTCGAACCGTGGTTGCGTTCGGCGATGCACTCATACAGTTATGTTCAGAGCTACTGTGACATTACCCCCCAACTGAAGCTTTTGCTACATCGCAAAATTAACCAAAAAAAACATAGCTCTTAACATAGCCCCAAGCAAATACATACATTCTGCTTTGCCACACAACTCACTCAGACAACTTACTGTCTCCACATCTGCTCAGTAGATCAGCACCAACATTCTCTTTACCCGCAATGCTGTGCAATACAAATCTGAATGGCTGTAACATCAAAGCCCACCTCATAATTCTGCTATTTGTCATCTTCGCAGTGTTCAGCCACGTCAAGGATTGGTGATCTGTCTCTAAAACAAACTCACGTCCATACAAGTACTGTTTCAGTTTACCAACAGCCCACACGATGGCCAGACATTCCTTTTCAACAGTGGCATACGCGGTTTCTCGTTGAAGTAACTTACGGCTCAGGTACATGACAGGAAACTTGATATCATCCACAACCTGTAGTAGTACCGCACCAATTCCGGTTCCAGATGCGTCGGTTCTGAGAATGAAGGGCTGCTCCCAGTCTGGCAGTTTCAACACTGGTGCCTGCGACATCATAGCCTTCAAGGTCTCGAATGCTGATACAGAAGTTCTCGACCACTCCAAATGGTTTGGTGTACCTTTCCTGGTCATATCTGTGAGAGGCGCTGCAACAGTAGAAAAATTAGGCATAAACTTTCTATAATAACTGGCAAGTCCCAAAAATGACCTCATTTGTTTCTTGTTGCTAGGACGCTCCACAGCAAGAATCTTCGAAACTTTCGTTGCTTCTGGTCGTAGTTCACCGTTTCCAACAATATGCCCCAGGAATTCCAAACTGTCAAAACCAAAGAAGCACTTACTTGGGCGCGCAGTCAAATGTGCCTCTCTCAACCTCTCAAAGACCTTCCTCAGCACCGCAAGATGTTCCTCCCATGTCTCCGTGTAAATTAGTATGTCATCAATATAGTTCATGACGTCATCAAGGTCCTTCAACAGTTTCCGCATCATCCTGGTGAACACAGCAGGGGCATTGACCATTCCAAACGGCATGACCTTCCACTGGAATAAGCCAAACGGTGTTACAAACGCAGTCATCTCTCTAGTCTCCTCCCTCACTGGAATCTGCCAATATCCCTTGGAAAGGTCAATCTTAGAGAAAAACTTGGCTTTCTGTAACCTAGAATAGAGTTCTTCAGTGTTAGGTATTGGTTCGGCGTCAAAAAGACTTATCTTGTTGACCTTGCGATAATCTGTCCAAAATCTATAAGTACCATCCTTCTTATGTACCAACACAATAGGACTAGCATATGATGACTTAGACGGTTCAATCACATCCATTTTCAACATCTGATCTAGTTCCTCCTTGACAACATTCTTCATATTGTATGGGATAGCATAAGGCTTACATCTAACAGGGTCATCTGATGTTAACCTTACATCAAATTCTTCCAAACTAGTCTTCCCTGGGAGATCTGTCAAAACATCTTTATACTGATCCAATACCTGAGATAAGTCCGCCAACTGCTCAGTCGACAAGTTGTCAGCGATTCCAACATCAGTCACAGACTCCTTACCAATCAGGGGCGGCAACTCTAGAGTAGGCATTTCATGTTCTGTAAGACAGTCAATGGTTTCAGTTTCAACAACAGCAACACACATCTCATGAACCTTATCAGCTACTAAATCTGAATCCCTTTCACAGTATCTCTTCAAAAGGTTTGCATGATATGTCTTGACCCGTCCTCTAACATTAATCCTGTAATCAGCCTGTCCAAGTTTATCTTCAACTTTATATGGTCCACGCCATTGCATCAATAACTTGTTGTTCTGTGTAGGAAGTAGTATCAATACCTTGTCCCCTACATTTAATCTTCTTTCCTTAGCCCGAGAATTATAAATTTTAGCATACCTTGTTGTTGAACGTTGTAACTCCTTCTGAGCCAGTGCACAAGTGTCCTCCAACCTGTTCCTAAGGTCCAGCACGTACTCGTACGTCGTCCGTACTTCCGGATCAGACACTTCTCCAGTCCACAATTCCCTCAGAATCTGCATTGGACCTCTAACTGTCCTGCCATACAACAGTTCAAACGGTGCAAAACCTAGACTTGATTGAGGTGCTTCCCGGTAAGCAAAAAGAAGTGGTGCTAAATACCTGTCCCATTCTGTTGGTTGTTCCGCACAGAGCTTCTTAAGCATAGACTTCATCGTCCCGTTGAAGCGTTCCACAAGTCCGTTGCAGATAGGGTGATAGGGAGTAGTCGTAAGCTGCCGTAGAGAAAGCAATCGTCCAACCTCCTTCATGACATCAGAAGTAAATTGTGACCCCATATCAGTCAATATCTCCTTAGGCACGCCCACTCTACTAAAGACAGAAATTAAAGCTTCAGCAACAGTTTCAGTGTCTATATTTGGCAATGCAACAGCCTCGGGATATCTGGTAGCATAATCCACTATTGTCAAAATGTACCTGTTCTTCCTGTCGGTGACTGGAGACAACGGTCCTACCAAATCCACAGCGATGCGGTCAAAAGGTGTGTCGATCAGGGGCATCTTTCCCAAGGGTACTCGTCCAACTTTACCTTTTGGTATTGTCCTCTGGCATACGTCGCAGGATCTACAAAACCGTTTCACATCTGCTTGGATACCTGGCCAATAAAATTGTCGTTGAATCCTATCCAAAGTTTTTCTGACTGCTAAGTGTCCTGAAAAGATAGTTGCATGACCCACATTCAACACTTGAGATCTGAATTGTTTTGGTACAACGAGTTGGGTAAATAATTTGCCACTTTCAAATCCTGTTGACATGAACTCCCTCATCAAAAGGCCATTTTTGAAACGAAATCTAGTAGTATTCTTACCCTTGATCTTTTCAGCTTTCTCTTGTGCTAGTTGGTACACACGTTGTAATGTTTGATCATCTTTCTGTGCAGATATCATTTCCTCACTTGTCACATTATCGATTTTGAAATCAGGAGTAAGCAATGGAGTTACCTTATCCTGGGATTTCCTCGTTTGCGACCTTGTCTGAACAACTCCAACTTCGTTGATCTCCTTGATCTCCAACGTGGTCCAGTTTGGATCCGGATTCTCCCTGGTCCTCGCACCTGGTACATCACCAATGATAAGTTCATAAATGGGCGTTTCAAAAACCATAGCTTGTATATTACCTTGGTAGTATGGTGTATTTACATATACATTGCACAAAGGAACACTACGCTGTATACCATCAATAGGCTTGTACATACCATTCTTCTCACTCATGGCTGAAGCAGGCACTAACGAACGTTTAATTGCAGCACTTGAGCAACCTGTGTCACGTAAAATTCTCACCTTCTCACCATTGAAAGTAGTACTGACAATCCTAGAGTCTGACCCAGTTTCCTCAATCTCCTCTGTAACAAGTGACTCGGTACATCCTGCAGTCTTCGGTGTGGTCTGGTTCCGGCCGTCATGTTGTCGATTCCAGTTCCTCTGAGGGCAGTCTCTCCTAAAATGTCCACTACCCTGACATATGTAACAACGTCGAGGTATCTCAGGCTGCTTATATTGGGAACCTGAAGTAGGCGACAGTTCATCCTCTTTTGTATCACCTTTAGAAATTCCTGGCCTGTTTGGGTACTTACCCCCACTGCCCTTATGACCACGATCTTGTCCTCGATCCTGGCCCTTGTATCTGGACTGACGTGCGTCTCTGTACTGCTCTGCTAGAAAGGCCATATCCGCTGCGGTCTCTGGAGCTCTCTCCCTGAGAAATAGTCCCAAGTCTCGTTCCGTCGAATTCAAAAGCTGTTCCTTCAATAGAAGATCTTGTAAATCATTAAATGTTTCTTTAATGTTACTTAACTGTATCCATCGAGACAGATAGTTCTTTAACCTTTGCAGAAACTGTGTATAACTTTCATTTTGTTCAACACGTGAATTTCGAAACTTGAACTTGAAACCTTCTTCTGTCAAGTCATAGCGTTTCAATAAAGCAGTCTTTACCTTCAAGTAACTTGTAGCATCCTCTTGGCCCATACTGACATAAACATCTAGTGCCTTCCCTCTCAACAACACGCTCAAGTGGGTCACCCAATCAGCTTGCTGATAACCTTGACACTCCATCACACGTTCGAAACGTCTAAGATAGGCATCCATATCATCATGTCTATCATCGAAATAAGGAAGTTTCAACTTAACTCTTTGTTGAGTAAACAGAGAAGTATTGCTCGACTCACCCTCATGTTGAGAAGTTTCCAATTTCATACGAGATATCTCTGCATCGGACCTCAATTTCTCCCTCTCGAGTTCCCGATCCTTCTCCTTCTCCTCACTCTCATGTTCCAACTTCCTCAGATGATGTTCCCTCTCACGAAGTCGCTCTTCCCTGTCATGGATATCTTTCTCCTTCCAGATTCTCGTCTGTTCGGCTAGAAAAGTTTTAAAATCCTCCCCAGTTAAGCCCATAGCTCTGCCACATGAAACAACTTTGTCCAAATCCCTGATTGAAAGTAATGATGTCACTTGTGCTTAAGAGTCACTTCACAAAACAAATGTTGATATTACTGAGCTACTATACTCACATGTGTACATCCGGCCAGTCGCGCATACAAGTACACCCAGACCATTGTTATCCGCCACACGCTTCACCACAGTATCAGTCAACACCAGCGTCCCTCTATCAGCACACTCACCCTAACAGATTCGAACACAGTACCGTTCAAAACCAGCCTTCACACAAAGACGAACCAATCACGTGACCTATGAATAAGTACCCGGATTCTCCACCATGATGTCACGGACTAGTCTATCAATGAGTGAAGACAAAGATTTGAACAAACTGAAAACGTTTATTACAAACAATAAACACTCAAACACTAAAGAAATATTTCATACATCATTCAAAACACTCAAAATCACACTCAAGATCAGACTCGCTCATTCACATAAACAATCACCTCACACTCCCGATATCATACATCACATGCAGACTCACTCGTGTACGTTCACCTCACACTACTGCATGCACTCTAGTTCATTATGCATTCATGTTTCACATCACATTCAAATATGCAAAACACTTCACATGACGTCACACTACACACGTCACATGCAACATTACCATATGCAGATCAACATGTTCAAACACTCACATAATACAATACATGATTACATTTCAATACAATTTCAATTAACAAAAACAATAAATCATAAGATGATAGATGAGTTCGGTCCACCAATACGTGGTATTATGGTCAAGTCAACTACTTGAGTGAAAGTTCACGGGTCATCATGACACATGATATAGAGTTCTCATATTAGAACACGTCAGTTCACCTCAGAACGGAGGAGAGTTCAAAACGCCTTCGTCATACACGAAGAATGATAGTTCAAGTCACACTTGAAATGATACGTCTCTACACTGCACCGATGTAGGATCGAACACCAGATCCACCATGTGTCCAATACCAAGGTTTCCACATGCGACCATCAGCCAGTCGTAGCAGACCATCCACAGTACCGTGAATACATTACGATGACGTCACACCAGTCTTGATGACGTCACCACGGAGCAGAGGTCAACGAGCATAGCCAACAGGTTACCGGTCCTATGGCGTCTGTCCATGCACCCCTGTGTCCCGACTACCTCGTCCCCAAGTTCTCCACTAGAATATAATATCACATATTCTTATTTCATCATGAAAAATACATTCACTATAAGTGACATTTTCAAACAGTGAAATATACCATTTTCAATACAAACACATTAACATATAATTCTGCCATATGTTAATGTAAAACGTGATTCTTTTATGAATTGCACACAAATATAAAGTAACACAATTGTAAACATTTCAAATACAAAGTTAACAATAAAGTTCAAATACAATCAATCATACTTACGGCTCAAAACAGCCCATGTGACCAGGTCATACGCCAGCAATTCAATGCTCTGACACCCTGTACAACTCGTCCACAGCTTTTATACACTTAGTGCACGATCCTGTCATGCAACATGCGCACTGTCGAACCGTGGTTGCGTTCGGCGATGCACTCATACAGTTATGTTCAGAGCTACTGTGACAGTCTGCTTGTGCCAAGACAAAACCCAAAACTGTTAATGATGCATCTGTTGTTAGAATGAAAGGCTTTGTCCAATCTGGAAACGCTAATATTGGAGGACTTACTAAGGCTTTCTTCAACTTATTAAACGACTCTTCTTCCTCTGTACCCCAATGAAATTTCTCATTTTTCTGTAACAGTCTATTTAATGGATGAGCAATTTTAGAATAATCCTTCCCAAAACGCCTGTAATAACCACTTGTTGTAGGTAGGCCTCTTTTGGCTATTTTTTGGCTATTTTCTTGGATATTTTAATTTGGATATTTTTTTGGATATTTTTTTAATTTGGGCTTGTATAGGATATTTTTTTAATTAGGGCTTGTATAGGATATTTATGGAGTGGACCGAAATTCGGTCAAACTGATGTTCTCAGACATGACAGCGTACAGGTGTTCTCAGTGTCGTATATATGGTTTGACCAATTTAATTGTTAATTGAATTGAGCGATTTAAGTGACAAAATTAGGTCAGACTGACCTCATTTATACCCTCTCAAGGTATGATAAAAGGCCACTTTGTTTCATGAATGCATTCATTCTCAGTCGAATCTTGAGAAGTGTTCTTATGTTCTTGGTGCTCTGTGCTGTTTACCTCGAAGATAGAAAATGGCAAAATTACCCCAGGACCCTATGGAGAGATATGGACTAGCCACTATGGCAGATAAGCAGTTGACAGAGATGCAGGATCCTCGTTGTCATTTGGACTTGGGTGGAGAGGTGTATGTGACTGCTCAGACTTGGAATGGAATGTTAAGTATACATATCCGCAAGTTTGATGTTTTCCCTAATGGCAGTAGCTATCCTACCAAAAGGGGGATTATGTTGATTCTGAAACACTGGTTGGAACTGCCAGGAGTTTTCAAGTTCTTAGAGCAGTATGGCAAGAGATATTTTTATACACATGTGGGAACCAGTGTCTATGCCATCATAGAAGATCATGATGTGGATCTCAGACACTGGGAGTTTAATGATGATAAACTAGTACCTTCCTCAAAAGGAATTCTACTCTCCCAAGATCAATGGACAAAATTGAGAGACTGTTGTGACGTGATGCCAGACTTTGTGCCTGAAATGAGGGACATGATGACATGCCCAACTGACTCTCTTCAGAGTACATATTCAAATAAACTTATAGAGAAGAAAAACAAGACCCGTGAGTCTAAGAACTCGAATGACTCCTTTAAGAGAAAACTACTGGATGATGATGAGTCTCAGTCTGACAAAGAAGTTCCCAACACTGAAGGAGAGGATCATGTAGATCAACAAATATGTCAGATCCGTGAGGAGATAGATAAAGACTACAGAAGATTTGATCAGCAGATGGACTTACTGATTCCAGGGTATAGCAGTTTGGTTAAGGGGAAGAAACCTGATCATTATCCTGTTGGTTATATTAAAACCACGGCATCTGATGGAAGACCACAATATGAGGTTGCAAAACCTTTCAATACCTCAAATGAATCGCCGCCAATGTACCTCGATTTAAGGTCACCACCATTTTCTGATGATGATAATAATGATGATTGTGTTGACGATCGTGGTGTAGATGATGAACATTTTCATCAGGGTCAAATGGAGCATTTGCAATGTTGGAAGTGTAATCCTAGTGACTATATCAACTGGTAGAACTGAGACTTGACTCTTTTAAGAACTGTCCTATACAGATGACCCTTGGCTTCAACATAAGACCAGACTGTGACTATTTGTATATGGTAGGACAACCAAACCAAAAGAGTGATACTGCTGTTGGTTCAACAGTGTGATCATGATATTGTAATAAACATATTGTATGTATTTTTCTTGTGTTGGTCTTCTTTTTGTAGATATATAAATAGAGTGAACATCAATAGAATTGGATCATTTACACATCATGGCATCTTACATTACATGATATTTATTAGGATTCAAAAACATCAATTATGCCAGCGAAGTTATTCGAAGCTGTGAAAGCTGAAGGTAAATTTAAGATTCGATTTATTTTCATGTTATCTTTGG
This sequence comes from Gibbula magus, assembly GCA_936450465.1. Lineage (NCBI taxonomy): Eukaryota > Metazoa > Mollusca > Gastropoda > Trochida > Trochidae > Gibbula > Gibbula magus. The sequence goes on from OW388294.1 coordinate 61,050,026, forward strand.
GTCTATCCACTCAAGTCTACCAAAGGTAGTGAAAGCCTTAACAGAAAAACACAATATCGTATACTTGGTATTTTATCAGATTGGTATGGAAACTGAATTCAATATAAGTTGACAGAACTTTATACATATATATATATATATATATATATATATATATATTAGGTCGAGATAATGACTAACCTCATTTGCTTCAGAACATTCAGGGAGGACACATCACCATGAGTCAGTATAAACTTTTTGTCCCAGACACCGAGAAATGGACTCGCTATTATATGTTGCAAGTACAGGTTAAATGAACTTGTCTGTTGACAGAACACTGGAGCTTTATGATCCAGAATGACCTAAATTTTTTCGAAGAAAGGAAACGAAAAGAACAGGCACTAGCCATGCCTTATGCTGAACAACCCAAAATTAACTTTGTCTCTCCAACACAACAAGTCGTGGAGCAAGCCAAAGCTCAAGAGAAACGCGAAAGGGCTTACAAAGGAGAGCACAGAAAGTGTGTGTCATTCCTGACAAGAAAGTTAAAGAAAACACATCACACAAAAAGAAGTCTCTTCCAAAAGAGGGAAAGCCAGATCGTTACAGTAAGAAGGCATAATGTATTCCTGTTCAGAGTGTTTCAAGACATATTCTAGGCCAGATAGTCTAAAGCATCATATGACTATCAAACATGAACAACTGCAACCACCACCACCACCACCACCACCATCACCACCACAACCACCACCACCACCACCACCATCACCACCATCACCACCACCACCACCACCAACACCACAACCACCACCACCACCACCACAACAACAACAACAACAACAACCACCGCAAGAGGTTTCATTTCGACACCCCTTCACCATGATCGTTTCTGGGCCAACATCATCAGGAAAATCGTATCTTGTTCGACACATTTTGGAAAGCCTCAAGATTAAACCTTACCCTCAACGGGTCTTATGGCTTTATCGTTGCTGGCAACCTTTCTATGATGACATTCTACAATCCGTGTATCCTCCTGTAGAGTTTGTTCAAGGTATCCCCATAGATTTGGACCAAGACTACTTTTTTGACACAGGAGTAAGAAATGTCCTTGTTCTGGATGATCTCATGTCAACAGCTAGTAAAGATCCTAAAATAACAGATCTATTTACAGAAGGTTCCCATCATCGTAACCTCTCTGTTATCGCCATCAATCAAAACCTTTTCTATAATAGGAACCCAACGCAGAGACGGAATTCGCCTTATGTAATATTGTTTAACAATCCAGTAGACCAACAATCCATCATGACCTTGGGTCGTCAAATGTATCCAACCCGATCCCATCTTTTCATGCAAAAATTTTAAGAGGCTACGAGTGAACCCTATGGTCATCTTTTTATAGATTTAAAACCTGATACAGCCTCAGACGAAAGACTTCATCCAAGGCTGTATCAGGTTTTAAATCGATTAAAAGATATATATACAACACAAGAAAAAACATACAATATGTTTATTACAATATCATGATCACACTGTTGAACCAACAGCAGTATCACTCTTTTGGTTTGGTTGTCCTACCATATACAAATAGTCACAGTCTGGTCTTATGTTGAAGCCAAGGGTCATCTGTATAGGACAGTTCTTAAAAGAGTCAAGTCTCAGTTCTACCAGTTGATATAGTCACTAGGATTACACTACCAACTTGGCAAATGCTCCATTTGACCCTGATGAAAATGTTCATCATCTACACCACGATCGTCAACACAATCATTATCAGAAAATGGTGGTGACGAAGTACATTGGCGGCGATTCATTTGAGGTATTGAAAGGTGTTGCAACCTCATATTGTGGTCTTCCATCAGATGCCGTGGTTTTAATATAACCAACAGGATAATGATCAGGTTTCTTCCCCTTAACCAAACTGCTATACCCTGGAATCAGTAAGTCCATCTGCTGATCAAATCTTCTGTAGTCTTTATCCATCTCCTCACGGATCTGACGTATTTGTTGATCTACATGATCCTCTCCTTCAGTGTTGGGAACTTCTTTGTCAGACTAAGACTCATCATCATCCAGTAGTTTTCTCTTAAAGGAGTCATTCGAGTTCTTAGACTCACGGGTCTTGTTTTTCTTCTCTATAAGTTTATTTGAATCTGTACTCTGAAGAGAGTCAGTTGGGCATGTCATCATGTCGCTCAGTTCAGGCACAAAGTCTGGCATCACGTCACAACAGTCTCTCAATTTTGTCCATTGATCTTGGGATAGTAGAATACCTTTTGAGGAAGGTACTAGTTTATCATCATTAAACTCCCAGTGTCTGAGCTCCACATCATGATCTTCTATGGGGGCATAGACACTGGTTCCCACATGTGTATAAAAATATCTCTTGCCATACTGCTCTAAGAACTTGAACACTCCTGGCAGTTCCAACCAGTGTTTCAGAGTCAACATAGAGTCCCCCTTTTGGTAGGATAGCTACTGCCATTAGGGAAAACATCAAACTTGCGGATATGTATACTTAACATTCCATTCCAAGTCTGAGCAGTCACATACACCTCTCCACCCAAGTCCAAATGACAACGAGGATCCTGCATCTCTGTCAACTGCTTATCTGCCATAGTGGCTAGTCCATATCTCTCCATAGGGTCCTGGGGTAATTTTGCCATTTTCTATCTTCGAGGTAAACAGCACAGAGCACCAATAGCGTCAAGAACATAAGAACACTTCTCAAGATTCGACTGAGAATGAATGCATTCATGAAACAAAGTGGCCTTTTATCATACCTTGAGAGGGTATAAATGAGGTCAGTCTGACCTAATTTTGTCACTTAAATCGCTCAAGTCAATCAACAATTAAATTGGTCAAACCATATATACGACACTGAGAACACCTGTACGCTGTCATGTCTGAGAACATCAGTTTGACCGAATTTCGGTCCACTCCATAAATATCCTATACAAGCCCTAATTAAAAAAATATCCTATACAAGCCCAAATTAAAAAAATAACCAAAAAATATCCAAATTAAAATATCCAAGAAAATAGCCCAAAAATAGCCAAAAGAGGCCTACCTGCAACAACCACTCAGTCCTAAAAAACTGCGAACATGCTTCTGATTTGTTGGAACAGGAAACTTGTCAACCAACTTAGTTTTTTCTGCATCAACCTGGACCCCCTCCTTTGAAATTATGTGTCCCAAATACTTAACGACCCCTGCAGCAAACTCACACTTTCTAGGCTTCGCCGTTAGGTTAGCTGCCCTTAGGCATGCAAAAACATCCCTAAGATCTTTCAAGTGTTGATCAAAAGATGGTGAGAAACAGATAATGTCGTCTAAATAACACAATGTAGTTTTCCAATTAAGAGAATTATGTACCTCCTGAATCACGCGGAAAAATGTTGCTGGAGCTCTACAGAGACCAAAAGCCATTCTTTTAAAACGAAAACACCCGTTTTGAGTTATAAACGTCGAAATATATTGTGCTCTTGGTGTAAGGGGCACTTGAAAATAACCCGAGAACAAATCAATGGTGGAAAAATATTGACTCTTTTTCTCTCCTAAACAATCAATAGCATCATCTATTCTCAACAATGGAGATATCTCTTTAACCATAGTCGCACTATTTACAGCTCTCATGTCTACGGCCAGCCGATATTCCTGTGCTTTACCTGGCAATCTCTTCTTTTTAACTAAGATAACTGGAGAGGCCCATTCACTTCTATAATGCGGTTCACATATACCTAACCCAACTAACTCTCCTACTTGTCTGTTAATTTATTTTCTCGCCGCCGGGTGAACTCTATAAAACCTTTGCCTGACTGGTTTCGCGTCCCAGACATCGATGTCATGTGCTAACAAGTCACATCTCCCCAACTCTGATAACGATGTCGCAAAGCAATCTCTATTCTCCGCTATTAATCGTTTCAACTGAGCCTTTTGCACCTTATCTAAGTTTCCGTCATCAAAATTCAAACCTTGTTCTAATATCAGACCATCAACCTCCTCCATAGACAACTGACTATGGTCTGTCCGGTTTAGTTTAGCCTCTTTCTCTTTCAATTGGCTAATCTGATCGCTACTAATGTGACAACACGAGGCAATCCTCTGACCCCTCTCCACAGCAATATCCTGATTATGAGGGTTCAATACCCTATAAGATGTTAACCCTCTTGGGGCAAAGCCACAAACCTCGCTCCCAAAACATTTAACTCATCGCCTGAGCACTGGAGTGGCTCACACAGTATGTCATCTATCTCAGCAAAACACGGTATATAGACCTGTAATGTCATCTCTGAACGAGCTGGAACAATTGTGCGTTTCATAACTCTAACCGGTATCTCTAAACGACTATCTGACTCTTCAGTCCCATTCACTGTCTCCTTACCATCAACACTACACAAAGTTGGAGCAGGTAATTCGCCGGGTATTTCCACTGGATTATTGTTGAAGTCGATTATTACCCTATGCTTCCTAAGGAAATCCAACACTAAGAACATTGGAAATGTTAATCTTTTCACTACCTGAAATGAATGTTCATAAAAACGACCACCCAACTCAAAATTAACCTTCATTTGACCAAGTACCGGAAACATGACTTCGTTAATACCTCTCAAATACTGAACCTATGGTGGCTTGAGATTCTCCTCACGCCACAATCCTGTCTCCCTCAAAATACCCTCTGTGAGCACCGATAGGCTCGCTCCCGTGTCAATAGCGGATTCCAGAAAACAATTATTTAAGCGAAGGCCAATTTTCATTATTGTGTTTGTATCAGTTACACGCGAAAAAACTCTACCCATAAATGGAGTAAATCTATCCTGTCTGGCATAATCACTAAGACTTATGTCAGTATGACCTCGCCCCCTATAATTACCAGTATAGCTCCCCTGCCTATCTCCTATATCACAACGCCTGCCGTTTCTATGCATCCAACCATTGTAAGCATCGTTGTCCCATGAATTGCTTTGAGCCGGACACCTTTCAAGATGCGATGCTGAGAACTCACCGTCACAACGGTAACAGCGCCTGCCGCCTTGACGAAACTGTTGGGTCTGCTGAGGTCATCGTTTATCGTTTTACTATTTTGTTTCCTCTCAATACGGTCACACACCCCTTCTAACTTTTCAAAGCACCCCTGCACTAAACTAGCCGTTCTATCATCCTCGGCTATGCTCTGTGCTAAACGAGCAGTCTCCACAGCCGCTGACAAGTTATCTGGTTTTTGTATAATAACCAGAGCCCTTACACTGCCTGGGAGACCCGAAATAAAACTATCCAATAAATCTGACTCTGTCTTCCCCAACAACGTGGCCAAACGCGTCAGCTCTGCCAAATATTCATCCAAACTTTCGCCTGCCTTCTGCCTGCGAGATTGGAATTCCTTTAATATTGCCCATTTGGGTACGGCATGGCAAAACCTATCTTTAAATGCTTCCTCTAACCCCTGGAAGTCGCATAGTTTGTAGCTATCTATGCTCTGTACCCACTTATATGCACTTTTGCGCAAAAATAGGGGGAAAGCTTTCACTTTCTGTGTGTCCAACCCTTGAAGTCGGCATAATGATTAAATCTAGCCAGAAATTGACTGGCCACTGAGTGATCCATCCCACTAAAGGATTCGGGATAAATACTACCATCCCCCATGTTGTCAGTTATATCTTCTGAAATGTTTACGTAGGGAGACCCAAAAGATAACTCTCTATCCACAGTCTCCTCCAATACACTAACAAACTGACTCGTCTGTCGTAAAGAATTAATATCTCTCTGATTTGTACCAGACTCCTCAATACTAAAACTTCCAACACCCTCTATTTGGTTCTGTCGTTCTATTAACGATCCCCTTAAAACTGCCTCTCTGCCTGGTCGCCTAAACTTATCTTCCGCTGTCTTAAGCCAATTTATTTCACGTAGTAACTCTTCTTCTCTATCTCCTACACTACTACCCTCACTATTCTGCAAACTTAAATCCTGACCTAAATTTATATCCTGTATGTCTTCTTGATTACCAACAATATGAGCGTCCCCTATATTCACATTGCCTGTCTTATAACCACTGTTGTCGTCCACTAAAATAATGTGTTCTCCGCCTAAATCAAACTGTTCATTCGACAAACTTCTCTTGTCTTCCTTTGTAATAATATCTATACCCTCTACTTTAGATCTGACCTTTCCTACCGCCTCATTTTCTAATATAAAGTCCTCTTTTATTCCATGTAAACCATCCTTACTATCTTTTAAACTTGCCTGAGCAATATCCACTAATATACCCTCAGCCGAATCACGTTTCTCTTCCTCAAATTGTAACACAGTTTTCACACTATTTTCAACGTCTGCCTCCAAACCATTCTTGTCTATCAAATATTCATCCTCAATTGTCAATGAAACCCCTTTTACGTTTGTCCTATTGAAAGTTTCACTTTTGGGTGTTAAATTATCTATATCCACCTTAGAAAAACTTGGACCCCCAAAAACTTCTCCAAAACTATTATCCGGTGAAATCGGATAGTTAAATGATTTCCGAAATATAGTACCCTGCTTGAAATCCCCCTGATTGTCACTAGACAGCTTGGATCTCGTACGATTAGCTGGGCCGTTATTCATATCATAAAGAAATCACTATAACAACTAAAATACTAATCCACATTTTCCATATCAGTTACTGTCAAATTACCTACACTTGCAAATACCAACCTCTGTCTCAAATTTGTTCAGAATTGAATTGCTTCAAACACGGCAAATTCAGCCTGTCTTAATAAAGCAAGTCGCTGAGGTAATTCTTGTAATAACAACTCTATTTACATTAAAATTTCAGCCTTTACTACATCAAAATGATTTTCTTCATGTAAGCCTGGCATTACTTTTGTCTCTTTCCGTCATGTAATCCTCGCACTTAAACAATATTTTTACCATTCCATATTTTACTAAAAACACTGGAAACATTTATCTCCCTGTAAGTCACATTCCTAAATTAATGTATTTTTTAAAAATCTCAATCCTAGCAATGCTCATAACACTAGCACTCCCGGCCTCCTCTCCTTGCTATCAAAGCTTATACTGCAAGACAAAGCTAGCGGAAAAATCGATAACGAACCCCGCTACTGCCTCGGGCATGCCCAGCAATAAATATCAATCACGGAACAAATACACTTCCTTTGCTAGATTATTGTTAAGAATCTCTCCTCAAAAGCTTAAAAGTTTGAGACCCGCATCTTGTACCATGTTATATTTAAGGTTATGTTACGTCTTTTGTGACCTTTTTCTGACCTACGCTGTAGAACAACTTCTTTTCTTGGGATGTTAACTCTTCCTCGCTTGGCTTGCTCGAGGTACAATAATCTAGCTTATCAAGAATAATTCTTACAAGGTTTTTACCTTTTATTAAAAACACACTTAAAGCATAATCACATACAATTTTCCATCACAATTCCATCTAAACCTTAAATCCCTTACTCTCTATATTCCCTACCTATACCCCAATACTGTCTAATGTCTATTATACGATACCCATGTGGTTCCCTCTATTGGAGCAGATCCCGGCCTCGCCGATGCTGCCCGCTAAGGTTAAGCTGCTGATCTTTTCATCCTCCCGGCCGAAACTAACTGAAGACGCTCTCTCATGCTATTTAAGCCTTTAAAGATCTGATGGACATATCTTCATCCATCCAATCGCAGAACTCCCATCCTAGGTCCACCCCCTTCATCAATCGTCTTTTTGAACCACAGACTCATTCAGTTTTATTGCTTTGGTCGCTGTTGTCTACTAAATCTTTCACCTGATACTCGCTCATGACTACTTTCGTATAGCATGTCTCCTTTTCTCTGACACAACAGCTCCCTTCAGCTACTGTTACCCGACAGAAAACTTGCCCTGTCATCTTTCATTAATGTTCCCCTTGTTCAACTGCTCCGTAAACCCTTTTATATAATTATTCTGTCTGAACTAACTCTTTTATATATTTATTCTGTCTGAACTAACTATCTTTGAGCCATGCCATAACTTATAATCTCGTCCTTGAATATTCCCCACATAACACTACATTCAAACATAAAGTGAATTTCAGTTTCAATCAGACCACAGTCACACATTATTACATATTATTGACAATTAAAGACTACACCTAAGTAAGGTAATTTATTGTATAATTGAGGGTGTTATCGATGCAATAAAGCAATCTGATAAACTTGGTATCCAAATCTGATAAATATGCAAAACAGGTTAAAGGTCAAATACACAAATACTTTCGTAAAATTCCACTCTTTCCATGCGAATCCTAAAACTGTTTACGAATCATTGAAAAGCGTAACCGGGAGTTTACCCTCGTATTTCCACTTGAATGAATGGATATTCGAAAACACGAAGTTATCTAAAATGGTATAGATAAAGTTATAAATATTTGGAATAAAAAATAATGTATTATGCTCGCCAAAGGCTCGAATAATAAAAAATTTATTCCAAAAATATGATATTAATGATACGGAAACACATCTGGTTAATAATCTCTATTTATCCATGACATCAACAGATAATCCATTATACAACCACCTTTCAGACCGCATTGTACGAGGACCCTTTCTAAATACAACTATTTTGAATAAATGTATCCTTCAATGTTACACCTCCACATTCCACCAGATGAAGGAGTAACCACGTAGTCCGCACTGTCGTGTATCTATACAATATAGAAGTTGTTAATCAAGAAAGTATGTTTTTTCTTACATGATATCTGTGTGATATTAAGGTGCATAAGGAGGCAAACAAAAACTCACTGAATACAGCTGTAGTTGCAATGTATTTCAGGGTCCCTTACTTTAATTGATATTTCAGGTAAACAGTCGACTTCAGAGATGGCAACTTCGAATAATTCCGGGGACACTGACGACCCACATTCCTCGTTGGACAATAGTGTGTCAAATTCTGAAGTAACAGAACTTCTGAACAATTTGCTTTTACAACAAAGAGGTATAAAGCGTTTTCATTCAAGTAATTTTTGTTAAATATAGTTATATATTCACATAATCATTTCTTTATCCATAATGATATTGACTACATGTATATCATTTATTTTCCAATCTCATCATTTCATGTCCATATGTCAAACCAGAGAATGATTGGGATTTTTAATACAAAATTGATATCGATTTTAAGATCTTTATATTCATTTTAATGAATAACATTATTCTGTAAATAACTTAATTTACCTTATTTAGAATCTGATTATAAATGATTTATTAATATTTACAGTTCACTTAATTCATAATCATTCACCAAAACTTGTTAATTTATATGTCAAAATATTTTAAAGAATCTAACATTAGATTAAACTTAAACAGTTATCTCAATGCAATTTACAGTTGGCCTGTTACAAGAACCAGCAAATGTATACAACATATCAGCTGGAGCGTCCAGACCTGGCACTGTTGATTCAGGTGAGAACACAACGTAACATAATGTTTTATTTTGTATAGTCAAACTGTAGACTTCTTCACTGTGATCAAGTTATGGTGCCGCTACTGTAACATACCTTCCTGTCACTAGTCTCGTTTCTATTATTTCAACATTATAATTTACTGGCATATGTTACAAGGTAATGTATTACAAGGAATGGATATGTTACAAGGTAATATGTTGCAAGGCGATATGTTACAAGGTAATATGTTACAATATATTATATTACAAGATAATATGTTGCAAGGTAATATGTTACAAGGTATTGTGTTACAATGTATTATGTTTCAAGGTAATATGTTAATTAAATAGATTTAATAATGTGGTTGTTCACTAACTTATAAACAATTTGAAAAGTGCAAGTTCAACTTGTATAAATGCCAGAGCTTGTCAACATAATTTTTGACTACAGTTTAACTTGAACTTTCAAACTGTTTATAAATCAGTGAACAAACACATTATTACATCTATTTCTTCTAAATTCAAACTTTGCAATTTAAGCTATTTTTAATCAGTAAATCAATTTTGAAAATGAAAACAATCTCTGCTAAAAATGTACAGTGCATGATTGAACAAATATTTGGTATTGTCTTAGATCAGGTGCTAAGCTCTGCCCACAAAAATACTGCATCACTTGTGCTACACCACGATCAAAATATACTTCACAGGAAATATGATTAAAGTATTTATGTTTTTGTTTCTAACATGCTGTATTAATCTAACATTCAATCAAACTACAAATAGGATTCGTGTCACAAGGTTTATAAAATGATTAATGAAGAGAAGATCAGATGATAGCAGTGTCATAATTGTGCAATGATACAGTGATAAAGTAGTTCCACAGGTTATTTTGTATAAACGTTAGAGTAAGAAGGTATTTCTTTTCAGCTCTCAATATCGTGTTTATGAGAATGTAGACCGGTAAAAATACCTGAATTCATAATGTAATATATCACAATGCTCACAATAGAACAACAAGATACATGAACACAGTTCATTCATACAGACACAAGCAGCTCCTTGAGGTATTGGAGGAAGTATTACAAGAATTAATCAATGATTCAATTTCCAGTCAAAAGGGAGAATATACCCGTTGTGGCTATACATTGGTCTTTACTTCCTATGTGAATTCATAAACTTCTCAATACTTCACTTACCAGGGCCATAAGCAATACATGTCTCCGTGAATTAATCAGTTCTAGTATTCCTATTTTCCCTGTTCAACCTGTCTCAGTCACCCAAACAACTACATCAATTCTTATGTATGTCTGTCTCGATAACAAAATCATTAACCAGGTACCGAATTATTGCCCATAATGGTTATCAGTGCCATCAACACTTTGAAATGTGGAAAAACAGAACGTTAGCTGACTGTTGACTGTTAACTTATTTAGACTGAAAGTTTTCTAAAAATTAAAACTAAGACAAATGAATTTACTGATTTCTAAAAAATATAAACAAATGACAAATGACAAATGAATGTACCTCAATCAGGTATTGCTGTATATCATCTTATTACATCCGCAACTCTATTTCCCCTTTTAACTATTGCCTTCTGTCCATCTTTTATAAAGAATGAAAATAATATATATATGTAAACACTTAGGAGAGAGTGTTCTAAGTTGTATAACTTGTATACATGTACCCAATCCTTTTCTTATGAATAAAATATGTTTGAAACTGAAATACTAACAAAAATCGTCTACCCTTGAGATTGAACCATTTTACACATGAATGTATTTTTTTATTACCTTAGAAGGAAAAGCACATGCTCATATGCTGGCTTATGTTCATTTGTATGGGCGGAGACCACCGATTGACTTATTCATACTAAACATTTAATAATGTCTGGTGTCACATCTGGCGTTATCAAGGGAAGCAACTTTTCTTGGCATAGTGTTAGTAAGTTTGTTAACATTAGCAACAGCCATATTGTTCCATGCACTGACGAGAGCATAATTTTGATAATTTAAGCAGAGTAGTAGGACGGTTATCAATACGTCATACGTCATGGTCGATATGGTCCTAAGCATGTTCAATAGGATTTATATCTGGTCTGTAAGCTGGCCAAAACACTCTGTCTCTTTATGGATTTGCACAAATAAATTTTGTCAAAACACCATCTGAGCATGTGATGACAACATTGTTTCCATTACTATTCTGTATGTAACGCCATTGACATCTCCATCTATTACAACAAGGCCAGTTTTAACATTATAGTGAATTCCAACCCATACTTGTACATGAACTAAACCCGAACCCCTGCCATTGGTCGTTCTGTTTGTAATGAGTCTCACCCGTGGGAAACAAGAACGTGAATACGTATTCAGGCCTCTGTAGAGGCCTAGAGGTATGAAACAGTAAAATCTCTCCTCCAAATCGTAGTGGACATGTGGAAACAAGATACATCAGTAACATGATGTGACGCCAATGATGTAGCCGAATGTTGCAGTAGTACTTCCTCCAAGCATGATATGACAATGACAATGTTGTCGGGTCCTTAATGGTAGCCTTCATGGTATGCATCAATGTTGGAGTTTTCACAGTCAGCCAGGACAATAACATGCTAATAACTCATTCAAATTACCTTGATTACGTATAGCAGTGGGTTAAGACAAGGCATCATCAGTAGAATGTTTAATCTTTACAAGTACAAATGCCCCTTCAAATTAAGGTCAAAATCAGTTAGAGTCGAGAATATTTTGCTTTCACGATTGTAAACAAGTGTACGTGAATTACGTGAGATGAGTGAACGATTTCTCTATGTAATATTATCAAAATAAAGCTTAATCTTATCTATTATTATTTAAGGTTCAATATCTAAGAGATCTTAAATCACACATTGAAGTTGACAGTTTTGACGATTGTGAACAAGTGTATATGAATGACGTGAGAAGTGTGAAAGATTTATCCATGTAGTATTGCACAAACAGAGCTTAATATGATGTATTAATATTATCTTATGTTGAACATTGTAACTATCAAGAGAAAAGGCTACAATTCATTACCGTACGAATCGAACTTGTGAAGTATTCAGGGCACGATAACCATTATTATTATTAATGTCAACATTTATAATGTGTAACGTTGTTGTTTACTTCACGCTACTTTGAAAGAGTTGTTCAATGGTCTAATTCATTACAATTTCAATATTTCAGACACAGTGGAGCTGATGCTGGCACAAGCAAATCAAACATTTGTTCCCACAAGGACGTTTAAGGACATCAAAAGATCACTTGAGAAGAATCATCACGCAACTATTTGTGGTGCTTCTGGAGAAGGGAAGACCACGATGGCTCTGATGATTGGACAGACGTACAGAAAACAAGGTTATGAGCTGGTTTTTATAAACAGGGCAGATGTCTTTGATCTTGGTTCTTGTATCAGTTCAGGTCAGAAAATTTGTCTCATTTTTGATGATATTTTTGGCTCAGTAGGTCAGTCAACTGACTTCACCTATATGCAAAGTTTGTGTAATTCTTTGAAAATGCACATTGACAATAACCTCCTGACAGGTCAAAGAAACAAGGCTAATGAAGGACAGAATGCAAACGGAATAGGACAAATTGGTGGAATCAACAAAGATAAAACCAAACACTCGCCAAAACCAAACAACAAAAAATCATTACGGGTGATCTTCACAGCCAAAACCTATAATTTCAAAGAAGGAATGTCTAAAATGCAATACCAACGTTTATCTATATTCAACATGAAAACAGTAGTAGATTTGACCCTGAATCCTGAATCATCCTATTCACATCAGGAGAGGAAAGCAATGTTACAAAAGCACAGAGAGATACATCCGAGAATCAAGCTTGGAGATCTTGTAGTAGATGACGTCATCGATCAAAAATCAACTTTGTTTGGATTTCCACTCACTTGCAGATTGTTTTTTGAATTTCCATCGTTCACAGAAAAAGCTGCTGATTTCTTCAGGCGTCCCCTGTACTATCTGAGAATTGAATTGAACGATATTTTGAGCCGGAAAAATGACCAAGCAGCAGCATTAGTTCTTGTCTTGCTCTGTGAGGAAAACATTAAAATTCCAGAGCTTGAGATTCCAAACAGTAATAAGAAGGTGGAAGAAATTTTTATGTACACAAAAGACTTTGCAAACTCTGCATCTCGTTCAGGTATAGCAGATGCTGCAAGAATTTTTAGAGGAACTTTTCTATCCAGGGGAGACAACCTCAGTTTTGCCCACTCTTCCATATACGAGGCATGTGCATGTGCCTTGTATCAGTTCAATCCAAGTTTTGTGTTGAAGTATTGCAGCTTAGATTTCCTGTATGAACGACTGAAACCTGGACATGTTCATGAATCTGGAGTGTCAGATCGACTTCACTACCTTTTTGTATCTGAGGAATATTACCATATTGTAATTACCAGAATGATAACGTCAATGAAACAGGGTGTTTTTTCAAAGACAGTTGCTCATCCTATGACTCAAAATGAACATTTTGTTGAAAAGTTTCTGGAAGAACTTATGACATCTGCATCAGAGAACAAGGATTGGATTCAGTTGAAGGAAAAAGGAAAATGTTTTCTGTTCTGGGTTGTGAGAAGTAAAAGCACACAACTAGTTCAAAGTATTGAAAAGGTTCTTTTGACAAAATTTACACAAGATGATATCAGTGAAGCTCTTTTTGCTTCTGTTGATTGTGACAATTTGGCAACCCTGAAACACTTAGTTGAAAGACTTGACACACATCCTGACCAGACTTATATAAATAAACTCCTGCTTGTCAGTGCAGAAAAGAGCAGCAAAGAGATGGTAAGCCATCTGCTTAACATGGGAGCACATATTTCAGGTACTGACACGAAGAAGAGAAATGTTTTGCATCTCCTTTGTATTCATGACAGATCAACTGTATTGGAGACAATTATTACTCAGTTTGATGAAAACAGAGAGGATCTACAGACGGCGAGGAATGCACTTGATGAGGACGGAAGAACCCCACTGATGTTGTCAGCTTTACACGGCACATGGGCCTGTTTTGAACAGATGCAGGAGGAAGGTCAAGCTGACCTCTCAGACAGCCATGGTGATTATTTGATTCATATTGCATGTAAAGGAGGAAGCAAATACATTGTTGAACGAGTTCTGACAAGTGATAACATCCACAGGAAAAGTCAGTCAGGGTGGACACCAATACTGATAGCAGCCTTTAATGCAAAGTCAGATGTATTTGACATTCTTAGGTCAAATATTGCTGACACAACACTTGAGGACTATTACGGACACACATTGGTACATTTTGCATGTATTGGAGGTAGCAAGCACATTGTTGAACAAATTCTCACTCCTGATAACATCAACAGTAGAGGCAAGTTTGGGAGGACACCAATAATGAGAGCAGCCTTTAATGCAAAGTCAGATGCATTTGATTTACTTTTATCAAACAATGCTGACACAACACTTGTTGATGATAGTGGAGACACATTGCTACATCATGCATGTATTGGAGGTAGCAAGCACATTGTTGAACGTCTTGTCACCCCTGATAACATCAACAGTAGAGGCAAGTTTGGGAGGACACCAATAATGAGAGCAGCCTATAATGCAAAGTCAGATGTATTTGATTTACTTTTATCAAACAATGCTGACACAACACTTGTTGATGATAATGGAGACGCATTGCTACATCTTGCATGTCATGGAGGTAGCAAGCACATTGTTGAACATATTGTCACCCCTGATAACATCAACAGTAGAGGACAGTTTGGGTGGACACCAATAATGAGTGCAGCTATCAATGCAAAGTCAGATGTATTTGATTTACTTTTATCAAACAATGCTAACACAACACTTGTTGATGATAATGGAGACACATTGCTACATCTTGCATGTGTTGGAGGTAGCAGGCACATTGTTGAACATATTGTCACCCCTGATAACATCAACAGTAGAGGCAAGTTTGGGAGGACACCAATAATGAGAGCAGCCTATAATGCAAAGTCAGATGTATTTGATTTACTTTTATCAAACAATGCTGACACAACACTTGTTGATGATGATGGAGACACATTGCTACATCTTGCATGTCATGGAGGTAGCAAGCACATTGTTGAACATCTTGTGACTCCTGATAACATCAACCGTAGAGGTCGGTCTGGGAGGACGCCAATAATGAGAGCAGCCTATAATGCAAAGTCAGATGTATTTGATTTACTTTTATCAAACAATGCTGACACAACACTTGTTGATGATGATGGAGACACATTGCTACATCTTGCAAGTCGTGGGGGTAGCAAGCACATAGTTGAACATATTGTCACCCCTGATAACATCAACAGTAGAGGCAAGTTTGGGAGGACACCAATAATGAGAGCAGCCTATAATGCAAAGTCAGATGTATTTGATTTACTTTTATCAAACAATGCTGACACAACACTTGTTGATGATAATGGAGACGCATTGCTACATCTTGCATGTCATGGAGGTAGCAAGCACATTGTTGAACATATTGTCACCCCTGATAACATCAACAGTAGAGGCAAGTTTGGGAGGACACCAATAATGAGAGCAGCCTATAATGCAAAGTCAGATGTATTTGATTTACTTTTATCAAACAATGCTGACACAACACTTGTTGATGATGATGGAGACACATTGCTACATCTTGCAAGTCGTGGAGGTAGCAAGCACATAGTTGAACGTCTTCTTACCCCTGATAACATCAACAGGAGAGATCAGTCTGGGTGGACACCAATAATGAGTGCAGTCCTCAATGCAAAGTCAGATGTATTTGATTTACTTTTATCAAACAATGCTGACACAACACTTGTTGATGATAATGGAGACGCATTGCTACATCTTGCATGTCATGGAGGTAGCAAGCACATTGTTGAACATATTGTCACCCCTGATAACATCAACAGTAGAGGCAAGTTTGGGAGGACACCAATAATGAGAGCAGCCTATAATGCAAAGTCAGATGTATTTGATTTACTTTTATCAAACAATGCTGACACAACACTTGTTGATGATGATGGAGACACATTGCTACATCTTGCATGTCATGGAGGTAGCAAGCACATTGTTGGACATATTGTCACCCCTGATAACATCAACAGTAGAGGCAAGTTTGGGAGGACACCAATAATGAGAGCAGCCTATAATGCAAAGTCAGATGTATTTGATTTACTTTTATCAAACAATGCTGACACAACACTTGTTGATGATGATGGAGACACATTGCTACATCTTGCATGTCATGGAGGTAGCAAGCACATTGTTGAACATCTTGTGACTCCTGATAACATCAACCGTAGAGGTCGGTCTGGGAGGACGCCAATAATGAGTGCAGCACTCAATGCAAAGTCAGATGTATTTGATTTACTTTTATCAAACAATGCTGACACAATACTTGTTAATGATTATGGAGACACATTGCTACATCGTGCTTGTTGTGGAGGTAGCCAGCACATTGTTGAACGTCTTGTCACCCCTGATAACATCAACAGTAGAGGTCGGTCTGGGAGGACACCAATAATGAGAGCAGCCTTAGATGCAAAGTCAGATGTATTTGATTTACTTTTATCAAACAATGCTGACATAACACTTGTTGATGATAATGGAGACGCATTGCTACATCTTGCATGTCATGGAGGTAGCAAGCACATTGTTGAACGTCTTGTTACCCCTGATAACATCAACAGGAGAGATCAGTCTGGGTGGACACCAATAATGAGTGCAGCCTCTAATGCAAAGTCAGATGTATTTGATTTACTTTTATCAAACAATGCTGACACAACACTTGTTGATGATAATGGAGACGCATTGCTACATCTTGCATGTCATGGAGGTAGCAAGCACATTGTTGAACATATTGTCACCCCTGATAACATCAACAGTAGAGGCAAGTTTGGGAGGACACCAATAATGAGAGCAGCCTATAATGCAAAGTCAGATGTATTTGATTTACTTTTATCAAACAATGCTGACATAACACTTGTTGATGATAATGGAGACACATTGCTACATCTTGCAAGTCGTGGAGGTAGCAAGCACATAGTTGAACGTCTTCTTACCCCTGATAACATCAACAGGAGAGATCAGTCTGGGTGGACACCAATAATGAGTGCAGCCTTTAATGCAAAGTCATATGTATTTGATTTACTTTTATCAAACAATGCTGACACAACACTTTTTAATGATAACGGATACACATTGCTACAGCTTGCATGTTTTGGAGGTAGCCAGCACATTGTGGAACGTTGTGTTAACCCTGAAAACATCAACAGTAGAGGACAGTTTGGGTGGACACCAATAATGAGTGCAGCTATCAATGCAAAGTCAGATGTATTTGATTTACTTTTATCAAACAATGCTAACACAACACTTGTTGATGATAATGGAGACACATTGCTACATCTTGCATGTGTTGGAGGTAGCAGGCACATAGTTGAACGTCTTGTTACCCCTGAAAACATCAACAGTAGAGGTCGGTCTTGGTGGACACCAATAATGAGAGCAGCCTATAATGCAAAGTCAGATGTATTTGATTTACTTTTATCAAACAATGCTGACATAACACTTGTTGATGATAATGGAGACACATTGCTACATCTTGCAAGTCGTGGAGGTAGCAAGCACATAGTTGAACGTCTTCTTACCCCTGATAACATCAACAGGAGAGATCAGTCTGGGTGGACACCAATAATGAGTGCAGCCTTTAATGCAAAGTCATATGTATTTGATTTACTTTTATCAAACAATGCTGACACAACACTTTTTAATGATAACGGATACACATTGCTACAGCTTGCATGTTTTGGAGGTAGCCAGCACATTGTGGAACGTTGTGTTAACCCTGAAAACATCAACAGTAGAGGACAGTTTGGGTGGACACCAATAATGAGTGCAGCTATCAATGCAAAGTCAGATGTATTTGATTTACTTTTATCAAACAATGCTAACACAACACTTGTTGATGATAATGGAGACACATTGCTACATCTTGCATGTGTTGGAGGTAGCAGGCACATAGTTGAACGTCTTGTTACCCCTGAAAACATCAACAGTAGAGGTCGGTCTGGGAGGACACCAATAATGAGAGCAGCCTATAATGCAAAGTCAGATGTATTTGATTTACTTTTATCAAACAATGCCGACACAACACTTGTTGATGATGATGGAGACACATTGCTACATCTTGCATGTGTTGGAGGTAGCAGGCACATAGTTGAACGTCTTGTTACCCCTGAAAACATCAACAGTAGAGGTCGGTCTGGGAGGACACCAATAATGAGAGCAGCCTATAATGCAAAGTCAGATGTATTTGATTTACTTTTATCAAACAATGCTGACACAACACTTGTTGATGATGATGGAGACACATTGCTACATCTTGCAAGTCGTGGGGGTAGCAAGCACATAGTTGAACGTCTTCTTACCCCTGATAACATCAACAGGAGAGATCAGTCTGGGTGGACACCAATAATGAGTGCAGCCCTCAATGCAAAGTCAGATGTATTTGATTTACTTTTATCAAACAATGCTGACACAACACTTGTTGATGATAATGGAGACGCATTGCTACATCTTGCATGTCATGGAGGTAGCAAGCACATTGTTGAACATCTTGTGACTCCTGATAACATCAACCGTAGAGGTCAGTCTGGGAGGACGCCAATAATGAGTGCAGCCCTCAATGCAAAGTCAGATGTATTTGATTTACTTTTATCAAACAATGCTGACACAATACTTGTTAATGATTATGGAGACACATTGCTACATCGTGCTTGTTGTGGAGGTAGCCAGCACATTGTTGAACGTCTTGTCACCCCTGATAACATCAACAGTAGAGGTCGGTCTGGGAGGACACCAATAATGAGTGCAGCCCTCAATGCAAAGTCAGATGTATTTGATTTACTTTTATCAAACAATGCTGACACAACACTTGTTGATGATAATGGAGACGCATTGCTACATCTTGCATGTCATGGAGGTAGCAAGCACATTGTTGAACATCTTGTGACTCCTGATAACATCAACCGTAGAGGTCAGTCTGGGAGGACGCCAATAATGAGTGCAGCCCTCAATGCAAAGTCAGATGTATTTGATTTACTTTTATCAAACAATGCTGACACAATACTTGTTAATGATTATGGAGACACATTGCTACATCGTGCTTGTTGTGGAGGTAGCCAGCACATTGTTGAACGTCTTGTCACCCCTGATAACATCAACAGTAGAGGTCGGTCTGGGAGGACACCAATAATGAGAGCAGCCTTAGATGCAAAGTCAGATGTATTTGATTTACTTTTATCAAACAATGCTGACATAACACTTGTTGATGATAATGGAGACACATTGCTACATCTTGCAAGTCGTGGAGGTAGCAAGCACATAGTTGAACGTCTTCTTACCCCTGATAACATCAACAGGAGAGATCAGTCTGGGTGGACACCAATAATGAGTGCAGCCTCTAATGCAAAGTCAGATGTATTTGATTTACTTTTATCAAACAATGCTGACACAACACTTGTTGATGATGATGGATACACATTGCTACATCTTGCATGTTTTGGAGGTAGCAAGCACATTGTTGAACGTCTTCTCACCCCTGATAACATCAACAGTCAAACTGAAAATAGATGGACACCAATAAATTTTGCTGCTTTGATGGGACATGTCAACATCCTTGAACTTCTGTGTGAGAAAGGAGCTTTTCCGACTCCGGATGCTATAGATGTAGCTGAACGTGCAGGCAAGATAAATGCTGCCAAATACCTCAAAACTCAACTCATTAACCGATTAATGTGTGAATGAGAGGTGAGTCTTGTTACATGAACGAACATGACCTGTTTGCAAAGAGATGCAGCAGAATGTGACTATTCAGTAAATATGTCCAATCCTGAGACTGTCTTATTGGTTTGTTTCGTCAATGTTTGTTGTGAAGAAGTATAAAATGTTGTCTTATTCCACCTTTTGCTTATTTAAAAAACGTTGTAATCAGCTTTGTCAGTCAGTTTTATCTGGAATTTGATTTTTCTTGGCCACGTTAACTGCCTGAAAGTTCCAGTTGTAAATGTCCATATACACTAGGTATGAGTTGTATTTGTTTTATTTGTTATGGCCTGCTGAGACAAACATTAAGTTCAACACATTGTATATTAAACATGCTTTTATTAGAATATCCACATGATATTAACAAGAAATGTACATCATCGAATATATAAAATCCATATTTTGCAGATTCCAGATTCTTGTACAACCATGCACAATCTCTTTGAAATATATACACTAAATAACCCTAATAAGTAAATAAGTCTTCAAGTGCCAAGTTTTGTGGTCGATTCATACACTGTACAAATGAAAGACTAACAAAGTTTATGAGTATGCACATAATTTAAATTGGCTTTTATTTATCATTTTATTCAATCAATCAATCTTTATTTCGGTACTTAAAAGGCCTCAGGCCTATAGTACAAAATATACAGTGCACTGACATTTCATGAAATAATGCGATATTATGTACAAATGCATAAAAGATAAACATGGACAGGTTTTCAATTTCTTTTTTGTTTACACTGTTTAAAAGTAGAGACAATTTTAGCTTATTTGGATTTACATAGTATTTTTCTTTGATATATTTCTTTCGGATGTTACTGTACAAAGGACAAATCAGTAAAAATGGTATTCATCTTCTATAATATTAGATTTACATATTTGACAACGTCTTTGTTCTCTTCTTATATTCATATATCTACCCGTTTCAATACAAAGTTCATGAGACGAGGATCGGAATCGTGCTAGACTTATTCTGTTTTTCTTTACATTTAAACAACATAAGTAATATTCGGTATGGATATTACTTTTAAAGGTTAGGTATGTGTCACATTTACTTGAAAGTTATATTTTTTCCATCCAATTTGAAAATATACATCTTTTAATCTTTGTGTAAATTCACTTATGAATTCAGGATCTACACCTATTTCTTGATTTTGCCAAATATTCCCAAATCCCACAGAAAATAATGTTGCTTTAACGACGGTTACCCAATTCTTGTCGTATAGGAGCATCATTTCATAAAAAAAAATTTTGGGTAGGCGGTATGAGGGCATGTTTAGAAGCTTTATCCAATACCGAATAGCTTTACAATATGGGTGGATATATAAAGGGAATCTGCCACATTCTCCATAAATCATTAAGTTTGGAGTATTTTGTTTAACACCTAAGAACTTTTAACATGCATAAAGATGAACCATTTCTAGTTTTGCCAAAGAATTTAACCCCCAGATTTCTGCCCCATATAATAGAATGGGGTATATTTTGGCATCGAATATTTTGAAAAATGTGTTAATGCTTAGGTCACCTAGTATACTCATCTGTCTTATAATACCAACAAGTACTTTTTCCCAAAGTATTGATGCATAATTTGTATTTTATTCATGTTTAGCTCATCAGGCCTGAAAGGTGTGATAGGCTTTTGGCATGTCATGGCGTATGGCGTCCGTCAGTACATCCCTCTTTTTAAACTTTTTCTCCAGAACCACTACTTCTAGAGAGCTGAAATTTTATGTGTTTACTACATGACCAAAGGGGAATCTAAATTATAAATCTTTTGACCCCCTGACCTCAAATAGGGTCACAGGGGTCACAACCTTAAAACCTATTTTCATATTCCTCTCCAATAAATTCCAAAAGGCCTAGAGAGCTGAAAAGTTTTGTTCAGATTCCATAGCCAATGGGGTTTCTCAATTGTAGAGGGGGCACAACCTTAAAAACCACGTTTGACTTCTTTTCCAAGTGTGGGTAACAGCGTTCGTGACCTAAAAACCTATTTTCATCTTCGTTTTTAGGATGTAAAGTTTTAGAACGAGCTGAGAAAAAAAAAATTTTGGTTTTATTACCTCAAACATTTCAAATCCTGAAGAGCTACAGAGCCCATGGCTCTATTTTTGTATTCCTCTCGATGTTAAAATAAATGTTTTGTCGAAATAGGTCATTCTGCTTGGATCATGTAATCAATGAAAAAGTATTGGGAAATGCCATTATTTCCCTACACTTGCATGCTAATTTAGTATAGAATAAATGTTTTTCATAGAATGCATATTATTCGATCCTATTCACATTTATCAAATTTGTTTGGAATCATCATAATAATTTATGTTTAATCATTTTTTGTCTAACCAGGGAATGGCAATAATTTATTTAACAGATACACCTACAATGTATAGTTAACATGGCGATCTATTGGAACTTATTATGTAATGTACACGTGTAGGTAAATCAAATGACATTAGTTAATTTAAATTTAAATTGCCATTAGAAAATTTATTTTCAATTATGTACTTCAGGTTGAGATGATTTCAAATCAAGCTAAACAATTTGACACACATTTTAGATCCAACAAGAACCTATATTATAAAAATTATTTGTACTAAATTAACATTCAATTTTTTTGAAAAATGTCATTTTCAGTATACTTTTTGCATGAAAGTATATGTGTAAAAGTTTCTAATGTAATCACAATAAAATACCATTAAACAACTAAAATGCCAATAATTTGTATATTTATCAGACAGTTGGAAATATGTTACTGTTACATTATAAACTGTTTTATTTGTGAGATGATGACATGTTAATTGTAAAAGTGATTTCAATAAAAAAAAAAGTGATTTCAATGAAAAAAAACCTGCATGAATGTTGTTTTTAACTCATCAGGCCTGAAAGGCCAGATGGGCTTATGTCATGGCATGATGTCTGGCGTCCATCCGTCCGTCTGTAAACTTTTCGCTTTTTCAACTTCTTCTCCAGAACCAATAACTCGAAGAGAGCTGAAATCTTATGTGCACACTCCGTGGCCAATGGGGATTCTAAATTGTAGATTTTGTAACCCATTACTCCAAATAGAGTCACAGGGGTAACGATCTAAAAACCTATTTTCATATTCTTCTCCACTACTAAAAGGTCTAGAAAGCTGAACTTGTATGTGCATACTCCATGGCTAATGGGGATTCTAAATTGTAGATTTGCTTGTCCTGTCACTCCAAATAGTCATGGGGTCATGATCTAAAAACCTATGTTCACCCTCTTCTCCAGTCTGTAAAGCTCTAGAGAGCTAACTTGTTGTGTACAGACTCCCTAGACAATGGGCATTCTAAATTGTAGAACCTATTTTCGACTTCTTTCCAGTATGAACAACTCTAGAAGATGCAAACAATACAGACGCTGATGAGTTACATAGCCCATAGCTCTATTTTTATAATGAAATTAGTGTGTGTGTGTGTGTGTGTGTGTGTGTGTGTGTGTGTGTGTGTGTGTGTGTGTGTGTGTGTGTGTGTGTGTGTTGAAGGTGGCAACCGGGGACAGTTGTATCTATACACACCCTTCAACCGGGGACACACACTCAACCGAGGACGTCCCCGGTTAACAGAACCTTGTCATATGCTTTTTCTCGCCCTTTTAAACCTAGAAAATTTATTTTTGGCCCGGACAGTACTTTGTCCCGTTTGCCTGTAAAATTTCATAAACACTTACACTCATCATAATGGAATAGCATTTGTTGGTATTTCGCGCCGATACACACATGTCCCCGGTTACATGGAAAATGCAAGGTTATCAGGTGTCCCCGGTTACACGGTAAATGGAAGGTTAGCAGTGTGAAGCCAGCAACATGAGGGAAGGCCGACTTTTGCAGCGCCAAGGAATATTTAAGTGGTTAATGTTTTCAAAGTGCAGTAATAAATAGTTTTCTATTATATCAATCAATATTCAATAAACTTAATTCGTATTGAATCAAGCTGCCATCATTGTTTGAAGTTTGGTCAACTTACATTTAACATCTTCCGCACGCATCGGGCGAGATATGCATTTGCAATTAATTATTTTTTCTTATAAATGCATATCTCGCCTGATGCGTGCGTCCCAAAAAACAAAACCTTTATGCAATGGTAGGAGTATGAGTAAATAAGCATTATCTTATATAATAACGCTCATATTTAGCTATTTCAATCTTTCAAACGCTTACTAGGCAATGCTGTAATTTGATACGAAAGGAAAATTACATTTAGGGAACATTGATAAAGATGTTGTTTGTATTTGTATTTCTTTAAAATGAAATAAAGATTTAAATGAATTTAGAAAAGCATCGGCCATCTTGGATGAAGTGAGAAAAACACACCGGAATCCATTAGGGGATTATTCCTCAAATCATACAAAGTGAAGTCTTCTATAAAACTTAAAACTATAAAACCCTCTTTATCAGATTTTACACTCATGGGTAAACGTCCCATAAACGAGGGGCGGGATAGCGCAGTGGTTAGCGCATTCAGCTTCGGATCAAAGGTCTTGGGTTCGCATCCCATCAGGGGCACGGCAACTTTGTCTACGATATAGAGCTCTTATAAACGCTGTGATGTTTGGATGCAATGCTACACTGAATTTCAGCGTAGCACCACCAATGGTTCGCTAGTTCCAACCGATGATCGCAGGTTTCACAGCAATGCATATCCACATGTCGTTGCGGGCTTTCTCACTGCCAAACTACTAGCGATGTAAGTCAAATACTCTTGAAAGCGGCATTAAACACCAACTCACCTCACCTCATCTCTCATAAACGACTAACTTTTGCCCAAAACTGTCCCAGACATCTGATTCCACATGAAACATCTATCACCACTAGAGGTGTGCAATATAAACGGTTTACCGGTATTAACCGGTTCAAAGATGAAATCGATACGTATTGCGATATGCTTATTGAAAACCGGATTTTACGACACATTGTAGCATTCGGAAATCTTCTGATATATTTCCCTTTTTCCACATCGAATATCATGTTTTCTTATAAAATAGTGATTGTAGACGATACACATTTACTGGCATGCTATATACTATAGTAAGGCTTATTGTGTCGCAGTTTTCTTCAGTTATCAAAGAAGATGTACGCTTGGGACTGATGTAAGCCTACACTATTTGTAATGAGTGCATAAACGTTAATTAAGTCATGTAAACGGTGAATGATTACACGGATTATAACTTGGTAGCATCGTCTATATGACTGTGAAGTTAGAAAATGATGTCTGCTTAACATTTTGATGTTTTTCTGTATAGATATAGTTCTCACAAAGTCCTTCATCAGGTTGAATATCATCTTCCCTGATGTGGGAGTTGTTATCCCGAAAATATTGTTTTCTTATGTATTTCTTATGGTTTTATATATTCGCATTCACTTTCTCCTTAATATAAGATACACGTGTATCTATTGCAAATCACAAACAGACTACGAAGTAGTTATAATGTCATTTGAAATTAAATGTTGCTCTGTAATTGACATGTCTGGTGAACATTTAACAGCAAAACCTCTTTTTCACCGCTTGCTTTTTTCTATCTACTCTACTTTAAATTGTTAATGACATCGGGCCTGTAATTGTCCATTTGAGATCAAATCTATCGTCACAAATGTCAGATAATCAGAAACATTACATAGAGAACTTACATTACCATACGTTATACGTACAATACGTATCAATATTTAAATTATCTTATAGCAGTTTACTTACGTTGTTGTTGAAACGGCGAAGGACAACTTCTGAGTCTCAATAGTTGCTGTCACTTTCTGACTCATGTGATCATTATATATAAATGATAATGCCTTCCAGTTCATTTAATAAAGTCATATCAATTTAAGATGTGTCCCTATAGGTCTATAGACTATTTAGTATATGAACTAAATACTCAATAAAATGTTGTTTAATTCACACGAACGAATTCAATATTTTTAAAATATGACAATAACATAAACGTAATGATATTATATTAAATATTGGCTCCAGGTTTCATGCAATTACTGTAAAGCCCTGTAACATATGTTCTCAACATCTATAGTATATTGATAGACACTCAATGAAATTTTCTTTCAATTCATACTGACGTACTCATTCGTAACTTAACCATTATTGTCAAACTTAAGAAATATTGATTCCCCAGGCGACAAATGTTGGAGATATATATCGCCTAGTTTTATTTAAAGTCACATACCTAAGTGATAAATGGGAAACTTAATTGTTGTTATTCGCTGCTTATTTCAATGTTTAAATTATTCACATTATAAACACGGTATTCATATGACTGTGTCCCCGAATCTAATGTGATTTATCCTTATTCTTTAAAGTGTCTCAGTCAACGTCCAGGATTAGCTAAGATTGCTCCTTAATCCACTTATCTCTTGGGTTGTGTGAATATGAATCGACCTTACTAGGCACTCTAATACACCCTAATTGGAACAGTTCACTTGTGTTCAGGTAAACGTATCACTATCACAACAAACTGTGTAGCTATCATTCCCTGTAGCTTTTATTCTATGTAGGCATTAGTAGACGACGGTGACCGTCGATATATGGAAACGAAAGAGTTGTGATTTTGTTTTTCTAGTGTATACACATACATGTATGTTCACAGTTATGCCAATAATGCCAGTCTACCTACCTCACACTTGTCAGCTCTAGTTTCTGGGACTGGCAATATTTGTTTAGGACTAACAAGCTTATGGATCAACTAGTCCTTCGACTGGCAACATTTTGAAACTATTTTATACACTGCATAACATGCACTTTGTTCTTTGGTATAGGGGAGTGTTTCAAGAGTATGACGTGAATAATGGCATGAATCTGAAACACAAATATATATTTGTTCAAAGTTTAACATTACAGCCAGAAATAGTTTATTTAGACAGCAAACTGCAAGTCTTTTACAAACAAATTAACCGGGCATTTTTATAACAATATATATACACGTTAATATGTTGTCATGTACTCGGTAACATCTCGTTTTTGTCCTACTGTGTAAACATTTAAGTACTAGATCTAAATTGTGTTAATTTCAAGTCCTGGGACTGTAGATCAGATGGTACTATTGATAAGTGCGTCTTGTAAACTCATAATGATATAATATTTCTTATATAATTATTTCCGTATTTGGACTATTGGACTGACCAGTCCAGTTGACTAAAATGAAGTTTTGTCTCGATTATAATTTCTTTAGAGAAACTAGACTAAGTGCATTTTTAATCATGCCAAATCCAAAATTACGGGCTTATTTTCAATAATTAGTCATGTATTCTGGTTTTATTCAAGATTTATTAACCAAGGATATTACTTTCATTATCTCTCAATCAAGTAATAACTAAACCAAGTAATTTATTCTTAAAAGAAATGTCTTGCAATATATTGCAATTCATATCGCAATACATGTACACGAGTTAAAATCACAATATATCGCAATATGAAAAATCTTAGTAATACCCACCTCTAAACACCACATAGGTACTTTAGATATGACAGCAGCATAATTTGAAATCATTTTACTGCATTCATAATTAGCTTGAAATAGTCCGAGTAAAAGAATGTTCATCGGATAACTAGTGATACAGATACTCATTGTTTTCGATTTTGATCTGTTAAAGAGCCATCAAGGATGTTAGAGTTTCAAGTACAAACATATTTGTGGAACATATACTTATAACGTCAATCGCTTGAGAAATATTTTATCTACAACATCTAAAACATTATATAGAGAAACTTCAAAATAATTATGATACGTAATTATAAAACAGTTATCCATATTTAAATTGTCTTTGTAGCAGTATACTTACTTTGTATATATACTGCATTTAAGTTTCATTTAATTACGTTATAACCCTTTAACATAAGTCCTCCATGTCTATAGACTATTTAGTGTGTGAACAATAATCAATGAAACGTGTATTCCATTCATACTGAACAATTAATTCTTTTGGTTATTTGACAGAAGTAACCGTTATATATAAATTAAATATTAAATATTGCCTTCAAGTTTCAAATTATCGCTGTACAGCCCTGTAACACATGTTATTAACATCAATAGTATATGAATAGATAATCAATAAAAAAATTTATTCAATTCACACTTCGTAACTTAATAAGAAATATTGAATTCCCCCGGCGACAAATGTTAGAGCAGTATAAATGTATAATGTTAAAGAGTCATCAAGGATGTTAGTGTTTCAAATACAAAATTATTTGTGGAAAATATACTTATAACGTCAATCGCTAGAGAAATCTTTTATCTTCAACATGACATGTGATAAATAATGGTCATATCACAACAATGTAATGAAATTTGGTTTCAAAGAGAATTGCCCCTTCGAGTAACACGCGTTTAGGGTATCTGACGTCATATAAACATAATTCCCGTTATTGCATAAAACGTAGTTACAGTTTCCGAAGCGTGAAGGCTGTCTTTAGCGCAAGTCGCCATAGAAACCCACGGGCTGCACGTGCTGCACATGCTGCACTTGCTTCTCTTTGAAGTTAGGCTACCCTTGTCACACATTATTGAATGTGACGATTGTTTAATAAACAATGATTCTAAATGTCCTGAGAACATACACATTATTGCCTGTTTAATGTACCCTTTTATTCAGCTAAGATCAGCAAATTATTACAAACATGTTCTCATTTATTATAAAATTCAAGCAAAATACCAATTTGAGTAAAACATTTATTCAAATATCTGTAGAAAATACATAAATGAAATGGTAAATAAATAACGGACACAAATTTTATATTTTTTCGATTAAGTCATTGCTCACAAACTTTATTTTTCTTTCGTGTCTTTGTATACACTGAACCAGCTAGACCACAATGCTTTGCGCTTGAAAATAATAAACTCGATGTATATTTAGCCTGGAAAACACCTTTAATTAGTGCAATTTCTCGGCTTATTTTGGGTCGAAAAATCTATGAAAAATTAAGTGTATATATTTCACGGAGATAGATTTTTGTCAACTTTCCGATATGTTCAACAACATCCTTGATGGCTCTTCAAAAAGTTTACAGCCTCAACATCATGCAGTAAGCGCCATGCGTCACAACAATACTCTTTATGTGCCTGTAAACAATCTCCCATCCCTTTCCCTTAATAAATACAATTTCAGGGCTTTTAACATTTGTAATGTTGAGGTCATTGACCACTGAGGTCATTAACCACATGTTGCTTTTGACTTAACACATGTCACTAAAACGTCATGACAAGCCCGTTCAAATACTACCAAATGTGCTCGACTTTAAGACTGAACTTTATGATAAACCGTAGTTCTTCCATCATTTCAATTGTTCTAAAAGTTCAACCACGCAAGATCATCCGACATGAAGAATATTACACTGTATACTGCCCCAAACTGCTGTCAATCCACGACTTACTGACACTGAAAATATTTATAAATTCCTAAATTTCCACAATTGCTATTGGTTACTGATTTTAAATCACCATGCAAGTTTATTTTATTCAAGACAGTGGGATAGCACAGTTAATGTTTATAGGGACAATCCGTATGTTATTGTAGTAACATAGGTCAAAAGTTACCAAGGGTGTTATTTCATCGAGAAGTAATGAGTGTTGTCGGAAATTACCCTCTTAGCTCCAATCTGTTCAGTCACATTATAAAAATGGTTAATCGTTATTATGATCGAAAACTGGACAATGTTCCGCGGCTGGCGCGGCTGGTAATTTTGAAAAGGACAGAGGGACAGATATTGGTTGGTACTGTTAAATATGCATATGCATATAACTGGTATAATTTAATTAGGGCCCATGAATTCGGCTTCTTCATTGAAAGCAAGTAATTGTCAAATATTTGGCGTTAGGGGATACATATGCAAGTCGGGTGATATGATTTAGGCCCTTTTCTCATGCACGAATTTACATACATGAGTAAATTTACACACTATGTAATTATACATACATGTGTAATAGTAAATATACTTTCTGTTCACATGTAGTTAAGCATTATGTTGTATTTGTCAATTACATACAGCCATGTATTATAATAAACGAAAATATATGAGTAGATTCAGTCTATTTATAGTTATTATGCTTTTGCATACAGGAGTAAATATACGTTCCATTCTCATGACACAGTTTGCATAGTTTGCATAGTGTGTATAAATACGTATATGTAAATTTACATTTACATGACCTCCTGAGGTCGTGTAAAGTTACTCCTAGTGCAATAATACTCATGTATGTAATTGCGTTCTCATGACACTTTTACATACCCCAAATACATTTACATACATACGTAAATTTACTAACATATGTAAAGGTGTGCATGAGAAAAGGGCCTTAGACGTAAATCAGGGCATTTGATATGTTTGTATGTAGAACATCTAAATAAAAGTTCATGAAAAACACGTCCTTTCAATAAATAAAAATATAAACATATACATGCGGATACGTAATTTTAGGGTAAATTTGCGCACATAAATGTTTCCATAGTCTGCAAGAAGGATTATCTGCACGTAGCAGTTGGAATGGTGTTCCTTGTCTGTGGTTGCTGCGCCGACATTGCACTATTCAGTAATTTATTGGATTTAAAGTATCATGCACGACCGAAAGCCTAAAATGTGTATTTATTTGAGATACTGTTAGCACTGAGTTATCGTACAGCAAAGAAAGAAATCGACCTAGCGCCCAGGGTATTTATTATGCCTGAGTTACACCAAGGTAGTTCTCACTACGTTCCACCCCGTCCAAAAGTTATTGTTACACGACCTCGAATGGGACAGGAACTTTTGTGCATACATTTCCATACCACGATCCAAGCACATTTACAGACTATTCTCAGAAAGTCAATCTAGTCTTTATCCCGTCCTCTGACAGTTGGTTCCACGTTTGAATTGGATAATATTGTTCATAACGTTTTCAATCTGTTCAATCCCGTTATCAGTCAGTTTATATCAGTTCTGAACGAGACATATTTCGATCTTCATACGCACAATATCTTTCTACACCGTTTGTCTCCCGATCAACTCGTTTTCAAACAGTTTTTCTCGTTTTGTCATTTCGTTCTTAGTACGTTGTTCTTGTACCGCAATGACGTCCTGGCCCGACTTATGTAAATGTCCAGCAGGGTTTTGCCCGTTCTTATTCTCGTTCTCAGTTTCAATGTGAAAAAGTTTAAATCTTCAATGGAATAGTGTGGACAAAAATGATTGGCCATAAATAATCAATTTTTTTCCTGTTATCGTATTCCCCTAGGAGAGCAAATCCTATAATGTAGATAACGTGTTACAACACCGTTTCATAATGAATGAAATATGTTTTAACAAAACAACTCTTCTTCTTGTTGCTTGGCTTTCACCCAAAAGTAGAATAAAAGTAATATTCAACATCTTGTTTATGTGTTACTTGTTTAACTATTCATCCCAAAATATGAACGTATCAAAACGCATTTATTCATACCCGTCCCTTCACATGCAAAAGCAGTAAACACTGTGTGATCATTCTCCAACGTACAATTCGGGGGATCACACTGACGTTAATTTACGTAGTTTAACCTAGTTCATTGAACGTAGCCACACAACCTCTAACTTGATGGACCTTTGTGCATTTTTCGCAACTACGTTAACGTTTCATTACAACATGATTCACTACGTGGCCCTAGTTAGGTGTGGTTTATCGTTGTTCAGCGTAATTATACCTACTTAAGAGTAGTTAGATATATAGGAACTTACTTAATGCAATGCGTCAACACCAATCCTACCAAAACGTAGTTAAAATGTTTGATAATGTAGACAGCCGTACTAACACCTAGTCTTCTACTCTGACACAAGAACCTCACTACCACAGAAAAACATGGCAACAACAACCCCACCGCAAAATACAAACAATGGAGCATCATTCCCTACACCACAGACAGAAAGGGGAACAAATACCCCACCACCACAGATAAACATAGGACCACCATCTCCACCATCACCACACATACACATTAGAGCAACAACCTCATCGCAACAGACAAACATTGGAGCAACATCTGCACCACCATAAACAAACATATGCACAACAAATCAATAGTCACAGACAAACATGGGAGCAACATCCCCACCGCAACATACAAACATTGGAGCAACAATCTCATTGCAACAGACAAACATGGGAGCAACAACCCAACTGCGACAGATGCACATGAGAGCAACTTCTTCACCACCACAGACAAACATGGGAGCAACATGCCCACCGTGACAGATACACATGGGAGCCTCTTCACCATCCGACTGAAATGGGAGGAAATATCCCACCACCACGGATAAACATTGGAGAAACAACCTGATCGTAACAGACAAGTTTCAAGTTTGAAAGTTTGAATCATCATGTTACAGTTTTGCACACTGGATGTTTTACACCTTTAATTGATTTTCATCACTTGAGTTACTTTTTTTCCCATTAGATGTTTACATGTACAGGTATATAATTATAGCCATCAATAGAGTTGTCAACATGTTAATAAAAAATACAGAAAGATCCAGTTTGCAGGTATGGAAGTTCATGGACATTTGCAAGATCTTTATGGTTTTAATGTCTATCTGCATTATTCTCTCATTTCTCATTTCTCACTTGAGTTACTTAATATGATAATGTTATCAAATGTTTGATGTTCTGATATTCGCTTTAATTTAGATATCCATGGCTTGATATTACAATATTAAATATCATATTAAGTCTCTCCAGTGATAACAGAATTTGTGATTTTTAAAATGTATATTACTCATGATCAGTTTGTTCATTAGTGACAGCATAGTCAGTACAGTATTATGTTTATTTATTCTGTACCTTTTTTATGAAAAAAGTTCAAGGTGTTACTTTTGTTATGTATAAAAGTTTAAACATCTAAACATTATTTTTGATATGACAACTGTTTATTGTTGGAATGCAATATCATGGATTAGAAGCAAGCTGTAAGTATCGTGATACATATTCTATCGCCACCCTTATATCGAGATCAGTATCGTATCGCAACTTATAGGTAAGCACTTTTTAAAAAATATATCGTTGGGAATAAATTTTTAGTATCATGAGTTATCGTATAACAGATTTAATGCCAATAGCATCCCTAGTAATAAGAACTTTAGCTTCTTACATTTTAGTAATTCATTAAAACCATTCATCTCATTTACAATAGACAAAGCATACTTTAATGTTAATTAGTTGTTAAATGAACAAATGTTTTTTCTTTAAAATTTCTGCTAGTGATTTTCTTGTATATGCATCCTCGATTATGGTTGTATAAGATAAACCTTACATAATTCCAGGAATTGTTTCCTTGTGTTTAATGTATTTGAATAAATTTTCAACAACCTTTAAAAAAATAAAACATTAATTGTCTTAATTCCTTCTCAGTTAATCATCTTTTAAACTTTAAGTATATCGTAACTCTTAAATTGTATATTTGTCACCTAATACTATAGATCAACATTAGACTCAATTTGGACTCAAAACATTCTGCAGATATACAGTTGATATACATATGATAAAACATATCTTGCCTGATAAACTGCACACAATGACCTTTGCTTAGGGAAATGTCCCCGGTTCCATGTTTAAATGACACACATTGTCCCCGTTTGCATGTGTGAAACTAAACATGCACACATATTATAGGAGAATATATTCTCATGTTTTGGATGACAGTTTGACAGCACAAGATACACATATTTCCTCAAATTAAGCTAAATAGAAAACACTTATTCACACCCAGTTTGTTTCCATAGAGACTATATCAATACACAATGAGTGTACCCGCTTCCATGTTGTAAATGATACATACTGTCCCCGTTTGCTTGTGAAAACTTACACATACACACTTATTGTAGTAAAATGGATTATCACGATGAGTATGACCGTCAGATTGCAATAATATTTTAAACACTCATATACAGCCGTGATTTGTATACAAAAATGAACCCAAATGGCCAGTTGTCATAGAGAAATACCTGATAGACACTGTCCCGTAAATGATACACTCTGTCCCCGTTTGCTTGTGAAAATTTACACATACGCACTTATCGTAGTAAATTGATTCTGTGTATGGCCATCATATTGCAATAACCATTAAACACACACATGTATCTTTGTTTTGTATACAAAAGTGAACTCAAGATATTCCCGTTTTTATAAAGAAATACCTGTTACACACATGTCCCCGGTTCCTCGGTGTAAAAGATACACATGGCCCCGTTTGCATGCAGAAAAGCACACACACACAATCGGCGTGTGTCCCCGGTTCCTACATGAAAGTTCATACTCGTTCAAATGTATCCTGTAGATCCAGTCAATGTTTAGAACTAACGTACATGACAAGGGAAGTCAGCCATGCAAGTTGTACAGCTGTAGAGCACCTAGAAAAAATGTCCCCGGTTACATGTGTTTTTTAAGTGTCCCCGTTTGCCACCTTTAACATCAATGTGTGTGTGTGTGTGTGTGTGTGTGCAAAACCGTCCAATTGGGGACTTGAACATGAATACACACCTGCAATTGGGGACTCGAAATCCAATTGGGGACCTGACCCAAGTCCCCAGTTGGACCACCTATTTTTTTCGCTTTATTTTTGCTCAAATATACCAAAAAATGCTAAATTAAAAAAGTCCCCAGTTGAACGAATTTTAGAAAAAGTGTAACTTTATCTCACACAAGCCTTTTGTAAACACATTTCTATGCCTACTGTATAGGTCGACAACAATGACAGTTTGATCTACAGTCAACACAAATGAAATTAATCAAATATCTTTTTAATTTTGTATGAATTTATGAATGAATGAAATACTTTTTTAATTTAGTTAGCCATGTAAGCAGGTAAGCTTGGAATATTTAAATTTGTTACATATATAATATTTAGAAAACTCCATAACATTAATAACAATATAATGATCAAAATATTTTCAAATTTGATTTAATCATCAAAGTCAATTGATTTGGTTTTATATTTTCAGATTCCAATTAATGTGTGACACCTGGATTGGATAACAGATTCAATCAGCCACTATTGTGTCATCAAGGCTGAACATGACAATGAGATGAAATAAAGCTATGGGTTAGCAAAGTAAGTATGAACATATAACCCCATTTACAATTGCATGTATACATTTGACCCCAATAACACATATTTTGCAAATAGGGACACATTCTTGTACATGACAAATTTTAATTTCTATATAAATACTTAATTTGTCAAATAATAATAATAGTCTGACAAGGGTGATTTTTAATGTCTATTGATAAGAATGAATCATATTGTTATGACTAGCTAAAACATATATAACCTGGGATGTACATTTCCCTTACATGTACAATTGATTAAAACCATAGGCAGCAGCTTAAATTTGGATTATAAGTGTTGTCATAAATTTCAACAAATAAAAATATTTATTAATTTACCTTGAACCATTTGTTATTTGGATTCATTAAGAATAATCTGTTAATAGTCATTTAAAAAAATATATTTATTTAATAATATGCTTATGTGACTTTTTGGATTTATCATTGCTTTTACTAAATTGGAAAGTGTGGAAAATTGTAAATTATTTGTTGACATTCTGTTATTCAAAATGTATGAATACAATTTAATTTTCAATTATAAAATTTGCCAGAATATTTTTAACATTTTCAAGTTCACAATAAGATAACAATTAAGAGGATGATATCAATAATTGCAAAACTTTATGCATGGTAACAATTATTATTTAATTTTTCAGACTCACAAGATCAGAAGAAATAGGGAAAACTACAGGATGTTTGAGAGTATCAACCTGAACATCCATTTGAATCTAAGAAAATAAGCAGCATGACAACATGTACCTTATTTGTTGTTTTTGTATAGGATAATAAATGTACTCATTGATTGTTAATTATCTCATATATACCTGAATATAATAAACTTTGAAACTCTACATAAAATATTTTATGTTTGTTATTTGACTGGTTGTTTCATATCAGAATGATATACTTTGTTGTGTTAACATGCAATCATCTTCAGTGAAAGGAAGTGAGATAAAAAAATTTTTTTTTTTTACATATTTTCATGATTTGTTGAATAGTTATTGTAAATGGTATTTCCTTATACATACAATTTATACATATAACAGCACATATTTATCTTGATTTCATCATACAATACTGAAACATCATAAGCAGTTACATACATAAATATAACTATAACTCTAGAAATTAAACATAATATTTGTAAGATGATTGCAGCTGTTCAGTTAGTGTGGAAAACTCATAGTAAGTAAGTGTAATATTTTCTTATGCTAGTAATTTTAACTGTTATGGAATAATTATATTTTAGATGGCTTATTTGCCAAAAATGTAAACAAAATTGAAATGAAACAATATAATTGATTGGAGACTATAAAGGGAGATACGTCTGAAATGCACATGTCTGCACATGTGTCTTAACAATTTTACTTATAGGAACTGTTATCAACAAAAGGAGAAACAGAACAACTCTAATTTGTTTCTATATTCAACATTCAGGAAAATCATATCGTATCGTGTGTTGAAGAAAATTTAATATTTTACGGTTCCATGCAGACCAAAAACATGGATGGGCGGACACATCATGTGTCGAAGTTAGATTTCATCAGGGTCGCATTCATTTAGTAAATATGACAACATATTAGTTAATCACATTATTCTTACCACAAAAAATATATGCAAGTCAAGACAAAATGGCAGGAAACTTATTCAATCTCGGCCTTGGCAAAGTAAATTTCTGACCTTTTATATCGTTACGGTAGACCATTTTTTTGTGATCTAAATATCATTTCAACGTAGATTGTGTTCTGAAATTTACAGTTTGGTTATCAAAAGACATCATTATTTTCATTTAAGTCGTTTCCGTGACATGACAAAGCTTCAAAACGCCGTAGTCGCCGGCAAAATATGTCGTTCTCAGCAAAAATCCCTTCAGACACTTCCTCATGTTTGTCCGAGGTTGTCTGTTGCTAGGGACGGTTGCCAGGGGGCGGGGCTTAATGAATCGGTCTATTGCCATTTCGTGTGTAGGTCGAAAACGGAACCGAAATCGCCGCGCATGCGCACTCTTTGGAATTCTCAGGCCTTCATGGATGCTGCAAGTTTCTGAGCACGAAAGGAATAAACCGGTATGTCTTTGCTCTTTTAGGCTATATTTTTTTATAGATTTTAGGGTATTTAAAGATAACTATATGTACACAAGTTATTATTTATCATAACTTACAATGTATAGATATATTGGCAGTGGAGAAGGAACGTGTTTAAACTTCATACCAGATTTACGGTCGTCCGCGTGACTAACTTCACTAAGACAAATTAAATTTTTCAATTGCTTCACAGAACCACGCATTGGGATAGGCTATTACTAAACTAGCTTCTAGATATTCGTAATTTCGTTTGGGAATATATTGTACAAAGTGCCAAAAGCCTGAGGTCCTTTTCAAGACAGTTCGCCATATGCAGGTATAATGCATGATAACTGTATCGACAGTGTGAACAACTTGGTGTTGTCATAGGTTTCGCTCTGTCAGATTTGATCTAATCGAAAACAGCCTTGTCAAATAAAACGTCAAGACAGTCACACTTTCATCAGCTCATTCCGTTTACGTTCCAGCTATATCCTTGTTCAAAGCCGACAACAAGTTCCACGGGAAAAGACAGGTGCGTGTATAATAATTTGATCTGATAATGTAGATCTATTTGAAATGTACCGTAAACAATATTTTGAAAATGGTCATGATAGCTTGATACTGTTCAAACGTTTGGGAGCAATGCAATCATTGTTGTCTGGCTAGTGAAATTTTTTTTGTTTCCAAATGGAATTCATTAATACTGTACAATTTCAATTTCACAGTTTTAGATTAGATTTCTATTAATAAACATTGTCAACATTATTCAATAGCTATTTGATGTTGATTTCAAATAAAATTCCAAAATTCTATAACCATAAAAGTGTAAAATAATTGAAAGATAATAACCAGTAATTCCCCTATTTAAAGGGAAAGTTCTTTCACCGATCTATCGGCAGCATCCGCCATATTGGATTCTTGGCATGACGTGAAATGAAAACATGCCATATTTAACCCAATGTTACACTTTAAAAAAATGAAACATATACAATGATAGAAAGTTTACAAAGTAACAAATAGCATATATTAAAACGAATAAACAATATGTGTTTAGTCCGTAGCAAAGTTTTCCCCACTCGCAGCGCTGATGAATGGCTTCAGTTCTCATTGTTTTTATTTTTCAACAAATATGCGCTTGTCTTTATCAAGTTGTTAAATATAAAGTCATTAAAATATTAACTTCATTGATATATTTTGATGTTCCTGTGTTTTAATCATGTACTTAAATCATATTTGTGTAAACGATAACATCCTGTTGAATTTCTTTTCCACAAAAATTACCCCGATAGAACCCTCCTTTTAAGCCCCAGGCTTAAAAAAGGAAATGATGTTCCAGTGATGGACTATTTTGACCAAATTTAAGCCCAGGGCTAAAATTCGAAAATGGCAAAATATTAAATTCAAAAGATTAGGTATTTCTATGCTATTAACTATTAAGTCTTTAATAAGAGGCCACTCAGAAGAGAAAGTTCGAATTCTTGTCACTATCCTTTAACGAGTCACCTCAGAGTTTCAGGGTAAACCTTGCACAGCACTACAGTCAGTCCCTCCATCTGTTAACTTTTGCAGTTTCAACTCCTTCTCCTGAACCAGTGACACAAGAGAGCTGAAATTTCATGTACATATTCCTTGACAAAGGGGATTCTAAATTGTAGATTTGTAGATTTGGTGACTGTCAGTCCAAATGTATGTCACATGGGTCACAACCTAGAAAGCCTCTTTTTCTTGTTAACAAAGATTGAAAGTAATACCAGTACTTGAGATGGGTAGATCTTCAATCTTAGATAATAAATCACTGAAGTCCTGATAGGCTACAGAGCCCATAGCTCTTTTAAAATATTTTCTGGTGTCCATAGAAACAATTAGAACTTAGTGCATAGTTTTTGGGGCAGGGACCTTTACATTTAATGTTAGATATTCACATGTGTTCAGACTCAAAGATGAAATGCTGCAAGCCTTTTGTAACTTAAAAAATATTTGTCTGCTTTCCATGGAAACAGTTTTAACAAACGAGGCCAGAAAAGGGACACCCCCCATACCCGCCCCCATGCTTGAAGATCAGTGGCATATAATATCAGACTTATAATAGCTCTACATTTATTTTAAAGTCAAACTTGTATCCCCATTCTAAAATATAAAAGACCTAATTAATTGTATTAATTGACTAATTGTCAGTTTCACACGTTGGCAATTTGTCAATTCATGCTTGTGCAGGAATTCCTTGGCCTTGCATTCATAAAGAGATGAAGTATTTGGTAATCTCGAATGACGTAGCATGTCATAAGGCTATGGAAAACAGCGACAATTTCCGAATGCATTAAAAGGAAGCTCACTCCATTCTGTAGACGATAGAGCGTTTCACTATTGACAGTCTTTATTCTGGATAATTTCTGCAATATTTTGAAATTTTTTATCAGCACTGTCCTGTCGATTTTGCTTCTGGTAAGTCTTTTCAACATTCCGTCAGTTTTCAGATGGTAAGTACTAAGTTACCAACAACATTTCTGAAATGCGATTTGAATCTAGATCTTACATCTGCATAAATTTCACCGTTTCGGGTCACATTTGATAGCATTCTGGTTTCATCCTGACAAAGTATTTTTTGTGGCATTGAATGGCTCATTATATGTTTGTGCATGCAACAATTTAATGGTAGGTCCACAAAACAGCTTCAGTGATCATTCTCTCCCCACGTAGGTTACTCGATTAAAATACTTTTGAAAAATTTGCTGAGTCTACGACCTACCTATAATAATTTAAAACTTTAAATAATTAAGGGATTAAAGTGAGTATATGTAAATGAACAAGGGATTATCTTTAATTTTG
Source organism: Gibbula magus (assembly GCA_936450465.1). Lineage (NCBI taxonomy): Eukaryota > Metazoa > Mollusca > Gastropoda > Trochida > Trochidae > Gibbula > Gibbula magus. The sequence goes on from OW388294.1 coordinate 61,090,203, forward strand.
TTGTAGGCAACTTGAAAACTTTTTATTAAAGACAGGACAATAAATTAATTGTAGTCCCTTGGCCCAAGGCTAATAAAATTGCCACACGGCTAGTAAATGTTAGCTTCTATAAGCCCTGTTGGCCTTTAAACATTTGTGAATCATTATGAAATACGCAAAGTACATTGAATAGAGATTCTTGTTTTTATTGACCAGCAACAATGGTATTAGATGTGAATGATTGATTGAAATAGAGAAAATATTTGCCATTGTAGCTCTAACATAAAATTTAATAATTGTTAGATTAATAGGAGATACAGGCTAGTAATAGTTTTTTGGGCTAGTAGAAATCAAAGCGACTAACCCTTAAGGCTACCATATGTTTAAAGAAAGTTTCTACCCTGATTTTTTTAGATGTGATTATCATTATGAGATAATTTGCAAGCCACTAATGTTTCAATTTGAATATGACTGAAATTATAGGGGGCAGGATAGCACAGTGGGTAGCACGTTCTGCTTTGGATCAAGAGGTCTGCGGTTCAAATCCCACCAGGGGCACTGAATTTCAGCGTAGTTCCTCCCATGGTTCGCCAGGCTTTCTCCCTGCCATAATACTATCACTAGCAGCCGCGATACAAGTGAAATGCTCTTGAAAGCGGCGTTGAACCCCAACTCGCCTCACCTCACCTCACCTCACCTGAAATTATATATGCACCATTCTCGATACTTTTGAGGATACTAAGGAGGTCAATGTAATTGATTTAGTTTCATTTGTTTTCAGCAAGGGTATAGTTTTCTTTCTGTTCGTCTGTCCATCCGTCCGTCACAAAACTTTGTGCAGAGCATATTTCTCAAACAATACAAGTTAGCTACACCAAACGTACTACCCTTGTTAACCATGATCTCTAGTTGTGACTTTTGAGGTTTAGACTGATTTCTGAATTTTATTTTGACCAAAGCAGTGACTCTGAGGAAGTCATTTTGTGGGAACATAATCTCTCAAACTAAATATGCTAGCTTCACCAAAATTGTGCTACACATGTTAGCCATGATCTCTAGTTGTGCTATTAGAGGCTTAGACTTACTTCTGAATTTTATTTTTGCGGTTCCCATTGACTTTATAGTTATCTCTGGAACTGGTACATTTCATAATCTTAACAAACAGATTAATCATTCCCATAGATGTGCCTTTCTTATTTTCAATTATATCAAACTATATTTTTGGGTATGTGAGCTGTGCTCGCTTGCACACTTGTTGTAAAGGTGTTAAATTGATTTAATAATGAAATAATGATGAATACATATGTACAATTAGGTAGGAGAAGGGGTACTACTTTTTATTTAATATATTATTTAATTAATATGTAATTTTACCAATACTTGTAACACTTAATTCAGTTGGCAAAAACTGATAATTGTAATCACTAATTGGCATTCTCATTGTTCATGGATATTTCCATCTCTTTGGATTAGGGCAGGAGGGGCTGCTACAGTAAGTGTCTTCTGATATAAAATATAAGCAAGAATTGTTTGAACAAGAGAAGGATATATCAGTCATCAATACATGGGGCGGTCCGCAGGAAAAGCAGAATTCTGTAGTTGCATGATTTCGGGTTCCCTTTTATCAGACTCAGATTGTTGAAAGCAACAAGTATTTTAGACTTGGCAAGGATGTTCTTACTTTAATCAAGAGTTTTTTTTTCATCCAAAATCAATTTCACTGAGTTACATATACCCCAATTGACCAATGTATTTGTCAAGCGCGGCCATAAGCAATCTTCAGTTATCTCATTATAAAATTCCATTGCATGGATTTTTACAATGTAGATATGAGATAACAGATTCTGATCTCGCAAAAGTGATATTTAGTTTTGGAATACTACTTTTAGATAAAGTTAACAAATTAATTCTCTACTCTTCTGGGATTATGTTATAACAGTAAAGAGATTTATCTTTCAGCTGGGCAGGTTGTTGGATGCATTGTACCAGATGATTGTGCTTTGTTGGAACGACTTCTCTGAACCAATACACCAGGGGTCAAACTGCTGTAATAGGTCAGTACTGGAGGTTGATAGGTCAGTGTCCATGCAGGCGATTTCTTCTGATCCAGGGCAAACCAACTCCTAACTGTGAGTTCCAATTGTTTTATGGCGCTCCCCGTGTCCTTGCTAGGGGTGAAACGGTACAATTGGGTTTCGGTTAGGTACGTATTGCAGTAGTGTACCCTCGGTTTGGTACATTTTCGGTTTGGTACAAAACCAGGAATGTCTTTCAATATATGACCTACAACCATAACAAATCACATGTTTTTCTTAAAAATAAGTTTGTAGACTTTGGAATTGTTCAAATGAAAATATATTTAAATCTGAGTAAATAATACATAATTGTTTTATTAAGTTATATATTTGGTATATACCGAAAAATCAAGTTGATGTACCGTGTTCCAAACCGAAAGCCAAATACTGCGGTTCAACTTCTGGAGTTTGGAAATGGGAGTTGTGAACCGTTTCACCCCTAGTCCTTGCGTCCATCCGTCCATCAGAAAATGTTTCCAATATTTAATTAAGAGGTTTCAACCCTAAAGGTTAAAGTAATTTGTAGCTCGTCAATCTTGAAAGGTCAGATTGGTGCTTTACATGGCTTCCATCCTTCTTCTTTTTTTTTATCCCCCGCCGCGCGAAGCGGGGGATATAGTATTCGGCTGCGTCCGTCCGTCCGTACGTCCGTACGAAATGGAATGACTCAAATACCATTCACTGGATTCTTTTCATATTTTGCATATGGGTTCATCATAGGAAGAGTAATGTTCCTACAGTAGTTTGAGACCTTGACCTTCATTTCAAGGTCACAACGAGACTTTGTCATTTTACCCTTGTCAGCGGGATATCTCAATAACCATTCGCTGGATTCTCTTCATATTTTATACATAGCTTCTCCAAGGCAAGACGACGGGTTGATTAGATTTTGGTGACCTTGACATTATTTTCAAGGTCACAGCGGAACTTTGAAGTTTTCAACATGTTAATGTACATGTAAAGCTTGTCAGTGGGATATCTCAAGAACCATTCAACGGAATTCAATCATTTCTTGTACAAAGCAGCTTCTAGGGATGATGATGGGCTGATTAGATTTTGGTGAAATTGACATTATTTTCAAGGTCACAGCAGCACTTTGAAGTTTTCAACATGTTAATGTACATGTAAAGCTTGTCAGCAGAATATCTCAAGAACCATTCACTGGAATTCCATCATTTCTTACTCAAAGCACCTTCTAGGGAAGAAGACCGGCTGAATAGATTTTGGTGACCTTGACATTATTTTCAAGGTCACAGCAGAACTTTGAATTTTTCGACATGTTAATGTACATGTTAAGGTTGTCAGCAGAATAACTCAAGAACCATTCACCGAAATTTCATTATATCTTACAAAAAGCAAAAGGACTGATAAGATTTTGGTGACCTTGACATTATTCTCAAGGTCACAGTGGAATTTTAAATTTTTCGACATGTTGATGTACATGTGTGTAATACTTGTCAGCGGGATATCTCAAGAACCATTCACTGGAATTTCATCATATCTTACACAAAGGGTAGATTAGATTTTGATGACCTTGCCATTTTTCTCAAGGTCACAGTGGAACTTTGACTTTTTTAACATGTTTGACGGTCAATTTTGCTGATCTTGACATTATTTTTAAATTTTGAAGTATTAATTTGCGGCGGGGGATCATGTCACCTTAGTGACAACTACTTGTTTTACTTCTTTTCCAGAACGGCTGGCCGCAGAGAACTTAAATTTTGTAAATGAACGTTTGACAAATGGGGATTATGAATTGTAGATTTAGTGGCCGTCTATCCAACCTTCCATCCTTAAACTTTTTGCTTTTTTGATTTCTTCTGCTGAACCTTTGACTCTAGAGAGCTGAAATTTATGGAATTCTAGATTGAAGACTACCCTGTAAGTGACCCTGTAAACCCAAATAAGCTATTTTCATCTTCTTCTAGTACTAAAAGATCTAGAGAGCTAACAAGTTAGGTGCAGACTCCTTAAAAACCTATTTTCCTGTTCTTCTCCAGTTCAAAAAAGTCTGAAAGGTTGTAAGCAGACTCCGTGGCTAATGGGGATTCTAAATGGTAGATATGGTGACTCCATGACCCAAAATAGGATCACAGGGGTCACGACCTAAAAAAAACTTTTTTCATTTACTTCAAATTTGTTATACCTGTGGAAATTTCAATTTTGAAATTTATTTAGCTGCTGCCTGATGAGCTACAGAGTCAATGGCTCTATTTTTTTTACAATAAATTTAGGCCTCCATGCCATGATATGACCTACAAACCTTTTTTATCTTTATCTTGACTGTTTATTTTTGTCTACAACATCACTCACTATAAAGTAGGGGTGAAACGGTACGCCTATGCCACTTTTCGGTACGTATTGCGGTACAGAGTTCTCGGTTCAGTACATTTTAGTTCAGTTCTTCAAAAGTTCAAAAGTTGATAACAAGGAACTTTAAAATAAAATTACAAAAACTGAACGGTACGCTTTTTTTCAAAGCAATTTTTCGGTGTACCGGACCATGAATAAATACTGCGATACAAATAAACCGTTTCACCCCTACTTTAAAGCAAGATGACTACAGAACACATGGATCTATTTTTACTACTGTATAGTTAGCACTAGAATGCTGAAATCTTGTGTATACATATATTTATACCCCCGCTACGAAGTAGTCGGGGGTATATAGCGCTCAGCGCGTCCTTGCGTCCGTCCGTCCGGAACACTTTTGGTTCCGCTCATAACTCAAATACTACTTGTTCAATTGTTATGAAACTTTATACATGTACACTTTATGGTCCCTAGATGTGCCTTTTCTATGTTTCCCTCAGATTCCATGATTATTTTTTAAGATTTTCCACTTTTAAGCGTCTTTGTGTGCGCGTCAATGGTCACACTTTTGGTTCCGCTCATAACTCAAATACTACTTGTTCAATTGTTATGAAACTTTATACATGTACACTTTATGGTCCCTAGATGTGCCTTTTCTATGTTTCACTCAGATTCCATGATTATTTTTTCAGATTTTCCACTTTTAAGGGTCTTTGTGTGCGCGTCTTTGCTTACACTTTTGGTTCCGCTCATAACTCAAATACTACTTGTTGTTCAAATGTTACAAAACTTGAAACATATGAACATTGTTTGTCTACCCTTTGTATGTTTCATACCCTCATTTGCATAATTTATGCAAACTTTTACTCCTAAAGCACTCTTATACTTACTATGAAAACACAATTACTCTGCTTTCATAGTACTGCTGTGCTTTGTTTGTACAGAAGACTAAATTTATTTCTTCCTGCTATTTGAAACTTTTCGGGGGCAGTATAGCGCAGTGGCTAGCATGTTCGGCTTTGGATCAAGAGGTCCGGGGTTCGAATCCCGCCAGGGGCACGGCAACTTGCAGTTCTGCCTACTTGTACACTTTTGGAGTATTTTGTACACTTTACAGTCCCGAAATATGATTGTACACCAATGTTGCAAATTGTACACCTCTACCACCTAAATATATAAAAAGTTCATAAAATAAATTCCTGTATTGAGTAATGGAGTTCTGAACTGCTACAGAGTTCCAGGGTTAACCCTAGTAATCAAGTCAGACAATGATTATTGTTGTCTAACCAGATAACATGGTATCATACTTTCTTCTTTGAGTTGTACACCTAAAAATTACAAAATACTCCAAAATTAACCTGAAAGGAGGGTAGGCAGCTCTGGCCAACTTTGTCTGCAGTAGATAACTGTTCTACACACAGTAAGTTTTGGTGCGATGCTACACTGAATTTAACTGAGTACCACCCATGGTTCGCTAGTTCCAGCCAATGTTCGCAGGTTTCACCTCAATCCATAGCCACATGGGGTTTCTCCCTGCAATTATACTATCAGCCGCGATATAAGTGAAATACTCTTGAAATCTTTTAACCTCAAGATTTCACCTCACCTCACCTTGAAACTTTTCTTCTTTGACCAATGTTAAAAGCGGGGGTATATGAGTGAGCTGTGCTCACTAATTCTCTTGTTTTTGAAGCAGTTATAATTATATATAATATAAAAATCTGATTTAAGCAATAGTAAAACAATTCACTCACGTAAAGCCATCGACTTGAGATATTAAATTATGCAATTTACCATGAGCTACAGAGCCTGCATGGCTCTATTTTTATTTACACATCAGCAGTCTATGGTAATATATTTACAGGTCTCTTAACTTTGATGTAATTACAGGCCTACTGGACATGGTACCATTGGTGACAGAACTCGAAACTTCAGCCTGGAGGGCATTCAAGGAGATGTTCCATTGAAGATCTGATCAATATTGACAGATGTTACATACATAGGTACGTACATATATATACATGTATTAGTGGAATCTCTCATTACATAAATTAAGTTGACCAAATATTTGCAAATGTACCTGCACTTTAAATAGTATTTTGTGAAATAACACGCTTCAATAATGATATTAATCCATTATTGACTATAATTACAATTGGAATTTGACGTGTGGTAGATGTTATGCGCTGTTGACTTATAGATCATGTATTTCACTGCAGGTAAACTCAAGCTAGCCAGGTTAAAGAAGGTGCTGTTGTATGACATCAAAGACAGGTACTGAAATCTCAAAATAAGTTTGTCGTTAGGTTGTTTTGTGTAAAACATAAGCACAGCCTGACTTCTCTCCCAACAGGGGTTACCCAACATGTTTCTTCTCATGTATCCTCAAGTGGAACTTTTTCTTTTGCTAGCAATACATAATCCTGATTGGTTGCAATCCAAGTAACTTGTGCAACCAAACTGAGCTTCAGTCTGTTCCCTAACTGTAACCTGTGTGGGGAAAAAACAATATAACCTGATCCTAGTTAATAAAAAGAAATACTGATAGCCCAATGAGCCTCTCAGAATTCCTGATTCACTGTGGTACACTGGTAATCAGAGTAGAGGCTTTTTTTGGGGAGGCCACAATAAATAAGTGAATTTAGCCCACAAGGCGTAGGCTAAAGGCAAGATGGCATCGGTTGTCGAGAATCGGCTATAACTTTTTGAAACATTTTTAGCTCATCAGGCCTGATAGGCCCGATGGGCTTATGGCATGGCGTCCGTCCATCCGTCCGTCCATCTGTCCATCCGTCCGTAAACTTTTTCGTCTTCTTCTCCAGAACCAATAACTCCACAGAACTGAAATTTTTTGTGGAGACTCCTTGGCTAATGGGGATTCTAAATTGTAGATTTCGTGACCCCATGACCCAAAATGAGGTCACAGGGGTCACATGTTTAAAAACCTATTTAAATCTTCGTCTCCAGTTCCAAAAGGTCTAGACAGCTGAAAAGTTGTGTGCAGACTCCTTGGCTAATGGGGATTCTAAATTGTAGATTTCGTGACCCCATGACCCCAAATGAGGTCACAGGGGTCACATGTTTAAAAACCTATTTTCATCTTCTTCTCCAGTTCCAAAAGGTCTAGAGAGCTGAAAAGTTGTGTGCAGACTCCTTGGCCAATGGGGATTCTAAATTGTAGATTATGTGACCGCGTGACCCCAAATGGGGTCACTGGGTTCACATCCTTAAAAACCTATTTTCATCTTCTTCTCCAGTTCCAAAAGGTCTAGAGAGCTGAATAGTTGTGTGCAGACTCATTGGCCACTGGGGATTCTAAATTGTAGATTTCGTGACCCTGTGACCCCAAATGGGGTCACCGGGGTCACATCCTTAAAAAACCTATTTTCATCTTCATTTTCCAGTTCCAAAAGGTCTAGAGAGCTGAAAAGTTGTGTGCAGACTTCTTGGCCAATGGGGATTCTAAATTGTAGAGATCCCCATTGGCCAAGGAGTCTGCACACAACTTTTCAGCTCTCTAGACCTTTTGGAACTGGAGAAGTAGATGAAAATAGGTTTTTAAGGATGTGACCCCTGTGACCCCATTTGGGGTCACGGGGTCACATAATCTACAATTTAGAATCCCCATTGGCCAAGGATTTTGCACACAACTTTTCAGCTCTCTAGACCTTTTGGAACTGGAGAAGTAGATGAAAATAGGTTTTTAAGGATGTGACCCCTGTGACCCCATTTGGAGTCACGGGGTCACATAATCTACAATTTAGAATCCCCATTGGCCAATGAGTCTGCAAACAACTTTTCAGCTCTCTAGACCTTTTGGAACTGGAGAAGAAGATGAAAAAAGGTTTTTAAGGATGTGAACCCTGTGACCCCATTTGGGGTCACGGGGTCACATAATCTACAATTTAGAATCCCCATTGGCCAAGAAGTCTGCACACAACTTTTCAGCTCTCTAGACCTTTTGGAACTGGAAAATGAAGATGAAAATAGGTTTTTTAAGGATGTGACCCCGGTGACCCCATTTGGGGTCACAGGGTCACGAAATCTACAATTTAGAATCCCCATTGGCCAATGAGTCTGCACACAACTATTCAGCTCTCTAGACCTTTTGGAACTGGAGAAGAAGATGAAAATAGGTTTTTAAGGATGTGAACCCAGTGACCCCATTTGGGGTCACGCGGTCACATAATCTACAATTTAGAATCCCCATTGGCCAAGGAGTCTGCACACAACTTTTCAGCTCTCTAGACCTTTTGGAACTGGAGAAGAAGATGAAAATAGGTTTTTAAGGATGTGAACCCAGTGACCCCATTTGGGGTCACGCGGTCACATAATCTACAATTTAGAATCCCCATTGGCCAAGAAGTCTGCACACAACTTTTCAGCTCTCTAGACCTTTTGGAACAGGAAAATGAAGATGAAAATAGGTTTTTTAAGGATGTGACCCCGGTGACCCCATTTGGGGTCACAGGGTCACGAAATCTACAATTTAGAATCCCCAATGGCCAAGGAGTCTGCGCACAATTTTTCAGCTCTCTAGACCTTTTGGAACTGGAGAAGAAGATGAAAATAAGTTTTTAAGGATGTGACCCCGGTGACCCCATTTGGGGTCACGGGGTCACTTAATCTACAATTTAGAATCCCCATTGGCCAATGAGTCTGCACACAACTATTCAGCTCTCTAGACCTTTTGGAACTGGAGAAGAAGATGAAAATAGGTTTTTAAGGATGTGAACCCAGTGACCCCATTTGGGGTCACGCGGTCACATAATCTACAATTTAGAATCCCCATTGGCCAAGGAGTCTGCACACAACTATTCAGCTCTCTAGACCTTTTGGAACTGGAGAAGAAGATGAAAATAGGTTTTTAAGGATGTGAACCCAGTGACCCCATTTGGGGTCACGCGGTCACATAATCTACAATTTAGAATCCCCATTGGCAAAGGAGTCTGCACACAACTTTTCAGCTCTCTAGACCTTTTGGAACTGGAGAAGAAGATGAAAAAAGGTTTTTAGGGATGTGAACCCTGTGACCCCATTTGGGGTCACGGGGTCACATAATCTACAATTTAGAATCCCCATTGGCCAAGAAGTCTGCACACAACTTTTCAGCTCTCTAGACCTTTTGGAACTGGAAAATGAAGATGAAAATAGGTTTTTTAAGGATGTGACCCCGGTGACCCCATTTGGGGTCACAGGGTCACGAAATCTACAATTTAGAATCCCCATTGGCCAATGAGTCTGCACACAACTATTCAGCTCTCTAGACCTTTTGGCACTGGAGAAGAAGATGAAAATAGGTTTTTAAGGATGTGAACCCAGTGACCCCATTTGGGGTCACGCGGTCACATAATCTACAATTTAGAATCCCCATTGGCCAAGGAGTCTGCACACAACTATTCAGCTCTCTAGACCTTTTGGAACTGGAGAAGAAGATGAAAATAGGTTTTTAAGGATGTGAACCCAGTGACCCCATTTGGGGTCACGCGGTCACATAATCTACAATTTAGAATCCCCATTGGCCAAGAAGTCTGCACACAACTTTTCAGCTCTCTAGACCTTTTGGAACTGGAAAATGAAGATGGAAATAGGTTTTTTAAGGATGTGACCCCGGTGACCCCATTTGGGGTCACAGGGTCACGAAATCTACAATTTAGAATCCCCAATGGCCAAGGAGTCTGCGAACAATTTTTCAGCTCTCTAGACCTTTTGGAACTGGAGAAGAAGATGAAAATAAGTTTTTAAGGATGTGACCCCGGTGACCCCATTTGGGGTCACGGGGTCACTTAATCTACAATTTAGAATTCCCATTGGCCAATGAGTCTGCACACAACTATTCAGCTCTCTAGACCTTTTGGAACTGGAGAAGAAGATGAAAATAGGTTTTTAAGGATGTGAACCCAGTGACCCCATTTGGGGTCACGCGGTCACATAATCTACAATTTAGAATCCCCATTGGCCAAGGAGTCTGCACACAACTATTCAGCTCTCTAGACCTTTTGGAACTGGAGAAGAAGATGAAAATAGGTTTTTAAGGATGTGAACCCAGTGACCGCATTTGGGGTCACGCGGTCACATAATCTACAATTTAGAATCCCCATTGGCCAAGGAGTCTGCACACAACTTTTCAGCTCTCTAGACCTTTTGGAACTGGAGAAGAAGATGAAAATAGGTTTTTTAAGGATGTGACCCCTGTGACCCCATTTCGGGTCATGGGGTCACGAAATCTACAATTTAGAATCACCATTGTCCAAGGAGTCTGCACACAACTTTTCAGCTCTCTAGACCTTTTGGAACTGAAGAAGAAGATGAAAATAGGTTTTTAAGGAAGTGACCCCTGTGACCCCATTTGGGGTCATGGGGTCATGAAATTTACAATTTAGAACCCCCATTGGCCAAGGAGTCTACACATAAAATTTCAGCTCTGTGGAGTCATTGGTTCTGGAGAAGAAGTCGAAAAAGCGAAAAGTTTACAGATGGACGGATGGACGGACGCCGGACACCATGCCATGCCATAAGCCCATCGGGCCTTTCAGGCCTGATGAGCTAAAAAAAGTTTTTGATAAACATAAATGAACTATGTGACCTAGTTCCATGTTTGGTCATGTGACTGGATGGTACGCTATAGCCCTGTTCAATAAGGGTTGTTACCTCCCTTTGGTAAATTATCCCCCTTTAATTTTCCCATAATGCAACACGTTTCCGGAGAGCAATTTTTTGACAACATGGCTGAAGCACACAGACTTTGACAGCAAATATTTACGCTTGGGTCGTCAACATGAACCTGCTTCACGTCGTGTATATCGTCGGGTAATTTATAAAAGCCAAAGCCACCCCGGATGGAAGTACATTCATGTGGATTACTTGTAAGATCAGACCTGCCTTACTTTGGAAGCAGTCCCGATGCACTACATGTACCGAGTTGCGAACATTTGTTGTCTCAGGTGTACTAGAAATTAAGTGTCCATATGCATCAAGGTTTCTGACCCCCCTTGAAGCAACGCGAAAGAAAGGATTTTTTTGTACAATTGAAAATAAGTGTGTACAGCTGAAAAAAATCACCCATACTATTGTCTGGGGTCAAAAGTTCTTCTCCACCCTAGCTTTTCCCACAGACTTACATGTTAATTATTCTTTGCAAGAATTGTTTTCATAATTTAAGTTTAAGTAAAATAGTTGTAAATTTTAACAAACATCTTTGAAAATAAGTTAGCTGTGCATCTGTAATTTCATTCATCTTTATGTTGACCACTCATCAAATGACATCCGACTGAAGAACGTATACAAGCTCATGTACCAATATTGGTCGCCATTTAAAGTATTGAAGTATGAGGTGTATGCTTTGCTTATATATGAAGACAATTTTCTTGACACTCAACGGAAACTAACATTATGTGTATGTAGCTGAAGTGATTTCCAATCTTTGGATATATATTTAATAACCATTTTACATACATTTTTATTATGAAAATTATTCTTGCAACGGTTAATTAACATGTAAGTCTATAGAAAATGCCAGGGTGGGGAAGAACGTTTGGTCCCTTGGTGTATTATCAGGTTCAGGGGCAAATGGCAATTTCTGGTAGAACCTGTTGTGATGTTTTCGTTTGGAGCTGGTCAGTGAAAGAGTTAAGAGAGGAATGCCCTTGTTTCCCAGGAAGTAACTTCTCACCAAAAAAAAGTTAAAATGAAGAGAATGAGAAATGTTTGCATAACAAACTCTTTATTCGTGATATGTGATGTAGACATACGACTCTTGTCATAGCAGATACATAGAGATATCGTAACGAGTGAGTGTTGAATATCGAAAATATTCCAACAAGATATTTTTAAATGTTGTGATTTATTCACGAGCGAAATTGGCACATATATTTTTGCAATGATGCAAGTTTATAAATAGCCAAAAATATTAACAGAAAAAATATATGATGGATTGAAAAATTTAACAGGCAGGTGGGTTCAGCTGTACTAATTAGTACGGCATTATGACGTCATCGTCGGCATTATGACGTCACTATTGTTGGAATAACTTGTCTTGGTTACACAAAACTTGTTGAATAACTTTCAACTGGTTACAAAACACTTGTTTCAAATAACCAAAATTATCTCACAAAGACATTCAGAACATGTAATTTGTTTATAAGAAATAAAAGTATTGTACATAGATATCACGTCCATGTCTTTGATACTTATTAGCAAAGTTAACATGATGATTATCAGGGGTTAAAATATCGGAACTGTAACTCAACAAGAATGGAATCCCCACGGTCACAAAGGTCAAGTATTCCACAGCATTTTGTTATCTGTTTGTCAATGATGCTTCCTGTCCATAAATCAGACACATAAGTAAAAACACCTGATGGATAAATACTCAACAGGGCTTTGTAACTCATGTGATACTTATAATGAGAATTTCACATGATCCAGGTATTTACAATGTTACGGCATGTTGCTTTAGATATGTGAAATCAATCAGCAGATCTTCAAAAAGTAATCATAATCTCAAACGCATCAAGACGAGAAAGAAATCATCTACAATCTCCATATCCTTGGACCTTGGCCTCCCAGTACCACGTACAGTTCTCTCCATTGCCTGTGAGTGCTCTGCATCAGTCATTTCATCAACCATCAACTGAAATTTTCATTTGGAAGTCCTGTGTAGAATATTAATTTTTCTGTACACTTAAAAATGTCCTCAAATACAAGATTAGACTTAGTCATCTGTGTACCAACACTCTTTGACATTTTCAATATCATCAGTTTGACATGAAACACTTTCATGTAGCTTTTCATCGTTGTCAGTTTGAGTAGCCACACTGACTGAAGAGTTTTCCATTACACATGTTTGTTCACCTTTATTGACACATATACGTATGCTTGACCTTTCAACTGGACCACAGTAGTCATGTAGCATTACTGATGCACAACATTATAGCACTGCCACTGAATCCAAGAGATGGGTTGACTCCTGTGTCAGATGGCACTGTGATATGATTATCATCCTCAGCCATTACTGTAGTTTGGCCCCTCCTCTGCAATCACCTGTAAATAAATACATGGTTAAATATAGTTCACATTACTGAAAACGTACTTGGCTATAAAGACTATTTGAAAACTTCTACTACCATCTACTATTGATTTCATCAATTTCTAGAAATAATTTTCTCATCAATAAATTTATCAAATTTTAATGTATAATTAATTGAATTTTCGTATAAGTGGAAATGAATGGTGTAGTCAGACTCTGACTACATACATCTTTAGCCTACACTGGTTTACAAATGGAAATAGGGTGGTAGTCATCTGATAACCTTCAGCGTCACTCCTTCAAGCATTTCTACTTAAAATTTCTACATTAATATTATTACTAAAAGCCTAAACTTTCATCTTGAAATAGATCTTTACTGGAAAAATATAGTTAGGAATATTTAAAAATTTTGAATAATGATTTATTTATTACTTGAATACTAATGCATTTTAAATAATAAAACAGCAAATATCCCCAACCTATTTTGTCGAGAATAGATTTTTCACATGTGAAATATTTTGCTGGTATATGTTCCGTTATTTTTTAGGTGCGTCGCTTTACCCGACATCACTGTTCATGAATCAACTAGGCTAAATACATGACATAATCACTAAAATAGGACACTATTTAAAAAAAAGTGTAAATAACTTTAACTTTAAGTTATTTAGAAAACAGAATAAGATATTCATAGGTAATACATTGATTTTCTCCTTAGAGAAGTCTAGTACCGTAAAATATAATAACTAAATAATGTGTGTTATTATTTATATCTAAATTCTGGCCATCGTAACATTTTGAGAAAATTAAAATAAAATAAAATAATCGATCTTACCTCAGATTCTGTGCTGAATGTCTTGGCTGCTCCATCTTTCAAAATAAATATGGATGGAAAAGTATTTCCTGGATTGAATTTATTACCAACGAAATGTGCTGAACACAATCTGTCTGTCGTTGAAAGAAAACTCAGCTGAAACTGTGGACTGACTACTATTATTCGACGTACTGTAGCCATGCTTTTTGAAGCGTCTTATTAGCTGGAAATCTATGTAAAGTCACCACTTCACCGTCTATAGATTATCCACGGTATAATTGCCGCATATACAACAGTAGTGTCGCTTTGATACAGTTGATTTTCCCGCATTATGACCATTCATCTCTAGCAACGCTGACGCCATTTGCTCCCCGGAAGTGGATCGCACCATTCTCCGCAGTAAAAGAGTTCTCTAAGGGAGGCTATTTTAAAGGGAGGTAACAACCCTTTGTAATATATAGGGGATATCTCTACCATTCTCGTATATTTTATGAGTGCTTCATTAACTTAGTACCATCCAAAACCTGTCAGAATTTATAAAATATTTGGTAATCAATTATGTTAATCTTTTTGTTCATTGCAACATTTATTCATAATCTTTTGATGAACAAGAAATTAATCTTTGGATTGTGTAAAACTATAATAATACTTTTTGTGTCGACTGACAACTGCATTGTGCTGGAATCAAGACATTAATAAGTTGTATTCTATATGTTTTGTGCACTGACTTTGATGACGTCATTGATTTTGTTGTTGAAAAAGATGGCTGATTGAAATAAACGGCAGTAAACGACACGGAGAACTTTCATGTTTTAATTCAAGTTTGGGGGGGAAAATGTCGATCCTTGGTACGCAGCACGTACAGTCCTGGACTCGTCTGCGCTATTCTACTACATGGTGGAGATGCCGGGTACAATTAAGTGACATTTAAGTGACGTGATCTTGTAACCAACTGAACTTTCAAAAGCACGTGTTCTGCCTCGTGGTCTCGCTTTGTCACCATGGACAAATTCATCTTTAGAAAATTCTATGGACTCTCAAGTGAGGAAGGGGAGCGCTTCCTCGCTGATTTCGAGGCATTCAGCACCCTGAAACAGCTGAATGGCCCAGCCAATGACACTCGAAAAGTCGCCGCCTTCACCCTGCAATTGGAAGGCCCAGCCGCCACCTGGTATCGCAACCTGCCGGATCGGTACAGGCAAAACTGGCTTAACGTCTCACGTGCGTTTTCTGTGAAATATATAGACTATGATCCCCAAGACAATCCGAATGTTGTGGCAGAGACAGAACTTTATAACCACTTAAGTTTGCAAGATGGACAGCCCATCGAAGTTTTCCATGCTAATATTGTGGAGAAGGGGAGGAGACTGAGAAAAACCAACGCAGACATGATTGCAAAGTTTATTGAAGGACTGCCTGCCAAACTTGCTTTCTATGTGAGGGCAGCACGCCCAGATTCCCATGAAGCAGCGCTCACCACCGCTAAAATGGGAGAGGCATATGGGTACAGACTAAACACAGATTTTGCCACCCCAGGGATTAAAGTTTGTGCAGCGAAGGCTGATGACAACCGTGCGTTGGGTGAACTTCAGGAGCAGGTGAGGTCGTTGACCGAGGTTATTCGAGGTTTGCAAATGAGTGCTGGAACTGGAAGAACTCATCAGAGACAACAATACCCACCATATAATCAACAACATCATCAACAACAACAGCTACAACAACAGCGTTCCCGACAGTCGCAAGACCAGTGGGGCTGTGCCAAGTGCCACTCACCTGGACATGTTCCAGACCATTGCAACATGCAAGATGGACAGAATGGCCGTCGCGACTTAACTTGTCAGGTCTGCCGTCAGGTTGGACATTCTGCAAAGTGCTGCAAACTTGTTACTTTTCGCCAACAGGGAAACATGTAGAGCCCCAGATCGAGTCAGTGCCAGTTCTAGGGGATTCAGGTGTCGGTGCTGAGTGTAATTGTGTTCATAATGACAATGTGGACACATTAGAAGATACTGGAAGTGACAATAACAGTACTTGTTCTCAAAATGATAGTGTTTATTCAGATAGTGATGTTTCTTCTTCTGGTGCTGCAGATAAGAAACATTTTATGTATATGCCTGTTGAATTTGCATCTCTCAAAGTTGGTGCTTTGGTTGACACTGGTAGCAATATTAACATTGTTTCTGAAGATTTATACCAAAAGATCTCTCCTGGTTTAAAGAAACCTATTAGTTCAGCTTCATTTAAGAGTGTAGAATTAGCAAGTGGTCAGAAAGTGTGTGTGTGTGGTGTTACCAAACTGAAGGTAAAAACACCTTTTGGTAAGCATTTTATCTCTGTTTATGTACTTCAAAATCTTTCACACCCTTTTATTCTAGGTACACAGTATCTTTCAGCTAAGAATATTGTGTTAGATTTCAACAAATACTGTATGCGTCAGACAAAATCTAAAGTCCGGTGTCGTAAAACATTTGTTGTGCCAGCCAATTCGGAAAAGTTGGTGTTCGGAAAAGTATCTGCCAAGGTCAGATATGGTGTGCAAGGTATTTGCACTGCAGCGAAACATGTTGCAGATACAGGACTGCTTGTTGCCAAATCTATTGTTGGTTGTCCAAGTGATCATAAGGTGCCTTTGAAATTAGTTAATTACACTGATAGTGATGTGACAGTGCCCAAGGGCCAAGTGTTAGGTTTGTTTTCAGTGTTGGATTCTGACTATGACATAACATGTATTGATGAACAAAACAATTTCTGTGCAAATGTAAATAGTGAGACAATTTCAGATAATGTTGCAGATTCTTTCATGAACAATTTTAAGCTTACTTCTGATTTACATGACAATGAAAGATTATCACTCTCAAAGTGTCTGCGTGATAACAAAGATGTTTTCTTGACCCCTGACAATCCTTCTATGGGACTCACAGATCTTGTTCAACACAAAATTCATCTGAAACCTGACTATGCTCCGCGACAACAGCGACCCTACCGACTTCCTCCTGATAAACGTGAAGTACTCCGTCATCAGCTTCAAGAACTACTTGATCAAGGTATCATCACTCTAGTCGACGAGAGAGAAGATTTACCTTTCACTAGTCCAATAGTTCTGGTCTCTAAGCGTAACAAGTCGAGGGAAGGTCTAGTTCCTGGCACCAAGGAAGAAAGCCTAGCTCTCTATCGCTTTTGCTGTGACTTTAGGTATGTAAACTCCCAGTCTCGGGAATTTCACTATATAATTCCTGACTTGCAAGAACTTACCGAATCATTCACGGAAAGAACTCCGAATTACATATCAACTCTTGATCTGTCTCAAGGTTTCTTCCAGATGAAGATTTCTGAAGAATCTGAGAAGTACACTGCATTCAGCACATGCTTTGGTACTTACAAGTTTAAAAGACTACCTATGGGCCTCTCTACAGCTCCAAACAGTTTCCAGTTATTAATGGACAAAGTACTGAAAGGTTTGACGTTCAAGTCTGCATTGTGTTACTTGGATGATGTCGTTGTGTACTCTGACACTTTTGAGAATCATCTAAACGATTTGAAGGAGGTTTTTAATCGTTTTCGCAGTGCTGGTTTGAAGTTAAATCCCAAAAAGTGTACTTTTGCTCAGAAAAAGTGTATGTTTCTTGGACATGAGATTTCAAGCGAGGGGATAGCGCCACCTAAAGATCGTGTGAAAGCAGTTCAAGAATTCCCTGTACCCAAAAACAGCAACGAACTTCGAAGAGCCCTCGGACTATTCAACTGGTTTAGGAAATTCATTCCACACTACAGCAGTTTAGTAGCCCCACTAAACAAACTTCTGAAAAAGAACTCTAGATTCGACTGGACGCCGATCCAACAGAAAGCCTTTGATGACGTAAAAGCTGCTTTTCTTAACTCTCCAGTTCTTGCTTTTCCAAGGTTCAGCCTTCCATTTCATCTAGGAGTAGACACCTCGAGCCGAGGGATCGGATACATGTTATATCAAGTACATCCTGAGAGTGAATTTCAAGCCGGAACGCCAGAGAAAGATCGCATACGGATTGTGAGATTTGGTTCCAAGTCACTAACCGAGTATCAGAGTTCCTATGGGCCGACAAAACTTGAGCTGTTGGGCGTAGTTACAAGTATTCTTGACTGTGCTTCGTATTTGAGAGGAAGAAGATTCAAAGTGTTATGTGATCATCAAGCCTTGAAGCCACTATTTCAGAAGAAGATGAAGGGCGCAATCTACGAACGCTGGCTTGCTATCCTGCAACAGTTTAGTTTTGATATCGAATACAAACCTGCCCAACAGATGGTAGTTGCTGACGCTTTGTCTCGATGCAAGAACAGAACTTCTCATGTGACCGCAGAGTCCAGTCCCGATGAAACAGACCCGTGCTTTCCCTACGTACCTGATGTAGCAGGACAAATAACCTTCCCAGATGGTTCAGAGTTGTTACATGTAAATCACCTGAAGGTTAGTCAAGAAGGCTTCCGTGATCTAATCTGTGACACAATACCTTTTGAATATCAGCCAGAATATGATGGTGATACAGAGGAGAATGACGAGAAGCCGAGACTTAAGCGAAGAAAAAGGAAAGTGATCCCTGCAAGTGAGAAGACTGAAAGAGAATCAGCACCTTTAGTGGAGAATGAACAGCTGGTACAGACAAGTATGGACTCCAGTCAGAGCTGTGAAAGCACCGGTAGTTGTATTTCGTCAGAAGTGGGACCCGTAAATGAAACCACAACACAGACAGAAGAAACAGAGATAGATAATGCTGCGCTGGTTGGGAGGACCATTGAAATTCTACAAGCAGGTGACCTGACATCAGATAAGTTAGCTGATTTACAGTACAATGACCAAGAATTACAGCCTATGATCAGACATCTGAGAGAGGGTTGGTTGCCCACATCACAAAGACAGTCTAGGAAGTTACTGTTGTTAGCCCCCGATTTTATGTTGATAGGTGGACTACTTTATCACACCACAGTACCAAAGAAACAGAGAAAGACTCGAACTCAGAAACAGTTGGTTGTTCCGGAGATTCTCCAGAAGACTATGATAAGTACCTATCACAACTCACCTCTTGCAGGACATGGCGGAATCAACGATACCATTGAGAGATTGAAAGACAAATACTACTTCAGAAATCTGAGTGAACTAGTGTCAGACTACGTCAAGTCATGCCCAGAGTGTCAGGCTCGTAAGCAGACTAAAAGGAAGACATCTGCAGGTATTGTCTCCTTACCGACACCCAGTGCTCCATTTCAAGTTTGGGAAATTGATCTCTATGGACCTTTACCCACAACCTCTCAGGGAAATAGTTTGATTTTTACGGCTATAGACATGTTTAGTAAATATGTAGTTGCCATCCCCATAGCCAACAAAGATGCAATCACAGTGTCTCGTGCAGTGTTCCAGTTGTTCACCAGGTATGGAGAATGTGACACCCTAGTGTCAGACCAAGGTACGGAGTTCATGTCTGCCGTCACCAAGGAGGTCATGAAGCTGATGAGTGTACCCCAGGAGTTCACGCCCAGTTTCACACACCATTGTCTTGGAGCTGTGTAAAGGAGCCATAGGACACTAGCAGAGAAAATGACTCCATTTGTCAAGAACAACAAAAAGAATTGGGAGGACTATTTACCAGCTACAGTGTTTGCAATTAACAATTCTGTGAATGCTTCTCTCAAGTATTCACCTCATGAAGTAGTTTTTGGTCACAGACCCAAATTTCCCTTAGAACTTCCTACAGAAGTTCACCTTGATTCAGTACCTGCAGACACAAGGACCTACATGTCACACTTTCTAAAAGTATTGCAGACTGTTCATGATGATGTTGTAGAAAATGTGAAATCCTATGGGGAGAAGATGTGTGCAAACCGAACAGGCAGTGTTCCGTTGCCTTTAAGGAAAGGAGACTATGTATATATGACTAGAGAGCAGACAGGACCAGGGAGGAAGTTACAGGATAGATACAGTGGACCATGTGTTGTGTTAGATGTTCCAAGTGAACATATGGTTCAGGTTCGGGATGAGAAGTCTCGAGTGAAAACTGTGCATGTGAACCGCTTAAAGATGGCGTATGTGAGAATACCCAACCCATCTAAATATTTTAAGGATGTAGTGGTTCACAATTCTGGGAAAAGTGTAGTTGAGAAGGAGACACAGACTGATGACATTGTACAGAAATCAATCAGTGAAATCCCTCCAATGAAAGCTGATCGAAAGATACGGTCACGCAGACAAACCCAAAAACCTGCCCGATTTCGTGACAGTGACCATGTTGACCCAAATGATGTCCTCGGGTTCAGCAGCGTTGAAAGTGATGGTGCGGGTTTCCACAAGATAAAACGTGTACTTGGACAGAGAACGAAGAAAGGGAAAAATGAATATCTTGTTCATCTGGTAGGTGAACCAGCCGACCAATCAATTTGGGCGAACAAGAACCAACTGAATTCTAAAGCTCTTAAGTCAATCGAACAGAGACCACCTCCAAGGGTCTAGATTGTGTATTATCATTATAATTATACTGGTAACAAGCTTTAAGAGTTATGCATTGTTTTCCCCTTTACAAACAAAGCTTTTCTATTAGGACAGCTCGCTGTAATTTGGATGAATATCTTGTTGATGTGGTTGTTCAAGTTCAATGTTACAAGTTTTGTAATTTTCATAACCGTTCGATATGTTGCACTGTTTCTAGTTCAAGTTCTCGGTTACTCATTGATAAATAATTCTCAGTTCTGATAATATAAGGGCTGTTTCTCCCATGTTATCACTCAACTGTGAATCAGCATTCACATATTATCCATGCCTCAGCATTTTAACCAGCATTATCTTCCAGCTCATGTTGGATCACAATATGGTTTATAACAATTAAGTATGGTTGTTTAAAATATGCACTTGTTTCACTCAAGCTGAATATGTTATCCTTGCAAGTATTGTACACATGTACCTTTAACATCAAGGTTGAGCAGTATTTACATTTATCACTGGTTTTATCTGTAACCATTTTACAGTATTATTGCTATGTACTTTTATAGTCATCAGAGAAAATATACCTTTTCTGTTTTACTGCTAGTTAACAGAGTGTTTGGATTTTGGTTGAAATTGTAAGTGTATGATTGAGTGGGTTTGTGATCAGAACTCAAGTGTGCAAGAGGGCTAGTCTGTGTCACATATGTAATTGGTAAATCTGATGTAACCATAGTAGATCTGTTATGTTTCAGAAAAGTGATGATATATCATAATATATTGTAATGCTCACAGTACAAACTTTACTATGTGTTGATTTATACCACTTAAATCATTGTAAAATGTCAAGGAGTTAGTTTTGAGAATGCATATCCACATCATGCCATTGTTAACACAATATTAACAAAGTGTTTTCAACTTTTCACTGTCAGTTAAGCCTTAGTAATGAATAAGATTAACCTGCATCTGTGAATCCTGGAGACTGCACCATTTTGTATTTTACATTTCCAGACTTTAAGTGCCTTGCATTATCTAATTGTAAGTCAATCATTGACTTGATGTATTCAAGGTATTTTATTTGACCCCTCTACTGCATTTTGTAAAGTGGTATTGACAGAGTTGTCTCCCTTCATTTACTTGTTCACTTTGTCAAATATTTCAGTGTTCCTAATCTTTCATCATTTCCTGTCATTGTAAGTGCTTTCCATTCCCGAGTACTTTTCCATTTATTAATTGCCAATTGTTTTCACAATTGTAATGAAACAAATCTATGATATTGTTTCATTTTCCCCCAGAGCCCCCATGTAATATATAGGGGATATCTCTACCATTCTCGTATATTTTATGAGTGCTTCATTAACTTAGTACCATCCAAAACCTGTCAGAATTTATAAAATATTTGGTAATCAATTATGTTAATCTTTTTGTTCATTGCAACATTTATTCATAATCTTTTGATGAACAAGAAATTAATCTTTGGATTGTGTAATACTATAATAATACTTTTTGTGTCGACTGACAACTGCATTGTGCTGGAATCAAGACATTAATAAGTTGTATTCTATATGTTTTGTGCACTGACTTTGATGACGTCATTGATTTTGTTGTTGAAAAAGATGGCTGATTGAAATAAACGGCAGTAAACGACACGGAGAACTTTCATGTTTTAATTCAAGTTTGTGGGGGAAAATGTCGATCCTTGGTACGCAGCACGTACAGTCCTGGACTCGTCTGCGCTATTCTACTACACCTTATTGAACGGTCGGCACTTGAGGCAATCCGGTGAAGCAGATTCATGAATATTCATAACCTGTCGTAAGTGCCCGGCAAGATTTCCGAGTCTATTTATAGCTCATTAACTCTGCGCATGCGCAGAGACCTACCAAACTTTTATAGGGCGCGATATTCAAACTTCATGACTTCCTTTGATGGCCGTTACCATGGCCGATAGGGAATTTGAGTTAGACACGTTTGATGAGGTTATAGATCTTGTAAATGATGAGAGCAATTCAACGAACACTGCCTTCTGTGTGTCGAAGAGCACAGTTTGTTCTTGTTTCTCAAATGAGACAAAATCAAGTAGGAATGATTGTGAATTTTTTCATTATTTTGAATCAGAAATTTGCAGGGTTTTGTGTATGTGTTATATTTTAAATTAACGTCCTTGTGAACGACTAGTTATAACTATACAAGGCATATATTTCTGTCTTCATTAATGCTTTTTTAATGTAATATATTGTAAATAGTACAGAAGCACTTTTAAAAAAAAAACCACCTTTACCTGTCGTGTTCAATTGAAAAAAATAGCATCTATGTCAATGAAATTCTGAGCAAGCCTCGTAAATTAAACATTGCTGATTCTCACATTCACTAAGTACATTTAGAAGAATTTTGACTTTCAGAATGTTTTTAAAAATATTTTTTGAAGAAAAATTTCAATTGAGCATAGGTGACATCAAAATATATTATCAATGTATTATATAGTATACAAAATTATCCCAACCTAATGAGATTTATTTTTGTACATACCTTTGCGACTTGCTTCACACTTTTGTTGAATGAGATACAGCAAGATTACACAAGAAATAAAAATTAATCAATGTGCAAGGGTAGAAACTAAATTCAAACACATGGTAGCCTGTAGGACTACTAGTTTTGATTAACTAGCCCAATGAAAGTATCACTAGCCCAAATCCCCCTAGAAAGCGAACAAATATAAAATGTTATTTGAACTTCAATGGCAAGTATTTTCCCTACTTCCCTAATGATTGAGATTTTTTTAAAGGTCCACAGGGCTAGCAGAAGGTAACATTTATTACCCTTGTGTCATTTTTAGTAGCTGAACTAGTGTTAATTTTAGTCTTGCAATGTGTATGGCCTTGCAAATAAATGATAAAAAAACACGGTCAATGTAATGAACTTTTTTTTTATTGTTGTAATCACAAACTTTCAAATTTTTTGTACACATAATGGAAAAGATTTCACACTGATATCCCTAAAAAATAATTCACGACACATTTGTATCATATGGAAACACAGATGGCTAGTTAAGTGTCATTATTTTTCAATATCTTACAACAATTACATAAGAACAGCAACATTTTTTTGACAACAGGTCCTCTAATGTGAAATACAAGACTTTTCGGAGTATATTCTTACTCCTTCATCAGGTGGAATGTAAGGAAATTAAAAAATGTATATGAATCCTATTATTATGTATTACATTCCCCCTGTTGAAGTAGTAAGTATATACTCCGAAATGATGTGTATTTTCATACAAGAGAAGTTGTTGTCAAAAAATGTTCCTGTTATTTTATTACCACCTCTAAATGACATTCAAATATATAAACATTTACAGACTTGTTATTTAGAAAATCAAATATGTTACAAAAACACAGATGTTAAGGAGTTATACTGGGGTCATTACAACTCAAAAAATATTGAGTGTAATATAGTCAACGTTCATAATGTTATGCACAATGAAATTCAATTCACAGGACTATCACATGTATATATCTATTCCCTTTTGACAGAAATATTTTTTTAAATTGTAACGTGGTACAACCATAAATATCTATCAATAAATACAAGGGTTAATATCCAATAAACCACTATCATCGAAATTCCCAGGGTGTTAAGGTGGGGGTGCGTCAATGGGAGACCAAACACAAGTTATCTTCCCCTGATCTAAATATCGGAGAGCGCCCTCTAGGGACCAAGGCGCGCCTGTCAAACTTGCCGCCATCGCAACATCTACAACATAGCGCAACTCTCAGGATGAGTAGATACGAGACATGGAAGCTCCCAGAGATTAAATCTGAATTGAAATCTCGAGGGGCAAGGCTGTCGGGTCGGAAAACCGAGCTAATCGACCGGTAAGTAAAAGTTTTAATTCATGAATAATCCGATTTATAATAGGCCTGTCTCAAATGTAAAAGTCAATCAACATCTGCATTATACGATCAGCTAAACCCCGTCATTCGTTGACATCTTCATGTAATTGTTTGATAAAAAAATTTAAACATAATTATGGAATCACAAATACATAAATTAATATTCAAACACAGCTTTCATTGTGAGCAATTTATTTAAAAAAAATATCAAGTTGCATTCATGTAATGAGACCACCGGTTTTCGTGCACTTCTGTTCGCGGTAATACTTACCTAAAAGATCAGACAATTAAAAAAAAAGAGTGCTGAAATAACTTTGAAATTAATATTCTGGTTGCAATGTTAATGTGTTGTGTAATTCAGGGATCTTTCTTTCTTTTATTAATGGTATATTTTAAATAAAATTGTAATTACCCCAAAATGGTAAATAAAGGCAACATGTAAGCCTAAAACATAGATAATTAATGATCGTACAGGATGAAGGTGAATAAGTAAAATTTCATTAATCTAAAACGAGTTTTCCCAAAATGTTTTGTTTTCTAAATTTGCTAAATAATACAGCTCAATTTACAAGTAATTATTTATCATAGCTGTTTTCAGCTGTTATTGCTTGATTTGGTGCCATGAAACCATTATCATGATTATTATTATATTTGACCTTTAGAACATAAATTAGCGTTAATCCATTAATAATCATGCAGGTGATTATTAATTTCATTTTTTTAAATTTTATTGAAGGCAAGGTTTATATTTTTGGGAGATATAACCATAAATGTGGGTATAACAAAAAACACAATTATCCATGTAATTTAATTTGTAATATTGAAAATGATCTGCCCATTCATGGCAGACAATCCTCAATTTCAAAGAGGACTTTACTTAGAATGTGATTATTCAATGCAGGCGATTATTAAAAGATTTACGGTATTTACAATATGAGGGATTGCCTTGAGGTTAAGTACAATATATCTTATTTTTTCCTTGCAGACTGGAAGCCTATGACCGAAATCATGACTTTGGTGGGCGATCTGATTATATGGAAATTGAATATCATATGGACATTCCCTCACTTACAAACTACAAGGATGTGAATAGCGATACAACATTTCCACAGATAGCCTTTGCTGCTATAAATTACTATTTAGAACCTTTCAAGAAGAAGGTTGGATCAGCAGCGAGAAATTTGTATACAAGTCAGTTTTTGAAATATGTCAGGTTACATGCCTTTGAAAACATGTATTTTATCAGATCATCATGTAAAGCAGAGATGAAGAAACATTGTACCTATATGGTTGATGTATGCATTGATGGGGACGGATGCATCATTGAAGGTCAGTGTGAGTGTGCAGCAGGCCAAGGCCCAACTGCTCACTGCAAGCATGTTTGTGCTGTACTCTACGCTCTTCACATGTTTTCTACTACTGGAGAAATCATAACTGAACAGACGTGTACGCAAAAACTTCAGACATTTCATCAGTGCAGAACATACACAGGGAGTCCAATAAAAGCTCAGGACATTCCTCTCAGTAACAAGGACCTGAATTTAAATTTTGACCCCAGACCAGCAAAATTTAGAAATTGTGAAGGCTACCATGACCACTTTCGTTCAACGTGGCTTAATCATCCCAGCGTTAACAGATATCCTGTGTCTCAGATGTTTGGTCCAGCCAATACTTTTGCGGTCGACAAGGATCATGATTATTTAGAATCCCTCACATCTGACAAATGGCTTGAAAAGGAGAAAGTGACAGAAATTTCAGACAGTGACGTGCAAGATCTTGAAGTAGCAACTCGTAATCAGGCTCAAAGTAATATCTGGAAATATGAACATTCACATAGGATTACTTCATCATCTTTTGGGAAAATTTGTCTGGCAACAGAGAGGAAGGATTTGGATAAGCTTGCTAATGCATTAACCCAGCCTATGCAACAGATCAACAGTGCTCCTCTTCGTCATGGTCGGAAATATGAGTCTTTTGCAATCAGAAAGTTTGAACAACTTTCAGGCCGTAAAACATCCAAGTGCGGATTGTATGCAAGTACAGAGCGTCCCTATCTGTCTGCGTCACCGGATGCTATTCTTGATGATGATGAAGTTAAATGCCCTTACGCTGCAAGAGAGAGGCTGATTACGGAAGTCACTGTTCCATACTTGAAGCGCAATGGCGATTGTTTGTATCTGGATGAAAGTAAAGACTATTACTATCAAGTGCAAGGACAGATGTATTGTACGGACAGGCAAAGATGCAAGTTCCTTGTGTATACTTTCAAAGACTTCAAATGTATCTCTATTGCCAGAGATGAAGATTTTATCAGAAAGATGTTAACTAAACTTGATGACTTCTTTAACAAGCATTTCCAATCAGTAGTTCTTGATAAAGGTTTCTTCAGAAGCTACTATAAATATCCTTTTACTTTTTAAAGCAAGAATCAAGAATTGACAAAATGTTGTGGATAAACATGTTGCTAGAAATGCAAAATTTCTCTATTGTCAACATTTTAAAAATTGAGTATCATGCTAGAAGTTGCTAGTACAGATTGACAAACATATCAAGATGAATTATTAAAGTAACAATGTCTTATTATGATCATGTATGTAGACTTATCTTGATCACTAATGAGTATTAGACAAATGTTGACTATGTGGTGTTTTTTCAATGTAATGTCAAATTGTTATGGTCATGACAAAAGCTCATGTGGCCTTTCAGGCCTGATAAGCTAATAAACACACAGAAATCTACCAGTTTTCATGAGTATTTATTTCAAAATGATCTTTCAATATCATATATGAATGACCAATCAGTATTAAAACCTCACAAGTTGTAAGTAACAAGACTTTCATGTTCTACCAATATATTCAGTATTTCATTGATCCATAAAATATATGTGAAGTACACTTGTATTATAAGTACACAAGTACAAGAACTTCTCAAAAGTAACTTAGTAAAAATATCTTCAGTGAGTGGTTATTTCATATCATTTTGGTTTCTGTCAGTAGCATGATTTTAGGGGGCATATAGAGTGATGTCAGGAAAATGAAAGACAGTGAACTCAATGAAGCAGATCAAAATAAATATACAGTAATGTTCAGCCATGCAGTTCCTTTTTCTTACACAAAATTAACTAAACGTGTTCAAACAAAAATGGTCACCAATGGGAGACCAAACACAAGTTATCTTCCCCTGATCTAAATATCGGAGAGCGCCCTCTAGGGACCAAGGCGCGCCTGTCAAACTTGCCGCCATCGCAACATCTACAACATAGCGCAACTCTCAGGATGAGTAGATACGAGACATGGAAGCTCCCAGAGATTAAATCTGAATTGAAATCTCGAGGGGCAAGGCTGTCGGGTCGGAAAACCGAGCTAATCGACCGGTAAGTAAAAGTTTTAATTCATGAATAATCCGATTTATAATAGGCCTGTCTCAAATGTAAAAGTCAATCGACATCTGCATTATACGATCAGCTAAACCCCGTCATTCGTTGACATCTTCATGTAATTGTTTGATAAAAAAATTTAAACATAATTATGGAATCACAAATACATAAATTAATATTCAAACACAGCTTTCATTGTGAGCAATTTATTTAAAAAAAATATCAAGTTGCATTCATGTAATGAGACCACCGGTTTTCGTGCACTTCGCGTAATACTTACCTAAAAGATCAGACAATTAAAAAAAAAGAGTGCTGAAATAACTTTGAAATTAATATTCTGGTTGCAATGTTAATGTGTTGTGTAATTCAGGGATCTTTCTTTCTTTTATTAATGGTATATTTTAAATAAAATTGTAATTACCCCAAAATGGTAAATAAAGGCAACATGTAAGCCTAAAACATAGATAATTAATGATCGTACAGGATGAAGGTGAATAAGTAAAATTTCATTAATCTAAAACGAGTTTTCCCAAAATGTTTTGTTTTCTAAATTTGCTAAATAATACAGCTCAATTTACAAGTAATTATTTATCATAGCTGTTTTCAGCTGTTATTGCTTGATTTGGTGCCATGAAACCATTATCATGATTATTATTATATTTGACCTTTAGAACATAAATTAGCGTTAATCCATTAATAATCATGCAGGTGATTATTAATTTCATTTTTTTAAATTTTATTGAAGGCAAGGTTTATATTTTTGGGAGATATAACCATAAATGTGGGTATAACAAAAAACACAATTATCCATGTAATTTAATTTGTAATATTGAAAATGATCTGCCCATTCATGGCAGACAATCCTCAATTTCAAAGAGGACTTTACTTAGAATGTGATTATTCAATGCAGGCGATTATTAAAAGATTTACGGTATTTACAATATGAGGGATTGCCTTGAGGTTAAGTACAATATATCTTATTTTTTCCTTGCAGACTGGAAGCCTATGACCGAAATCATGACTTTGGTGGGCGATCTGATTATATGGAAATTGAATATCATATGGACATTCCCTCACTTACAAACTACAAGGATGTGAATAGCGATACAACATTTCCACAGATAGCCTTTGCTGCTATAAATTACTATTTAGAACCTTTCAAGAAGAAGGTTGGATCAGCAGCGAGAAATTTGTATACAAGTCAGTTTTTGAAATATGTCAGGTTACATGCCTTTGAAAACATGTATTTTATCAGATCATCATGTAAAGCAGAGATGAAGAACATTGTACCTATATGGTTGATGTATGCATTGATGGGGACGGATGCATCATTGAAGGTCAGTGTGAGTGTGCAGCAGGCCAAGGCCCAACTGCTCACTGCAAGCATGTTTGTGCTGTACTCTACGCTCTTCACATGTTTTCTACTACTGGAGAAATCATAACTGAACAGACGTGTACGCAAAAACTTCAGACATTTCATCAGTGCAGAACATACACAGGGAGTCCAATAAAAGCTCAGGACATTCCTCTCAGTAACAAGGACCTGAATTTAAATTTTGACCCCAGACCAGCAAAATTTAGAAATTGTGAAGGCTACCATGACCACTTTCGTTCAACGTGGCTTAATCATCCCAGCGTTAACAGATATCCTGTGTCTCAGATGTTTGGTCCAGCCAATACTTTTGCGGTCGACAAGGATCATGATTATTTAGAATCCCTCACATCTGACAAATGGCTTGAAAAGGAGAAAGTGACAGAAATTTCAGACAGTGACGTGCAAGATCTTGAAGTAGCAACTCGTAATCAGGCTCAAAGTAATATCTGGAAATATGAACATTCACATAGGATTACTTCATCATCTTTTGGGAAAATTTGTCTGGCAACAGAGAGGAAGGATTTGGATAAGCTTGCTAATGCATTAACCCAGCCTATGCAACAGATCAACAGTGCTCCTCTTCGTCATGGTCGGAAATATGAGTCTTTTGCAATCAGAAAGTTTGAACAACTTTCAGGCCGTAAAACATCCAAGTGCGGATTGTATGCAAGTACAGAGCGTCCCTATCTGTCTGCGTCACCGGATGCTATTCTTGATGATGATGAAGTTAAATGCCCTTACGCTGCAAGAGAGAGGCTGATTACGGAAGTCACTGTTCCATACTTGAAGCGCAATGGCGATTGTTTGTATCTGGATGAAAGTAAAGACTATTACTATCAAGTGCAAGGACAGATGTATTGTACGGACAGGCAAAGATGCAAGTTCCTTGTGTATACTTTCAAAGACTTCAAATGTATCTCTATTGCCAGAGATGAAGATTTTATCAGAAAGATGTTAACTAAACTTGATGACTTCTTTAACAAGCATTTCCAATCAGTAGTTCTTGATAAAGGTTTCTTCAGAAGCTACTATAAATATCCTTTTACTTTTTAAAGCAAGAATCAAGAATTGACAAAATGTTGTGGATAAACATGTTGCTAGAAATGCAAAATTTCTCTATTGTCAACATTTTAAAAATTGAGTATCATGCTAGAAGTTGCTAGTACAGATTGACAAACATATCAAGATGAATTATTAAAGTAACAATGTCTTATTATGATCATGTATGTAGACTTATCTTGATCACTAATGAGTATTAGACAAATGTTGACTATGTGGTGTTTTTTCAATGTAATGTCAAATTGTTATGGTCATGACAAAAGCTCATGTGGCCTTTCAGGCCTGATAAGCTAATAAACACACAGAAATCTACCAGTTTTCATGAGTATTTATTTCAAAATGATCTTTCAATATCATATATGAATGACCAATCAGTATTAAAACCTCACAAGTTGTAAGTAACAAGACTTTCATGTTCTACCAATATATTCAGTATTTCATTGATCCATAAAATATATGTGAAGTACACTTGTATTATAAGTACACAAGTACAAGAACTTCTCAAAAGTAACTTAGTAAAAATATCTTCAGTGAGTGGTTATTTCATATCATTTTGGTTTCTGTCAGTAGCATGATTTTAGGGGGCATATAGAGTGATGTCAGGAAAATGAAAGACAGTGAACTCAATGAAGCAGATCAAAATAAATATACAGTAATGTTCAGCCATGCAGTTCCTTTTTCTTACACAAAATTAACTAAACGTGTTCAAACAAAAATGGTCACCAATTGACTTTGTGATTTAATATCATTTGGTCTCTGACTATGGATGATTGGTTTGTTTAATGAATTAAACACTACAAAAATTATTATTATTGTAAGATTTTCAGTAAAAAAATTGAATTAATAAAATTTTCAAAAACTGTGACACTGCCCCTTTAAGTTAAAGTAATTGGATTTCCAGATACAAGTACCTGCTCAAATTGCTACCAACATCATTACCTTGAAGGAATTTAAATCAATCCAACATGAAATCTTATTGTTTTTATATAGACTGGGAGTTACATTAAAAATATACATGTATATATATATTTAAAAACATAATTAATCAATCAGGTTACCTAAGTAATACAAATACTACCCCAAAACATCTTGGGTCTGCAGCATTTTTGGATAAGTCAAAATCTGAAACAGCCAATATCTGAGCTAAAAAGTAGAGTATTATCCTGATTATACAATTGATCATTGATTGCCATGCCAGGGAGAACTAGGCTTCATTACATTTTCATGCTGTTGCTGATGAGACCAGAGAGTTTAAGATGTAGTGGGCACAATACATTTCTTAAACCTGCACAACATGAAACAAACACTGATAATCTCAGTTGCCAATCTGGTCTCTGTACTGTTAAGCGGAGAGGTCAAAATTTTGAACGTTTTGGCTAAGCCAATAATTCGTTCTACATGAACACGTTTGCTTGAAATTTTCCTATCTTTCATTACTGTTTGGGTAGACATACGATTCTTTCTTGAGAAAAAGGTCGGGATATTGATCGTCACATCTTTTGGAGCAAAAATGTCCTGCACGTTGAAACCCTTGTCGGCCATAATTGAGTCACCAGGATCGCATGCCGAGACCAGTTCACTGCGCTCTACAATTTGTCTGTCACTGGTTGATCCACCATAAGCTGGAGATACGTAGGAGACTAGACCACCTGGTGTAGATCCAACCAAAACTTTCACAGTGTTCTTGTTTTTGTAGGTAGAATATGTGGACTGCTGAGCAATTGGTGGTTTGGGCTTCATGACTGGAATTTCAGTACCATCAATAATAACACGTGTTGATGGAAACTTTGACTTAAAATCAGATGGACAGAAAAATTTAACAAGATGTCTTTCTGGCCAGCTCTCTACTTCACCCCACTGATAGTACATAAAGTTAATCCATGTGATCCAAATATTTGCTACTGTTTCAGAGATATTGAAAAAAAATGCCAATTCAATATTAGCTTTATGTTGCCTCAATTTCATCAAAGTAATGAGGAATTGATTCTCAATAGTAACATTTCTGACAGTATTATACAGATAGTTCAAGTGATGCACGGCATCACCTAGGCTAAATAAAGCATACCTGAAATCTCTATAACATGCTAGACCAGTGTAAAATAAGAAAGTGTCATCATTATCCTTGATCTTGTCAATGCCAAACATTGGTGAATCTTCAGTCTGTGTAAAGCAAGCCTTCCTTTCTGTTGAAATATTTGAAACAACCTCTTCATCAACCATATCAACAGCATCATCATCATTCGATTCTTCAATCACGATCTCACCAGCAATATCCATTGGATGGGGAACATATTCTTCCTCTGTTTCAACGGCTGATGTGCTCTCAGCAAGTTTCTCTCGTCTCTTCCGCAGTCTTCCGTATCTCTGGTCTTGGACTTCAAACTGGTTACAGGTCCATGGAAAGACTGACGGAACAACATCCTTGTTTCTCTGTCTTCTCCTAGGGGAATCAGCTGAAAATTGACAAATACAATCTTATATCAAATGTTAAGTGGTAATTAATGGCATGGAATATTTAAAATGTGTACTGAAAACATGATAATTAATTACACTGAGTTTGATAAATATAAGCTACATTTTATACATGGTAAATTGAAATATAAACTTAAAATTATAATGTTCAATTTCAATCCATGACTTGTACTCAGTCATGTATAATGAACATCAAAAGCGATACTTGTTATCAAA
Source organism: Gibbula magus (assembly GCA_936450465.1). NCBI lineage: Eukaryota > Metazoa > Mollusca > Gastropoda > Trochida > Trochidae > Gibbula > Gibbula magus. The sequence goes on from OW388294.1 coordinate 61,123,242, forward strand.
TGACATAAATCTATGCATTGAAATATACATTAGTGTAACTTTTATCACGCAACTGAATAAACTTTTGATAAGACTTATAACAAATGAGTAACATAGATACATCAATATTAATTCTTTTTAGGACAGTTTTAGGGATTATGGACAAATCTGATGTCTGCACTATAAAATGCTCAAGTTATCACTAGTTACTTAAATTATACAAATAACTAGTACAAGAATAATAATAAACATACTCACCATTGACCTAGAACTGAGTCATTTAAGAAAATCAATACAGGAGCATGAAACACAAGCAACAATGTTCATGAACAGCATAACTGCCAACCAAGTGAAGTCTGAACTGAAAAGAATAAAATATGAACCAAACATAACTCAATGAACAATGAATGTGAACAAAATTTGATCATGTCAATGAAAATTCATGTATCTAACCCTTTTATTCTGAACATGGATGGTTACAAACCCCAGACTTTGCATTTTCATAGTAATAAGAAAAGATAGGCATTAAATAATTGAAATTACTATTTGTAGTTTGTCAAAAAGTGCACAAGTCAAATGCTGGAAATAATAAAACACAAATTGTCGATAGATATACTTTTCTCCCCTTATGGTCAAAATCTCAATACCTTTAAACATCCCTGTACATTTATGAATTATAACTAATTGACTATGTTGCCTATCACACAAAACTTGCTAATAAATGTTTCTGTAAGTCACTGCAATTATAATGGACAAAAATAAAGATATTTGTTAATTCATGACATTTTGAAAAATGATTTATTCATTAAATACTATTCAATAATATCCTATAATTATTTTGTCTGGTATATAACCCTCAAGTAACCCGTCTTCTTGGGTCACCTAGTTTCATTGTATTTACCAATGATGTCATATATCTCACTAACTGTACTCTTGTTCCTATCAAGTTAGAGCTTATCTTGTAGATCAGTTGATCTGCATGAATCTAAGCAGAAATTTTAATTATCAACATTTAATAAATATGTTCAACTCCTCACTTGAGTGATGATAACAGAACAATATGTTATGCTTTCACAATATTCAATTTTGAGACAACCTTTCTGGTTTCTCCCTTAAAAAATGTTCAAACAATGTTTTGCAGCAAGGTCATTTTACCAATATTCAAAATCAAATAATTTCAAATGATAATTCCTTTTCTATTTAAAAAAACACTGAGTAACAGAAAGCCTATTTCTTATATATTTTATCTATTTTCCAGTGTAAAGAAAGTGATGTATTCCTTAACCTCTAAACTTTTGCTTGGATCTGTCTTATATAATCATTATAAAATTAGCTTCAAGACTTGCGAGTCATTTAGCCTCTAAAATGATTTTTATTACCAAATAAGAACTTAGTTTCTGTATGAATTCTTTTCCTCATCAAAATTTCCACATTTTTGCTATTTGTGACAGTGAAATAATTAATTAATACATGGAAAACATGTTAACCTTAGACATCTATAATATAACTTCTATTTTACTTCATCAACCTATTTTTGATATACAACAATTATAAAAGACAAGTTCCAAGTGACCAAAAATATTAACAAAAATCTGCAGCTATTTGAAAAATGTCAATCAAAATCAACAAGAGAATAAAATAATTATAAAATTTGTAAACATCAAATGCTAAAAAATATGTCTTCAACAATTTATGATGTTCATAATGTTATTGTAAGCACTAAATTTCATTGAAATTTATATCTTATTACCACGGAAATAGGTAACACGAGGGTATCATGCCTAATCGTATTCGAGGGCTAATATTTATAAACATACGCACATGATTAATTAAAAAAAAGGTAACAAAACTCGTGAACATTAAAAGATGAATATTAATTTAATTTCAGTAAGATTTGTACCTGTTAAATTCACGTAGTGGAAATCTGTGTCCTTGAAATGAGCGTAACATATAATGCTGTGAGGCGACGGCTCCCAAAGGTTGGATTTGTTGAACGGGTCAGTTCTTCTAATGGCTACCATCCATTGTTTTCTCAGATCCTTGTCATTAGGAAACCGCAAACCTTTACGGTTTGAACAGCCAGGCACACAACAACAACTCGAGGGCATTATTTTCTATGACGATACGTTATGTCAAAAGCCATGCAATCCTAAGAGACCGGAAGTGTTGTTGGTCCCTAGTCAACGTGACATCTAGCGGATTAGGGATAAGGGGCGATAATTTGGTTTGGTTTGCCATTGATAAAAGTGAGATCTCTTTTATTATCCTCAGCTCATTAGCGGCTGGGAATGAGAGCGTGTCGGCTCGCCGCAGGGTTGTCGGCTCTCAGCAGTGTTGTAAAACAAGACGCGGAGCGGAGCTTTGAGCTCTTGAACAACAGCGTGTAAACCGGTTAATTAATCAATCTCGATTGATTGCATCAACTCGCTGAGTTGTTTTTATTGCTAAATGGTTACCGTGTTCATTAATCACGTCTGATTGAGTCATCTCACTTTGACAGTGACTTGTTTTTAAAAAATAAAATACTTCAAGGTGTCAAAGGGTAGGCCTATAATAAGGAAACCGTTCGTGAGTGCAATCAACTTCTTGAGAAAATGGGGAGAACTCAGAAAGGCGTTGTCAGATTCTGCTAAGAAACGTAGTATTCGGGAAAATGCCTCTCGAATCAATGTCCATTATCAATTTCCAAGATGGAAAGATCTAGCAGAACATCGTGGGTTTGTTGAACATCCACGACCGATTTTGTCAGTGCAGGTAAGTTCTATTTCAAACTAATTACTGTCGTGTAAACCTACGCTAGAAATAACGGACCATTTACACCAGTAAAATATTTCTCATGTAAAAAATCTGTTCATGTCATAAATCAAAATGTAGGTTTTTATTATCAACATTAATATCGAACTTTTAAGTAGAAATGCTCAATGACATTGGCTTAATACGCTAACTGTACGCATAGTTTGACTACACCATACATTTCCATCTATGAAATTTAGATATACCGCTACATGATTTTGTCATTTTTACAATCTTAATTTGCAGGATGAAAAATATATATTATAATACGTCATTATCATTATCATTGTTTCTTGTATTCCAGTCAAGAAGAAGAAATGACCGAATGACTCGATCCGATCTGTCATATCCGAGCCACCCTCAGCCGTCGCTGTGTCAACACCAGTAGAAATGAACAACCTCACTGCTTTAGGTGAAAATATAAATCATTTAATCAATCTGGTTATGTATTTACAAAGCGCACTATCCTAAATGAATACTTATTTTCTCGGTAGTCTCGATTAAACAAAAGGTTTGTAAACCAAAACATTTGAATTATTCCATAACCAACCTCTTTGTCATGTCTGATGGAATTATTTTATGTCGACAATATGAAAGTGTAACATTCCTCCTCCTACTTCTTACAATCGCTTTACTGGTTACCTGAAAACATAGATAACGTAGTTCATTTTTAATAAAAATAGATTCTTATGTTTTGCAGATGCCGGTACTACCACAACTGTTGAAGATTTGGAATATTTTTCTTTTTTTTTTCAAAAACTTTTATTACAAAATAAATCGTATTACAATGTATTACAGGAATGTTTCCAATGATAAATTGAACATACTATAGATGTAGAGGAGAAAGTAGTGGATAGCGATAGGGTGCAGAAGAAAGTACACAGTCATTATGGGCTTGACCATTTTGTTTGAGATCATTTTCTGAAAAAAAAATATTTTTCCAAATTAAAGTGGTATTTTATGAAATGAATGAGATTATTGAAATTTAATTTATTAATTCCAAATCTTGTTTTATCAATAAATTCTTTAGTGAGAATTTGGAATTTGGATTTGGAATCTAGTTACATTTCTTATGCCGACGAACTGATGGAACTCGATGTTCAACAGGATGAAATGGGGGCAAGTGCAATGTTATGTCATCTGTATGAAATTACATATAACAATTGTGTTGTTTATGTGTATATGGATGTGTTTTTAATGTTCTTCATGTGTGTGTATCAACGTCACAGATAGTGGTAATCCCGACAATCCCATTTCCTGTATCATCTGGAAATTAAAAGGAGGGTTCTATCGGGGTACTTTTTGTGGAAACGAAATTCAAGAGGATGTTCTCGTTTACACAAATATGATATAAATACATGATTAAAACACAGTAAAATTAAAATTTATTAATGAAGCTAACATTTTGATGACTTTATATTTCACAACTTGATAAAGACAAGCGCACATTTGTTGAAAAATAAAATCAATGAGAACTGAAGCCATTCATCGGCTCTGCGAGTTGGGAAAACTTCGCTATGGACTAAACGCATACTGTTTATTCGTTTTATTATATGTTATGTGTTACTATGTGAATTTTCTATCATTGTATATGTTAATTTTCAAAAATGTGTAAAATTGGGTTAAATATAGCGTGATTTCATTTGACATAATTCCAAGAATCCAATATGGCGGATGCTGCCGATAGATCGGTGATAGAACTTTCCCTTTAAACCATTTATTCAAGTCACGATGATCAGTTAGACCAACATTCACCTTTTGTTTATTCAAGCTCGTCAACTGCTGTCATGGAAGTGACCCGAGATTACAGCGATTGTTCAGATCAGACATTGTAAGTATTTGAGTTGCAATTAACTGTGTATATCATTAGTCTCTTACATAATGATCAATTTCCTGTCCATGAGGACAGCTGTGCTTTATTGCTATATGACTGACTGGTTGATTGATTAGATAACACTGCTGTTGATAAGAGCTATTGGTGTGTTCATGCATGATATATCAAATATTCATATATATTCATTCAAATACTGTGCATATAACATCAACCATGGGGTTTATCGTTTGGTTTTAGAAAATTGCTGTTTATATTTTATAAGTGTATAAATGACGCATGTTGTTCTTGTGTTTAGGGCAACTATTGGCGAGAAAGTCGACATTGCATCGATCCACATAAGATGACCTTCTCCAAATATCTACTCCCCAGACTGACAAGCTCCAAGAGACCGAACTTCCAGATTCAACAGAGCCTTTGCTTGACTTGGTCAAAGCTGAACAATGCATTGCCTATGTTTATTGTGTTATTGACCTTGTGAAACATAAAGTTATTATGAGTTATCTATCATCAACCAATCAGAGCGTACGACTCACAAAGGGGAATCCCCTGCCGATTAGCGAACCCTAAACCTTCCTCTACTCACAAGTCTCAGCAGCGATGCGAAGCGTGACTCGTTAGCAGACACGCTAATGAGCTGTGGATAATAAAAGAGATCTCACTTTTATCAATGGACGTACCCCCACTTTAATGGCAATTACAGTTAAAACGTGTTTCATCATGTTTGATACATTTAATGACATTTTTAATTACGTATGAAAAATAATATATTTCTATACATTTATTCAGAAATTTGCAAGCACAAGATCTATTTTGAAGATCCTCAGGCATCAAAAGGTTCTTCATTACCTAGCGGTGTAGCGTTTATAATAAACGGCATCATCCACTTGGACTGCCATCAAGGGCCAGACCGACACCATGCAAGGAAACAAAGAATAAACAATGAGGTTCAGGTAACTCGTCTTAATGAAATCATACACAGACATTATACACTTTTCATTATTGGAACATGTGGAGCACATTAACAATTCACTCATAATTACAACATTTCCCTGTAATAATAATTCACAAAAAAGTTAAATAAACATGACATAATTATGAAACTACCTGGAAAATAAATGTAAAAAACACAGTATGTCTGATAATCTTAAAAGTATCATTTCAGGGTGATCATGAGTTTGCCAAGAAGAAATTCCTGGTGCAAAATACAAAAAAACGCAACTGTGCTGCTGGCGTGACTATCAGGGAAATTACAGTGTTTCCCGAATATTCAGTAAGTATCTTTGAATGACATATAATTCTAATTATGAAACTCTTAATCATAACAGTAACTATTGTTTCAGTTTTACCGGTACAGCTTCATTGCCTATACAAGTCAAACTTTTTATATTTTATGTATTTAACCCCATTTTAGGTTAAGGACAATGACACCAAACACCACAGAGATAGAACATCTGTGACTTTAAAAGTCAGATCTTCAATCACCATCATATGATGAAGTGTTGTACCACAAAAAATACTTTGTGAAACTGCCCCATCCAGATGAACACACAAACCATTTCAAAGGAGAGGTAATAGAATATTGCATTCGACTATTTCAATTTATTGCCTACGAGGGCAATCATATTGTGGTTCACATTTTTCATACGATGCCCAGGGCAAAATATCAATATGTCCTGGTGACGTAAAGTCATAAAATGAATTCATGCTCCAAATGCTGTGACGGCGGGTCGCCAACCTATGATCAAAAGTGGATTTTAGCGTATTTTCCTTAATTTCACGACTTTGTTAATAAACCGAATATTATATTCGTGTCTGTTGTTCTATGTTAACTACACTCGTGCCTGAATATTGGTATATTTTCTCGCTCTCGCTTGTGAAATACTAATATTCCGGAACCCGTGTCGTAAATATAGTATGACATAGACACGAATATAATATCCTTAATAACGGTTATCATATATGCTTCACTGGACTGCACCTTATCTGGGAACACCCAGTCAAGCAGACGCTAACCGAGGACACTTTCAAGGCAATGACCGATCGTCAAAAGTGTCCTAGGTCAAAAGAGACAAATAACTCGGCTCATACAAATTGATTGACTTCATAACGGTTATCATATATGCTTCACTGGACTGCACCTTATCTGGGAACACCCAGTCAAGCAGACGCTAACCGAGGACACTTTCAAGGCAATGACCGATCGTCAAAAGTGTCCTAAGGTCAAAAGAGACAAATAACTCGGCTCATACAAATTGATTTACTTCATAACGGTTATCATATATGCTTCACTGGACTGCACCTTATCTGGGAACACCCAGTCAAGCAGACGCTAACCGAGGACACTTTCAAGGCAATGACCGATCGTCAAAAGTGTCCTAGGTCAAAAGAGACAAATAACTCGGCTCATACAAATTGATTGACTTCATAACGGTTATCATATATGCTTCACTGGACTGCACCTTATCTGGGAACACCCAGTCAAGCAGACGCTAACCGAGGACACTTTCAAGGCAATGACCGATCGTCAAAAGTGTCCTAGGTCAAAAGAGACAAATAACTCGGCTCATACAAATTGATTGACTTCATAACGGTTATCATATATGCTTCACTGGACTGCACCTTATCTGGGAACACCCAGTCAAGCAGACGCTAACCGAGGACACTTTCAAGGCAATGACCGATCGTCAAAAGTGTCCTAGGTCAAAAGAGACAAATAACTCGGCTCATACAAATTGATTGACTTCATAACGGTTATCATAAATATATAAATGCTTCACTGGACTGTACCTTATCTGGGAACGCCCAGTCAAGCAGACGCTAACCGAGGACACATTTAAAAATGATCCTTTAACGGCCGATAGGGAATTTGAGTTAGACACGTTTGATGAGGTTATAGATCTTGTAAATGATGAGAGCAATTCAACTAACACTGCCTTCTGTGTGTCGAAGATATGATATCCCCTATTATTCAAGTTTACTTCATTAATTTGTGATAAGATTTCATCAATTTTTGTATTTTAAATTACAGGACAAAACATCCTCATTTGCGCCTTTCACCGTGAGCAAGCCTGGGACAGATGGTTGCGTGCAACAAAACATGGTGTAGATCATCTAAAAGACGAAATTCTAGAGCAGTTACGAACAATAGCCAATAGCAATACAAATGAAACATTTCAGGACAATTTGAAGTCATTTAAATCTTCTAAGATTTGGAGGGACAGCAAAGAACTTCGTGACTGGATGTCAAACAAATGGCTACCCCATTCAGAGGTAAGTAATAATATGTTAAATACATTGGTAATAAGGTCTGTGAAAGTAATTTGGAATTGGGATACATAAGAACAGAAAGATTTTATGGATAACAAATTGTTTAATGAGAAAATTAACATTAAAGAAGTTGTTATCCAGAAAATCTTCCTGTTCTTATTGGTAATATGTGTCTTTAAAGCATAATGTATACATAGTACATCACAATCTCAAAGTCAATTTATGATGCCAAATAAATGTTACATCAAACATTATTTTATTTACCATTATTTTATCACTTTGGTAAACTATCAATTCCAGAAATGGGTGCAAGCATTCAGATCGAATCGCTTCAAGGTAGATATCCAAACCAACAATGGACTGGAGAGGCTGAACAGTTCGTTGAAAAATTGTTTGAGAGAGCATGGTGATAAAACAATCAGCGGAGTTCTGAAAATTGTAGTTGAGGAATTCACAGTCAACCTCTATAAAGGGTAATTACTATTCAAACAGTAAACACTCACGTCATGAAACTTAGGAAAATACGCTAAAATCTAATTTCAATTGAAATTCTAATTTCTGTATAACTGCCCTTGTAGGTAATATTAAATATAAGTTTGACATCAGCATGATGAGAAAAGGTCATTGAAAAGAAGTAATGCTTATGAATTAGTAACACAATTATTACATTCAATTTCAGCTACACAACAAAGAATCTGCAATCACATGAATATTACAGAACATACAATGCCGAAATACCAAATTTCTTGTATAATCGGCCAAGGCCATTTGTGGATCATGTTAAGTCACGAATACTCAGCGCAATGGACATTTCTTCCATAAGAAAAGTTGAAAATAACGACTCGATCAATCAGTTCTTGGTAGAAAGAAAGCTCAAATGGAAAATGCTACAATTTAAGCTTTGGGACAGATAAAGATCTGCCTTACTGCGAATGTAATGACTGGGAAAATTTTCATTTTCCATGTAAACATTTCTGTGGTGTTTTCAATAAATATCCAAATTTCGGTTTTGAGAAACTGTGCACAAAATACCTGAATTCCCCCTTCATCACTATTGACAATAGTCTGTTCAATAAATATGAAGATACCTTTATGATGAAGGAAGAAAATCTTCCAAGTAGAAAAAATTCATCAAAGATTGAATTATCCAACAATTCACTATCAGCATCATGTAGGGAGACACTAAAAGAAATGATTGACTTGACATACAAAATCGTTGATCCAAAGTTACTCCAGATCCAAGAACAACTACAATCCCTACGACAAAATATGATAAATATGGCTCCAAAGGATGGATCATTTATCTTTGAAAAGGTTCAAAGGTTAGTATGGGTATGCAAACATTAATCATTTAACAATTTCATGATGTACTAGCCAAGTACCATATATCATATTTAAATTCAAACTAGCCATTTGGACTACCAGTAAAAGATTTACTATCCCAGCAACTTTTACCAGTCATCTGCTACAGAACTAGTACTAATTTTGGACCCCGGTAACTCACTACATAAAAACAATAATCATCACTACAAGTTGACAGGTAACTACACTGATCTCAATTTCAGGAAGAGAGGTAAATTGACAAAGAGGAAACCGCAAGGGACGCTTCGAAGTACCATTGAACAGTGTGGTAGGTTTAATGAATAAAAATCTAATTATGGGATTACCTCTCTACAGAAGCATCCTAGAGCCATAATGAGAATTTTTTTCTTTCCCAATTAGGAGATACTATTTCTTAATTAGGACTTAATTATCGCCTAATTAGGACATAACCTTGTCCTTATTAGGAAATAGTATCTCTAGATAGGAGATAAAAAACAATTCTCACGCTGGCAATAGGATGCTTCCGTACATACAAGAAAATATATGGGGTCATAATCTTACTGTAAGTAACTTTTATATTTGTCAAACAAATTGATCAAAATGTCATAAATTTCAAATTTTGCTATTTTATTTTCAGAAAAAAGACCGTCCAGAAGAAAAGTTTTCCTTATTAAAAGGGATACAGGTTATTTTAAAATTTTAATCTTTTTAATACTTATAAAATGTTAAATACAGTCCTATCAGGGCAATTTGTATAAACGAAAGTAGAGGTGACATTATTAAAAATATACTAATTCTCAGATATTCCAAATAGAACTCGGATTTCTCACACTTTACTCATTACCCTGAAAACTGTTTCAGGAAAGTCTACATTGCCAAAAGACACGTCATGTTGTGACCAGCTTGATGGTATGTTAAAATTTCCGAACATTTTCAAATTTATAATATAAATTTACCACTAACCATTTTTTGACAAAAAGGAACATTTATTCTTTATTACTTCACAAGCATAAATTTTTTTTTATTGATTTGCTCATCTTCTGTCTTTATCAAGATCCCAACTTCAACTCAATTTGGCAGAAGAAGAAGGTTGATAACTACATCATTGGAAAACTTTATGGTCAGAAGTTAACGGACACAGACGTCATATCCCTTAAAAGACCCAATTACATCACGGACAGGGTAATGAATAAGTTGCTGGATAAGTAATATGTTTTAACAAGTAGCTAAATGATATGATCCAACAGAGGTATTTGGATAGCTCCATTGGCTTTTCAGCTAGTTCTTTAAAAAGGTTAACTTCTACCCCTTATTATAATTAAAAAAAATTAATAAAACTAATGACATTTAAAGTAACAAGCATTGTCAATATGGATAACTAGTGTACTAACTGTCATGTAACATTAACTCTGAATTTTTTTTATTTTGTTTTAAATCTCTTTACAAGGTCCTTGATACAGTATTGGAAGGATTGATTGCCCATCATCCACAAACCTGTCATATCTTCACGCAATCATGGAACAATATTTTTGAGGGATATAGTCTGAAAATGGACATGCACCATAAAAAGGTAATGAACTTTAAACTCTTAATAAAAAGAAATACACTTTGGCTTTTTGAACATTTTCTATAAAAAACCACAATAGTTATGGAGGCCAGGGTCGCCAATCCCTGTCAGATTTAATGAAAACTGTAGTAACCAAACAAGCATCCTTTACACTGTATTGGAAGGATAAATTACCTTTCAACCAGAAACATTTCATGTCTTCAAGCAATAGCGGAATAAAACTTTTGAGGGATACAGTGTGAAAATTGACATGGATCATAAAAAGTTAATGAAATCACTAAACAAATGGAACTGTAAACTCTGCAACTAACTAAAAAGAAATACACTATGGCTTCTTGAAAATTTTCAGTAAAAGCCACAGTAGCTCTGGAGGCCAGGGTCGCCAATCCCTGTCAGATTCCAAAATCAAACTTTTTGAAAAATGCCATAACCAACACTGTAAAAATCATTCTAAATATAGAACAGAAATGGCAAAACATATCAGAGTTTTGTTTGATTTGGTTAGAAATATTCCTTTGGACAAGTCAAGGGACCCAATGTATACATCTTTTACTCTTTTTATATATTTTTAAAATTTACATCCAACATGAATTTACAATGTTTAATTTCAGAAACGGTTCCTCGACTACAAAAAGATCATTGGAGTTATCAACCCAAACAATTTACATTGGATATTTGTGGTAATCTATACGAACCTTTAATATGTGACTTTTAAAAAGGCCATATTTATGCAGTAAGCATTTGCGGATCATTAGTTACCGCAGAAAAATCAATTTTGAAGTGAGTTACATAAAATGGGCTGTCATATGTTTAGAACTTATTTCCCAAAGTCAAACCTTACTCTGCAAGTACTGCAAGGAACAGTTATGAGAGAATAATATACCTTTAGGTTATGTGCTCATGGATACATAGAACAATAAGTCAATAACCTTATTTTGGATTGTTAAAATAGAATAAAAAATAACAATGTTTTACTCATTTTACACTTGATAGGGAGTTGATGTCATTGAAAAAAGCATTTCAATGCTCAATCCGCTTGGTTCATCAACGGCCACAAAAGACAGAGCTTTGAGGAACTGGAGGTAATTATACATAAAACCTGAAAGCAAAATTACAATTTATCAAAAAACTTACCATAAAAATATAATGATTTAATGGCAATAATAAACATTTATTAAATCATATCATGTATTGTTTAAATTGACAATTGATCAATTATACATTCAGAAATCCACCACAATAATTACAGTTCTCACTTTGATCAATGATTACCATATATTGCAGGATTTGTTAATTTTGGCATTTACAACAATTGTCACTATATATTTTAACTTAATTTTAGTACTTACATGGATAGGCGGTTCATAATTGGTTATGAAGCAAAGTCTGTCCAGTGGAAGTATGTTGATGTAGAGCAACAGAAGCAGCAGGACAGCCATAGCTGCGGAATTTATTCAATTATGGTAAATTTCAACTTTTAACAATGAGAACATTAACAAATCATTACTTAAATTGCAACTGATCATGCGAGTTTTAAGATATTTTCAATTAATTTCAAGCTAGATTACTCTGCAAGTTTTGACAAGCTGGAGCATAATGAATACACAATTTTACCAGAAATGAATACATTGACTTATTACTCTATGTGATTGATTAGCAAATACTTGGTCCCACAATTATATAAAGCTTGAATATCAAATATTTTAATCACATTTTATGATTAAATCATAATGAATTCTAATTAAATTCCAAGTTACCAAGACTGAAGAGAATAATTGTACTTGATTCATTCATTCATGTTCTGTTCAAAGTATGCAGAGAAATTCCTTGAGGGGTTGCCCTTCACCAATCTGGAGGATCCGTCGCTCAAGCGGTTGGACTTGGCAAGGGACATCATGAAATTTTCCAGTAAGTATACCTGTAATTCACATCCAGAAATTGTGCTTTGTATATTGTAATGCAAAAATTTCCTCTTACAAAAGTAGGTATATGGCAAAAGAAGAAAGAAAAAAACTCTTCAAACTAATTATTGAATAGAACTTAATTTATTGTTATAAATTGAAACATAATAAAATAAAAAATATTGTGTTGCCCTGTTACAGAGAAACTGTCTGAAGCTGCATGCATTGTGTGTGGAGAAGAAGACAAATGAAATGGTAACTTTAATAAGAATTTCAAGTTATAAGTACTTCAGCATACATATACATATACATATAATAAATACACACACACAATGTCAAATCAAATATATCAACTCGAGTTGATAAAAGTATTTATTACTCAACCGTGGTGAGATCACTCAATATTACCCATATGGGAAGACGGACACATGGTAGTATTTTTCCTGTAAGTCACATGGGAGTTACACCTTTTTCTGGCTTTTGATTGGCTGTTACATTTGACATTTGATCACACAATATAACCAGTACCACAATAGTAACAAAAGCTGATACTTTCACTGGGATTTGGATTATAAAGGAACTAAAGTTACTATGTGTATTATTCCTGGACAAATCTATTTTCAATTTACTTATAAGAACATGTTGTGTTGTGCTTCTGCATGGTTACATTGCATTACAAATAGTAATTAATTCATTGATGACTTACAGGGCAGCTGTTTGACCTGTGGGAGGCGATGCCACCAACTGTGCAGGAGGCAGGAGGAGAGGGGGGAGGCCTTCTGCTGCATCTCCTGCAGTTGAAATAAAGACAGAAGAAGCCATTAAAAATAGTTAGGGGAGTGGAAATTCAAAGTTATCAAAGTATCACAATCCAATCAGTTAGGCATAAAGTTTGATGTTGATCTAGAATTAATGAACTATTCTGAGAAATAGGACAAAATGAGAATAAGAAAGGGTTAGAGTGAAAGATTATGATCAAATCTCAGGAACTAGAATGGCTCAACAGAGATTCACAAAACTTCTTAGCATTTTCTTAGTTTTATACTTAAAATTTCTTAAGAATTCTTAAATCTAAGAAAAATCTTAATTTGCTTCTTAAGTCCATTTAAGAGAAATTCTTAGCAGTCAAATTTTAAATATTCTAAGAATTAACTAAGAAGAATTCAACTTGCATTGTGGTAAGGGTAGTACCTGAAAAAGTTTTTTTAGTGGTTGATTTATGACGTTTTGGAAATCCCCTTATCTATTTATAGTAACAGATGTACGCTCTCCTCAGAATGAGGTAACAATATTTGCATCTGTCTGCACGAAGAGAACAGTGTGGATCAATTGTAATAAATAATATTAAATATGTTGATGAAACAACAGCAAAACATGTTTTAAGGTGGATTACTGAAGTAAAATGAAGATACCAAGACTTACCAACTTTTATTCCTGTCATGTTAATTGCTGAATGAAAGGTAAAATGACCCCTGACACGCATCTCTTTCGTACATTAATTTAAGTTTTTATTTCAATCAATTAATCAGTAGCCAAGATCCTCTCGACTCAAAGTAGATCTAACTAGAATTTTCAAGAAATATACAATCAGAAATATTTTCACTAATTAGATTCATATCTATATACATATACATTATCTCAATGCCTTGAAATTAAGTAATTTGATTATTAATTAATGTAAACACAACAATATATTTTTCAGTTTTAAAATTCAAAAGTGAAAGAGAGATAAAGTCAATAAAATTATTTAGAATCAACTATAAAAACCCTTTGGTACTAATAACACATACATTTATTTGAATTTTGGTATTTCAATATTTAATAAAAACTTGTAGATTGAATCCACAAGGTTCCAATAAATGTATTATAACTGATATTGAATTGATAGCGAAAATTTCACTAAATTTGTAAAGTTAAGTATAAAATTATACTTTTCACTTTTTATTAAAATTCACATTTCAACATTCATTGGATAAATTATAAATGTCAAGATATGAACTTTATTGGATTGTATTATATTGGTCCAAGATATATACTCACAAATAATGTTTGGTTAAAAAGAAAATTATCACCACATCTCTAAATATCACTTCACATCAAGTATCACACAAGTGCTGACAAAAGATGACTTATGATTAAAATTTACTTAATTTCTTGTTGAAAATAAATTATCAAGAAAATGTAGTTTTACATACATGTATACACTAAATGTGAAGATTATTCTTGATGAATCAAGGATGGAGAAATAACATGTCAAGTGAGTGAGTGAGTGAGTTATTGTTTAACGCCGCTTCGGCAGTATTGCAGATAACTTGTCAAACTTTAAGGTGTTTTCAAAATTGTGTGTGTATGTATGTCTGCTGACAATATCATTTCACATGATATACACAGATCTTGACTTAATGAGGCAAGTGAATATAAGCAAATAAATATTAATAAATCTCTTTTTCATGTTTTGCAAGTCCTGAATTTAGCTTGATTAAAAAAACCTTGAACAACCTTTAATTTTTTATCTTTAATAATTTTAAAGTTTCTTATCTTCACCAATCTAAATTGATATTTTTACTATACAACTGTTATAACCTAATGTAAAAAAAAATATCAATATATGGGTAGTTATACATTCAGTTTATTTTTGGACAAATTTCAATTCATATTCAAACTTTTCAAAACATATATACAACAATTGGTATTTTGATGTATGTTTACAACTTTTTGACAGTATTTTGATTTCATATTTTTCATAAATTGCCTAATGAAAAATACTTTAAATATATTTTGCAAAAGGAAAGATTAATGAAAGTTTATACTTGGATACAAGTACAGTCATTTAGTATAACAGCAAAGCCAATGAGAAAAACTTGCATTTCTTTTTTTCAAAACAGATTTTGTCAGAAAGACAATGATATATTGAATGCAAACTAAATAAGTTGGTTACTTTCCCATAATAGTGGACACTTGACTAAGTAACTTTTCTTTTGTATTAATTATACCTTGTTAACTATTACATCAATTCAGTTTAGGCATTCTTTTACAAATTTCTAATTTGCTGGTAAAGTCAAACCAAAATTATGATCTACATGTATGTCATATATCAAGTGGACTAATAGCTAATAATTTCAAGATGAGTTGAGCATGTATCTGAATAAGATAAATGATATAAATTAACCTACAAAAGCAATGATAAGTTACCAGTGAGAAAGGAACAGTCTCTGCTGGCAGCCATTTTGTTTGATTTAATCATTTTCTTAAAGAGTTAAGACACCTCATGAGGTTTCTTAAAATTAAGAACAAAATTAAGAAAAATATGTAATTTCTAAGAATTTCTTAAAAGTTAAAAACGTTGTTATGGAAACTAAGAATTCTTAGCGCCTTAGCGGATTTAAGAATTCTTAAGACTTAAGAAAATTCTAGGAAGCTTTGTGAATCCCGGGCCCTGACTGTGATGTCTGTACATAAATTGTGGTAAGCTGTTAAATTTAAAGTTTCAAAATTCACTTTCATGAAGTTACACATTTAAACATAACTTTCTTACAAATAAATTCACCATACATGTTTTGTTCAAGTGGACATTATTATACACTAAAATAATTGATTAGCTATTACAGAAAGCTTAAAATGTATTGGTAATATCACTGATCTCATCTTCAAATCAAATTTTAATTAATATTTTTCTCGAAATAGTATAAGAGTCCATCATTTAAAATTAATTTTCTATGGTTGTCTTGTTAAAAATTTTAAAAATATTAATTGAAATGGAAAAGGTTTTTAGTTATGTTATCACTTTCACCAGACATTTCTTGAGAATGACCCATACTGGCCATAGCAGGTTGTCAGATGTAAATATTAATGTATTAATATGTATTATATTATATTCTTGTAGTGTTTGTGTATGTTTTACTCTATTTTATTATATAAGTATTTTATTTTGTTGTTCTTTAAATTTAATTTAATTTAATTTATTATCATCATTATTTTTTATAATTTTTATTTTTTTAAATATTTATTTATTATTTTTTTTTCTTTTCTTTTACTTATTATTTCAGTTAGTCAATTGTTTTCTTATGTTATTTATTTTATTTTTTAAATGTGTTTTAAATATCTTGTATATGATTTTAAATGTACAATAGTGTCCCGTAAGACCATGCTTGGCCGAGCAACATACACAATTTTATATTATTTATATATCATTGTCATCATTATCCGATGTTGTATGTTGTGCGACACTTAAATAAATTATTTTTCTTCTTCTGTCAATATTAAAGCAAAAGTATTTGTTTAATTTATTGTACCAATACACTGTAAATATATTTTGAAACAATTTAATCCTTTTGTATTTTGACACATGACACAAGACTTAAAAGGCTAAAAAAAGAATATGTGTGATTGACTTTGTATTTTCATACTAATGCTCATTCCATTTTTATTATAATTGTGAATTGTGTATCCTTGTATTTGTATTTATATCCAGGGGCCAAAATATTTAAGATACTGATAATGATGATGATGTTTAACATTGTTCAATCTTTCCAATGGTAGCAAGTCAAGGACAGTTTTTTTTAACCAGCAAGTAACCAGAGTCGGTTCTGGAAGTCCTACTGCTATTGCAGAAACTTGTTTTGAAAAAGAGGCAAGTCAGTAACTCTTGGTTTTGAATCAAAATGTCATTCCTTGTGTTATTGACATAATAATTTATGATTGTGAGTTAACAACTTAAATGTACAAAGTATTTGTAAAATGTGTTTCACTGTATGGACATGAGCACTCAAAATAAGAATTATGGAGCAATGACAATGATTATGTTGTTATTTTAGGAACGCTTCTATCAGTATATACTATTCCTGGTATTTTTGCCTGATGTTTCCCTATGGAAATCCTTGAATAAAATTAAACTATTATTTTTAATGCGCTTAAAAATATAAATTTAATGAAATTATCTTATTATAAATTGCATATATTAAATTGATGGGATGTTAATTAATGTTTCTTGGTTTATTACTAAGGAGTATTTCTAATAAAATTCAAACATAAAATTAATGGATTTTTTTCCTCGTGGTTACTTTTAACTAAAGAATATGAATTATAAGTTAAAGTACTGTACATTTGTTGAAATTCAGAACACATTTAGCAACAGATATGTACATTATGAACTATTTGCAACATTTTATGTATATAACTTCCTTTATGTAATCATAATTATATGGTAATGAATGAATCTATTGAATAAATTTTGGAATTGATTTTGCCTTGTAATTTCATTTCACCTAAACACGTGTCAGTGAAAATGGGAAGATTTCCAAAAAATGACTGTCCATTAGTTGCAGTTAAATTATAATACCTTACTTATATATGCCATAATGTGAATCCAAAAAAGTACATACAGAACATAAATTTATAATTTTTGAGTGATTAAAGCTGTCAAGATGTTGTTGGACCAACGTTGTGAATGAATGTGAAAACACATGTAGAAACCGTAAAAACATAGACATTTTTAATCAAAATTTAAATTTCTCTTCCGGTGGATATATAACAAAATTATTACTATGTCTTTACCATGACTTTATATACAAGAATATATTGACTTTAATTCGGGATGATTGTAACTTACCGTGATTTCAACAGGTATGAATGAACGTCCCTCCAAAACAGACGACTTCCAATTCAAATAGCTGCTGGATGACGCGCACCTGCTCACGCGCTCACGTGCTACTGTATGACGTCACATATTCAAGGGAGAACTCGTCCTAGGTCACGCATGCGCAGATCATTCCAGGATACGAAAAACTTTATGAATATTCATGAATCTGCTTCACCGGATTGCCTCAAGTGCCGACCTGTTATAACGGTAAAGCAATGCAAAGAGTTTACAGTTTGTTTATGTTTGGAATGGTGGAGGGAGAATGTCAGTGTCAACTTTTCTAATCAAGACAAATTTTACTCATCTATCAACTTCATGGTAATAATTGTCGACTGTTATTAATTTAAGAAGTAGTCGACCTTCTTTGTTAAGTCAGCTTTTCACTAAATCGTTAACTTTAGTCGTCTTTATGTTTTTGCTTACGAATATCAACAGTTCAAAACACGTTTCCTAAGACTAAGTTATTTCTGAATAACAAATGAAATTCTGTGATGGAATACTCATGTCAATGTATATTATGGGAAAAGATCCTTCTAACTGAAATTAAAGTCAGTAAAACTAGTACTAGTGTTTAGGGCAACGTAAATCAAAAGACGATTTGAATGGCCTGATACAAGTTGCAACACGTTTTTGTGTGCATGTTTCCCCCTTAGAATATCATTAATGAAATATTTTACTTTTGATAAAAAAAACAACAAACAAACATTTTATTCCATGGAAATGTAAAGTACATAGCATTACCATGATAAAACCTATAATGGTGTAACTGTTATTTGATAAAAGGTTTCCCCAAATTTTAAATTTAAATTTTTACACATTCTCTATGAATCAGCTCAGATATATATATATGTTTACTCACTGTTGTTTATCAAGACATAACACAAGGTGCAGCCATTACTATGTCATACCAACTGGTGTGTAAATTCACACATGTGTCATTTTAAAATTATTCTGAAATCATTACAATTATATATAAACATATATATGCACTTTAGAAATTGTCCTCGTTACTTATTTTGGTTATGTCATTAAGTGACCATGATTTTTTTCTTTTTCAGATAACATCTTCTCAATTGTCCATGGAATTTTGACATTCAACAATGGATTTTTCAGGAGAAAGTGATTTAGGTATAATTATGAATAACCTATAATGTGCAGACATGTAATATTTTCACCAAGGGGTGGTGGGAGATTTGGTGAAAAAAGGTGGGAGATTTGTTCCCGATGGAGGGAGATATTGGAAAAGTTAAAATGTTCTTAAAAAAACATTTTATTAATCTTCATTTAAATAAATTTCACAGTATTGTATTATCCAATTAAATGCATAACAGGTACCACAAGAAAATATAATACTTTGCAAAAATGATTAGGGATATTAATATACCAAAGCGATGTTGCAGTCTTTAATACAAAATAATGTTTGAAAAATAACTTCATGTTGTAATAATAATCTGAGAATGAGATTTGTAATTTCTGACAATTTTGTATCAATTAAAGTAAAAAAAATAATAAAACAATGATTAAAATTATCAGTTTAGCCAGTGTTCACTTATATTTGCAAGTCTCTGTAATATTTTTAAAAGATATAATATTTCCGTTGAAAGTCAACAACTTTCCTCCATGCTGCAAGGCAAGAAATCATATGTTTATATGTACAGATTTAGGGCAAATACTTAAACATTTGCGAGTCTAAAACTGTATTATAACAATGACTAGAAGTCTGAAAAATTAGTTATGCTGGTTTTGGGCACACCTATAGGTAAGCACGCCACTGAAACTGAATTCTAAACATTGGCAGGGGTCGAAAATAGTGAAAATCTGCACTTGCCCTACAGGGCAAGTGATAAATAAATTCTACTCGTCCTTCTGCAATTGTACTGGTCCTACAAAATCAAACAATTACGAACAATGAATGCAAATTGAACTTATATTTATTCTAAAATATGTGTTAGTCATAATAAAATTGAAATACTTTGAAACTTACTTTGTTCTCAATCTAAATCTTATATCTCTGCCATATCTAGCCCTTGACACAAGGTTTTGTGAAAATACAGTGTATACATACCAAAGGCAGTGGCACTGTTCACCAGTTTTTACAGTATACTATTGATAAGAATGATTCATTGCTGTATGATATCCGATCAATATGTCACATTAAACTAACTTAAACTCAGAAGTTCAACAGATAGTCCATAATCATCTTCGTAGGCCTATATTTTGAAATAAATATTCTGTCACACGACAGTTTGTTGAATTATGCCTGAATTTTCACATTTTCTTGTTTTATTCCATGTGCAGATTTGGTGAATACCTTCTTCTAATTGTATAAAACTGTAAATTGTAATAATACACGATAAAGGAAATGAGCAAAATTGACAAAAAATTACGATCATCTTCAAGTCACAGTGACTCAAATCAAAACCAAGAGAAACTTGTCTATTGTTGTCAAAATGAATTTTGGATATTTTCTCCTGTCGTAATATTGAATAATATGATTTTTAGTGTTTCCAAAAATACACAATTAAAACGCTATGAAGAGATCAAGGATTTAGATATCAACATCATTGGAAGAGATGAAAGATCGTGTATGCAGGTATGAGTGACCTACATTCATGTTACGGCGATGGCTGAAAAGCAAGATATTCAAAACATAACACAATATAACAACTGTCATAATAACCAAAATTGATAATTTAGTTGAAATACCAAAACAAATCCTTGTCAAATATTTTGTATTTATGACAATCTTTATGAAAACTCAAACGTATAATTCTTCGGTAGTCAACTGTAAAGTAAACAGCTGAGCAGGGAATTCCCTGATGACCTGTCAATTGCTGATTGGTCAAGTTCTCGGGGTTGCCCGTTCTGATTGGCTGATGGATAAATAAGAGCGTACGATTATCAGATAACGATAAACAGCCAACACTCGCAATATCTAGACATTTATAAAGACTTGTGAGGTTTCTAAAACAGTTTTCAGTGAATCTGAAAGAAGTAGTATACTGTATACATATGACCATTGATAATCTCAAACATTCATGTCAGAAAAAGCACTCGTCCTACAGGACGAGCAATATTACATTTTCCACTTGCCCGAGTCAAATGTCACTCGTCAATACGAGCGGACGAGTGTTATTTTCGACCCCTGATTGGCATTGGGAAACACTATTTTCCTGGAAACATACTTCCTATTTACTACATATAACTTCTTTCAATACGATTGTGTTCATATTTTATTATGGAGGAATATTTGGCGATTTTAAATAAACATTTTATGGAATTAATAGAAACATTATAAACATGAAAGAGATTGGAGTATGTAAATTAGAGTATTCTACTATTGTTTGTTGACTGGAGACTACAATCCAAGAATCAGACAGTGTTTAAATACATATCGCCTTATGAAATAATGTTCCCGATTCTATTGCCAATTGGTCATTTATGATGCATTAATATTTTTCATTTGTGTTTTAGCTTTGCTTTTGATCTATTTTGGTCTACCAGATTTGCAGTATAATGTTTTAATTATGATTGAATTTAATTTATCGAGATTCAACTATATTTAGTGCAGCCCAAATTAACATGTAACAAATTTATGCTTTAAAACTATGCTTATTTGTTTGACTAACATCACTGTTTCTAAGATAGATAAACAAATCATATGAAAAATACACACAAAACACAATATTTATCTCCAAATGAATTTTATTAAAGTTTAGATCTGTTTTGTATTCAAGACCATAGCCAACTTCCACAGAACATATAGTCAAAGTTTCCTCTTACAGCTCAAGTGACCAAGCGCAGATAGAACCAACTCGACATAAATTCAGCTCAGTTTTAAACTCAATTTTACAATAAATATTTGTTCATTTATTTTCTGTGATGTCAACAGCAATTGCTAAAATTTGAACTTCCCTGAATGGAGAAATGTAAATTTGTCTGCAATGAACTTGAAGTGACATTTTTGTTTCAGAGTCAACCGTTACTCCAATAGAGTTATCTCCCCACCATAGTCATGGACAACTCCTCGAGTCAGACAGCTTGTCGGATCTCTACCTGGATAACAACGAGAACCACAATCATAATCCTGCAGCTCGTAGGAAACAGAGACCCATGAAATCTGTCAAACATAAACCGACGAGACATAGAGATAAATTTGACGATGGTAAGAATTTATTAGGAATGAATATTTACTGCCAGGTCTGTAAATAGTCTATCATTAGTTTAGTCAGTGATTCCAGTTGTAATTCCTGTAAACGGGCCTCTGAATGGTTTTGGAGTAACTAACAATTCCAACAGATAAAATAGGGTGAATTAAGTTTTTCATCTGTAAGAGAATTTGCATCTAATTTCATCTAATAAAGGTTTGTACCAAATTGGGATTCTAGAACTAAACCTCATACTTGTTGTTTATTTTTTAAAACTTTTCCCCTTGTTAATGAGTTCATAGTCCTGTAATTTGATTACTCAGAATGGTTTGATGCTAATCAATTTAGCAGTAATGCAAATGTAAGAATTCATCCTCGTCTTAAATTAATTTTCTGAATAGAACTTGTAATATAAGTATCTATTTGATTTGAAATGATATGTACATATCTTACCAAAGTTATGGAATTTTCTTATCAATTTAGGTCCTCCTCAACTAAACAAGGTGGACCTGAGCAACATCTATCAAGAGCTACAGGCCATCAGTGAGAAACTGAAAGTGAGTGACCAAGACATTTTACAAATTAAAATGTTGGAAATGTTTTTTTTGGAGTAAAATATAAATGAAATTCTTTTCATAATATATACTCACAGCTGTCTAGTTTCCATGATAGAAAAATTATGGTCCTAGTTACTCTTGTCATTGGTTGACAATGCATGGTTAACTTCGAATCAAGAGGTCCGGGGTTCAAATCCAGCCAGGGGCACGGCAACATTGTTTGGTGTGGAGATCTGTTCTATATAATATGCAGTAAGGTTTGGGTGCAGTGCTACACTGAATTTCAGCGTAGCCACATGGCGTTGCAGGCTTTCTCCCTGCCATAATACTAGCAGCCGTGATGTAAGTGAATACTCCTGAAAGCGGCGTTAAACCCCAACTCACCTCATCTCACCTGGATGTGTCTGTATTGTGTCAACTTCCCCCTGTAAGTATTAAATCTTGCTGGTCTCAATCACTGGCAAATTACGCCTTGCTGCATTTCATTAATTTTCTGTGCTAGCTTGCATTGCAGCATGCTGCATTTGAACTTATAGGGGCAGTAGCACGTTTTTTGAAAATTTTATTTTTTCAAATTTCCCATTTATAATGGTAGTTTATATCATATATATTTACTTTAGAGAGTGAATTATTATTACACAAACCAATTATCAGTAGTGGTAATAACGGTGTTGCGTATAGAGCTAAAATTGCATGGAGGCCATTTTATTGTGAACACATTTTATTATTTTCAATGACAAAAATATTTTCCCTTGGCTTTACGGAACTATGTAGACTCATTTTTTAACTTGATTTTCGAAGTTATAAGGATGTTTTATCATTGGTGACATTATTTTTCAAATACATTTCATTGACTTATTTGAGCGAAAAAACGTGCTACTGCCCCTTTAAATTAGCCCGAGATTGAGACTAGTGCGAGTTGTGACTTGCGGGGGAAGTTGGTCCTGTGTAAGAACAAGTTTATGTACTTTACCAAAGAAAAATAAGCCTATACCTGTCATACTGTACATTTTTTAAGTAAATACGTTATGTTAACATTGGAAATAAATATTATTGTACATCAGTCTGATTAAAATCGACAGTTTTTCGTGGAATAAAAATTGCAAAAAAGTGCATCTACCGGGATACGAACTCATATCAGTCGTAGGTTCCAAGCCACACCGTCTGATAACAGCTCGTAGACTCGCGTGTTCGAGCGCAATTCAGGTAGCCAATCAAAAGACGCCCAACAAATGCTTTCGGTGCGAGAAGCTAGGGGCAGATAACTCCAAACAGCTATCCTTTGTTCTGCTCCGAATGCTTTCAAAACAGTGACCGTTTAAAAACTACGTTGTTATTGGTCAGCTATTTGACTGGGCTTTGGCTGGGTTAAACTGGTTCGGAACATTCGCCTATACGGGGTGTTCTCAGACCTTGTGGAGAGGAATCTACAGAACCTGTTCGTATCCCGGGAGATGCATAATTTTCCAAATTTTATTCCTCGGAACAAGGTCGATTTTAATCAGACTGATTGTACGTGACATTATAAGTATAATTAAAAGGAAAACTGATTTGAGGGTACTCTTGTGATGTCGGGCATGCTGTGTGAGTATGTTTAAATCAAGTGTATTTATTGTAGTGTTTGTAAATCATTTCCTCGTTACAATACTGAGTGACCTTTGGGTGAAGAAAAATACAAATTTGAGTGCAGACTGCAGATGGCAGTGATTTTTAATTCTTCCCGTGTTATGGGAACTTTACGTACTTTCTCTTAAGGGGGCCTTAATTTTATCGTTTACAGTAAATAGATTTAAAAGACTTTTGCTTAGATGAGTCCAGGAACTTTCAAGTCAGGAAGAGTATGTGTACTGGTCATATATTGTAGGGGGTTAAGGTGGATGAACCTCCCTATAAGGTTCTGCTACTGAATCATATGTACATGTTTTGAATGGTTTGTCTTTAAGGAAGAGAACAGGATCCTACACGAGAGAGAGAGAGGATGATCGCTATCTCCCAGTCCAACATACAGACCATCACCGACCACCAGGTCAAACAGAAGTGGCAGGCTCTGGAGAAGGTAAAGTGCTTAACCCTTGCCCTACAGGTCCTGGAAGGTTCCGGAATAAAAGCATTAGCCGATCTTGGATTATTGTGCTCATTGCAACTGTGGTTTCTGTAAATTGGCCTCGCAACACGGTTGTCGCTGTTAACTTCTTAAGCTAAGGTGTTAAAATTTCATCTTTCAGCAATATCTAAATGTAGGGAGAGTGAAAGCAAATGTATGAAATCATCGATAGTTATATTTAAAAAAGTCCTTGAATAAATTTAAGTTTTTATTTTCATCAGATGTTTACATTTACTTATTCATGATTATACAAACATGAAGTTGTAAAGAACAAATGTCATTGGCTTTACTTGTTTATTTCAAGTGATTAAAATCATCTTTAGTAATAATAAAGTAAAGTAATACTTTCAATTATGATGTCATGGCTAAAGGCTGTGATACTACTCAAGCAACGTTAAACAATAACTCACTCACTCACTCAATTGTAATGTTATTGAATAAATTGAACAGAGTTTGCAAAAAATGACATACCGGTACTGTTAAATAGCACGAACCAAAGTGTTAACAATATAGCAATGGACAATGTTCTATGTGCTATAATTTCTGATTGGTAGGAATAATGATAACTTAATTTTGTTTCAAACTTTCAGCAAAGACAAGAGGAATTAGACAAACTAGACCAAGCCTTGAAAGAAAGAACGAAAGAAAACAAAAGACTGAAGGAAAACTTTGAAACACTGAAGCAAGCTAACGATGCTTTGAAAAAGGAGGTATGAAAATGTTGAATTCAATTTGCATTGTTAGACGTCGTAAACATTCAGGACATGGTGACAGGGATAGGGAGGTGTAAAATTATTGTAATGGAGGGGGGCAGGGTTACACCAAGGAGTTTGTCAATTTTATATGCACATTTATTCAAACAGGGGAGGTGGTTTGAATCCCCTGAAACCCCCTCTGGATTCGGCACTGAAAGGGAAATAACTCTGTCTGGCCTACAAGAACAACTCGAGTTGTGACATCACATGCATTATGGGTAGCGCAGATTGCTCTCCAATCAAGTCACACATACTCATGAATTGAATATTAAATTTTTAGCCCAACAGACCTGAAAAGCCCGATGGGCTTATGGCATGGGATGGCGTCCGTCCGTCCGTCCATCTGTCAATCCGTCTGTCCATCCCTTCGTCCCTCCGTCCCGAAAATGGTACAGTTTTGACCAATCTTTCTGAAAGTTTACACATGCTTTGGATATACATCGGTGATGCGCATGTGCTTTTTTTTAACAGATCAGATGAATTTTTCCAGAGTTGTTGCCCTTGACTAAGAGCGCTTGGCTTTCCAATTTCAGACTGACAGTACCTGTGTTATGAAATCAACTCCTGCCAAAGTTTTTAATCAATCTCTCTGAAGCTTTACACATGCTTTGGATATACATAGGTGCATTAACACATTGTATATTATACATGCTTTAATTAAAATGTCCACATGATATTTACATGAAATGTTTATCATCACATATATAGATGTAATATAAATGTATACAATCATGTAATCGAGAAAACTATATACATATACAGAGTCATGCAAAAATGTATTAGGACGATGCCATTATTTCCCTTCACTTGCGTGCTGATTACCCCTCACCACACGTTTAGCCTTGATAGCGGGATATTGTTCACTGGATTATCTTCATATCTTACACATTGGTTTTCCTAGAGATGACAACAGGCTGATTAGATTGTGGTGACCTTGACATTATCCTCAAGATCACAGCAGAACTTTTAATTCTTTTTCAGAAGGGATCCTCCTTGGGGTACATATAGCATAAAAATCCTATTTTTTGAGTTATGACAGTTAGAATTTAATATTTTTAATAAAATAACCGTAAAAATAATAAATTACTAAAAAATAAACATTTGGACCACCCTAAGTGGGCCCCAACCCTGGCGGTTGCTAGGTACGCCAGGGGCAGGTAACTCTAACTCACCACTTATAAATCTGTCATTGAAGAGTCAAGACGTGTTAGTTTTTCTCAGTACTTTGTCGCAGATTCTAAGAAAATGGACCAAGATCCCAATACTGTAGGAGTGGTAACCTTTTCTTCTATTGTCTCGGCAGAGTTCCCAATTCATTGTCGCATTCTTACCTCGTAATTTTGTTTTTTCTTGGCATACGTGAGTCACTTGTAGGCCACGTGGCGGGAAAAAACGCCAATCATGGCGGCCCTTGTTTATTTTTCGTATCTCTTTTTTAGAGTTCGAAAAGATTCTAGGGTTGTTCATTTTGGTTTACGATAGGTTTATGTAGGATGCACGACGGTTTCCATCCCTTTCTGGTCAATTTTTTGTCCGATTGGGATTGGCACTTAGTCGTTTTTTCATGTCAGCCATGTTTGTTTACATGCCTTTCATTCAGGCATCAGGTACGTATCGATGGCTTGCATTTATTATTATCATATGCAGGACTAATATAACTACCTCTGCCGGGGTCTTTTTGCATTTGTTTATGTTTACATATGCACATACCCACCCCCTGTTTGCCTCACACTCTGATTGTTGGATTTTCAGTCCTTCACTCGGTGTTCGGGGTGTAGTGTCAATCTGCCTCCTGCTGATAGGCATGACAAGTGTCTTCGTTGCCTGGCCGAAGATGGCCGCGATGACAGCAGCTGTGACATCTGCCTGCAGTTCACCCCCAAGGCGCGCAAGTCTAGGCACGCAGATATGGCCTACTACTTTAAGTTGATCAGAGAGGGGACCGATGTGTCTAAAGTGGATCCCCCTCTAAAGCTAAACGCAAGGCCGGTAATGGCAAGGGCTCTGGTGGCGCCGGGGGTGGGCGGCAACCAAGGCTCCGACCTTGCTATGCCGTCCACCTCTGGGCTCCGGGGCTCCGATACCAATCGGAGCCCTCGGAGCCAACCCAAGGTGCGAAGCTCCAAGGTGACGCCGGCTACGCTGTCCACCTCAGGAGCCTCTCGGCACACTAAGACCCGAGCCTCGGAGCCAGGCACTGAGCCTGGGTCCACGGGGCCGGGTTCGGGGGTGGTCTCGGGAGCTGTGGGGCAGACTGTGCTGACACCCATTGTTCACATCAGGTCCTCCTCTCCCATCGATCCAGTTGACGATTCCTCTTTGGAGGCCTCCGTCTTCTCGGATCGGAGGGATGAGGAGGACCTGATGTGAACAATGGGTGTCAGCACAGTCTGCCCCACAGCTTCCGAAGACCTCATGGAGGTTGATGATGTGGATAATGAGGTGGACGCTAGGGATGTCCCCCTCACTCCAGCTTTCGCCCTGAGGCAGATGTGCGATAGGATCGCTTTAGCTCTGCCTCAGGTGGTCATACCGCCCCCGGCCCGACCTCCTCTGGATTTCGCCTTCCGGGGGACAATTTTTCGGTCCCGAAGGTCGCACAGGTGCAGCTGAGCCTGCTCCCGTCCCTCGAGGCTGAGAGCATCTCTCCCCAGCTGTCTGGCACCAGGGTACGGGTTGATTGCCCGGACCTGGTGAAGAGGTACCAGATTGGCAGGGAGGGTTTGTTTGACGTCCCGGGGGTCGGTGAGTACGTGCTCGCCCTCACCTCCCTTGCTGGGTCTGGGACCCATTCCCTTCTGGGGAAGCAAGGACGCCGAGTACCTCCCTTCACCCAGCAAGCCTCGCACCTGCGCTCGGCGTATAGGTCCTTTGAGGATACCTATCGCAACGCAGCGCAGCAGGTGCGAGTGAGCGTGCATGGGGCCTATCTCTCGGCTTTGCAGTCGGAGCTAGTAGGGAGGTTAGGAGACCCCAAGTCCGACTCGGTGGTGCTCCTTTCACAATCGGTGGGGGTAGGGACCAATCTGGCACGCGACGCTCTTAGAATCGCAGCGAGCCAGTTGATGGTCGCCGTTATGGGCATGCGGCGTCTCTGGCTGTCGACTGCGTTGGGAGGCCAGGACACCCATGCGCGGCTCCTTGCTTTGCCTTTCCGGTTGGGGGATTCCCTCTTCCCGGGAGCACAGCAGGTGCTGAAGGACGCGGTGGAGGTGGCGAACGTTTGCAAGGACACTGAGCTCCTTACGAAACCGCCACCTACCAAGAAGACCAAGCGTCCATGGCCCAAGGCTTCCCAGACTCCTTCGGCGGGAGAGGCTGAGGACTGGATCAGACCACTGAACCAGTTCCCAGGCCAGAAGTCTAGGGGCGGTAAGCAGACTCGAGGGGGGAAGGCTTCAAGGAGGCCTTTTCGGGGGGGTCGGAAGCCCAATCAGGGTTCCTAACCCCGCCTGTCCCCGAGGTGACTCCCAAAATTCCTTCAGCCCCAGAGCTGCCGGAGACGGGGGTTCACTGTCTGCTACCCAGCATCCAAGTGGGCGGGCGTCTGTCAGGGTTCCTTCCGGCTTGGTCGAAGGTAACCGACAACCCCTGGGTCCTGTCCACGCTCAGGGACGGACACCTGCCTCGGTGGAAAGTAGCGCCACCAGTCTTCTCCGGGATACGGTACACTCCGGTCCCCTCTGTGCCGGAGAAGGCCGAAATCCTCAGGTCCGAACTGCGAGCACTGCTCCAGAAATCGGCCATAGAGGTGGTACCCCCAGGTCAGGAGCAGAGTGGCTATTACTCCACCTAATTCATTGTTACCAAGAAGGACGGGGGTTTCAGACAGATTCTCAACCTCAAGTATCTCAACAAGAAGATAGAGGTTCCATCGTTCAAGATGGAGACCCTGAGGTCGGTCATAGCGTCTGTAGAGGCAAACAAGTGGCTTTCCTCGATAGACCTCAAGGACGCATATCTCCATGTCCCCATGCACCCAGAGTTCAAGAAATATCTGAGGTTTGCGTTCGACGGGACATTTTACCAGTTCAGGGTTCTACCCTTCGGCATCTCAACGGCGCCGAGGGTGTTCACGAAGCTCATGCTGATTCCCGCTCAGGTCGCCAGGGCACGAGGTCGGTTTTGCCACCCGTACCTGGACGATTGGTTGGTCAGGGCGCTGTGTCAGGCTCTGAACCAGGCGGCCACCATGGAGATTATCAGTTTACTGGTATCCCTGGGCTGGATAATCAACCTGAAGAAATCGGACCTGAAGCCCACTCAGGATCAGATCTTTCTCTGGGCCAGGTTCGACACGGTTCTGGCGAGAGTCTCTCTCGCTCCAGACCGGGTTCTGAAGGTTCAGAGAGCCACGCTTTTGTTCCTAGAGTCCCACAGTCACACTGCTCGCAGATGGCTCCAGTTACTGGGGTTCATGGCGCCAACAGTAGACGTGGTGTTCCGAGCTCGACTTCGGATGAGACCGGTTCAACAGGCCCTAGCCAGTCTGTGGTCTCATTCCGAGAGTTACGAGAAGCAGCTCGAGACTCCGGGGTGGCTCTCGCCGCATCTTTTGTGGTGGACCAGTACAGAGAACCTCTCGAGGGGTATCTCTCTGGTGACGCCAGTGCCCTCGTGCACAGTCCAAACAGACGCTTCGCTTTCGGGCTGGGGAGGGGTCTTAGGACCCCACTCGGCGTCGGGTCTTTGGTCCCAGGCATCAACGTGCTAGAGCTGAAGGCAGTCAGGCTGGTGTTCGAACGCTTTCTGCAGAGGCTTCGTCATCAAGTGGTTCGTCTAGAAATGGACAACCAGACAGCCATGTCGTACATCCTGAAGCAAGGAGGAATTGTGTCCCCAGCACTTCTTCAGGAGTCATGGGAGTTTCTCCTGTGGTGCGACAAGTTCGACATCACAGTCCTCCCGGTTTACCTTCCGGGGGTGGACAATGTGAGGGCGGACGCGCTTTCGCGCAGAATCCTAGCCCCACACAAATGGAAGCTCGACCCGGAGATATTCGCAACTATCTCCCGGTTGTTCGGGTTATTCCAGGTGGATCTGTTTGCGTCAGAGACGAACAAGCAGACACCAGTGTATTGCTCCCGGCTGCCAGACCCAAGGGCGGTGGCCGTGGATGCATTCGCGCTAGACTGGACCGGCAGAGTTCTGTGGGCCTTCCCACCGGTTCCTCTGATCTCCAGGGTCCTGTCACAGCTAGCGGTTCAGCCGGCTCGTCTGCTTGTGCTGCTCGCGCCGCTGTGGAAAGCGCAGTCCTGGTTTCCACTGGTACTCAGGTTTCTGGTTTTGCCACCTGTGCTGTTACCGTGTCAACCAGGACATGCTTGCTCAGGAGGGCAAGCCACACCCCAAACCAGAATTTCAATGGGTGGCTTGGCCTCTATCCGGAATCGCCTCCAAGAGGACGGTATTCCTGCACGAGTTGCAGACACAATACTGGCTTCGCGGAGGGATTCGACAAACGTTCAGTACGAAGATAGATGGGCCTGTTTTCTACGTCTCTAGTGGCGGTTCTAGAATTCCTTCAGTCTAGACTTGATGCTGGCTTGGCCGCATCAACAGTCAGGAGATATTCTACAGCCATCTCTGCCTTCCACATACCGGTGGATGGTGCTCTCCTAGGGGCCCATCCCCTGGTCCAGCGCTTCTTAGCGGGTGTGGACAGAATCCGACCTCCAGTGAGGCGGATCAGCCCTTCGTGGGATCTATCTGTTGTACTAGATTGGTTGTCAGGACCCAAATTTGTGGACCTGGCAAACCTTTCACTACAGTTACTATCATGGAAGACGGCCTTCCTTGTGGCGGTCACTTCCGGCAGGCGGGTAGGAGACATCCATGCAATGTCCTCCGATCCCGAACTGACTGTCTTTCATAGGGATAGAGTCAGCATTAGACTGCCGGATACTTATCGCCCGAAGGTCGATCATTCTTTCCATGTTACTGCCCCTATTGAGCTGCCCGCGCTACACCAGCCGGCAGCGTCGGGCTCAGTAAGTTCACGCCCTCATATTCTTGATGTGCGGAGAACTCTCAAGAAATACTTGTCCAGAACTGCCTCGGTCAGAAAGGACAAGCAACTGTTTTGTTGCTACAGCGGAGTCAGCCCAGGGGCTCCTGCCTCCAAGCAGACTATATCACGGTGGATCGTGTCAGCCATAGTACTGGCTTACGTCCACAAGGGCATGAGCCCGCCTGAAGGTCTGAAGGCTCATTCGGTTAGGGCAGTAGCGACGTCAAAAGCATTCGCTGCGGCCCTGCCCATTGAAGAGATCTGCTCCGCAGCTATCTGGAGCCGTCCGAGCACGTTCATTCGGCATTACCAGTTGGATATGCGCTCCAGGGAACGGGCTCGGTTCGGTCAGACAGTTCTCTCCAGTGGGCAGAGTCATAACTCCTCTAGCTGAATGAGCTCTCTGAGGTTGTTTTTACTTTGCCACTGTTGCTGTTAGTACTAACATCACGTGAGCACTCCCGATAAGAGAATCAAATAAAACCCTGCATAAAAGGACAGGGGGCTGTTTCTCAGGGTTTAGTACGGGTGTTTTATACTATATTTTTTGTATCCCTCCCGTAGTCCTTTTCCAAAAAAAAGGGGGGGGGGGGGGGTGCATTTTGCTTAAGATAAAATAACGCCTGTTTTGAAGGCTATTTTGTCAGCATTCCCTGATCCACAGGCACGCTTCATCCCTCGGATTCGGCCTTACGGTGTTCAGGTTAGTTGCTCCTTTTTTCTCAGATTTAAGAAATTATCTGCGAGCATCTATATTGTACAGTCTAGCAGACAGAATTCCACTCCCAGGACTCTTCTTTGGGAGTCTCTTTTATGCTATATGTACCCCAAGGAGGATCCCTTCTGAAAAAGAATCGAACCAACCTGCAGAGGTTGCAGATTCTTTGAAGAGGATCCTCCTTGGGGTAGGGCCACCCGCCTCCCCTTATTCTGTCTGCCTGTC
Organism: Gibbula magus; assembly: GCA_936450465.1. Lineage (NCBI taxonomy): Eukaryota > Metazoa > Mollusca > Gastropoda > Trochida > Trochidae > Gibbula > Gibbula magus. The sequence continues at coordinate 61,156,061 of OW388294.1, forward strand.
AGATTTATAAGTGGTGAGTTAGAGTTACCTGCCCCTGGCGTACCTAGCAACCGCCAGGGTTGGGGCCCACCTAGGGTGGTCAAAATGTTTATTTGTTAGTAATTTATTATTTTTACAGTTATTTTATTAAAAATATTAAATTCTAACTGTCATAACTCAAAAAATAGGATTTTTATCCTATATGTACCCCAAGGAGGATCCTCTTCAAAGAATCTGCAACCTCTGCAGGTTGGTTCGAATTTAAAGCATGTGAACTTGCATGTTAAGCTTGTCAGCGGGATTTCTCAAGAAATGTTCACTGGAATTTCATCCTGTTTTACACAAAGCACCTCCTAGGGAAACGAAGGGGTGATTACATTTGGTGACCTTGAAATTATTCTCTAGGTTACAGCAGAACTTATATAATTTCTTTTGTTTGAGGAACGAATTAGAATGAAATTATTTTCTCCTTGCGTATTTAAGTTTGACGATTCGTGCAAGGATAATGCTATAAATTTCATCTAACAAATCATGGTTAATATATCCATGGTATTTCTTATTGTGCAGTGAAGAATTACTCATGTAAGTAAAGATAAAGCATGTGAATATATGCATGGTGTGTGTGCTGATGAGTCATGATAATACGTGTGAGTATTTGTTTATCTTGTGTGCTGACGAGCCATAATAATACGTGTAAGTAGTTGGTTATCTTTCTCAGGAGTGCACCTCACATGATATCACATATCAGTGTTTGGGTTGTTTGTAGTACTGATTTAGGTGATGGAGAACAAGTATTTCGACATATAAGCTTGTTAGGGGCATCAATATGACAAGAAATGTTCATTCGATTTTCATTATTATCTTACACTAATGTTATTTTTAGCTCATCAGGCCTGAAAGGCATGGCATGGTGTCAAGCGTCCATCCGTCCGTAAACTTTTCGCTTTTTCAACTTCTTCTCCAGAACCAATGACTCAACAGAGCTGAAATTTTATGTGCAGACTCCTTGGCCATTGGGGATTCTAAATTGAAGATTTCGTGACCCCATTGACCCCAAATGGGGTCACAGGGGTCGCATCCTTAAAAACCTATTTCCATCTTCTTCTCCAGTTCCAAAAGGTCTAGAGAGCTGAAAAGTTGTGTGCAGACTCCTTGGCCAATGGGGATTCTAAATTGTAGATTTCGTGACCCCATGACCCTAAATGGGGTCACAGGGTCACATCCTTATAAACTTTTTTTTATCTTCTTCTCCAGTTCCAAAAGGTCTAGAGAGCTGAAAAGTTGTGTGTAGACTCCTTGGTAAATGGGGATTCTAAATTGTAGATTTTGTGACCCTGTGACCCCAAATAGGGTCACAGGGGTCACATCCTTAAAAACCTATTTTCATCTTCTCTAGTTCCAAAAGGTCTAGAGAGCTGAAAAGTTGTGTGCAGACTCCTTGGTCAATGGGGATTCTAAATTGTAGATTTCGTGACCCCGTGACCACAAATGGAGTCACAGGGGTCACATCCTCAAAAACCTATTTTCATCTTCTTCTCCAGTTCCAAAAGGTCTAGACAGCTGAAAAGATGTGTGCAGACTTAGGCTAATGGGGATTCTAAATTGTAGATTTCGTGACCCGGTGACCCCAAATTGGGTCACAGGGGTCACATCCTTAAAAACTTATTTTCATCTTCTTCTCCAGTTCCAAAAGGTCTTGAGAGCTAAAAGTTGTTTGCAGACTCCTTGGCCAATTGGGATTCTAAATTGACCCCGTAACCCCAAATGGAGTCACAGTGGTCATGATCTAAGAACCTATCTTTTGCTTGTAACAATAACTTAAATATTAAACTTGAAATAGTAAATCAATGAAATCCTGATGAGCCACAGAGCCCATGGCTTTATTTTTAGGGAAAATTCAGGGCCCAGTTGATGTTGCTGATCTTGACATTATTTTTCAATTTTGAAGTGTTAATTTGCGGCGGGGGATCATGTCACCTTAGTCACAACTGCTTGTTTAGTATAGAATAAATAATGTTCATAGATGTAGATGTATTTTTGTCGATCCTATTCACATTTAACAAGTTTTTTGGAAATCATAATCATAATTTATGTTTATTTTTCTATTGCCTGTCTAGAGAATAACAGTAATTTGATCAACATATGTACATATAGTTAACATGGAGATCTATAAGAAATATATTATTGTATGTAAACATAGAGGTTAATCAGATGAGATTAGTTAAATTGCCATTAGAAAATCTATTTTCTATTATGTAATTCATGTTGAGATGATTTCAAATCAAGCAATTTGACACACATTTTAGATCCAACCGGAACCTATTTTATGAACATTATTTATACTAAATTAACATTCAAATTCGTGCAAATAATATTACCGTCGGAATTCCTTTTGTATGAATGTATATGTGTAAAAGTTGCTGATATAATCAATATAAAAATACTATTAAACAACTAAAATGTCTTTTAGAAATATGTTACTGTTACATTATAAACTGTTTTATTTGTGAGATGATGACATGTTAACTGTAATAGTGATTTGAAAAAAATGAAGTGATTTCGATAAAAAAGAAATGGCCAGAATGTTGTTATTTTACTCATCAGGTCTGTAAAACCATATGGTATGGCTATGGTATGGCATGATGGCCGACGTCCGTCCATCCGTCTGTAAACATTTTGCTTTTTCAACTTCTTATCCAGAACCAATACCTCTAGAGAGCTGAAATGTTATGTACAGACTCCTTGGCCAATGGGGATTCTAAAATGTAGTTTTCGTGACCACATTAACCCAAATGGGGTCACAGGGTCACATACTTAAAAACCTATTTTCATCTTCTTCTCCAGTTCGAAAAGGTCTAGAGAGCTGAAATGTTGTGTGCAGACTCCTTGGGCAATGGGGATTCTAAATTGTAGATTGGTGACCCTGGAGCTCCAAATAAGGGCCTCACAGGCCATGACCTTAAATTCTATTTTCATCTTCTTCTCCAGAACAAAAAAACCTAGAAGGCTGCAATGGTGTGTGCAGACTCTTTAGCCAATTGAGATTCTAAATTGTAGATTTGGTTACTTGTGGCCCCAAATATGGGCCTCACGGGTCATGATCTTTGTCAGTCTTCATCATTAAACAATATAAACCCTGATGAGCTACAGAGCCCATGGCTCTATTTTTTTAATTCTGGTTTAGAATTATAATGTTAAGCTATTTTTCCATGCATACGGATAAATATAATATTTCAAAGTAGTTGAAAAGGCACATTTACAAATGTTGACTGTTTCACACTCACCTCACCTAACTCACCTCATAACATTAACTTAAGTGAAATTACTTATCAGCGTCATGAGAGAAGACAATTCAATAACAAGTTTTCAAATAAACATGGTCACCTTATGTCATATCCTTATACATAATATGTACATTTACCAGGATTCCAGAATCAAACACGTCTCTGCTTTCGGATTCATGTTTTCGATCACTTTGCAATTGGTGTTTATACATCAAATATATACATATTTAGTACATAGTTAGGAGTGTGATACTCTGTTCTATCAATAAAATAATTTCTATATCAATCTACAGTGGTGATAATCTATATCATCACTCCACTGGGTGGTGATAAACTTTATTTCTCGCGTAACATCATAGGGACAGCGTTATGACGTCCCAGTGTCGGCGTACGATGGCAGTACGCTTAGTGCTGAACTCACTCCATTTCTTCATGTAATCAACAGTGAAATACTAGGATTTGTCAATGAAAATAAACTATCTAACAAGGTACAGTAAAGATTTCTGATATTTCACCAATGACTGATATCTCATATCACCACTCAAAGGTTAAAGTCCAAGAGTCACATTGACGTTACAAAGATAATATCACGTGATAAATACACTATCTGTCAGTTCGTGACAAACAGCATGTTTATCTCATCCCATCATCATATATAGGCTTGGGACAGTGCAGTGTATGTCAGAGTCTCTAACTTTGATATTTGATATTTCAGATAAACAGTCGACTTTAGAGATGGCGACATCGAATGATTCCGGGGACACTGACGACCCACATTCCTCGATGGACAATATGGTGTCGAATTCTGAAGTAACAGAACGTCTGAACAATTTGCTTTTACAACAGAGAGGTATAAAGCTCCTGTATTCAAGTAATTTTTTTTAAAAATATTTATATTCATATCGAATCATTTATTTATTCGTAATGATATTGACTCCAGCATTTATTTTCCTAACTCCTCATTTCATTTCTAGATGTCAAAACCACAAATTGATTGCGCTTTAGCTCATCAGGCCTGAAAGCCTCGATGGGCTTGTGACATGGCATGGTATCCCGGATTATCCGGCGTCCATCCATCCGTCCATCAATCCGTCTGTAAACTTTTCGCTTTTTCGACGTCTTCTCCAAAACTAATAACTCTAAAAGAGGTGAAATTTTATGTGATGAATTCTTGGTCCATGCGGAATCTAAATCGAGATTTGGTGACCCATGACCCAAAATAGGGTCACAGGGGTCACAACCTGAAAATCTATTTTCATCTTATTCTCCAGTTCCAAAAGGTCTAGAGAGCTGAACAGTTGTGTACAGCCTCCTTAGGGTCCATCCATTGTGTTGTTGGGGGTCACATATTCCAAACGTTATAAATGGTGTTACTTTATCGGGAAGTGCCGACTGTTACCGAAAACTACCATTTTGATCTTAGTCAACTTAGTATATTGATGATATGAAGGTAATAGTAGTGATTTCTGATCGAAAACTGGACAATGTACAGCGTGTGGCGCGCGCCAATGAGTCAAACGTAATTTTGGAATCTTATTTATTACAGACAAACTGATATATTTGGGTTGTTCATGTTTAATAGGTCATATAACTACTGTGCATGTAAATGGGACGTGTAGTTTCGGTTTCTGCACATGCATAATGATGTTACTCGATTTTAATTGAAAACTAGTAATTATGATATATTTGGCGATTGGGGATGAATATACAAGCTGAGATAATTTATTTGCACTGTAAACAGCACATATATTGAGTTGGAACGTATTAAAGACAAATAAAAAGTTATCAAACTCAATTGATGCACCTTTAGCTAATGGGGATTCTAAATTGTAGATTTTGTGAGCCCGTGACCCAAAATAGGGTCACAGGGGTCACAACCTTAAAAACTTGTTTTTATCTTCTTCTCCACTACCAAAAGGTCTAGAAAGCTGAAATGTTGTGTACACTCCTTAGGGGATTTTTTAAATTGTAGATTTTGTGACCCTGTGCTACGGTTACCTCAAGCTATAGGGGTCACAATTTAAAAACCTAATTTTGCTTGTTATTAATGTATTGCTTGAGATAACTTAGATATTCAAACTTAGATAATAAATCAATGAATTCCTTATTATAGCTACAGAGCCCATGGCTCTATTTTTATATACAAAATTGATTTTGATATTTAGATTTGTTTGTCATTTTAATGAATAACATTCTTCTGTAAATAACTTTATTTACCTTATTAAGAATCTGTTTATAAATATATTAATGAGTATTTACACTTCACTTTATTCAATATCATTCACCAAAACTTGTCAATTTAAATCATTAAATATTTTAAAGAATCAAACATATGAATAAACTTAAACAGTTATCTCAATGCAATTTACGGGTGGCCTGTTACAAGAACAAGCAAATGTATACAACATATCAGCTGGAGCGTCCAGACCTGGCACTGTTGATTCAGGTGAGAACACAGCGTAATGTAATGTTTTATGTTTTATAGTCAAACTGCAGACTGCGTCTCTGTGATCAAGTCTTGGTGCCGTTACTGTAACATACCTTCCTGTCACTAGTCTCGTTTCTATTCTCTTTCAACATTATAATTTACTGGCAAATCTGTTACAAGGTAATATGTTACAAGGTAATATTTTGCCACACGGTAATATCATGTTACATGGTAATGATATGTTACAAGGTAATATGTTACATCGTAATGATAATTTTGTACATACTTATCAGGTTTGAAAAACCAACATTGCCCACGCTTCCCCCTGAAGCGTTCCTCAACATAGATCACACAAAATAAAAAGGGACGCCACTCGGTATAGGTGGCGCTAGAGTCATGTGACATCGGTGACGTCATCATTCCCTAATTTGTTGAGCAAGCACACGGTCACGCGTGTGTTCTCTCTCGACTAATTTCGCTACATTTTAGGTTATTAAAGACTTCCTAGTTCTTCATACCTATAGTTATATTGTAACAGGTACCTTTCTGTCCTTTCCTGACCAAACCGCTGAACTAATTCTCGCTAATTAGTTGACTCTTTGTTCGGGTTTGGTTGTCAGTGTTGGTGCATTCTTGCCGAGCCAGACTGCCTTTATGTGCTCAGGCTGCACGTCCAGGCCGTGAGGGTCATGACACGTGTCTATTGCTTGACTGGCTGTCGGCTGGTCTCTCGCCTCTCGCGTGTCTGCTCCTTAGCGGGTTGGCGTTGTACAGGCTTACATTCGTCAAGCGTGAACTCGCCCGTAAATAGGTGTTCATTCATTTGCCGTCTCGGGTTAACGAATTGGGTTACGCTTGGGGGTTCACTTTCTGTCTCACTCACACTCGCTCATTGACGGTTTATCAGTGAGTGATGGCTCCGTCTGGGGCTTTTGCGTCCTTTTGTTGCCGGTGTGGGACCCGCAAGTCGGCGCTTTACAACCCACACTCGGTGTGCCGTCTGTGTAAGGTCATCTGTCCAGATATCTATCCAGATGTCCTGTCTAGGAAGAGGAAGGCTGACCCATCCCGCGCTGGGGCCACTTTGTCTAGGTCGTCTCTCTCCCCAGGTCGTAGTGACCTTTCGGGACATAGCCCTTCGCCCACGCATGGGGAGGACTATGACGACGAGCAAGGACACATGTCTAGCTCTACTGTTATCAGGTCTACTGTCACGCTCTCCTGTCCGCTCCTCTCCCCTCCATCTTAAGAACAAGCGGGCGGGGAGCCGCAGCCCTTCCCGTTCCCCTTCGGTCTCTCCCAAGAGGAGGAAGAAGACCAAAAAGGTGAAGAAGAAGCACAAACGCTCTGCATCTCGCTCTCACACTGCCGATGAGCAGTCGGCGCCTGCTCAGCTTCTTGCTTCAATTAAAGATACGGTGTTGGCCCTGATGGACGCTAGACTTTGGCTTCTTGCATCAGGCGGGCATCGTGAGCGTCCTGCCCTCTTGTCTGCATCCCCATCTCGCTGGTTGGCACGCAGGTGCGAGGTTGGAAGCGATTGCAGAGTTTGCCGGGGTGGAACTAAGTAAGGTCTCACCTGACTCGTCTGCCAAAGCCAACGTAGAGTTGGATGCAGTCCGCAGGGCGATAGACCACTGGTCAGCGCGCCTACGAGGTAGCTGCCTTAGTACACACGGATAGCTCGGTCGCGGCTTGGACGATCAATCGCCAGGGCTCGACCGGGCCGGACTCCCTGCTCCAGCTCACACTCCGTCCGTTCTAGCTCGTGGACGGCATCGGGTTGACAATCCGTGCAGTGCATATACCAGGGGCCAAGAACGTCCTCGCAGACGCTCTCTCTCGGCTAGCTGCAGCCTCGAGTGTTTCAGTTTCTGTGTCTACAGTTTGGCAGGCCTCTGATAGACCTATTTGCGACAAGGCTCAATTGCCAACTGCCGACGTACATGTCCCCGGTTCCCGACCCGGGAGCCTGGGCTATGGACGCTCTCTCGTTAGAGTGGGAGGGGATGGACGCCTATGCTTTTCCAACGCCGGCCATCCTTTCTCAAGTAGCAGCGAAGTTACAGTCCTCTCTAACCATCCGACTCCTCCTTATAGCCCCATGGTGGCCCGCTCGGCCCTGGTTTCTTCCCCTGCGCAGGCTAGCTTTGCAGGAGCCAGTTGCGATCCCCCCTCAGAGAGATCTGCTCCGGAGCAATCAAAGCGGGCGTGTACGAATCCAGTGTGCTTCTGATTTGTGTAGAAAACGATATGAATTGAACTTAATCGAATTAATAAAATATACCTTTAACCCTTATGAATAATCATATGATTTCACAAGAGGCCATGTTAAAATGGAGGAATTTAGTTCAGATCAGAAGCACAGTTTTATTATGCCCCCGACCAACGGTTGGGGGTATACAGTAATACCAACGATTCCGTACGTCCTTCCGCCAATACGTCCGAAGACGATTACAGAAAAACTATTCATCTCACGATTTTATATATTTTTAGCTCATCAGGCCTGAAAGGCCCGATGGGCTTATGACATGGCATGGCGTCCGGCGTCCATCCACTCCGTCCGTCCATCCGTCTGTAAACTTTTCGCTTTTTCGACTTCTTCTCCAGAACCAATGACTCTAGAGAGCTGAAATTTTATGTGCAGACTCCTTGGCCAATGGGGATTCTAAATTGTAGATTTCGTGACCAACAGTGTCACAATATATTATAACAATTAAAATATTACATAAAATTCAGACAGAAAATCTGTAATCATGAAGAAGTTTCTTATTGGTCTCTTAGACAAAGATAACTCATGGTAAGTGTTTCTCATGTACAGTATTTTCAATGATGTTAAATGCAGGAAATTTGAAGAAAGAATTTCCTACGTTAGATGCAAAATGTTTGATGAAAGATATATTTTTGCAGGCAAAGAGAGCGGTAATGTGTTCAATGTGATAATAAAAGAGCCAGTGAATGCAGTGATGGTTGGCGAACATCAACAAATGACTATCAACATGCCTGCTGTTTCCAGGAAAAGCATAACTAAATCAAAGAAGAAGAACAAACATACTGTCACAGGTATGCATTAATTTATTCATCTCATCCGGCCTGATATGGGCTTATGGCATTGGCCGTAAAAACTTATTTTAGTCTTCTTCTCCATGATGATAGGTCTAGAAAGCTGAAATGTGAGCTGACTCAAGCCAAGAGGGATAATAAATTTCAGATTAGGTGACACTCCGAATAAGATCCACACCCATGACCTAAAAACATAGTTTATAGTCAATTAGGAATATAAATCGTAAGTTAGGGGATTCGTAAAAACGTTGGTCCAATATAAGAGTTACATGCGCCATTAAAACAATGGGAGTCTACTCTCCAAAACTAAATGCACCAGAAAACTGATGGTGATTTGATTAATCTCATCTGATTCTTTTCAAACTATGGACACATCTTCTACACCACCAGGAGACGTGCAGTGCAGAATTATTAGAATTATTACACGTTTACTTTTTAGCTCATCAGGCCTGAAAGCCCCGATGGGCTTATGGCATGGCATGGTGTCCGGCGTCCGTCCATCCGTCCGTCTGTCTGACTCTGTCTGTCAACTAGGATTCTAAATTGTAGATTTTGTGACCCTGTGACCCCAAATGGGGTCACAGGGGTCACATCCTTAAAAACCTATTTTCATCTTCTTCTCCAGTTCCAAAAGGTCTAGAGAGCTGAAAAGTTGTGTGCAAACTCCTTGGCCAATGGGGATTCTAAATTGTAGATTTCGTGACCCCTTGACCCCAAATGGGGTTACAGGGGTCACATCCTTAAAAACCTATTTTCATCTTCTTCTCCAGTTCCAAAAGGTCTAGAGAGCTGAAAAGTTGTGTGCTGACTCCTTGACCAATGGGGATTCTAAATTGTAGATTATGTGACCCCGTGACCCCAAATGGGGTCACAGTGGTCATGATCTAAGAACCTATCTTTTGCTTGTAAACAATAACTTAAATAACTTAAATATTCAACTTTAGATAGTAAATCAATGATATCCTGATGAGCTACAGAGCTCCCCTAATTCTGTCTGCCTGTCAGATTTATAAGTGGTGAGATGAGAGTTACCTGCCCTTGGTGTGGTTAGCAACTGCCATGTTTATTTTTAGTAATTTTTATTTTTACGGTTATTTTATTAAAAATATTAAATTTCAACTGTCTAACTAAAAAAAAAGGATTTTTATGCTATATATACCCCAAGGAGGATCCTCTTCAAAGAATCTGAAACCTCTGCAGGTTGGTTCGAATTTGTAATCTTTTTATGGATGCATGTTTGAATATTAACACTTCCCATTATTCATCATCATTCATCCAAACTTTTCAATTTCAATCATTAAATATTTTAAAGAATCACACATTAGGATAAACTTAAACACTTATATTTATCAATGCAATTTACAGGTGGGCTGATACAAGAAGAACCAAATGTATACAACATATCAGCTGGAGCGTCCAGACCTGGCACTGTTGATTCAGGTGAGAACACAACGTAATGTAATGTTTTATGTTTTATAGTCAAACTGCAGACTGCTTCACTGTGATCAAGTCTTGGTAGAGTTACTGTAACATACCTTGTTGCCACATTACAATTCACTGGCATCAGTTACAAGGTAATAGGTTTTTAGGTCGTGACCCCTACTTGGGGTCACAGGTTCACCAAATCTACCATTTAAGATTCCCATTAGCCAAGGTACCTGTACACAACATTTCATCTTTCTAGACCTTTTGGTACTGAAGAAGATGAAAATATGCTTTGTATGTCTTGACCCCAGCGAAAAAAAGAACATTTAAAAAGAATCATATTCAGGCCTACCAAAGAAAAAAGCGAATTGCAACGGAAAGAATCGAAATGCATACAGAAAGAAATGAATTTGCATCGTAAATAAGGATACAGAATGAAAAGACTCGAATCCGCACACAAATGAGACGATCAGCAATTAAAAATACTCGAGGTCGCAAAATGAAAGACGAGAAGCACAACACTGTGACTGCGCATGCTCAGTAACCAAAGCGAAGCAAAACATGACATTTCTACGATATGATGAAGGTTGGATATTTATTTCATGAACATTTTAGTAAACCATTTCCAACCTTCTTTAATTATACCCCCGCCTTACAGCGTAAGCTGTGGTATATGGGTATATAGCGTTCATTCTTTCCATCCGGCCGTCCGTCTGTCCGTCCGTCCCAAAACTTTGTGCGGAGAAGATATCCCAAACTATACATGCTAGCATCACCAAACTTCATACACATGTCAACCATGATCCCTAGTTGTGCCTTTTGAGGGTTAGAACTATTTCTGAATTTTAATTTTTGCGGTTTCCATGGAAACGTGACTAAAAAGTACTAAAAAGTGACTCCTTGAGGAAGTCATTTTGTGCGGAGCAGATCTCCAAAACTATGCATGCTAGCTTCATAAAACTTCATTCACATGTCAACCATGATCCCTAGTTGTGCCTTTTGAGGGTTAGAACTATTTCTGAATTTTAATTTTTGCGGTTTCCATGGAAACGTGACTAAAAAGTACTAAAAAGTGACTCTTTGAGGAAGTCATTTTGTGCGGAGCAGATCTCCAAAACTATGCATGCTAGCTTCATCAAACTTTTGAGGGTTAGAACTATTTCTGAATTTTAATTTTTGCGGTTTCCATGGAAACGTGACTAAAAAGTACGAAAAAGTGACTCCTTGAGGAAGTCATTTTGTGCGGAGCAGATCTCCAAAACTATGCATGCTTCATCAAACTTCATTCACTGTCAACCATGATCCCTAGTTGTGCCTTTTCAGGGTTAGAACTATTTCTGAATTTTAATTTTTGCGGTTTCCATGGAAACGTGACTAAAAAGCAACTCTTTGAAGAAGTCATTTTGTGCGGAGCAGATCTCCAAAACTATGCATGCTAGCTTCATCAAACTTCATTCACATGTCAACCATGATCCCTAGTTGTGCCTTTTGAGGGTTAGAACTATTTCTGAATTTTAATTTTTGCGGTTTCCATGGAAACGTGACTAAAAAGCAACTCTTTGAGGAAGTCATTTTGTGCGGAGCAGATCTCCAAAACTATGCATGCTAGCTTCATCAAACTTGATACACATGGCAAACAGGATCTCTAGTTGTGCCTTTTGAGGGTTAGAACTATTTCTGAATTTTAATTTTTGCGGTTTCCATGGAAACGTGACTAAAAAGCAACTCTTTGAGGAAGTCTTGTTGTCTGGACCATATCTCCCATACTATGCATGTCAGCTTCACTTAACTTGATACAGAGGTTAACCATGATCCCTAGATGTGTCTTTTGAGGGTAAGACCAATATGCAAATGCTATTTTTGGACGGTTGCTATGGAAACATGACTTCAACAGTGACTATGTAGAAGTCAGTTTGTCCTAAGCATATCTCCTGTACTACATTTGAAAGCACCACCAAACTTGAAAAACATGTCAACCATGATCCCTAGATGTGCCTTTTGACAACGGGACCTTAATTATATAGCTTACATCTTCCAATGTTATGTAGAAACATCTGAAGCTATGTGATCCACTTCATCAAACTGTATTGATATGTTAATCAATAGCCACAGATTTATAATTTCCTTATTTGAAACTTCTTTGACCTAAGCGGGAAGCGGGGGTATGTGAGCTTTGCTCGCTTCTACACTTGTTCATAAAACATCATGAAATGAGATGTATAAGAAGCAGAAAAGGCATTTCAACTTCCCAGTCGACTAGGTCAAAGAGCATGTTGTTTGATACTTGAAACATAAATGAATCTTTTGGCTACTAGAATAATATGGTTTAGTATTTTATTGTGTGAGCACAATCCAAACATGAACATGTTGGAGTAAGTTGGTATTCAAAGTCAGCCTAGAAATTGGAATGTTGATAACATAACTTAATCCAAAGATTTGATGACGCCTAGTAGTTGGTGTAGGACCAGGCATCGTCAGTAGAAGACAAACGAAGTGAGCCTTCAAAATCAGTTTAGAGTTGAGGATATATTAGTGACACTTTACGCGATTGTAAACATCTTCTCCATGAAAAATTGTAATTATCAAGAGAAAAGGCTACAATTCATTGGCATACAAATAGACATGATAACCACGTTATTTCTTGCTAGATGCTACTTTGAAATATTTGTTCAATGGTCTAATTCATTACAATTTCAATATTTCAGACACATTGGAGCTGATGCTGGCACTAGCAAATAAAACATTTGTTCCCACAAGGACGTTTAAGGACATCAAAAGATCACTTGAGAAGAACTGTCACGGGACTATTTGTGGAGCTTCTGGAGAAGGGAAGACCACGATGGCTCTGATGATTGGACAGATGTACAGAACACAAGGTTATGAGCTGGTTTTTGTAAACAGGGCAGATGTCTTTGATCTTGGTTATTGTATTAGTTCAGGTCAGAAAATTTGTCTTATTTTTGATGATATTTTTGGCTCAGTAGGTCAGTCAACTGACTTCACCTAAATGCAAAGTTTGTGTAATTCTTTGAAAATGCACATTGACCATAACCTCCTGACATGTCAAAGAAACAAGTCTAATGAAGGACAAAATGACAAAGGAATAGGACAAATTGGTGGAATCAACAAAGATGAAACGAAACACTCACCAAAACCAAACAACGAAAAATCATTACGGGTGATCTTCACAGCCAAAACCTATAATTTCAAAGAAGGAACGTCTAAAATGCAATACCAGCGTTTATCTATGTTCAACATGAAAACAGTGGTAGATTTGACCCTGAATCCAGAATCATCCTATTCACACCAGGAGAAGAAAGCAATGTTTCAAAAGCACAGAGAGATGCATCCGAAAATCAAGCTTGGAGATCTTGTAGTAGAAGACATTGTCGACAAAGAATCAACTTTGTTTGGTTTTCCACTCACTTGTAGATTATTTTTTGAATTTCCAACTTTCACAGAAAAAGCTGCTGACTTCTTCAAGTGTCCCCTGTACTATCTGAGAATTGAATTGAACGACATTCTGAGCCGTAGAAATGACCAGGCAGCTGCATTAGTTCTTGTCTTGCTTTGTGAGGAAAACATTAAAATTCCAGAGCTTGAGTCTCCAAACAGTAATAAGAAGGTGGAAGAAATGTTTATGTACATAAAACACTTTTCAAACTCTGCATCTCGTTCAGGTATAGCAGATGCTGCAAGAAGCTTCAGAGGAACTTTTCTATCAAGGGGAGACATCCTCAGTTTTGCCCACTCTTCCATATACGAGGCATGTGCATGTGCCTTGTATCAGTTCAATCCCAGTTTTGTGTTGAAGTATTGCAGCTTAGATTTCCTGTATGAACGACTGAAACCTGGACATCTGTCAGATGGACTTCACTACCTTTTTGTATCTGAGGGATATTACCATCTTGTAGCTACCAGACTGATAACGTCAATGAAACAGGGCATATTCTCAAAGACAATTGCTCATCCTATGAATCAAAATGAACTTTTTGTTGAAAAGTTTCTTGAAGTTCTTATGAAATCTGCATCAGAGATTAAGGATTGGATTCAGTTGAAGGAAAAAGGAAAAGGTTTTCTATACTGGGCTGTGAGAAGTAAAAGCACACAACTAATCCAAAATATTGAAAAGGTTATTTTGACAAAATTTACACAAGAGGAAATCACTGAAGCTCTTTTTGCTTCTGTTGAATGTGACAATTTGGCAATCCTGAAACACTTAGTTGACAGACTTGACAGGAATCCTGACCAGTCTCATATGAATAAACTCCTCCTTGTCAGTGCAGAAAGGAGCAGCAAAGAGATGGTGAGTTATCTGCTTAACATGGGAGCACATATTTCAGGTACTGACACAAACAAGAGAAACTTTTTGCATCTCCTTTGTATTCATGACAGATCAACTGTATTGAAGACTGTGATTACTCAGTCTGATGGAAACAGAGATGTTCTACAGATGGCAAGGAATGCACTTGATGAGGACGGAAGAACTCCACTGATGTTGTCAGCTTTACAGGGAACATGGGACTGTTTCAAGCAGATGCAGGATGCAGGTCAAGCTGACCTCTCAGACAGTCATGGTGATTATTTGATTCATCTTGCATGTTATGGTGGAAACAAACAAATTGTTGAACAAGTTCTGACAAGTGATAACATCAACAGGATAAGCCAGTCTAGGTGGACACCAATAACGATAGCAGCCTTGAATGCAAAGTCAGATGTATTTGATTTACTTTTATCAAACAATGCTGACACAAAATTTGCTGATGATGATGGAGACACATTGCTACATCTAGCATGTTATGGAGGTAGCAAGCACATTGTTGAACGTCTTGTCACCCCTGATAACATCAACAGTAGAGGACAGTCTGGGTGGACACCAATAATGATTGTTGCTAAAAATGCAAAGTCAGATGTATTTGATTTACTTTTATCAAACAATGCTGACACAACACTTGTTGATGATTATGGAGACACATTGCTACATCTTGCATGTATTGGAGGTAGCAAGCACATTGTTGAACGTCTTGTCACCCCTGATAACATCAACAGGAGAGGTCTGTCTGGGTTGACACCAATAATGAGAGCAGCCTTTGGTTCAAAGTCAGATGTATTTGATTTACTTTTATCAAACAATGCTGACACAACACGTGTTGATAATAATGGATACACATTGCTACATCTTGCATGTTTTGGAGGTAGCAAGAACATTGTTGAACGTCTTGTCACCCCTGATAACATCAACAGTGGAGGTAAGTTCAGGAGGACACCAATAATGATGGCAGCCTTTAATGCAAAGTCAGATGTATTTGATTTACTTTTATCAAACAATGCTGACACATCACTTGTTGATGATAATGGAGACACATTGCTACATTTTGCATGTGTTGGAGGTAGCAAGCACAATGTTGAACGTCTTCTTACCCCTGATAACATCAACAGTAGAGGTCAGTCTGGAAGGACACCTATTATGGTAGCAGCTTTGAATGCAAAGTCAGATGTATTTTATTTACTTTTATCAAACAATGCTGACACAACACTTGCTGATGAGAATGGAGACACATTGCTACATGTTTCAAGTCGTCGGGGTAGCAAGCACAATGTTGAACGTCTTGTCACCCTTGATAACATCAACAGTCAAACTTAAAATGGATGAACACCAATACATTTATACAGTTGATTTTCTTTTATCAAACAATGCTGATACAACACTTGTTGATGATGATCGAGACACATTGCTACATCTTGCAAGTCGTGGAGGTAGCAAGCACATTGTTGAACGTCTTGTCACCCCTGATAACATCAACAGTAGAGGTCAGTCTGGGTGGACACCAATAATGAGAGCAGCATTTAATGCAAAGTCAGATGCATTTGATTTACTTTTATCAAACAATGCTGACACAACACTTGTTGATGATGATGGAAACACATTGCTACATCTTGCATGTTGTGTAGGTAGCAAGCACATTGTTGAATATCTTGTGACTCCTGATAACATCAACAGTAGAGGCATGTTCGGGTGGACACCAATAATGATAGCAGCCTTTAATGCAAAGTCAGATGCATTTGATTTACTTTTATGAAACAATGCTGACACAACACTTGTTGATGATAATGGAGACACATTGCTACATTATGCAAGTCGTGGAGGTAGCAAGCACATTGTTGAACGTATTGTGACCCCTGATAACATCAACAGTAAAAATAAATATAAATGGACACCATTGCTGGATGCTGCTGTGAAGGGACACGTCAACATCCTGGAACTACTGTGTGAGAAAGGAGCTGATCTGACCTGTTTAACTCCGGATGGGAGGGATGTTGTAGCTGTAGCTAAGAGTGCAGGCAAGACAAACGCTGTCAAATATCTCAAAACTCAACTCAGTAACCAATGAATGTGTGACTGAGAGGTCTATACTTGTGACATGAACGAACATGACCTGTTTGCAAAGAGATGCAGCAGAATGTGACCATTCAGTTAATATGTAAAATCCAGAGATTGTCTTATTGGTTGTTTTAATCAATGTTTGTTATGAAGAAGTATAAAATGTTTTCTTATTCCGTCTTTTGTTTATTTAAAAAAACGTTGTTAATCAGCTTTGTGAGCCAGTTCGATCTGGTATTTGAATTGTTTTGGCCACATTAACTGCCTGAAAGTTCCAGTTGTACATGTCCATTTACATTAGGTATGAGTTTATTGGTTTTGTTTGTAATGACAAACATTAAGTTCAACACATTGTATATTAAACATGCTTTTTTTAAATATCCACATGATATTTACAAGAAATGTACATCATTGTATATATAAAATCCTTATTTTGCAGATTCCAGATTCCTGTACAGTCATGCATAATCTCTTTTAAATATATACACTAAATAACCCTAATAAGTAAATAAGTCTTCAAGCGCCAAGTTTTGTGGTCGATTTAAACACTGTACAATTGAAAGACAAACAAAGTTTATGAGTATGCACAACATTTAAATTGGCTTTTATCCATCATTTTATTCATGTTTAGCTCATAAGGCCTGAAAGGTGCAATAGGCTTATGGCATGTTATGGCGTCTGGCGTCCGTCAGTCCATCCGTCTTTTTCGACTTCTTCTCCAGAACCATTAGTTATAGAGAGCTGAAATTGTATATGTTTACTCCGTGGCCAATGGGGATTATAAATTATAAATTTTGTGACCCCGTGACCTCAAATAGGGTCACAAGGGGTGAAAAACCTATTTTCATCTTCCTCTCCAATTCCAAAAGCCAAGAGAGCTGAAAAGTTGTGTTTAAATTCCTTAGCCAATGGTGTTTCTCAATTGTAACTTTGGTGACCCCGTGATCCTATATAGGGTCACAACCTTAGAAACCAATTTTAATTCTTTTCCCAGTGTTGGTCACAGGGTTTGTGACCTAAAAACCTATTTTCATCTTCGTTTTCAGGATGAAAAGATCTAGAACGAGCTGAGAAAAAATATTTTGGTTGATATTACCTCAAGCACTACTACATTACTACAGAGCCCATGGCTCTATTTTTGTAGGCCATGCAGATATTAAAATAAATGTTTTGTCGAAATAGGTCTTTCTGCTTGAATCATGTAATCAATGAAAAATTATTGGGAACATGCCATCATTTCCCTACATGTGCATGCTAATTTAGTATAGGATAAATATTTTTCATAGACTGCATATTATTTGATCCAATTCCAGTTATCAAGTTTGTTTGGAATCATCATCATAATTTATTTTTAATCTTCTATTGCCTATCTAGGGAATGGCAATAATTTGATCAACAGTTAACATGGCGATCTATGGGAACTTATTATGTCATGTACACGTGTAGGTAAATCAAATGACATTAGTTAAATTGCCATTAGAAAATATATTTTGAATTATGTACTTTGGGTTGAGATGATTTCAAATCAAGTTAAACAATTTGACACACATTTTAGATCCAACCGGAACCTATTTTATAAAAATTATTTGTACTAAATTTACTTTCAAATTTGTGGGAAAATGTCACCGTCGGTATACTTTTTGCATGAAAGTATATGTGTAAATGTTTCTAATGTAATCACAATAAAAATACATTTAGAAATATGTTACTGTTACATTATAAACTGTTTTGTTTGTGAGATGATGACATGTTAATTGTAAAAGTGATTTAAATTAAAAAAAAGTGATTTCAATGAAAAAGAAACTGCATGAATGTTGTTTTTAACTCGTCAGGCCTGAAAAGCCCGATGGGCTTATGGCATGGCATGATGTCCGTCCGTCCGTCCGTCTATCTGTAAACTTTTCGCTTTTTGGACTCCTTCACCAGAGAGAGCTGAAATTGTATATGCAGACTACGTGGTCAATGGGGATTCAAAATTGTAGATTTGGTGACCAATTGACCCCAAAAGTGTCACAGGGGTCACAACCTTAAAAACCCTTTTTCATTTTCTTCTCCAGGACCAATAGGTCAAGAAAGCTGAAATGTGTGCAGATTCAAATGTCAATAGGGATTATAAAATAAAGATTTGGTGACCCCGTTTCTCCAAAGAGAGTCACAGGGGTCACGATCTAAAAACCTATTTTCATCTTCTTCTCCACTACTAAAAGGTCTAGAAAGCTGAACTTTTATATGCATACTCCATGGCCAATGGGGATTCTAAATTGTAGATTTCCTGACCCTGTTACTCCAAATAGTCACAGGGGTCATGATCTAAAAAACTATTTTCATCTTCTTCTCCAGTCTGAAAAGCTCTAAAGAGCTTAACGGTTGTGTACAGACTCCCTAGACAATGGGCATTCTAAATTGTAGAACCTATTTTCGACTTCTTTTCCAGTATGAAAAACTCGAGAAGATGCAAACAATACAGACTCTGAGACTCTATTTTTTATATTGAAATTAGCGTATGTGTGTTTCTGCTGAGAGAGAAATTGAAGAATCATGTATTTTAAGAGAGACCTCACCTTCAAATCAATGTGTACAGACGTGCCAATTTTTAAACACCCGGTACAGAACAACATCATGGATCTGTTAATAAACAATATTTCCCTATTATGATCACCTTTTAGTACATTTTCTATTTTGATCATTCGTGTTTTATACTAGCAAAATGGAAGGATAGCTTTAGACATGTTTGGTTAATCGGCATTATAAATCAAAAGGTCCCTCTACAAGCCTCTGATATTTGTAACTTTTATGAACTGATATATATATTTGATACAGAAGACACTTACCGGTTGGCCTACATGAAATTTTCTCAATATCATTTTGCTTTGATCTGATTGTCAAAAATCTACAGTAACTGTAAAGAGATATATCTCAGGAGATATTGATTGATTCTACACCGCTTGAGCGTAATTGCCCTGGAAAGTTTGTGCATAATGAGATGGCAGCACGAGGTGGTGAGATCACTCATTCACTGTTATTTAATGAGTGATCTCACAACGGTTGAGTAACACACTACTCAACCGTGGTGAGATCATTCATTCACTGTTATTTAATGAGTGATCTAACCATGGTTGTGTAACATACTACTCAACCGTGGTGAGATCACTCATTAGATAACAGTAAAATGGTTACACACCTGTGATACCACCGCGTGCTGCTGTAACGTCATAATCGGCGTGTGACATCATAGTCGTTTTTGGTTGACGTCACAATGTTAGCCACGCGACTGCAATAGCTGGTAACTTTTTGCATGTGAGCGTCACTAACAACGGTTTTCTTGCAATTTAGCGCTATATACATCATTGAATAATCAAATAAATACTAAATTCGCTCCCGTTCGATAACATGTTTATGAAACTTGTGAATGGCATCGGTATTTAAATCGCTTTCACTCATTGAATTACCAAACCATTCACTGGTTTCATAAACATGTTATCAAACGAGACATGGTTTAGTATTCTATATTTCTTGCCCGTTCTTATTCCCGTTCTCAGTTTTAAATTGGAAACATCCATAACAGTTTGAGTCTGATCTAAGACGTAGTGAGGTACCATTTTTCAGTTTCTTTGTAAGAGTCAGTATTCAATCTATTTTATAACCAATTTTATGACCAATTTTCAATTAAGTGAAATAATCTTGAAAGCGGCGTTAAACCCCAACTCACCTCACCTCACTCACTCCAATTACCCTTCTTCTATATACCAATCCTGTAAGTATAAATTTTTACTTAACTCGATAGCTCTATTGACACAGTATTTGACATGAAATGTCAAATATCAATTTGGTAATATTTATACGACAAAACCACATGAGTGTAATACCTAGAGACGAATGGTTTTATAAATAGGCCATAGAACTTTACGACGTTACAATCTATTAGCATATTTGATCTTGTTCGATCAGAGCATCATCACACTTTAGGTGGAGAAAAGCTTTCGTTTTCACCAATCTTTAAAGGATAGATGAAATGCATTTTTCTCAAGAATGACAGATGATTACCTCTACGTATATTGTATATCGGAATCAATTGAGCATAAAATCGAGACAATATACACTTGCAATTGATAATTAAGACGATTTTTATTCACCCATTTTAATACTATCGCAATTTGTTCGGCGAATCCTTTTGAAAATGCTCACTGAGGCGTGACTGTGATAAGCGATAGGCGGGGCGGCTAGATAGCTTCTCCGCCGGTGTCTCGTTAATTAATTAATGATAATTATCACTGCCGCTAAATGAATTTATGAGGTGTATTACATCGCCAAAAAGACATGTTTATGTAATAATTGTGTAATTGTCATCTGCGGAATTACCTAGTTGGATATCTAAACATTCGATATATGGGAAATTTAAGTTGGTTTATTGAAGGTATCTTAGTGAAATTAACAATCAAAATGTTGCGAAATTACGTTGAATTGTGACTATCGCTGAAAATCAAATTCCTCCACATACGTCACAGAAGTCATCCCTTCACGGGTCACACCCCCGCAGACTTTCATTCTGGTCGCCGGGGCTAAATCAGGCGGTTTTTTAAAAAGCCGTATATAAGTAATTTATGGACCGATTTCAGAAATTTAAAATCGAGCAATTGTCAAATTGACATCCCATTTTAATGAATCCGATTTGGACCATATGTCATTTCATCCATCCTTTAAGGTGAGGTGGATGAGTTAAGGTGGGGTTAAACACTGCTTTCACGAGTATTCACTTATATCACGGCTACTCGTATTATTGCAGGAAGAAAGACGCAACACCTTGGTGGCTATGCATTGCGGTGAAACCTGCGAGCATCGGCTGGAACTAGCGAACCATGGGTACTGATTTGAAATTCAGTGTACCATTGCACTCAAACCTTACAACATGTAGAACAGTTCTCCACAGCAAACAAAGTTGTCGAGCCCCTGGTGGGATTCAAACCCCGAACCTCGTGATCCGAAACCGAGCGCGCTAACCAGTATATCCAGTATAACTCGTTTGATAAAAATGGCAGTGCACAGGGGCAATAGCATGATTTTTCACTCAAATAACTCGTTAAAATATATGTGAAAAATAATGTCACCAATAGTAAAATACCCTTCTTTCTTCAGAAAATCAAGTTAAAGGAAGGCCAAAATATATTATTTTGTATTGAATTCTTAACTGCAATTGGTTCATTAGACTATTTTGTGAAAACCAGACCCCAAATAAATCCATATGTTGTTCTTATATTAAACTAGGGCAACTTAAACTTTGCCGAAAAAATCGTCTGCTTTTCACCCGCGAGCATCAAACGAAAAATTGGGCAGGGCTTAGAGAGTTGGAAGATACCGGAAGTGACGTACGTGAAGGGACGAGGGGTAAACAATCGCTGGGGAATCGGTGAGTTAATCTGTGATATCGACGCTTTGCAAAAATGTCACATCGCTGTTCTGCTGTAAACTTTTCGAGTAATGTTAGTTATCAAGTTTCACTTTACAAATGTCCAAAAATATCTGTCAGTATATCATATATAATTGATATGAATAGTGAACGACGGTGGATTCATAGACGAGGATAAATCAATGCTAATGAGATATACGATGACAAAATGAAACCAAGATATGATAATATGAAAGAAGAAAATTTGTGACAACGAAATCAGATAATTGGTGTTGTTGTCAATCAAATCAAATCAAATAAACATCGTATTAAATTGACATTTCAGCAGTATATGAAATTGTACCAACCATATATCTTAATTTATTAATTCAATACAAAACAAAATTAACATGCCGATTATTCAACATAATTTTATAAATTGTTCCTACTTAATCTCTCTTCACCCAATTCCACGAGAGTCTTCTTCCCTTGTTTCAATGTCACTTGAACTGTCACTTGGTTCATACAGGTAAGGCAAGGCATCGGTCACGTCACTTGAAATGATGGAATTTGAGCTTGAAGACAAACACTCCATGGAAAGTGATGTCATTTTCTGAATCGCTGAAAGACATTCTTTGCACAGCACAATATGGGTGAACCTTTCTACACTTCTTTGATAATCTGCGGTACGATAATCTAGACATAGAGAATCTCACCCAAGTGTCTTCTGATATCAAATATATCAACACGAATTGATTAAAGTTAAAAATATCCGAGGCTTGTCGAGGATATTTTTTCTTTAATCAACGAGTGTTGATATATTTTGAAATCAGAAGACACGAGGGTGAGATTTTATACATCATTCAAAATCATTCTACAACAATTATTAGCCAAATACTGACATATCTGAAACACAAAACTGCCATTTAGCTTCTTCAGCAGTGATCTCAGTTAGGTCATAGCATTGTGACGTCATAAGCATTATGGCATCATAGCATTGTTACATCATCATTGTGACGTCATAGCATTGTCAGCAGTGTTCTAAGTGATGCCACAGCTTTGTGATGTCCTTAAAGGCGCTGTAGCACGTTTTTTCGCTCAAATAAGTTGATGAAATGTATTTGAAAAATAATTTCACCAATAGTAAAACATCCTTTTCTCCTCGGAAAATAAAGTTTAAAACGAGTGTACATGTTTTGGTTAAGCCATGGGAATCGTTTTTGTAATACAAAATAATAAATTGTGTTCACAATAAAATGGCCGCCATGCAATTTTTGCTTTATAAGTTTTTACCACTACAGATAATTTGTTTGTGTAATAAGACGTTTTACCCTCTAAAGTTAATTTAAATGACATAAACTATCATTATAAATTGGAAATTTGAAAAAATAAATTTTGCAAAAAACGTGCTACAGCGCCTTTAACAGATGATGTAACAGGATTATGACGATTTGATTGTAGCGATATCTACAATGTAGACATAGTATTTGTGAGCCCTAGAACAAACAAGATTACTTTTTATTATAAAATCTGGAGTGAGATACTCAGTTATATCAGGTAATGATTCTGATAAGGATACATTCGGCTAATGATTATATCTCTGAAAATATTTGATAAACAGCTACTAAGGCAGTCTCAGCTCCCAGTGCCGTTTTTACCTTACTATTTCGAAGGTTTTCCCATGCACAGACCACTCTGGGGTTACACTAAGCCTTATTAAATCTAAACGTCTTCACATAAGAGCTCGCTAAGTGCTGCATCTCATCAGTGCATCTCCACCAAAACATTGTTACCCAATCTCAGGGTTTGCGTCTGGAATGCTCAATCTATGCGGAACAAAACAACAGATATTATGGATTTCATCCTTGAAGGGGATTTAGACATTCTTTTCATAACTTGAGTCCTGGCTTCATAGTCATGGTGATGAAGCAAAAATCGCGGAAATGACACCACCTTCATTTTCTTGTGTCAACTCCCCTCGTTTAAATTTGTGGAGGCATAGTCATTATATACAAGTATTCTCCCATCATCACTCGTCACCAGGCAAAAACAACGGAAAATCCTAAATCTTTTGAAATGTTAGATGTTTGTGTTGATTTCTCCCTTGAATAGTAGAATCACTGACTGTCACAAAACTGAACTTTTTCCAACAATAAAGGTAGCAAAGTATACCAATTGTGTACATGCAAAGATATGGGGATTTCAATAGATGCATGGCGTGCACGGATTGGGAAATTTGTACCCCCAAGAGGTGTGAAACAGATCGAAAAGGTGCTACCCTACCAGCCGACATGTGAATGGACGCCGGGTATGGACTTCGCATACAGGGCATTGTTGGTTGGATCTCTCCTCATCTCTATACTGTCGTGTAGTGTAATGTTGGAAGTCTATCTCAAGGATATGAACCTACATCTGACTCCGCCGCCCTCGATTTGTCAACCAGATGAGATATGTGATATACAAGCGACATTTGTGACGTCACATGGATTGTTGACAGATCGGAAACTGGACACTTGGAATCTATTGAGTGAGTACGTTGTTCAGACTGTCTTGTTTAGATCAGGAGACGTAGAGTTGAACCCTGGACCTACCAGTAGGGAACTAGAAGATTTACGAGCCAGCATTATCAAACAGATGCAGGATTCAGAGAAAAGAATAACAAGAGATATTAATGCTACGGGAGAGGACATAAAATCACTCAATGTCGAAATATTAGAACTGAGAAACGAGTTGTTGTTAAGCAAAGAGGAGCAAGAGGTTATAAAGCAGGATATCACAACGCTAAAGAAAAAGACAGATGAGATAGAATATACATTGGGGGATATACAGGATAAAATTGAAGATCAGGAGAGAAGAAATAGAAGGAACAATATGGTGTTATATGGCGTTCAGGATAGTAAGAATGAAACATACACTGAAAGTAAAAGGAAAGCACTAGAAATCCTCAACAGTGCCCGCGAAACCAAAGAGTTACCACCCTTAGTCGCCAGAGATATCGAAAGAGCCCACAGACTTCCCAGTGGAAACGCAAGCAAGACAAGACCTATTATCATTAGGATGTGCCACTGGGAGGACAAATGGCACTCTGTGAAGCTAAGAGGATATGGAATAGCGAACGATCTAACCCAGTTTCAGAGGAAGGAATTATACAGACTTCGTACTGAGAATCCAGACTCCCGCTTTTACTTTAAGGGGAACAAACTAGTGCAAGAGGAAAAGGAGAATGCAACCCAGGAGCGTGTTGACCCTCCCGAGGATCAAGGACGGAACTCAAACAGACGAAGTCCCAGACCTACCAGATCTACCTCTCGCCCCGGGAGAGGAGGCTACTCACGGTAGAGGTGCGGCACGGGCCTAGTGAACACTGTGAACACTGAACGATCCACAATTCTATCTTGTGCGCAATCTAGTGACGATGATTGTACGACGCTTCGCGAGGATGTGAGTGACACTGTCAACAACACCACTAATGAAAATGTAACATTCATATTTTGGAACATTTCGGGTATATTAACCCAGAAACTTAATGACAATAGCTTTAGGGCCTATCGTTTATATCAAATCCTTTGATATTATTGGACTCACAGAGACGTGGAGTAATGATAATTGTATGGATGATGTGTTTTCAGATTATGATTGTTTTTATAAATATGGAGACAAGTTAGCCTTAACTGGAAGACTCTCTGGTGGTATAACTGTAATGATAAGAAAACCTCTATCCAACTATATTAAATGGCACAAAATTACAGAAAACGCTATTTTTATACTATTTAAGAACTCACTGTTTGATATTGATAGAGATCTTCTTTATAGCTGTGCATATGTACAACCAGAGGGATCTTCTTGGTATAAAAAGTTTAGCACACATTGTAAAAATGGTATTACACTTTTCCAGGAGAAACTGTTTGATATAATATCAGATTACCAGATATATATTTGCTTCTCGGGGGAGATTTTAATGCTCGGACTGCGACTCTTCCTGATTTTGTTGACGATGACATAATATACCACACAGAAAATAAGAATCAATCTAGGTGGGACTTCATCTTAGATTACTTTGACCTTGAACGGTTCTCCTGTGACAAAGTTGTTAACCATTTTGGTAGATGCCTGTTAGATCTATGCAGTTCTTTAAATGTGCATATTATGAATGGCAGATGTAAGGATGCCCGAGTGGGGGATTTTACATTTATATGTAGAAATGGCACAAGTGTTATAGATTACATCTTAACCTCAGCCGATATATTTGAGAAAGTAATAGACTTCGATATAACAACTAAAGCAGAATCATCCCATCTCCCTTTGACTCTAGATTTACGTGCGCATCATTCACTAAAACGGCATAACACGATTAAGCAAAAGCCAAATAACACTCCAACTAAATTTGTCTGGAATGATAATAGCCTGTCTCAATTTCGAAATAATATACTATCTGACAAGGTCCAGGATTTATTTGACAAATCCGCTGATGTAGTATTCACAAATACCGCTCATCAAGAACAGTAAGTTGAACAATTCAGATTTTAAAAATTACCGTCCTGTATCAAACTTGGCATACCTTTCGAAGCTGATCGAAAAGGCAGTCGCAAAGAGGCTGATGATGCATCTTTCATCACATGATATTCTCAACAAATATCAATCTGCCTACAGACCCTTACATTCTACAGAAACTCTCATGTTACGACTTATCAATGATCTACGGATAATCATTGATAAGGGTAAGCTAGCGACGTTAGTTCTCTTGGATCTAAGCGCCGCTTTCGATACGGTAGATCATGCTAAACTCCTGGAAATGCTGGAGAGGCATACTGGTATCAAAAACTCAGCACTTAGATGGTTTGCCTCATATCTGGATGGACGGAAACAGTCTGTTGTGGTGCAAGGTTGTGCTTCTAAGGAGCTTGAGCTAGTGTGTGGAGTACCTCAAGGCTCTGTACTTGGGCCCATTTTGTTTCTCATTTATGTCAACAGCCTTCGGTGTGTCATCGACAGGCATGGTATTGGGCACTACTCTTATGCTGACGATGTGCAACTGCTGAAGTCGATTTGCCACGGATCTTTATCAAGGGATCTCCAGCAGGTGAATCTATGCACAACAGATATCAAAGGTTGGATGGATTCCAAAATGCTGAAACTGAATGAGAATAAAACTGAAGTTCTCATCCTTGGAACCAGTAGAAAATTGCAAAGCATTGATGTTGACAGAGTTTCAATTGGACTCTCGATGATTCAGCCATCAAACTGTGTGAAGGATCTGGGAGTTTATGTCGACTCAAATCTTTCACTTGATGCACAGGTCAGCAATCTCTGCAAAGTTTGCAACTTCCATCTTAGGATCATTGGTGCTGTTCGGAAGTTCATAACGACTGATGCTGCTCACACCCTGGTCCGGTGCCTAATCTTTTCACGAATGGACTACTGCAATAGTCTTTTATTTGGAATCACCACTAAACAGCTATCCAGACTTCAAAAACTTCAAAACCGTGCAGCTAGGATTGTTTCCCTTAAAAGAAAACATGAAGAGATAGCTCCAACCCTCAAGTCTCTTCACTGGCTTCCAATCAAATATAGGATTGACTTTAAGATTTTATGCCTTGTACATAAATGCCTTCACAACCAAGCTCCATTATATTTATCTGAACTGCTTGTAAATTATGTTCCTTCAAGACCACTCAGATCTGAACATCGATCCCTCCTAATTGTGCCAAAAGTCAATCTAGCCACCTATGGACAGAGATCATTTTCATATGCAGCCGCCACTTTGTGGAATCCTCTACCAGAAACAGTCAAGCTTTGTGAATCATTGGACTCATTCAAGATATCTTTGAAAACTTACTTCTTCTCAATTGCCTTTGACTGACTTTCTTCTTTCTTTTTCCCTATGCGCCATGAGCATGCACAAGTGTATGGATTGGGCGCTCTATAAATATCCATTATTATTATTATTATTAAATATAAACCAAAGTGTAGACTATATTGTAGAAGGATTGTGTCTAGCTGCTTCGGATATGAAAAAGCGTGAGCGTACTTTTTCTGAAAATCAATCTACGAATAAGTGGTACGATAATGAATGTGATCATCTGAAAAAGGAAAGATGTAAATTACTAAATATATTCCGGAAATCTAAAACAGAACATTCCTTAGAAAATTACCAAAAGGCAAGAAATAATTATAATAAAACTTGTTCAGAAAAAAAGAAGACATACTTTGAGCAAAAAAGAAAAATTATAGAACAGAATATAAATGATTCCAAAAAATTCTGGTATGAACTCAAAACGCTTAATACAAAAAACAACCAAAACAATAACATTGAAATTGATGAATGGTATAAGTACTTTCAATCACTATTTTCAACTTGCAATAACAGCCCGGATCCAACTAGACATAACAGTCCACAATCTATGCCAACCTCAGATATTACCAGTGACATACTGGATGCTCCAATAAATAGGGAGGAAATCCTGAATAGTATACAACATCTCAAGTGTGACAAATCTCCTGGGATAGACAATATCTTACCAGAATTCTTTAAACATTCATCAGATCTTCTACTTCCATATCTTGAATTATTATTCAACGTTATACTTAATACTGGGGACTTCTCAGAATCCTGGTCGGTTGGAATTCTTGTCCAAATATATAAACAAGGTGATC
Organism: Gibbula magus; assembly: GCA_936450465.1. NCBI lineage: Eukaryota > Metazoa > Mollusca > Gastropoda > Trochida > Trochidae > Gibbula > Gibbula magus. The sequence continues at coordinate 61,184,659 of OW388294.1, forward strand.
GAAACGACACTAATAATTACCGTGGAATTACTGTGCTAAGTATATTTGGCAAATTATTTACTCATATTATCAACAAACGGTTAGTGACTTGGGCGGACGTTTTGGACAAAATATATGAAGGACAAGCGGGCTTCCGGGAAAAATACACAACAACAGACAATATCTTTATTCTACACAGCCTCATACAAAGATATCTGAGTTCAAAAGGGGGGAAGTTTTATGCGTTATTTGTAGACTTTGTAAAAGCTTTTGACTCTGTAGAGAGAAATATACTTTGGGATATTCTGCAAACGCACGGAATTAGTAGTAAAATGAATAACATGCTCAAAAGTATATATCAACATGTCAAGGTACGTGTTAGAAATAATCAAGAAATATCTGAACCATTTATTAGTCAACTTGGCGTTAGACAAGGCTGTATTTTAAGCCCATTCCTGTTTAGTTTTTTCATTAATGAATTAGCACAGCAAATATGTAACACGTGTAAGAATGGGATCCAACTTCACCCGGACACAGTGCAATTATTTCTATTACTTTTTGCAGATGACATTGTACTGTTTTCAAGTTCCATTAGCGGCTTACAGAAACAAATAGATGAATTAGACAAGTTTTCTGAGCAATTCAAATTGTGTGTCAACAGAGAAAAAACCAAAATTATTGTTTTTAAGAATGGGGGAAAACTTTCAAAACTCGAGAAATGGTTTTATAAAGGAGAACTCCTTCAAACTACCAGTGCATACAAGTATCTAGGGGTATACTTTTTCTAATCACCTCTCTTGGTCTCACCACACGAAACAGGCATCAACACAAGCATTGAAAAGGTATCTACAAAAACATGCGATCGCTAGGTGATATGTCATTTAACACCTTTTTCAAAATATTTGATATGAAGATAAGCCCAATACTTTTGTATGGATCTGAAATATGGGGATTAAAACAGTATGATAACATTGAAAAGATACATTTATATGCATGTAAAAAGTTCCTTGGTGTTAAAACAAGCACATGTAACACGATGGTCTACGGAGAATTAGGCAGATTTCCATTGTTCATTTATTCGTCTATTAAGGCTATTAAATATTGGATACGGTTATTGAATATGCCCTGCCACAGATATCCCAAGAAATGTTATGATATGATGAAACTGTATGATAATAATGGTAAAAGTAATTGGGTGACCGATATTAGAGAGATACTCAACAAAACAGGATATGGACATATTTGGCACAGCCAAAGTGTAGATTTACAACCACAGTTTATTAGATCATTTACACAAAGAATGAAGGATATATACTTGCAAACCTGGTCAGAATCCATGTCACTATCAACTAAATGTATATATTATAGACAGTGGAAATATGATATATGTCTTGAAAGTTATCTTTCAAAAGTTGATGTAAAAAAGTTTCGTACTGCCTTAGCTCGTTTTCGTTGTTCATCCCATGAATTGTTTGTTGAAACTGGCAGATATGCAGGCATTGCAAGAAATAACAGAATATGTCAAGTTTGTAATTTAAATGCTGTCGAAGATGAACTACATTTCTTGTTAATCTGCCCAATCTATAAAAGTCTTCGGATGAAATACATTAAATCATACTATTACATGTACCCTAGTGTAACAAAACTATTATCACTGTTAGAAAATACTAATACTCGAGTACTACAGAACCTTGCAATGTTTATTTATTATGCAATGTTATATAGGAAAACCATTGTACCAGAACAAAATCTGTAATGTGATCTACTCTTGAATGTACTACAGGCCTGTGGCCTTTAAAGTTACTATCATCTCTCTGTTTTTTTCGATGTTAATTCGTTTATTCAGATAGACAATACTTTCAAGTAAGCAAAACACAAACGATTATTTCGAAGCGTCACCTACTTATCAAGATATAGCCTTTCAAAGTGAGTAAATTTGGCCTGCTCATTATCTCATTCTTGAAACAGTTTCCCGCGGCCCCTCAGTGTAGCATAACCTTCGTTAGCGATGTGACGTCATACACAGGAGTTGCTTAATGAAATCCTTAGGCGATTTGGCGATTTTCGTTGATAATTCGTTTAAAACATAATAAGAACGTTTTGACATTACAAGTTTCCGATAGAATGGGTATTTGTGCGTCCGTAGGGAGTAATTTCGGAGTTTTAGGAGCATTTTTCGATATTCAACCGCTGATTTTAGATTTGTGCTTTTCCCAATCGAGTGGAGTGTTATGTTATCTTATAAGCTCCAATATGTTTTGAAATGAATAACTGACAATTCAAAAATAAAAAAAATCATGCAATTTTTGTTATATTATAAACGCAATTATTAGTTATTTTTTTTGTTGTGCTTGATTTTGTGTTTGAAGAGTGCCTATAGCTTGAAATCTACTGCGTCCATATTTCTCATGGTGACTTTATTTTGCTAATAGAAAAGTTTCATTACAACTAAGAAAATCCTATAATTTTCATCAACGTTACTGGTTTACACTTTTTAGAAGAACATATTCGGGTTATCTTTAAATCTATAGTCGTGTAGAATTTACAATATCTTAGATTCAGTGTAATACCACTACCATTTTCCTAGCATGTTATATAAAAGGCCTTGCATTTTATATAACATGTAGTTTTTTATGTTCATATGTTTGTGGAAATAAAATAATGTTTAAATCACTTCGGATAAAAATATGGAAAATGTATCTTTCCCAATTTCAAATGAGAGTATTGGAACTATAGAACTTTGATCAACTAACCATGGCCGTTGGTACATGTGGTGTTTGGTTCTCAATTTAAAAAAATATTACCCCGGCTATAGTTCAGTCGTGTATATTTCCCCTCTTATTTAATATTTATCTTAGTTAGAGTGTCAATAACGCAACCACATCACTTATTACATATCGCTAAATTGATAAACAAAAATACTGAAAATATATTTAGTTATTTTGCTTAAGGACGAATGGGAAAACAAAAAGTATTCAACATGAACTAGGCTTGTTAACACCGTTATAATCCGTATGAAATGTGTAATAGATCTCGGTGACGTTTGAAATCTTCATCATCTGACATGCGTGCCGCCGCCATATTGGGCAACGATAAGAATTGTTCCAAAACACATTGCAGAATTACGGGTCCCGCAATGGTCACATCGGTACTAAACAGTGTTGACATCTGCTGCTATTTGTAGTACGTTATACGGGGCGTGTATTTATGTAATTTTGTTGTATAAGGACAAAGGTAAACATGTTATTTAGGCAGTTATGTAAGGCTAAATCTAGTTGATTCTGTCATTAGACGCCAAGCAACTCCTGTGTATTACGTCACAAGGCCAAGCACCCGGAATTCACTCTCGGCTAAAGTTTTATGAGGCGTAATTGTGCGGCGTTCTAAAAAGGCGTTATAAAAGGTGTTTATTGGTTGAATTGACAAATATCAAGTGGAATCCTCGTCATCTTGGAATATGCTTGAATAAAAACCGAAAAAGTGATATGTCGGGGTTTGTGGATCTTTAAGTACCGAAATAAAGATTGATAGTGTTGATTGAAACATATTTTATTCATTCAAGAAATGGATTGGGCACAAGTTATCCAACTTAGAAAAACCCTCTCCAGATAAGTACATGATTCTTCTCACAACAATATGCAACAAGAGACGGACAGGCAGTCAGGATATGTACAAAAGAAGTCAGAGAAAACGTTTAGTTTGAGAAATGGAGATATGTACAAATTTGAAAACATTCTGGTTTTCACAAATAGAGAGACCTGCATTGCCATGTAAAAGAAGAATAATATTAATTAAAGCTCTGTTTCTGACAATATTATCTAATGAAATAAACATATTTTGTCTTTGAGTAATATACAAAGGACATTCAAGGAAGTAATGAAATACATTTTCACAGTTGTGGCCACATTGACAACATGCATTATTTCTTACACATATTTTAAATAAATCGTAATTAAGTGAGCTCTTCATATATCTTAGTCTTGTGTGTAAGATATTTAGTTTTCTAATTCCGTAAGAAATATATACAGGTGCACATTTTACTTTGACTTGAATATTGGATTTAAATGAGGCAACAGAATCACAGTCTCTTATTGCTAAAGGAATGTTGTTCCATAATTTAATTGATGATGGAATAAACGATGATATTGAGTACTTAAGTCGTGTATAAGGTTGGCTATAATTATTGGAATTTCTTAATCCATATCGTGTCATGTTGCCCACTAAAGGCGGGAGTAAATCCTGAAGAAAAGCTGGCGCGAGGCCTTTCTGTATTTTATAAAATAAGGTTAATTTACATCTCCTTCTTCTTTCTGAAAGAAAATCCCACCCTGTTTCGTAGTATAAAGAACTCGCAGAGGCATATCTTGGAAGACCAGTTACTATTCGGGCCGCTTCAAGTTGAAGTTTTTCTAATTTATCAGCCTGTTCAATCAAACATCCATCCCATACTTCACATGCATACTCAAAGTGTGGTCTTATAAAAACAGTATATATTTTAGAAAGTGTTGTTCTATTAAGTAGAAACTTTAATTTACGAAATGCTCCTATCATTTTTGAGGTCTTTTTGACAATGTGTTCAATATGATGGTGCCAACTCCCATTAGATGAAAATGTTAAACCTAAATGCTTGTGACAATTAACTTTTTTAATAACGCAGCCGTCAAAGTTCAAGTTAATGTCTTGATCGTTATCTTTCAATGTAAATAGCATAGCCTCTGTTTTCTCGGGATTATAAGAAATTAACCAGTCGTTTGCCCAATTGCTTAAAAGTTCTAGATTTTCATTCATAACTCTTTCCATCAATTTTTTTTCCTTTGATATGGTCCCAAGCGAAGTATCATCGGCGAAAAGCCGGGTTATACAATATAGTTTATCTGCTATCTCATTTACATACACAATAAAAAGAAAGGGGCCTAAAACTGATCCCTGGGGAATTCCTGCCTTCAACACTATTGGCTTAGATAACGCCCCATGAACAAAAACTGATTGATTGCGATCGCTTACATAACTATAAAACCAATCAAGCAGCTTTCCCTGTATTCCATACATCTGCAATTTAAGCATAAGCCCTCTATGCCAAACTCTATCAAATGCCTTTGATACATCACAAAATACCATACAATAATATTCCTTGTTATCAAGCGAAGTACAAATTTGATTATATATTTCTGCAAGTTGTTGTACAGTTGAATGTCCTCTGCGGAAACCACACTGATATTTGTATTAAAAATTGTTTGACACAAAATAATTATAAACATGCTTAAATACCACTCTTTCAAACAGTTTACCAACACAACTAATAAGTGAAATTGGGCGATAATTAGATACAAGTGAATGATCACCTTTCTTAAATAAAGGCATAACGTTTGCATACTTCCATTGGCTAGGATATACACAAAAATCGAGAGACATGTTAAACAATATACATAGGACTGAGCTTATAGAGTTAACCGTTTTTCTCAGTAACTGATGACTTATTTGGTCTGGTCCAGCAGCCTTCTAAAGAATTAAACATTTAATGACATCTGCAACTTCTTTCTCTTCTATTTTGATGATCTCTAATGTAGCATATGTACGCTTGGCGAACTGTGGTAGATCAGTACTATCTGCATCTTTCAGATTAGATATTGACTCGAAATATTCATTTAACATGTTAGCTTTATCAACATCAGAAAATGCTGATGGACATTCTTCATTAACATTTCTCTTTAAAGCGGGAATGGAGGAAGCAGAACCTGACGTCTTTATCAAACTACGCAACATTTTCCAGTATGATGATTTATTTTCGCCATATAATTCAAATAGAAATTCATCAAGGTTTGAATAAAAATGTTCTTTCGCATAACATTTCATGTTGTTAACTTTATTACGCTGTTTTTTGTACTTTACAGCGTCAGAGTCATTCTGAGTTCTCTTTGCCTTTTTTCTTAGTCGATCCCGCTTCCTACTTTCACGACGAATATTTGAGTCATACCACGGTTTGTCATTAGGTCTAATTATCACAGTTTTAGAAGGAATACATTGTTTGACATAAGTATTAAAACGTTCATAGAATACACAGCAAGCAGCGTCAATATCCGAACAGTCACTAAACATTGATAACCAATCTGTATCGTAAATAAGTCCATTCAGCTTATTATAATCACCATCTTCATGATCTTTGTAACACAAAACCTTTCTAGGATATGCAATCTTAGTTGACATATGCACGTCAATGCTGACAAATGTGCCTTTGTGATCACTTATAGTTCTATCAAATTCAACAACACCACTTTCTACAGTGTCAACTTCATCACTGACTATAATTGGATCTAGAAGTGTGTTGGTTGTCTTGGTTACCCTTGTTGGTTCTGTTATGATGTTGCGCAAGTTATTTCTCAGAAGGATGTCTGTTAAATTCAGTTTGGAGACGGAAAGTAAATTTTCATTTAGATCCCCGACAATGGTAATCTTATTTGAAATATCTAAAGCACCATCAATACTAGTGTCAAATCTACCCCAAAAGTTGGCTATATTACTTTCAGGTCTGTATGCTGTGCATAATATCAAAGGTTTTTGAGGAAGAAAAATCTTAACCCATATCGACTCATCATATATATTTTCGAGATCATGGAGCCTTTCAAATGATAACTGTTGAGAAATATATATCATTACACCTCCCCCAAACGCAGTTCTGTCTCTACGTATTGGGTCGTGAAAGTTTTCCCATGCTAATGTTTCATTATCTACATTTGCATCTAGATGAGTCTCTGTGAAACTTACTATATCATATTCAGATAGGTGTTCTGATAAATGCGCTTGTTTAGTACGAATACTCCTAGCATTTAAGTGAAAAATTGACAATAAGTTGTTTTCATGAACAATAGGACCTGGGTTAGACTCTACGTCCCCAGCAAGCTGAAGTAATAATAGGATAATCAAGGTGATATTGACATTAGTTACTTGTGATTGAAGTAGACAGAGAAACATAAGCACGCAACAGACTTTCATTTCTATGTTTGTGTTGCAGCTGATAAGCATGTTTTCAGGGTGATTTGTATTTATAGGCCTCCACCATCACGGAACAATCGACTAACAAACACTCAGTTTAATCATGAAATGTCTAATCTCTTAGCGTCTCATCCTGGTAGGAAAACTTTATTTCTTGGAAATTTCAATGTTCACTTCAATGATAAAGAAAATCTTTTGCTAAGTAGTTTGTCAATCTTCTTTCTTCTTTTGGATTTAAGCAACATGTATTTCTCCCAACACACAAATCTGGAAATACTCTTGACTGTGTAATATCTCATGAGGATAATACAACCATTTAGACGTTTCTGTTGAAGACAAATAATTGTCTGACCACTTCTTAATTTTTGTTACACTGAATACATGTAGACCTATGAAGAAAATGGAGACTGTGACACGTCGTAATCTTAGAAACATTGACCATATTGAGTTTCAACTTGACCTGATAGAATATGCATTGCTGTGTGACCCACCATCTGATGTGAATGAACATGATCAACTGTATCATGACACTCTCTCCACACTACTTGTGATAAGCATGCTCCGCATGAAGTGAAGAAGGTTCAAGTGCGTACATATACACCCTCTCCATACCTCTCCACTATCACTCACTATCTCCATTGGAATGGACTTCTTTCATTCCCGACACCAACTTTCCCAATACTCTTCCAGAACTCCCTGTGTTTCTGATCACATATGTTCTCAAGATCTGTATATATCTTACTTCTATGTTGTCTCTTCGCTCTCTGAACCCCTCTGTCAAATATTTTCCGTTTTTCAATATTATGTTTAAGCCTTCTGTTTACACCCCTTTCCTTACACCATTTCCTTTCGGCTTCACACATGTTATTCCACATTTGTGAGAGCTCACTGTTCCACCATGCATGTCTATGACGTCGTTTACGGTTACTCCTATTGCTATTCGATAACACAACACGTTTCCTTGGTAACTTGGAATTCATCCCACCACGCACAATCTTCACCAGATCACCATAGCCCTCGTCTATACATGCCTGTTCCTGTACAGATGATTCTAATCTAAGGATGATATCCAAAAGTTGCTTTATAATCTCTGGTGACTGAAGAAGGTGGATTCAATGTAATGATTTTATCAAATTCTTCGGAAGGTTGTACCCACTATACCCGTATCACAAATATTTTGTATCCAGATCCATACTCCATGAAAGAAGCGACATGTTTAGCTGTACAATAGAGGGATTACTAACTTGTAATGTTTCCTGATACTGTTGACTGATCTCATTCCATTAGACAAAATGTCTATTTGCATATTTTATTCTATGGTTATATTTTAGAGATCTAACTTATCTGTACACACTCCAAACCAATAAGAATTGCGAAATTCGTCAATATAGAAACACCAAAAGGCTGTAGGCATTGGTAATGGCATATCATCGAATTGCTAAGTTACTCAGTTAAGATATTCAAATCGCAAATTAAGTGATTATCTATATCCCGGATGTATTATGTATTATAATATTAAGATAATATAGGATAACTCTTTATTGCCCGTTAGGGAATTTGTTTCACATCTGAGTGAGCATAAATACAAAATTATACACATTCATTTATAATAGATAAATGGAATATATACATGGTTATATAACATGAAGAACGAGGAAGATGATGGGAACAATTCAGATATAAACTGCGTATTACCCATAAGAATAATTAAGTTTGCAGTCATTTTTGTTGCATATCAGCCATGTCACGCTGAGTTCAGGAATTAAAAGTTGAGACTATCAAGTGGTCGTGTTCAAAGGATGTTCACTTTTCACTTTTAAAAACAACCGGTCAGTGTCCTTAAAAGTAGCTTGTATACATAATAACAGAAATATGAGGGAAAAAAAACAGACAGAGAATTTACAATAACAACAAGTTGATAAGTAGCTGTAAATAGAGGATAGTATATGAGTGTCTATGTCATACTATGTTTACGACACGAGTTCCCGAATATTAGTATTTCCCTAGCGAGAGCGAGGGATATACCTATATTCAGGCACGAGTGTCGTTAACACAGTATGGCATAGACACGAATATAATATTTTGTTTATTACCTCAGACGTGAAATTAATGAAAACACACTAAAATCCACTTTCAACCATATGCTTTTAGAACGCAACGTCATAGACGAAACGTGACGTCATATCATTTTTTATGACGTCACGTCACCATGACAAAGTGATATGTTGCCCTAGGGCATCGTATGAAAAATATGAACCCCGATATTGATTGCCCCCGTAGGTAATAAATAGAGGATATTATATGAGTGTCTATGTCATACTATGTTTACGACACGAGTGCCTGAATATTAGTATTTCCCGAGCGAGAGCGAGGGAAATACCGATATTCAGGCACGAGTGTCGTAAACATAGTATGGCATAGACACGAATATAATATTCTGTTTATTACCGAAGTCGTTAAATTAATGAAAACACGCTAAAATCCACTTTCAACCATAGGCTGGCGACCCGCCGTCACGCATTTAGAACGCAACGTCATAGACGAAACGTGACGTCATAGCATTGTTTATGACGTCACGTCACCGTGACAAAGTGATATGTTGCCCTAGGGCATCGTATGAAAAATATGAACCCCGATATGATTGCTCCCGTAGGTAATAATTGTGTTTAATACATGCAATAACTGAATGTAGTTCTACTGTCACACTCGTATTATAAAACGGTAATTTCATAATTCTAAAGCAATCATAGACAGTACCTACCCTTTATTTTATTTATCAAACATGTTTTAATTAATTATTTAGTTTCGACCATTTTGCCAGAATAATTTTTGACTATTTGCCCAATTTTCGACCTTTTGGCCAGAATTTTCCTTTTCGACTATTTGCGTTTTCGACTATTTGGCCTGACCCCGTATTATCAACCTTCTCTTGACGAATATATATATATGTTTATATTATCTGTATTCTCATGTACCACCGTTAGTGGTTTTAAGAGAAATAAATTGAATTGAATCGAATTAAATTGACAGCTGACAGCTCATCCTCACTTGATTACTGGTGTTCAGCTGCATCTTGGGGGGGGGGGGGGGGGGGGGGAGATATTAAAACTTTTTTTGATACATTATGTCTTTAACAATGCTGTTAAACATATTAAAACTAAGTTTTCTCCAATATTCTCCTTTAATCAGGGACCTTATATATATATATAAGATCCCTGCTTTAATTAATTAACATAAGATAAAAAGCAATTTGAGCATACTTTATGAGTGCTTCAAAATATATTTTTTGCAGATTCGACATTGCTTTTTCAGTATACATACACTGATGTCTTTTTTTAAATGCGTTAGTAAGGTGATATTTTTAGTTTTCATTGAATAAAATAAGTGTTGAGAACAATTTATAAACAATGATGAACAAGATGAAACAATATATAGGCCTACATATTCATAACATAGAAGTCGTCTTTCAAAACCATTTATAAATGATTTAAACAATATTTTATTTCCATAAGTCATGTTAATGATATACAAAACAAAAAGTACAATATACATGGAAAAAGGATTAGCAAACAGGCTAATAAAGCCTATATAAATGCTTCTCCTTAAAACATAATTGTTACATATATTTTTTATGTCATACATGGAAATATAATGCCTACAAATGGTACAATACGTCAACAGTACAATTATGGTACCATTTATAAATCTATCCTAGTGAAAGAAAACTGCTACATCATTTTAAACCTTACTGAAAATACGATACCAGGTATTTTAAAAGGAAAACATGATGATAAATGATGTACAATTTTATATAATGTATTTGTTTTTGACTGGAATTCTACACCTGTATGTAAAATTGTTAAAGTTGAAATCTTAGACAATGAAGTTCAAACTTATGTTTCTGATTTATCTATAAAGGTTGGGGCCTTTTTTATCTGTCATTGTTTTGATTAGAAAAGATTGCAGATTTTGAGTAGACAATGAAACCACGTGTTTGTAAGGGCCTTGTTAAAGATAATATCATCTCTCTGTTTTTTTCGACGTTAATTCGTTTATTCATATAGACAATACTTTCAAGTAAGCAAAACACAAACGATTATTTCGAAGCGTCACCTACTTATCAAGATATTGCCATTCAAAGTGTGTAAAATTGGCCTGCTAATTATCTCATCCTTGAAACAGTTTTCCGCGGCCCCTCAGTGTAGCATAACGATCGTTAGCGATGTGACGTCATACACAGGAGTTGCTTAATGAAATCCTTAGGCGTTTTGTCGATTTTCGTTGATAATTCGTTTAAAACATAATAAGAACTTTTTGACATTACAAGTTTCCGATAGAATGGGTATTTGTGCGTCCGTAGCGAGTAATTTCGGAGTTTTAGGAGCATTTTTCGATATTCAATCGCTGATTTTAGATTTGTTCTTTTCCCAATCGAGTGGAGTGTTATGTTATCTTATAAGCTACAATATGTTTTGAAATGAATAACTGACAATTCAAAAATAAAAAAAGATCATGCAATTTGTTTTATTATAAACGCCATTATTAGTTATTTTTTTGTTGTGCTTGATTTTGTGTTTGAAGAGGCCTATAGCTTGAAATCTACTGTGTCAATATTTCTCATGGTGACTTTATTTTGCTAATAGAATAGTTGCATTACAACTAAGAACATCCTATAATTTTAATCAATGTTACTGGTTTACACTTTTTAGAAGAACATATTCGGGCTATCTTTAAATCTATAGGCGTGTACATTTACAATTACTTAGATTCAGTGTAATACCACTACCATTTTCCTAGCATGTTATATAAAAGGCCTTGCATTTTATATTACATGTAGTTTGTGGAAATAAAATAATATTTAAATCACTTCGGATACAAATATGGAAAATGTGTATTTCCCAATTCCAAATGAAAGTATTGGAACTATAGAACTTTGATCAACTCACCATGGCCGTGTGTACATGTGTTGTTTGGTTCGCAATTTGAAAACTATTACCCCGGCTATAGTTCAGTCGTGTTGATTTCCCCTCTTATTTAATATTGATTTAAGTTAGAGTGTTAATAATGCAACTACATCACTTATTACATATCGCTACATTGATAAACAAAAATACTGAAAATATATGTTGTTATTTTGCATAAGGACGAATGTGAAAACCAAAAATATTCAACATGAATGAGGCGTGTTAACACCGTTATAATCCGTATGAAATGTGTAATAGATCTCTGTGACGTTTGAACATCTTCATCATCTGACATGCGTGCCGCCGCCATATTGGACAACGATAAGAATTGTTCAAAAACACATTGCAGAATTACGGGTCCCGCAATGGTCACATCCAGTACTAAACAGTGTCGACATCCGCTGCCATTTGTAGTACGTTTTACGGGGCGTGTATATATGTAATTTTGTTGTATAAGGACAAAGGTAAATATGTTATTTATGCAGTTATGTGAGGCTAATTCTAGTGGATTCTGTCATTAGACGCCAAGCGACTCCTGTGTATTACGTCACAAGGCCTAGCACGCGGAATTCGCTCTCGGCTAAAGTTTTTATGAGGCGTAATTGAGCGGTGTTCTAAAAAAGTGTTATAAAAGGTGTTTATTGGTTGAATTAACAAATATCAAGTGGAATCCTCGTCATCTTGGAATATGCTTGAATAAAAACCGAAAAGTGATATGGTCGAGGTTTGTGGTTCTTTAAACATTCCAATATCATATTCCGTTTTTGTGTTTTTGAGATTGAGTTTAATTTTTCGTAACAACCTACCGGAAATGGAAAACGCCGAAGTAAGCTCCAAACAGCCTTCTTTATTTGCTGTTATAACGGTAAAGCAATGCAAAGAGTTTACAGTTTGTTTATGTTTGGAATAGTGGAGGGAGAATGTCAGTGTAAACTTTTCTAATCAAGGCAAGTTTTACTCATCTGTCAACTTCATGGTAAAAATTGTCGACTGTTAGTTTAATTTAGGAAGTAGTCGGACTTCTTTTGTAACTTCAACTTTTCGGTAAATCGCTAACCTCTGAAGGGATGCGGAAATCTCGTACCCAAAACGAACTCGTACCCACAAAAATCCGAGAACTCATACCCAAATCCACAGGAGAACTCGTACCCACTTTTTATTTTTGGTATTAGATGACCATGTATTAAGAACATAAGTACAAATAATGTATTATATTATCATCAATCAAGAATAATGTATTTGTCTATAACTATATACAATTAAAACAATAACTATAATAAGTAAGTAATAATAAGTAATAAGAACGTCTATAAAATAATAAAATACGTTCTGTATACATATGATATGATACATATAGTCACTAAAATGGATGTCATAGACTTGAGTTTAGCCTTTGCGATCATCCACTTCACAACACAATTAGGAAATAATTAATTGGAGGCCATATGTATGTAGTAAATAAAATTTGTTAACATGTTAAGATGACGATGCATATATAATACGAAAGTATATGTGTTATTATGTTATGTTCTGCTGGATGGTACGAAACTATGCAATAAATATCATACAAAAGCAATATTATTGTCTTTCCTCTCCTGTTAATCTATGAAAAATAAGTGGGTACGACTTCTCTGATCTTTTTGGGTACGAGTTATCCTTGGGTACGAATTCCCGGTGGAGTTTTCCTACAGCCCCTCTGAACCTTAGTCGTCTTTATGTTTTTGCTGACGATTATCGAAAATATATTTTCAACAGTTTCCAAAGTTATTTCGGAATAATGAATGCAATTCTGTGATGGAATACTCACGTCAATATATATTATGGGGAAAAATCCTTCTAACTGAAATTAAAGTCCGTAAAACTAGTACAAGTGTTTAGAGCAACGTAAATCGAAAGACGATTTGAATAGCTTTTGAGAGTGAGACAAGTTGCAACATGTTTTTGTATGCCTGTTTCCCCCTTAGAATAGCATTAATAAAATATTTTACTTTTGATAAAAAAAAAACTAAAAAAAACTTTAATTCCATGGAAATGTAAAGTACATAACAGGACCATGATAAAATCTATAATGGTTTAACTGTTATTTGATAAAAGGTTTCCCAAAATTTTAAATTAAAAGTTTTACACATTCTCTATGAGGGATATGGACGAAACGGCGACATGGCAAAACGGCGACAAAATTTGTCTGAAACGGCGACAAATTGTACAGAACAGCGACAGAAATGGGTTGGACTAAACGGCGACACCAAATATTATATTTTTATATAAACTTTTTATGAATTTTGACTGTCGCTGTTCCACCAATTCATACCATTTATTAGTTGTATAGTTGTCTGCTGTATATTATATATTCGTATATAACCCCCCCAAAAAAAGCGGTGTTAAACACTAACTCACTCACTCAAGTTCAAATTCATTTCATTGCAGTTCAAAAGTCAAAAGGGCTGAGTGAAAAAATTACAAGGGCCGAAGTAAATAGTCATAAGGGCCGAGGAAAAAGGGCCGAAAATAAAAAATATATATTCATTGTATTCAACCTACCGTACATTTGATAGTTGTAATATGTTTACTGTTTACTGTAATGTTTTTTTTATATGTTTTATTAGAATGTATATATATATATATATATATATTACAGTTATGTGTGAATCCATTTTAATGAGGTGATACGATAATAACATATCTGTCTGTAATACGGTTTCAAGGCTTTAAAGGTATAGGCCCAACCCTTAAAATGTGATCAACCATGAATACACGATTACTGATTGATTTAATTAATTAACACGGCCAATTGCTAATAGGTAGCGTCCCATACTGCCTACAGTCCCAATCTGCCTACAGCTTATAACAACATGTTAAGGTCCAGTGGTCAGGAAGTCAGGGTTATGTGCTGACCTGTTCTACCTCTAAAAAATTAACTCAACCAAATTATCGGTTCTAAATATCTTTATTTGTCAATTGATTATTTGTAATACTAGATAAACAGGTTAACTGTTTCTGTTTAAGTAAAGAAACATGTCAGTGAGAAGATGCCGGGATTCAGTTATCCTTCTCTGACATAACTTTTGTTATGCTAAGTTAACATGTTAACTGTTTCTGTATAATTGAATGAGTCAATTTTAAAAAGGTGAAAATTTCATGTCCCAGCTATATGCTGAAATTTATTAGGTCTTCAAGACGAAAGTCAGAAGACCTATTGTTATTATCCTGGTTTTTCTTATTATTATTATTTTTTGTACTTTTCTTGTACGGAAAATGCTGAAGTTATTCTTTGTCCGATTTGCATGAAATTTTCAGGGAAGGGAGCCTGTGACCTTCTCTCAAAAATAACGAGGGCGATTTTGGATTTTCGACTTCTTTCTTGAGTTATCTCCCCTTTAAGTCAAAACTTCAAACTTTAATAGCTCGAAAACTAAGCAAGATAATTTCACAAAACTTTCACCAAAATGTGGGCAACAACATTCCACATCGATTAGGCATATAGTGGTTTTCGGCCGTAATAATAGATTTTTTGCTATTTCGAAAAGACTGAATATTTTGTGCAATTTTGCGGTTTTGAGGGTACGCGTCTTCAAAAATCTTCTTCTAAATCACCGAAATACATACAGCTATGTATGATAGCTCATTTTAAAGCTAAATGAATGGTCAACAATGTAACGAGCCAAAATTTTGAATTTCGTCCTACAACTAAAATTATCTGCCCTTGAATATGGTCCTTTTTTAAATGTTCGTTTTTCGGCCCAATTTTTAAAGGGACATAACTTTGTGTGGAATACACCTATTACAAAGTTATTTATTGCAATCTCTTTGTAATAACCAGCATAGCAATTCCATAACACATCAATATCATATAAAAGTTGATAGATTGGGCACAAGTTGAACATATTTCCAAAAAAGTTAAATTTTGTGACTCTAATCATTTTTGAGGGGTATATCATTTGGAAAATTCTTGATAAAAAAACACCGGAGAAAGGAATATGTTTTATAGCTCATTTTGAAGTAGAAACGTGATTTATTAAGGTCAATAAGTTTTAACCACATACATGTAATAGTTTACGTACAGCTATGTGTGATAGCTAATTTTAAAGATAATTGAACTTAGCACAAAGTAAAGAGGCACAACATATTATTCTATGCAATCTAAATGATGATTGCATCTTCTTAAGTGGAAATTAAAGCACAACATTTTCTATGTTACACCTTAGTATGGAAATATTAACCATTTTGTCTTAATCGTGAGAAATGTAATGTAGGGGTCCATTAATATGTGATTTTTCCGTTTTCAGAGGGGTACCTTCTTTGGAGAATTTTTGTAAAAAAACTACTGAAGATAGAGACATGTTTGATAGCTCATTTTAAAGCGGAGAAACAGACGAATAACCCTAAGTCCAACATGGAGTTCTAGGTCAAGCAGAAGTCTTGAAGACCTAAGTATTGACGCGTCAATCCTAGTTAGTTATTGTTACTATATCAATTAGTTAAAAATAATAAAGACACATTTCCTTTACTCACTAAACTCATTTTCTCAAAAATATGTTCATTATATAATACATAATATAATATAATAATGATAGTTTGTAATTTTTTAAAAAGTCAATTAGCACTGTAATCGTTAATTGAACATGAATTAAACAAGATTAAGCGTGCATATTTCACACTTGTAAACTTGAAGATGTATTGAGCTATTTGTGACCCCAAAAAATTAGAAGTAAGAATAAATGATATTTGGAATTTCGAATGTATAATCTCGATGACAATATAAAGGAATCCGAATCGTATGCAATGTTCACGAAATTGTTCGAAATTATGGCTTCAGAAATGACCAAATATACTGCATTGTCGTATCCGTTTGGGATGTAGCAACTTAAAAGGTCATAAATTCGATAGATTTATTGATGATGATTCACGATGTTTCTGTGGTCATGCGTATGAAGATGCACATCATTATCTATTCGTATTTCCAAATTGTACAAATATCCGCAATGTAAGCTTCTTTTATGTCAATGGTTACGACCTGAATACTGTTCTATTTGGTAACAACAACCTGTCAAATCATATTAATGCACAAATAATCCAGTCTGTTCATAAGTTTATTTCTCTTAACAATTGTTTTGGGGAGAGTCATTTATATAGGGGAAACCCTGTTTATTGATCCCCCTGTACCTGAGTACCTGAATAAATATTGTTGGGTTGTTCCATTATGCTATGGGTAAAAAGTCATTTCCCAAACTGCCTACACTATATTTTGTAGGCAGAGTGGGATGTAGGCAGATTGGGACTGTAGGCAGTATGAGACCTAACCTGCTAATACCTCGATAGTCGCTAATTAATGGAAACAATAACCGGATTAATTGATAATTGCTTGTGTAAAAGGCGTGTTGAGAAGTGTAACTAAAGTTTCTATGTTTCGGTTTTTATATCTTTTTCAAGAGACATTGAGTCCATCTATTTAACTTTTAACTAACAATTAATTAATGACAAACAAAACAATTAATCCAAGGATCAATACAACATCAAAGCATAAGACAGATATATTGGATTATAGTCGTAAGCAATTAAAACAACATCTCACGCACATCAGAAATTCTTTATTTAACTATTTAAACATCGTGAATAAACATCTCAGACATGAAGGATCTAACAATATAACTTATAAAAACTATTTTATACAAAAACTTGTGTCGCCGTTTAGTCCAAATGTGTCGCCGTTTAGTCCAGCGATTTTGGTCTAAAATTTGGTAAGAAATCTGTTTCGCCGTTCTGCCCAGGAGATGTTTTCCATCTGTCGCCGTTCTGTCCAAATTGTCGCCGTTCTGGCTTGTCGCCGTTTTGCCGTGTCGCCGTTCCGTCCAGCACCCCTCTATGAATCAGCTCAGATATATCTATGTTCACTCACTGTTGTTTATCAAGACATGATAAAAGGTGCAGCCATTACTATGTCATACCAACTGGTGTGTGATGTCACACATGTGTCATTTTAAAATTATTCTAAAATCATTACAATTAGGCCTATACAAACATATATGCACTTTAGAAATTGTCCTCTTTACTTATTTTGATTATGTAATTAAGTGACCATGATTTTTTTGTTTTTCAGATAACATCTTCTCAAATGTCCATGGAATTTTGACATTCAACAATGGACTTTTCAGGAGAAAGTGATTTAGGTATAATTATGAATAACCTATAATATGCAGACATGTGATATTCTCACCAAGGGGTGATGGGAGATTTGGTGAACAAAGGTGGGAGATTTGGTCCCCATGGTGGGAGATTTTGAAAAAGTTAAAATGTTCTTAATAAACCATTTTATTAATCTTCATTTAAATAAATATCACAGTATTGTATTATCCAATTAAATGCATAACAGGTACCACAAGAAAATATTATAATACTTTGCAAAAATTATAAGGGATATTTATATACCAAAGAGATGTTGCAGTCTTTAATACAAAATAATGTTTGAAAAATAACTTCATGTTGTAATAATAATCTGAGAATGAGATTTGTAATTTCTGACAATTTTAGCTTTGCTTTTGATCTATTTTGGTCTACCAGATTTGCAGTATAATGTTTTAATTATGATTGAATTTAATTTATCGAGATTCAACTATATTTAGTGCAGCTCATGTAACAAATTTATGATTCACCGATGCACTGTACTGAAGCCAAACACGCTGATTACATCTTTGTCAAAATTTGTTTGAAAATTTTTGTTGATGCATGAGGAATGGATGGCTGAAACACGATATTTTATATGTTTTCTTCTTAATTTTTTTACAAGGTAGATTTTGACCTCTGGGCAGGGGGGCAGGAGTGAGGCTTGAAATACGGTAGACTCCTGTCAAAAGCTGG
Source organism: Gibbula magus (assembly GCA_936450465.1). Taxonomy (NCBI): domain Eukaryota; kingdom Metazoa; phylum Mollusca; class Gastropoda; order Trochida; family Trochidae; genus Gibbula; species Gibbula magus. The sequence continues at coordinate 61,203,447 of OW388294.1, forward strand.
AGATATCACATGTCTGAATGTGATTGATAGCTACTTATGATGATAATTAATGCCTCTATTCTATTCATATTTTGGAATGCCTTTGTATGATACTATATATGAATCCCAGAGTTATTGGTATGTATAAACCTTGAAGATCCAGTCCAACTTACGTCAAATATGAAAATAATATGCTGCTAACAGTCACAACAATTGATAAAATTATTACTAGTTTTGGAAGCCAAGTAGTTTAGCACTTAGACTCTGAAAAAAAAATCCCAAAATTTTTTGAAAAGGAGCCTATTTTATGAAAATCCCATTTCCCATAGTCTCCTTTTCAATATTAAGTAAAATGGTTATAAATAATTCAAGTATAAATATGTATTCAAAGTCTGAGCGATAGACTAGAAGCCAAGTTCAAATTCATGTGGGGGCGGGATAAGTCATGCATTCAGCTTCGTATAGATGTCTAATGTTCAAACTCCGTGAGTTTCTCAGCAACTTCTAGTGCAGAGAACTGTTCTAAATGCAATAAGTTTCTTGGTGCAATTCTATACTGAATTTCAGTGCAGTACCATCAGTGCCTCACATGTTCGAGCCCATTTTCGCAGGTTTCATTCATAGCCACAGTTGTGTTGCAGGCTTTCTCACTGCAATAATTCTAGCCCTTTTGATTAAGTGAGAAACTTTACAGCGTCCTTAAACCTCAAATCTTCTAACCTCACATAATGAAACATGTCTCAGATGAAATGTTTTAGTATTGTAAAATCCATTTGAAAAACTATGCTTATTTGTTGACTAATCACTGTTTCTAAGATAGATAAACAAATCATATGAGAAATACACACAGAACACAATATTTATCTCCAAATGGATTTTTATTAAAGTTTAGATCTGTTTTGTATGCAGGACCCATAGCCAACTTCCACAGAACACTCATAGTCAAAGTTGCCTCTTACAGCTCAAGTTATTAGTGACCAATCGCAGATAGACCCAACTCGACATAAATTCAGCTCAGTTTTTAACAATTTTACAATAAATATTTGTTCATTTATTTTCTGTGATGTCAACAGCAATTGCTAAAATTTGAACTTCCCTGAATAGAGAAATGTAAATTTGTCTGCAATGAACTTGAAGTGACATTTTTGTTTCAGAGTCGACTGTTACTCCAATAGTGTTATCTCCCCATCATAGCCATGGACAACTCCTCGAGTCAGACAGCTTGTCGGATCTCTACCTGGATAACAACGAGAACCACAATCATAATCCCACAGCTCGTAGGAAACAGAGACCCATGAAATCTGTCAAACATAAAATGACGAGACAGAGAGATAAATTTGACGATAGTAAGAATTTATTAGGAATGAATATTTACTGCCAGGTCTCTAAATCATCATTAGTTTAGTCAGTTATTCCAGTTGTAATTCCTGTAAATTGGCCTCTGAATGGTTTTGGAGTAACAATTCCAACAAATAAATTAGGGTGAATTAAATTTTTCCTCTGTAAGGAATTTGCATGTAATTTCGTTTAATAAAGGTTTGTACCAAATTGGGATTCAAGAACTTAACCTCGTAATTTGTTGTTTATTTTTTAAAACTTTTCCCCTTGTTAATGAGTTCATAGTCCTGTAATTTGATCACTCAGAATTGTTTGATGCTAATCAATTTAGCAGGAATGCAAATGTAAGAATTCATCCCTCGTCTTAAATTAATTTTCTGAATAGAACTTTGAAATTAATATCTATTTGATTTGAAATGATATGTACATATCTTACCAAAGTTATGGAATTTTCTTATCATTTAAGGTCCTCCTCAACTAAACAAGGCAGACCTGAGCAACATCTATCAAGAGCTACAGGCCATCAGTGAGAAACTGAAAGTGAGTGACCGAGACATTTTACAAATTAAAACGTTGGAAATGTACTTTCGTAGTAAATTAAAATTAAATTCGTTTCATAATATATACTCCCAGCTGTCTAGTTTCCATGATAGAAAAATTATGGTCCTAGTTGCTCTTGTCCAATCCATCATTTTTAAGAATGCTTGACTTATGGAACAAATATATGGATGTGTCTCAGTGGCGAGATAGTGCAGTCACTTATTGTAGGGGGGCAAGATGGATGAACCTCCCTATAAGGTTCTGCTACTGAATCATACGTACATGTTTTGAATGGTTTGTCTTTAAGGAAGAGAACAGGATCCTACACGAGAGAGAGAGCAAGGTGGATGAACCTCGCTATAAGGTTCTGCTACTGAATCATATGTACATGTTTTGAATGGTTTGTCTTTAAGGAAGAGAACAGGATCCTACACGAGAGAGAGAGTAAGGTGAAGGAGAGAGAGAGGATGATCGCTATCTCCCAGTCCAACATACAGACCATTATCGACCACCAGGTCAAACAGAAGTGGCATGCTCTGGAGAAGGTAAAGTGCTCATTGCTTATAACACTTTCCCTACTGGTCCATAGGCTGGTTTTGGATTATTGTGTTTGCAACTTTTGTTCCTGTAAATTGGCTTTGCAAAACAGTTGTCACTGTTTACTTTTTCAGCTAAGTGTTAAAGCGTGTTAAAGAGTTCCAGCAATATCTAAATCTAGAGAGAGTGAAAGCAAATTATGGAATCATTGATAATTATTATATTTAAAAAAAGTAATTGAGTAAATTAACGTTTTTGTTTTGTTTTTATTTCCATCAAATGTTTACATTACTCATACAACATGATTATACAATTCTATACTTGTTCTTATATCAAGTCATTAAAATCATCGTTGAAATAATAATAATTTCAGTGTTATTTAAAAAATTGAACGGAGTTTGAAAATAATGACTCAACAACACACAACAAAATTTCAAAGGAAATGACAATGTCATATTTTCTATTTCTTAAAATTTCTAATTTGTAGGACTAAAAATAAGATTACTTTTGTTCAAACTTTCAGCAAAGACAAGAGGAATTAGACAAACTAGACCAAGCCTTGAAAGAAAGAACGAAAGAAAACAAAAGACTGAAGTAAAACTTTGAAACACTGAAGCAAGCTAGCGATGCTTTGAAAAAGGAGGTATGAAAATGTTGAATTCAATTTGCGTTGTTAGACGTTGTAAACATTTAGGACACAGTGACTGGGATAGGGAGGTGTAAATTTATTGTAATGGAGGTCGGCAGGGTTAACCCAGGGGTTTGTTAATTTTATATGCATATTTATTCAAACAGGGGAGGGGTTTGAATCCCCTGAAACCCCCTCTGGATTCAGCACTGAAAGGGAAATAACTCTGTCTGGCCTACAAGAACAACTCGAGTTGTGAGCTCTCCAGTCAAGTCACACATACTCATGAATCGAATATTAAATTTTTAGCCCATCAGGCCTGGAAGGCCCGATTGGCTTATGGCATAGGATGGCGTCCATCCGTCAATCCGTCCGCCCCTCGTTATATCTGTCCCGAAAATGGTACAGTTTTGACCAATCTTTCTGAAACTTTACACATGCTGTGGATATACATCGGTGATACGCATGTGCTTTTTTTAAACAGATCAGATGAATTTTTCCAGAGTTGTTGCCCTTGACTAAGAGCGCTTGGCTTTCCAATTTCAGACTGACAGTACCTGTGTTCTGAAATCAACTCCTGCCAAAGTTTTTAATCAATCTCTCTGAAGCTTTACACATGCTTTGGATATATACATAAGTGATACGCATGAGTTATTGCCCTTGACTTAGAGCGCTTCACTTTCCGATTTCAGACTGACATTAACTTTTAATTTGTCAGCATTTTAAAATGTTATATGTCCAATGTCACACACGGAGGTTATAAGTTATAACCTTGTGACCTTGACCTTGATGTAGGATCCATTTTGTGAGAACCTAACCACAATATTTTATTGATTGGTGATAGGCCATCAAAATTTTACCTGCATATTTATTATACCCTCGCTACGAAGTAAGCAGGGGTATATAGCAGTGTATGAAATAGTTTTAAAATTTAACAAGCCAACAGGGCTTGTTAACTAAAAATCTTACAAGCCCTCATCAAGCTTAGCAAGCCCTCAAAGCTTAAAGTGATAATAAAAAGAATACACTTTTTAGTTAATACAAATTTACTACTATGAAATTAGCCGGACGTCAAGGCTATTCTACAACTTACTATAGTTACTGGATGTGTGTTCATTGAATCAATAGGCATGTGCTTTAGATATGGGTGAAGGAGTAAGAGCAGTGTTTTGTGACAGAGTTTTCGTAGTTATCTAACTGACAGACTTCAGAAGTCATAAACAGATATACCTCCAATTTTAAACCTGTTTTTCCCGGTGTTCCACAAGGATCAGTTTCAGGACCTTTGTTATTTTTAATATATTAATGACCTTGTTGATAACATTAATTGTAACATACGTCTTTTTGATGATGACATTTCATTGTATGTAATAATTGAAGGTCCGGTTTTAATCAGCAAACAGCTGCAGACTGAACGAAGATTTACTAAGGAAAATCGTAGTGAGCAAATAAATGGCAGGTGAGGTATTACCACAAAAAAAGGAAATTTAGTCACAAAGTGGGTCGCCAGTCCCAAACCTCAGTTATATCAATGCAAGGGACTCCTATAACTGAAGTTGAAGAGCATAAACAACTAGGTGCATTTAGGATGCAAACTGGGCTGCTCACTTTAACAGTGTTGTAGATACTCCCATGATGATAAATTACTTAAGAAGTTTGAAATATCAATTATTACGCAGATTATTACGCAAATCATTTCATATTATGGATCAGTCCTTCATTTTACCGCTTTTTGTCGTTATGTTTGGAATAACTGTACTCAGGTTCAAAATACAAATCTTGAAAAATACAATTATAGATGCATTTAGACGATCTGCAGGGCAACAAGAGGCACAAGTCATAATACTCATAACTCATAATATATACTGAAACAAATTTCATACCCCTTGTTGAAAGAAGACACGTCCAAAAAATAAGTCTTTTTCATAAAATAATAAATGCACCGAATAACTTAATATGTTACCTCGTCCCTGGCTGCGTTTCGGCCACCAATTCGTACGAATTGAGAAACTTATTCAAAATCTGTTTTACCTAGTACAGTAGACCTTTGGAATGCATTACCAAATGACATACAAAATCATACAATCTCAAACTCCCCAGTGTGGATACTTATTTGGATTTGATCTAAATTGTAGAAACTTTTTCGTTAAAATACTCATTGCAGGCTGCTTTGATTTAAACTATCATAAATGTGAAAGACATATTTCAAACTATCCGTCCAGTTAATGCGGCTGAAATCGTGAATACACATCATCTACTTGCGTGTTCAAACTACTACTTTTTAAGAAATGATGCAATATACTACAAAAATGGTTATAGTCAAAAAACAATATTGCATTGAAAACCTGAAATACCTCAAGATGAAAAGTTAGCAATTTTACAATCTGTTTTCCTCTTCATCATCGCTTAGATATGATAATTAAAATTGAACAAATGTTAGCTTTAATAGATACATGTATGTAAATATAGGCCTATACTTATTGATAATTGACCATGTTGTGATTGTATATCAGCCTTGTGGTTTGACCCGAGAATGCTTTGACTGAATGTAATTTGTTGAATTCACCTTTGTCATTTTGGAGCGGCATTAACATACGTTCTCAGCTTGTTTGCCAATCGATTTCAATGATGAATAAAATATGTTTAAACTTAAAAGCGCATCAAGTTTCAAACGGATCTTTCTTGTATGTCTCATAGCATACTACATTGTAAAATTGCAGAGTGTTTTAGTTGTTTCCAGGTTATTGCTGTAGGTATTCTATTAGTTACATTGCGATGCAGTGCTACTGAGAAGCTAGTGTGACAAAATCTATTTTTAGAACAAGGAAGTAAATGTTCCAACTCCCGACCGCTAAAAAGAAAGATTCCATAGTTAAATTTCAAAATTAATTTGTAAATTTCTAATTAATGTTTTTATCACTCAAGTCTTTGGAAGTCCTTTATAGATAAGCTCAAAATTCCAACAAGCCAGTCGGGCTTGCTTGTAATATTTTCTACAAGCCCGATCGGAAAACAACCAGCAATTGGCAGGCGGGCAGGCAGCTATTTCGAACGCTGGTATATAGCGGTCTTTAGTAGCTCCGACTTAGTCGGAGCTGCTATCAGTTTATGCGCAGTTCGCCGCCACATTTTGTATTGGTTATAACTTTTTTCTTAGAAGGTTTTGAGAACTCATAAACATAACTTCTTACTTATACCCCTGGGGAAGTTTTTTGACATGATCACATTCAAGGTCAAAGGTCATGGTCACTAAAATAATCCTTGTAAACACAGTAACTTGAAAAATTATGTGTGCTATCAGGCTCTTCTTTGGTGTATATCAACTATGGATTTGAAAAGGTTTTCGCTAACGTCCGTCAAAGGTCAATTTCTCCGTGAAATAAATACACTTAATTTTTCCCTAATTTTCCCAACTTAAAATAAGCCGAGAAATTGCATTAATTAGTAAAGGTGTTTTCCAGTCTAAATATAGATCCAGTCTATTATTTTCAAGCGCAAAGCATTATGGTCTAGCTCACACACAGTAAACAAAGACACTAAAGAATAACACAAAATATGAGCAATGAAAGAAATCGAAATATATAATTTGTTGATGGTTATTTATTTACCATTTCATTTAATTATGTATTTGCTACAGATATTGGAATAATTGTTTTACCCAATAAGTTATTTTACTTGAATTTTATAATTAATGAGAGTAAAAATTTGTCATAATTTGCTGGTCTTATTTCAATAAAAAGAACATTAAACAGGAAATAATTATTGCGTAAACTATACCTCTAGATTGAGTTAGCCTTGATCTCGACGTCTGGAGAGTTCGTACAGAGTAAAGAAAGAAAAAAATTAATATTTTTTAGTGGTCTGTGTGTTGTTATTTCCCTAATTATCTTCCCGGTTGAGTTACTTCCCTTGACAACCAACTGTCAACTTCACTCTATTCTCTGTACGTGCTGGGAGAAGTTCATTGGAGTAGAGAAGGAAAAATTTTTCTCACCTCTTGTGTTTACTCAAGAATTACCTTCTGGATATCTTCTGTGTTTGTCACTGTGTCATTCTGTATTCTGGAATATTCATGGATTAGACACTGGGTGAGATCTTTCCATTTTTTCTGTGTGATTAACTTTTTTACTTTCCCGCCATTTTGTTTTCAAATCCAAGATGTCTTCCGTTCAGCAAAAGTGTCTCATTTGTCAAAAATATCTGCATAAGGGTGATCCCCATTCTACATGTTATGCTTGCTGGAAAGATTTACCTTGCCTTTTTGACTCTAGATGCCTCCTTTGTCAAGACTTATCTGATAAAGACTGGAAAGAAATGAACTTACTTAGAGTCAAGCCCAAGACTCCTAAGAGGAAGTCATCTCAATCTTCATCATCTTCTTCCAAAAGATCGCGATCGGCTACACCTTCTCTCTTATCTCCTCATAAATCTGACGTTTCTGATTTAAAGGATATGATTGCCACCCTGTCGGCTTCCATTTCCAATATCCAAGCCGCCAATTCTAAGAAGTTTGCTGATTTAGAGGCCATGTTGGCAGTTCCGTCGGTAGCAGGCCGCGGGATTGACCTTCTTGGGACGTTTGAGTCCAGTCTTGCCATGGAGAGCGGACTGCCTGCCGTTGGTTTAGGCCGTGGGGTTACAGGGAATGCGAACCGTCTACCTCTAAGCCTATCCACGGTCACCATCACCCAGCCAGTAGAGCCGGTCAATGGTGGAGTCACGGCCCCTAGCGGGGTACAGGCTCCCCAGACAGGCCGGGAGACCATGGTCTCTGACGGGTCACGGGTTGACCCTGGCTACGGGAGTCCCACGGGCCCTAGCGGGGTAGGGATTTCCCGGGGTGAGGGGAATCCTCTGCTCTTAATTGGGCATGGGGTGCCCAAGCCAGCGGGTATACCACGGCTTCCAGCGAAGCACGGGTTTCCCAAGCTATAGCTGGCGAGTCAGCTGATACTGATTGGCCGTCCTTAGCACGGGCGTCACAGTTCAGCCCACTCAGCTGGCCAAGCCACTGGCTGACCGAGGCGGGAGTTCTGGCGTCCCCCAGCGGGCTGATCCTGTTCAACCACTCGTTAGCACGGCTGGTATGGATCAGCTGCCGGGTGAAGATTCGATCCGTGGCTTATCTACCACCGCCAACAATTACGTGGACGTCAACAATCCACCCCTTATTCTGATAGTTAACAACCTGAGTCACAGCTCATCGGGCACTGATACTATTGACTTATCCATCTATGATCATGAAGGCCAAGTTGTTATTAAATCGGATCAAGCTCCTTCTCCTCTTATTCCGGATTGGTCATTTTTTGATAAACTTGACTTCTTGCATCATCTCAAACCTTCCACTATGCCTATTCTATCTGAGGAAGCAAAGCTATCTAAGCCAGATGAATTGGGAGAATGGGGTTTGTTGCCCATGCCAAGAGCACCCAAACTCTCTCTGCCTCATTCAACGGTCATCAAAACTGCTTTTAACTCTGTGAATGAGAGGATATCTTCTAACACTGCGTCACACCTAACCAAGTCTTCACCTAAGGCCGCTTATGTCATACACAACAGATTTGTGTCTTCCGGTCTTCCCACACTGGACAAGGAGTTTGACAGACTTAATCCTCGGGCTGTAAATACCAACATGAAAATTTCCTTATTGAAGTCAGATGTTTCTGAAATTGACTTCAATGCCCGTTTCACCTTGGATGCGTTGTCATACATTAACTGGTTTTGTGCGGGAATTCGAGAAATGCTACCGGCTAAGTTCAATTCGTATGATGGCATTTCCTCGGATTCTCTGGTTACTATGAGAGCAGATGATGCTGCTATGGCTCACAGGTTTTTGGATGTCATATTCCAGGCCTCTCAAGATTTAGCTAACGCATCTGCCAATACCATTGCCAAAACAGTTTTAAATGAAGGGAATTCCAACTCTCTCGAGTTAGAGATATTCCTCAAGATGTGAAAGATTCCTTGATGGCTCAACCCATTCAAGCCCCCTCTCTCTTTAACGGTGCCTGCAAAGAAGCAAGTGACACTCAGGAAGCCATGTCTACCAAAAACTTGAACCTTAAGCTAACACAAGCTCTACTTAACAAGGGCAAGTTTCAGGAGTCGCGTGGAGGTAACGCCCCTCCCAAGTCTCAGCCTTCCAATAAACCTTTCTTCAACAAGCCGAATGCTCTCCCTCAGAGTCGGGGTTACTTCCATAACCGTCGGGAGTTTCACCCCCCTCAAGCTAGGGATCAGTTCAAACAACAACAACCGAGGAGCCAATCCAGGGGGCGCAACCCTAGGGGCCACCAGCGCCGGTGACTGGGCCGAACTACATCCACTGCCTCTTCCCTTACGTTTGCTTCTGTCCCCATCAATGATTCAAGATTGCCTCTTTCCTCAGCCGATTGCCCCTCACCTGTTGGGGGTCGACTGATGTTGTTTTACCAAAACTGGAAGTTTGTAACCCAAGACAAATGGATACTCTCGGTGATATCAAAGGGCTATCATCTGCAATGGAATGTTTTACCTCCTCTAACTGTGATTCCTCAAGGGAAAAGATTCTATCTGCAAGGAACCAAGTTAGAAACTGCTCTGCTAGCCATCCAACAATTGCTAGACAAAAGAGCTATCGTAGAACTAGATCCATCAGACACTTCAGAAGGCTTTTACTCTCCCGTTTTTCTAGTTCCAAAGAAGGATTGCGCCGATATGAGGATGATAATAGACTTGAAGATTCTCAACAAGTCTTTTCTCAAAAGACCACCCAAATTCACGATGGACTCGCTGAAGGCTATCAGGAAGCTCATATTACCCCAATCATTCTTTGCAAGTCTGGACTTGAAAGACGCTTATCTCCATGTCCCGATCCACCACAAGTCCTGGAAGTTTCTCAGATTCAGCGTAAATGGCCGCAGATTTCAGTTTCTAGTCCTGCCATTCGGAATCTCGATAGCTCCTTGGCTGTTTACCAAAATAATGGCACCAGTTCTCCATTTTCTCCACTTGAGGAAAATCTTCATCCATGGCTACTTGGACGACTTCCTGTTACGTCATCAGACTCCAGCAATTCTGCGCCTACAGCTGGATTTTGTCTCCCATGTATTCAATCACCTGGGTTGGATCATACATCCGGAAAAATCAGAGCTCATTCCTTCATCTCGCATAAGATTCCTCGGTGCTATGATAGATGCCTCCACTTCTTCCATATATATATAGTTCTGACAGAAGATCGATGGAAGGACATCCAGGTTCTTATAACCCAACTCAGGAACGGAGAACCTCACACCCTGAGGAAATGGATGTCTCTAGCGGGCTCTCTGACTTCCATTCAAGCTTTCACTCAGAGAGGCAGACTAAACCTTCGCCATCTCCAGACTTGGATTAATGCGCATCGTGCCCTACCTCTGTCAGCTCTTATCAAACCTTCTGTTCAGGTCCTGCAAGAACTAGAATGGTGGACCTTAAGAGACCACATAATGTCGGGTTGTCCTCTTGTTCCCCCTCCTCCGATTCATACCATCTATACAGACGCTTCCAACCAAGGTTGGGGGGCTCATTGGAACCAATTGCAAACCAGCGGCACTTGGTCTCAGTCCGAGATGACTCTCCATATCAACCTCCTGGAATTGAAAGCCGTTCTGCTAGCGCTGTCAACTTGGAGGTTTCAACTTGTTCACACCAGTGTAGTCATTGCTACAGACAACTCCACGGTTGTAGCTTACATCAACAAACAGGGGGGCACCAGGTCTTCACAGCTCATGCAACTCACCAGAGACCTCTATTTTCTAACAGATTCTCTTCAGATCTCCATCCAAGCGAGACACATACCAGGGAGATTGAACTTCTTAGCGGACTCCCTCTCCAGGAAGGGACAAATAGTGTCCTCAGAGTGGACTATCCACCCAGAGGTTCTTCATCTGATAGCCAATCGATGGGAGATGCCCCACATAGATCTGTTTGCTACGGCGCTCAACCACCGTCTTCCTTGTTACATAAGTCCAGTTCCCGATCCCAAGGCTTTAGCAGTAGACGCTCTCTCTTACCCATGGGACAATCTAGTAGCTTACGCCTTCCCACCATTCAAGCTAATTCCAGATGTTCTCAGCAAGATCAGAGAACATCAGTGCACACTGTTCTTGATCGCACCAGCCTGGCCGAAGAGACCCTGGTTCCCTTCTCTCCTAGAATTAGTGTCAGACCTTCCTCTCCAACTGCCACAGTGGCCAAATCTGCTTCAACAACCTCTGTGGCAAACGGACAACATCAATGTTCGGGCCTTCAACCTTCACGTTTGGCGCTTATCAAGGAATCACTGCACCAACGAGGATTTGCCAAAGAAACTTCTACAGCTATTTCCAAATCAATCAGATCCTCTACATCAAACTTGTACGATCACAAGTGGGACAGATTCCAGCTCTGGAGACGAGAGCATCAATTATCCCTCGTTCCCCTCTCTATCCCCTTGATAGCGAATTTTCTTCACTATCTTCGTCAAGACTGCAAGCTAAAAGCAGGTACTATTGAAGGCTACAGATCTGCTATTGCTTCGGTAACGGACTTAGAAGGACTATCTGTTGGCACAGATATTCCACTTGCCAAGCTAGTTCGTTCCTTTAAACTTCAAGATATGAAATTTCCAGCTATATTTCCCAAATGGGACTTAGTTCTTGTTCTCCAATCTCTTCAACGAGCTCCGTTTGAACCCACGAGCGCAGCTACTTTGAAGTTTTTATCTTGGAAAACTGCATTCCTCATTGCCTTTGCGTCTGCAGCTAGAGTTTCAGAGATCCACGCTATTGATGTATCTTCTATCTCCTTGCTGAACACTATAGTTCAGTGACTTTTAGAGCTTTACCTGAGTTCCTGGCCAAAAATCAATCAGCTACAGCGGGACCTCTGGGTCCACGAGTTTACTCTTTTCCTGCTCTCCCCCGACCAAATGGAAATAGAGATACGTCTCGATGTCTATGTCCAGTAAGAGCCCTACGCTGGTACTTAGATCGAACCCAATCCTTCAGGAAGGGACGCAGACGATTATTCCTGCCCTGCAAACAAGGAATTGATTCTGAAATTTCCAAGAACACCATAGCTTCATGGCTTAGGAAAACGATTGCCCTAGCATACTCTAATTTTGACCAATCTCAAGCGGACTTACGTTTTTCTCCTCATGAGATTCGTGCACTATCAACATCACTGGCCGCCTGGAAATCTGTCTCCATTCACCAGGTGGTTGCTTCATGCCAGTGGAAGTCTTCTACGGCTTTTACCAGAGCCTACCTAAGAGATGTCGCCCCAATGATTGGGGGCCTCTCTTCTTTAGGACCCCTGGTGACGGCCCAGCATCTCTCTGCCTGATCCTCCTCCCAGGGAAAAGGGGGGGGGGGGGGGGGGGGGGGGGGGGGGGGGGGGGGGGGGGGGGGGGGGGGGGGGGGGGGGGGGGGGGACCCGGAGAAGTTGTGACCCAGTCTCAACCTATCTACGATGATGGTGGACTTCTACCTCGATATCAGGTGGGTATCCTCAAAAGATCTCCATTTTCCTCCCGCACTAGCTTTACACGTTATTAGATAACTGTTGAGCTGCATGTAGTGGTAATTAGTGATTTGGTAGGAATCACGTTGGGACTAAATTAACAGGTTATTTATTGATTTATCCTTCCTCGAACACCTTAACCTCCCCTTTATTATACGATGGAAGAGAGATCGTACAGAGGAGCTTAAGTTTAATTTACCGTTAACGGTAAAATCCCAGATATTACGTAAATTTCGGTGAAATTTTAACATTTCTGCACGTTTTTATCGAAAATAACGGTAAAATACGATCTAAATTACGTAAAATTATTTAAAATTGGTTGTCATTTCTGGAATCAGACACCATTTGAAGGAATGTTTCACGTAATTTGGAACAAATTAAGATTTTTTAAGGGAATTATCTTCTCTTAATTCTTCCCGGTTTTGAGTTATTACCTCAAGTCCTTCAGTTGGACTACTATTATGAGAGTTTTTTCTCTGTTTTGTTGGATTCCCACCTCCTTACTTGGGATTCTGGCTAACTCAATCTAGAGGTATAGTTTACGCAATAATTATGAAACAATCACAATTATTGTTAGTAATTATAAGTAAACTTACCTCTAGATTGAGGAATTACTCCCACCCTCCTCCCCATCATCCAATTTCGTACTTTGAATAGAGTGAAGTTGACAGTTGGTTGTCAAGGGAAGTAACTCAACCGGGAAGATAATTAGGGAAATAACAACACACAGACCACTAAAAAATATTTCTTTTTTTCTTTCTTTACTCTGTACGAACTCTCCAGACGTCGAGATCAAGGCTAACTCAATCTAGAGGTAAGTTTACTTGTAATTACTAACAATACTTGTGATTGTTTCATAATTTGTATATTCTCAGGACATTTAGAAACATAATTTGTAAAGTAATCGTCACATTCAGTAATGTGTGACAAGGGTACTTTGCAAAAGAGACACGTGCAGCACATGCAGCATATGGGTTGGTATGGCGACTTGCGCTAGAGACGAGCCTTCACGCTTCGGAAGCTCTTGCTGTTTGTGTAGTATGTATTACGCAAAAAAGAGGACTCTGTTTATATACGTCAGATACCCGTAGCGCGCGCTAGTCGAAGTGATACTTCTCTTTGAAACCAAATTGCAATACGTTGTCGTGATATGAACATTATTTAACATATGCCATGTTGTAGATAAAAGATTTCTCTGGCGAATGACGTTATAAGTATATTTTCCAAAAATTTGAAACACTAACATCCGTGATGGCTCTTTAAGCATGCTTTTGCAAAAATGTCTTATTTCAACTACTAACACTTTGAATCATTACATGATTGTTATATACAATGAAAAGTGATCATTGATTGTGTGACCTTGAATATCAAATGTCATGGTCAGAAGATAGGGTCAAGGTCACCAGTTCTGAAATCACTAAATAATTTTTTTCCAAGAAGGTATCAACACCTCATAAACATAGCTTCTTTCTCATACACCTAGTGAATTTCTTTACATGTTCACATTCAAGGTCAAAGGTCAAGGCCACGATCCTTGTAAACATGATAACTTCAAACTTGTTTTGTGCTATCAGGCTCTTATTTGGTATATATGCACTATGGAGAAAGACCAAGATTTGAAAAGGTTTTCGCTAAAATCTGTCAAAGGTCAAGGTCACAGCTAGGTCACAACTTAAACATGCTTTTGTGAATAAACTGTATTTTAACTATGAATGCTTTTAGTCATTGCATGATAGTTATACACAATGAAAAATGATCTTTGGTGGTGTGACCATGAAGGTCAAATGTCAACAGGGGCGGATCTAGAGGGGGGGTGCAGGGGTGCGCACCCCCCCCCCCCCCTTTTTTTTTCATTTGACATTTTCAAAAATAACCATTGAAATGAAACTCAAAACAAAGCACCCCCCCCCCCCCCCCCCCCCCCCCCTTTTGAGATAGAGATAGTACATTTCACAATAAAATTCTGTAACACCAAGCATCAAGAAGCCGGAATACCTCTTTGCTCTGTAGCCTTCGAGGTCTGGAAAAGTGCACCCCCTGTTTCCAAAAAAGCTGTATCCGCCCCTGTGTCAAGGTCATGAGATATTGGTTAGGGTCACATTAATCCTTCGATCAAATTTTGAAATAAGAAATAGGTTTTAAGAACAAACTTGTGAAAAGTGACCCCAGTGATGATTGGTAATTACTCGAATAATGAATAATGAGTTTTTGTTTAAAAGAATTCCCATTTTATTGAGGCTGACGAGAAGAGGGAACAGGGAAAGGTGAGACCCAAGTTTTGGAGCTACTCTGCTTTTGCGGTGTCCCGCAAACGCTCATCTACGGTAGTTCCATCCGTCATTCCGTCCGGTCAATTTTCTCAAAAAACCTCAAAGATATACCAACCAAACTGTGTATAGTTGTTAACTATGTTCTTCCCATCGCGCACAGACAATTTTCAATTCTCTGAGATTTAAATGTTTTGTTGTTGCCATTGAAACGTCACTTTTTGAACTTAGTTTTATTGTGTTCAATCCGTTTTCTCGGAAACTATTAAACCTAGGTGAATGAAATTTTGGCTGTGACCATACTCTTTATCGAGTTTGAAAACAAGTTCCGAAATATTATTTTTTACGGAATTATGGCCCTTGAATCCAAAATTTAACTTCGTATCAAAAGAGCTGTGATGCTCCAATTGGGACAAGTTTTCCCGGCAACTATTTCATTTAGGTCAATGAAATTTAACATGTAAGTAGTCCAGATAAACCTTTTATCAAGTTCAAAGTCAAGTTCTGAAATATTTTTTTTATGGAGTTATTGTCCTTGAATCTGTAATTGAACTTGGTACAAATTACCACTGTGATGCCCTAAATTACCTGAAAAATATTATTTCTGGGTGAATGAAATTTTATAATAACAAAGCCAGTTCCCGTAAATATTTTGGACAATATTGTGATGCTTGTATCTGTTTTTTAAACATAGTACCCTTGACATCAAGAACGCTCAATTGACGGATAGCAGATGGCGGGGGTATGTGAGCCATGCTCACTTTTTTAGCTCATCAGGCCTGAAAGGCCCGATGGGCTTATGGCATGGGATGGCGTCTGTCCATCCATCCGTCCGTCCGTCTGTCCGTCCGTAAACTTTTCACTTTTTCGACTTCTTCTCCAGAACCAATAACCCTAGAGAGCTGAAATTTGATGTAAAGACTCCTTGGCCAATGGGAATTCTAAATTGTAGATTTGGTGACCCTGTGACCCCAAATAAGGGCCCCAGGGGTCATAACCTTAAAAGCTATTTTCATCTTCTTCTCCAGAACCAATGACTCCAGAGAGCTGAAATTATATGTACAGACTCCTTGGCCAATGGGAATTCTAAATTGTAAATTTGGTGACCCTGTGCCCCAAATAAGGGCCACAGGGGTCATAACCTAAAAAGCTATTTTCATCTTCTTCTCCAGAACCAATGACTCCAGACAGCTGAAATTATATGTACAGACTCCTTGTCCAATGGGGATTCTAAATTGTAGATTTGGTGACCCTGTGACCCCAAATAAGGGCCCCAGGGGTCATAACCTTAAAAGCTATTTTCATCTTCTTCTCCAGAACCAATGACTCCAGAGAGCTGAAATTTTATGTACAGACTCCTTGGCCAATGGGAATTCTAAATTGTAAATTGGGTGACCCTGTGCCCCAAATAAGGGCCACAGGGGTCATAACCTAAAAAGCTATTTTCATCTTCTTCTCCAGAACCAATGACTCCAGACAGCTGAAATTATATGTACAGTCTCCTTGGCCGATGGGGATTCTAAATTGTAGATTTGGTGACCCTGTGACCCCAAATAAGGGCCTCACAGGCCATTACCTAAAATCCTTTTTTCATCTTCTTCTCCGGACAAAAAGATCTAGAAGACTGTGATATTGTATGCAAACTCTTTAGCCAATGGGGATACTAATATGGGCCACAGCCTACAAAACCTTTGAAAATGAATTTTGAACTGATATTTTATGTGCACTTCATTCACTTTATTTGAAATGTATGTCCACTTGAGATAACAATCTACATTGTGGACATGTTTGTCAAATTGATGTAATCAATGTGAAATGAGAACTATTGAATAGCCTATGAACTGAAAATTGTGACAAGGCATAAAGGACTAAATTGAAGAGGAGTTAAGAATTATTTTATTTTACATGAGATATGTGAACTGCATATGACTGGTGATGAAATGATAAGATAAGATTATTTTCATCTTCTTCTCCAGAACGAAAAGACCTAGAAGGTTGTCATGTTGTGTAATGAGTCTTAAGCCAATGGAGATTCTAAATTGTAGATTTGATGACCCTGTGGCCCCAAATAAGGGCCTCACGGGCCATTACCTAAAATCTTGTTTTCATCTTTTTCTCCAGAACAAAAAGATCTAGAAGGCTGTAATATTGTATGCAAACTTTTTAGCCAATGGGGATTCAAACTTGTAAATTTGGTGACCCTGTGACCCCAAATATGGGCCACAGCCTAAAAAAAACCTTTGAAAATGAATTTTGAACTGATATTTTATGACACTTCAACCACTTTATTTGAAATGTATGTCGACTTTAGATAACAATCTACATTGTGGACATGTTTGTCAAATTGATGTAATCAATGTGAAATGAGAACTATTGAATAGCCTATGAACTGAAAATTGTGTTCTTTTATTTTACATGAGATATGTGAACTGCATATGACTGGTGATGAAATGATAAGATAAGATTATTTTCATCTTCTTCTCCAGAACGAAAAGACCTAGAAGGTTGTCATGTTGTGTAAAGAGTCTTTAGCCAATGGAGATTCTAAATTGTAGATTCGGTGACCCAGTGGCCCCAAATAAGAGCCCAGTAGGCCATTACCTAAAATCCTGTTTTCATCCAGAACAAACTAGAAGGAATATTTTGTTCAGAATGTTTAGATGTTTGGATGACAAGGCTTAGAACCGAGATTGTTTAGCCAAGGTGATTCAAAATTGTACTATGTACCATGAGATTCATCACATTGCCTGTTCTCTTTAAGCCTTAAACAGTTAGATCAGTGCTGCCAGTGTTTAGTGCAAGCAAGAGTCTATTACATAATTTGGCGGTAAAATACAAAAAACACAGCTGGCTTGTAGCCAGAGCCAAGGGGTCAGAATATTGCATAATCTCCTGTGTGTTGACCTTGCTGAGTGCTCTCTCTCAATTAAGACTAAGATTTGTCAGGGTTAGGGATTGTGCATTATATTGAGACAACATATTTCTGTCTTCATCATCAAACAAAATTAACTCTGATGAGCTACAGAGCCCATGGCTCTATTTTTTATTTTCTCGTTATTAATGCAGTATTGAACTTAGTGCTTAGCATAAGTGAAAAATAAGGGTAATTTGACTAGGTTGGATTGAAAGTTTGAGCAGGGGACATCACAGTGCATCACATGCACATATTTCTAGTTCTCATTATATCAGAATCGTTTATTGGAAGGAACATGTCTGTCCACAGTACATAAACTTAAGTACTGTTTTAGTTTCCATTCAAATTAATAAAATAAAATAAAATATAAACAATTAAAAAGAAATGATAGACTAAACCTTAAAGAGAAGCTCATCTGAAAGTATGAATAGAGTACAGTTTAGCTAGTTTTGTACAGGGCTGGACATCATGTCTTGTCATGCAGGTCATGTCTAAACAAACTAAAGACAACTTATTTACTATCATTTATGTTTGTTTTGATAAAGTAAGCCTACAAGCATTCATCCATGTATAAAAAAAAGAAGCACTTGCATCTAAGTGTCGCCTCAGGAAATCGACCCTTGAATTTGAATTGAAAAAAATCTCAGGAGGTTGAAATGTTGTTACAAGGTTGGTGGTTGATTGAACATATCACGCTCTGAGTTCATATTCACTGAGATTAACATAATTTATGAAGAGACATATTTCAACAATATTTTAATTGAATACTTTATAACAATTATGTCTTTCTAAATGAACGAAGATACTGTCAGAAGTTAATAATGTTCTTTCAAATCTACAACGGTAAACTCCCAGTGACAATCTTTGAAATTTAATTCCTAATTCCATTTTCAAAACAGCAAGATATAATTTAAATAGCTCTGAATGACAATAAATTTACAGCCGAACGTATTCTTATGCAAGATCATTTTTACCTGACACAGAATTATAAAGTTTTTATTGTAAGGTTTGAAGCAAAGTTAGCTCGAAATATCGATCCGATCTGTGTTGAAGTTTCACAAGGCAGAATTTGTATATCAAGTGAGGGTTCTAACGCCACAAAGGTGACAAAGACATATTTCTACTCTCAGTTTGATTGCATAGTTACCTCAATTAAATTGTGACAGTTGTATAGCTTGTGCCCAATCTGTTTTATTCACTCAGTTATTCATAGGCCTAAATATAGAAACCTTCGCTGTAATTACGTTGTCATTTTACAGGAGGAGCGTTGCAACAGAGCTGTATTGCAGTATGTAGAGAGCAGGGTACAGTACATACAGAAAGTGTATATGTTCCGTGCAATCTAGGAATCATCACAATCTTCAGATTGTGAGCTCACAATCTGCAGATTGTTCGAACAATCTAGGAATGATCTGAACAATCTAAGAATGATCACAATCTAGGAATTTGTTTCCTTGCAGTTGTATGTTGTAGATTGTGAGCATATATTCTGTTTTATCTACCGACTGTATTGGTTGATACATCTACCGACTAGAGTAATGTCCGGCAATTTTGTCCAGTCTTGATATTTTGTCCACTTTTCAAAAAGGCGAATTTACAGCCTGTCCTACCCTCAAATCATTGTCTCGTTTGTTATTTTTCTTACTAAGAATAGCAGACGATTGATATTAGTCACATGGTACATACCGTATTGTTGAATGGTTGATACAACATGACGAAGTTGTTATGTCACGATCTTCCCGCCCGCAAGACTTGAAAACGACATAAACAGGTGGACGAAATTATAATACAGTGTCTCCAATACTTAAATCTGTGTGGACGATATTACGAGATTGGTGGACGAAATAACACGACGCATACCGAGGTCGATTTCTTGATTGTGAAGGCTTCCCAAATAGTTTTTCTATCTTATCAACAGGCTACAGGGGTCGATTCCTAGATAGTGAGGAGCTTTCAACTCGTATCTCAATCTTATCTACCGGCTACAGGGGTCGATTCCTAGATTGTGAAGGCATCTCAAATAGTTTTTCTACCGTATCAACAGGCTACAGGGGTCTATTCCTAGATTGTGAGGAGCTTTCAACTCATATCTCTATCTTATCTACCAGCTACCGAGGTCGATTCCTAGATTGTGAAGGGTTCTCAAATAGTGTTTCTATCTTATCTACCGACTACCCGGGTAAATTCCTAGATTGTGAAGGCTTCTCAAATAGTTTTTCTATTTTATCTATATACTAGAGGAGTTGATTCCTAGATTGTGAAGGGTTATGATATTTCATCTAATGACTACAGGGGTCGATTCCTAGATTGTGAAGGGTTCTGAAATAGTTGTTCTGTCTTTCCAATAGACTACATGGGTCTGTTCCTAGATTGTGAAGGGTTATGATATTTCATCTAACGACTACAGGGGTCGATTCCTAGATTGTGAAAGGTTCTCAAATTGTTCTTCTTTCTTACCAATAGACTACATGGGTCTATTCCTAGATTGTGAAGGGTTATGATATTTCATCTAACGACTACAGGGGTCGATTCCTAGATTGTGAAAGGTTCTCAAATTGTTCTTCTTTCTTACCAATAGACTACATGGGTCTATTCCTAGATTGTGAAGGGTTATGATATTTCATCTAATGAATACAGGGGTCGATTCCTAGATCGTGAAGGGTTCTCAAATAGTGTTTCTATCTTACCAAATAACTACATGGGTCGATTCCTAGATTGTGAAGGGTTATGATATTTCATCTAACGACTACAGGGGATGATTCCTAGATTGTGAAAGGTTCTGAAATAGTTTTTCTATCTTATCAACAGACTACATTGGTCGATTCCTAGATTGTGATGGGTTATGATATTTCATCCAGTGACTACAGGGGTCGATTCCTAGATTGTGAAGGGTTCTCAAATAGTTTTTCTATCTTACCAGTAGACTACATGGGTTGATTCCTAGATTGTGAAGGGTTATGATATTTCCACTAATGACTACAGGGGTCGATTTCTAGATTGCGAAGGGTTATGATATTTCCACTAATGACTACAGGGGTCGATTTCTAGATTGCGAAGGGTTCTCAAATAGTTTGCTACTGACGTTCTCGTCCCCATAAACACCTCCACCCTCCCAATATCGGACATTTATTTACTTATTTGCCCAAAATTGTGCCAAAATGTCAATAGTTAATCTTCTCAGAAGTATATAGTAGTTTTCCCTTTTCTTTATTCTCATTATATCAGAATCGTTTATTGGAAGGAACATGTCTGTCCACAGCACATAAACTTAAGTACTGTTTTAGTTTCCATTCAAATTAAAACAATATAAACAATTAAAAAGAAATGAAAGACTAAAACTTAAAGAGATGCTGATCTGAAAGTATGAATAGAGTACAGTTTAGCTAGTTTTGTACAAGGGTGCACATCATGTCTTGTTAGCAGGTCATGTCTAAACAAACTAAAGACAACTTATTTACCATCATTTATGTTTGTTTTGATAAAGTAAGTATACAAGCATTCATCCATGTATAAAAAAGGAAGCACTTGCATTTAAGTGTCGCCTCAGGAAATCGACCTTTTGAATTGAAAAAAATCTCAGGAGGTTGAAATGTTGTTACAAGGTTGGTGGTTGATTGACCATATCACGCTCTGAGTTCATATTCACTGAGATTAACATAATTTATGAAGAGACATATTTCAGCAATATTTAATTGAATACTTTATAACAATAATGTCTTTCTAAATGAACGAAGATACTATCAGAAATTAATAATGTTCTTTAAAATCTACAACGGTAAACTCCCAGTGACAATCTTTGAAATTTAATTCCTAATTCCATTTTCAAAACTGCAAGATATAATTTAAATAGCTCTGAATTAAAATAAATTTACAGCCGAACGTATTCTTATGCAAGATCATTTTTACCTGACACAGAATTATAATGTTTTTACTGCAAAGTTTGAAGCAAAGCTATCTTTGTTAAGTTTCACAAGGCAGAATGTGCATATCATGTGAGGGTTCTAACACCACAAAGGCGACAAAGACATATTTCTACTCACAGTTTGACTGCATAGTTACCTCAATTGAATTGTGAAAGTTGTATAGCTTGTGCCCACTACGTTTTATTCAATCAGTTATTCATAGGCCTAAATATAGAAACCTTTCCCTGTAATTACGTTGTCATTTTACAGGAGTGTTGCAACAGAGCTGTATTGCAAAATGTAAAGATCAGGGTACAGTACTTACAGAAAGTGTATACACCTATGTGAGTATCTTAGTTAAAATAGTTAGTGAAAATATCATGTTATGACTTGTCGAGGTTAATTGCGTTAAAATCTTGAGTTTTGTTGGAGCATTCTAATTCTTGTAGACTAACATTTATTACAGAAAACATTTGATTGCTTTATGAAATTATGTTTGAAACGAAACTACGAAAAAATAAAGGATTATTAATCCTAATTGACTAAAAGCTTTCGATACAGTCTCCAAGAAATTTATAATGATGGTATTAGATAAATTTGGATTTGGAAACAACATATTGAAATGGGTTAATATTCTAATATCGAATGCCTCATCGTGTATTGTTCAGAATGGTCATCTATCAACATTTTTAGCTCATCAGGCCTGAAAGGCCCGATGGGCTTATGGCATGGCATGGTGTCCGTCCGTCCGTCCGTCCGGCCATCCGTAACCTTTTCACTTTTTCGACTTCTTCTCCAGAACCAATGACTCCACAGAGCTGAAATTTTATGTGCAGACTCCTTGGCCAATGGGGATTCTAAATTGTAGATTTAGTGACCCCATGACCCCAAATGGGGTCACTGGGGTCACATCCTTAAAAACCTATTTTCATCTTCTTCTCCAGTTCCAAAGGGTCTAAAGAGCTGAAAAGTTGTATGACTCCTTGGCCAATGGGGATTCTAAATTGTAGATCTCGTGACCCCATGACCCCAAATGGGGTCACAGGGGTCACATCCTTAAAAACCTATTTTCATCTTCTTTTCCAGTTCCAAAAGGTCTAAAGAGCTGAAAAGTTGTATGCAGACTCCTTGGCCAATGGGGATTCTGTATTGTTGATCTTGTGACCCCGTCACCCAAAAACTGGTCACAGGGGTCACATCCTTAAAACCTTATTTTCATCTACTCCAAAACAAATGTACCTAGAAGGCTGTTATATTATGTGCAGACTCTTTAGCCAATGGGGATTCTAAATTTTAGATTTGGAGACCCTGTGGTGCCTCAAATAAATGCCTCAAGCCATGACCTAAAAATCTATTTCAGTCTTCATCATTAAACAGTATAAACCCTGATGAGCTACAGAGCCCATGGCTCTATTTTTTTACAACAAAAGGGGGTGTAGACAAGGCGATCCAATCTGTCCATACTTGTTTTTATTCGTTGCTGAGATACTAGGAAAAATGATAAGAAACAATGAAAATATAAAAGGTATTATCCTCAACGAAATAGAACACATTATTGGTCAATATGCTGACAACACTGAACTATTCCTAGATGGTTCGGAAACCTCTCTTAAGGAAATACTGCAAGGCCTAAATCAGCCAGTAATGGAGACTGGCAAGAGTTATGTCTTGCATTGGGAAGTTGCCTAATCTAAAGCATAGCAACCATTTTTTAAGCGCTAGTTCTGGTATTTTGTGTTCTTTGACGTCATAAACAACTGATTATGACGTCACTGTAGCAGGGCATCGATAGAAAGACAGACATATTTCTGGCTCATTTCATGCAATTAAAAAGGAGATTGGTAATGAAGAAATTATTCGACTCGAAAGTGTGCCATATGACTTTAACGAAACTCATGAAAATCCGTGTACAATCCTCGCTTACGCTCGCTATATAAAACCACATCCATACACACAAGTCATATGACACAGTTCCTCATGTCATTGTTTTTATCATCAAATCAAACGATTACAGTATTCTGAACTAAGCATACACCGAATATGTCTTATGGAAAATAATGCATTGTAATGTATACAATGAAATAACTACTTGAAGTTCGAATTTAAAAAATATTTCGGTCTTACAGTTCCAATACCATAGCTAGTCTTGCGAACCAAGTGGACACATGATACTTTTTTAAATATCTCTTGGATACGTGCAATAATTGCATTATGCCATTTGATATAAAAATGCCAAAAAAATTTTTCACGTAGAGACAGAAATGTATTGCATCAGTACAATATGTAATGGAGAATGCATGAGGAGCTGTGGATTCGTTAAAAATAATCAACGAGCCCCGAAGGGGCGAGTTGATTATTTTTAACGAATCCACTGCTCCGAATGCATTCTCCATCTTAATCCATGTATGACGTCACGAAACATGCATATGTGATCATTTTACATTTGAAACAATAAATTTCAATTATGGAATACCACGATCAATTATTTTGCAAATTTCGGTGCATATTCATCGGATATGGTACAAATAGCTGCGATCCTCATGAAATGAATTCTTCCACGCACGTGCAGCGCAAAACTTCCACGCGAAGCGATGTGATTGACAGCTAAAATTTGCCTTTCCATGCCTTCCGTGCATTGAATAGACCGCGGGATTCTTACTGACAAACAATCCTAAGGTTTCTGACAGCGTCTTGTGGCCTAGTGGTTAGAAGCGCTGATACCGGAAGGGTTGCATGTTCGATTCAAGGTTCATGCATTACAAAAATTAATTTGTCTATGGTTGTCTAGATATTTTGAGATCCTATCCTATACGTTAAGACAAAACACATCAGTCTCGAAAAATGTACCATTACTGAAAATGTCTAAACCTAACACCCCTCCTGACTGGGACAGTCAATGACCAGTAGATTCCTAAATAATAATCAACTGATAACACAATAGAGTGACGTCATGACCATGGATTAACTACAGCGATAACGGAAATCGATTGGTTTCATTAAAAATCGAGTACTTCATACCAGTTTCATCCTTTCATCCATTTTCTCATCGTTGACCATGTTGATGATTGAACTGAAAAATGGTATACATTTGTACATGCAATCTCATTAATTCAGATCGCACTTCTGGTGTGAAACGGTAGTGTAACATAATGCACCATAATCACTAGCTGATTTTAATGAGATTGGGTATACCTAATGAGTGTTGGAATCGAGTCAATTCCATCATTAATCTTCTATGTTAGTTCATTTCACACCTATGTTACAATGACATGTTGATTGGTGTCTTGAGTAAATTCAATAAGTTCATACACAAATAGTGCAATTCAAATATTTGAACAGACCAATTAGACGTAAGAGCTTATACAATGTCCTCATGTTGACGTCACATCATTAAGCAACAAACAACTGTATAATTGTAATAAAGTGTTGTATTAACCAAACGTAAATTACATATATAAAAATAAACACTGAAATGACAAATATATAATCTCTAAGATATGTACGTCTTAAAGGCGCTGTAGCACGCCGTTCTTACTTTTTAGTGCTTCAACAAAAAGGTAAGTAATTGTTACCAATGGTTAAATAATACAACTGAATGAATTAAAATAGTTCTAAAGGAATATACATGGTTCTTTAAAGCAATGCAAGTCCATTTCCCACGGAGAGATCATTTTAAGGTGTTTGAAGGCAGTTCAAGTGATCTCACAGATGTAGCGAAACCTTGACACTCGAAGTAGGGTTTTAAATATGGTACAATGTTGGCATGGTCGACCATCTTGCTGTCTGAAATCTCAAAATTTCATGTATCATACAAATCTACTGATAACCATTTTCTACGGATACGGAGATGTTTTATCTTTAACATAACAATATTTTTTATAAACTTTGAATAATAAATGGCAAATATGAGAAAACATAACATGTCAAACCATGTACATATGTTTTGGAACTCTTTGTATTGATTGAGAGTATGATTCAGTAACTGAAAACAATAATTTACCTTATTGTGATATTACGTTATTTCAGTAAGAACGGCATGATACAGCGCCTTAAAAGACATAAAAACATCTAAATGTATGTAAAAGCGCACCAGTCAAGAGGGACGTAGCCAGTGATATACATGTATTACTTTGAGCACAGGTCTCAAACAGGAAGACTGCCAACCCGAGTTTCCAGAGTTTGTTGAAGCAATCTACAATAAAAACAGGAGTTTCCCTTCATCTGCTTTGTCATACATATAAGTTACATGTACATAGACTAGTTTCTCTAAGGGTAGTATTCGTTTGCCGTTTAAAGATCTTGTGATCATATGGGACTTCTTTAATTGTGTTTTCTGCAGCAATAACATCTAGCAAACTGGAAACATCGCTTGTGCTAACATTGCATAAAGGTTATGTTCATGCAGACTTACAGTTATATTTTCTAGGTCAACTGATGCACGGATATATCTAGTCTGACATTCAGCCTCTCAAACGAATTTTTTGTTCAAATTTTAAAATTTGAATGAAAAAAGGGAGCTTCTTAGATCGATGTGTTAATTGTCAGCCTCAATCTGAGCTCTGTAGACTTGCCTCATTGTAGACTTGCCTCGGCTCTTTAAATTTAAGGTGTCTGGATGACTGACTAGGAAATATCCAGGAGGTGACGTTTTGTATTTTGAAATCTATAAAACCACTCATGCATTCATTTGTGAACATTTGTAAGAGATATATGGTGATTTGTTATCCATATTGGAATACATAATACAGAATTTGTATACTAATTTTACTACATTCTGTCAACTGTATGTATAACCCAAAAACATTCACTTTGGTTTCATGAACATCGTATGACACACTTAATCGTGTACAAAAGTTCATCCAGTGTGTTTCATAAAATTGAACTTGATTTTAATACATTCCAACATACCATATGTGCTGGTTACAGAACAAATAATTTCACTCAACTTCTATATTCATTCATCCCCCGTCCAAATACATGATAATTACCAGTATCCAATTGAAATCGAAAAAACATCATTGTGCATGTGCAGGGACCGAAACTACCCAACCGATTTACATGCACAGTATATATGACCTATGATATATGACCAATGTAACATTATCAACCCCAATATGTCCTTTTGTCTGTTACAAAAATAATTCTGTAATTTCGATTGACGCATTGTCCGGTTTTCGATCAGAAATCACTACTTTTTCATTCATATCAATGTTCTTAGTTGTCTATAAACAGAATGGCATTTTTTGGTAACAATCAGTACCTCTCGATAAAACAACACCATTTTAGCGTTTAGAATATGTGACCCAAAACAACACAATGGATGTACCTTCAAGCAATAAATCACACATTTGGGTTACGGGAGGAAGAATGGATACATATCCAATATCAGACAACGGCACGTTTGTCAAATTTTACGAGTGCTTCAAAGTTTATATTTGTGGAACATAAAATCCATAAAATGTGATATACTGTTAACCAGAAAAGGGTATTCATTTCAAAGTAATGTTGCAGTTAAATAGTGTTTTGATGATCGATAAATCAATTCATTTTAGATAATTGATTCACATGGCTAAGAGCCATATGTTTTGTAGACAGAACCTGTAACTTCTTTCAAACCACTATTAATCATGTTGAAAGTATCAACACATTTCGAATACCAAATTGTCAATTAAAATGCATTGTGAAAGCTTATAATGTTGATATGAATGATGATATAATGGTTCAATATTCAGGCGAGCGTGAAAAGGTAACCCAAATGATCAATCTTAATTAATACAATACGATGAGCTCATTTCGACCGGTATCTGTCTTTTCAAGTGGAAGTTTGCATATTTATGTATGAACGAAAACAATAGAATGGTGCAATGCTCAACATGTTAACATCTCAGTGTATTGACATCAACATAAGTCATTGTCTTTCAATCATGTTCGTGAATTGCCTCGAGGCCTTCAATTGGTTGTCAGATTCAGATTCAGTTTCTTTATTACTTTTTATCTTTACAAATAATTGGTACATAATAAAGACGGGAATTGGTACAGGTGGATAGAGACTAAACAATGATCATAATAAATTATTTTCACTCCAGGACAATGAGGTCTCTGAGGGTTAACGAGTTCATTGTGTGATCAATGATATCATTCGACATTATAATGAAAATTTCTAATGGCTTTAAGTTAAATCAGCTTTTCAAGTGAAGAACTTTCGAGAAAAAGAGTGTTAACATTTGACTCAAATTCGAAATGTTGTTAGATTTAGAATAATTTGGATCAAGATGGTAGTTTAGAGCAGGGCCAATTGTAACACTTTGTAATAAACTGGTTATATAACATGGTTATAATTGCTTACTTGTGATTAGACCGTCAAGTAAACTGGTACTTAATGGTACGTTGACATTTGGCTTTATATTTAAGTGCCATTTGGGCTTCTGCAAGGAGTAGTTATAAAGTTATGACTAATTAATTGCAAGCACTGCTAGTGTTACACTCGACTCCGATCATGGGGCAATTGTAACAGGGAGGTCGATCAATTTTAAAAATGTATTAAAAGGAAAATGAAAAATATTTTCAAAAATAGATTAAAAGCTAGACTGTTCGAATATATCATTATGTATAGAGTTTGAAATAAAATACAATTAAATATTCATCATCAATAGCAATCATAATTTAACTTGTATACGATTCGTATAGTGCTGAGCTTAAATCAGTTTTCAAAATTCGCATCAAAATATTTACACAAAGGGTTGTTCTGTATTAAACTTTATCAAAATTGTACCAAAATGTTCATCAAACTGTTGACGAAACTAAGAATTTGTATTGTAAATCGACATCACCTGACAAGTCCATGCCAGCTAACAAATGGTTGCAATTGGTTTTTGGAGTTAATATTATTAAAAATATATTGGTTGTATTCACTTTGCTCATACAACGGAATTTCGCGTATTTTTATAATGAGAAAAATATAAATAGAGATTTTTACCCGAGGAAGTGTGTCATATGTCTTTTACGAAACGAGTGTGATTTTTTGTTTTGCCTGAGCGAGAGCGAGGGCTATACAGATATTTGTAATGTATTTGTATATGTCGTAAAAGTCATATGACACACTTCCGAGTGTATTAATTTCTTTATAACCCGTTCTATTCCTTTTTTTTATTTCTGTAAAAATAGTAATGAAACGGCCCACTTCTCTTGCTACGACAAGTTACACTGACGTCACAAACAATCGTTTTATGACGCCACAGACGATACAATACTGTAAGACGTGATGGAACAATGGTTGCTAAGCAAACGTGATATGTGCACATGTGCTCATATCAATAATATTAACTTGGTTATTTTCAACCACATGGGTAATAAACGCATATATTTCCCCTATAGAAGCTATCTCGCCGCTAGGGCTGCAATACTGCCGAAGCGGCGTTATACAATAACTCACTCACTCACTCAGCCTATAGAAGCTTAAATGGCGTTAAACAATAACTCACTAACTAAAAGCATACAATCTTTCCCAACTAGGTGGAACTCAATGAAGTTCTCTTACTTTGCCTAACTTTTATTTTAAAAACTTATTTTTTTGCAATGCTGGCGAATTTGAGTTACTATATGCATCATTTTGTTAATGATCAGATAACCATTAGAAAGTCAATTTGAATTTCTCTGATGTTAATCATTCCTCAGAAAATGTATTTTAACTAAAAGTATTAATGAATTGCTTGATTGAGATTATTCCAAGCCAGGGTAAACATGTCTCCATTTGAGTGTGTCGAGATATTTTACTTGTTTACTTGTTCAAGCAATCGATGTATTGCGTTTCAATAGATGATTGTCATTAAATTCAATATTTCAATATGTAAGAAATGTTATCTTTGAACGTCCTTTTTTTGTCAAATCTCACACTGTTTTGATTAACTAAAGTTGTTTTGACAATAGCAAGGCAGAACTTGGGGGTGAGGGTATGCTGTAAGATAAGATTCATTTGGACGCAAGAAATGATTATTTATACACAAAAGGGCCAGGCATAATATTGATATATTGCACGGGTCAATTGTAACTCTGAATTACAACTGCCCCCAACGTCAGTAGCCATGTTTCACGTCACTTCAAGGGTTAATCACGTACGTTTTTTCTGCTTCAAGATACTACATACCACTCAAATATATCACATAACTTATGAATCTTATATCTAACAACACAATTCGGATCAAAACGATGTCTTATGTTTTCCGAAATATTTACTTGCAACTGCAAAAATCGATTTTTTTGTCTTTTGGGTTTGGAGAGTAAGAGAGTGTAGATAAGATAAGAGAGTATAGAATGAGTTGATGAGTAAAATGACAGGTTTGAATGATATAAAGGCCTTTAAAAACCTGCAACTGCGCTATAAATAGCGCGAGATTCTGCGAGAGCTCACAAATATGGAGTGGGAGTTTCAAATCAGTCACCTCTCCACTTGGGAGGTTGTTTAGCTCATAACTTAATAATCAGTGTACTTTATATATTTTAATTTGTCACAGTAGCAGTTCATAACAGTGTGGGGAAATTTACCAAGAATTGCTGAAAACAAACCTGCCATTTTATAGTTATAATAAGAATTTGGTTATTTCCATTTGAAAATTTTCGTTTGAGTGACAGGGTCAGGGTTCATGTGTCAGGGGTTATGTTTACAAGCATCGGTTTACTCACTGACAATTATGGCGGGAACCAGCCGCTCTCTGCATACATAGAGACAAAATACATGGTATCAACTGAAATACATGCTTATAAATAATAAAGATAAATCACTTACTGAACGTAATGTTACTGCCATTTGTGTCCCATATAAGCCAACCCTGGGGGGTTTGGGTACAGTTCACGAACTAAGTTTAGAACGCAGATTGGCATAATCTGCCTGTCACTTGTTCTTCCCTCCCATACCACTTCTCCTTGTATATCAGCCTCTCCAGTTAGGCGAGTTTTCTTTATCTGATAAAGAGGAATTTGCCAAACACCTCTGTCATTTAACATTTTCCAGAATTTTTTGTATTTTACCCTTCGGAGACCCGAATTATTAACATGTGGTGCTTGGCCATTTCCAAACCATCGTTGTTTCTTTTCAGTCACACATGGGGTACAGAAACAATGTTCACACTGTCCTGGTAGTAAATCTAACCCATTGTTTTCAGTAGTATCCTCCTCTCTATTGTCTACACTGGGTCCAGGGGTAACTTGTTCATTCTCACTTGACTCTGTGTTTTCTTGTTGTTCAGAAGGCATTTCTACATTATCTTCTATTTCTTCACTAATAATTTCTAGATCCCAGTCAAAATGCATGAATAATCCCTTTATAGCTTCCTCTTGTTCTTCAGTAAGACGAATGGTTACTAATTTATGTATCTCCATCTTGGCTGCCTTAGCAGTACTGAAGCAATGAATAAAAAGAGTGGGAACTTGGTGTATAGCGTGACTCTGTGTCTTATCTTATATAAACATCCTGCGCCTAATTGATACAATGACAGATATAAGCAACCTTATCCTTGCAGTGCCAAATTACTAATTTAGTTTCATCCTCCATGAAAGTAGGATCCATGTGATGGTGAATTTCTAACTATGGAAACAAATTCTGCTGAAAACACTTCCACTGCAAATAGTAATAGCGAATGTCAAGAAAGAATACGTGAAGTTAATCGACTCCAGAATCCAAGAAAGAGAAGGCCTTCTGATAATCAAACTGCACAGCGACAGAGAAATGTTAAAAGAAAACAGTCATCAAAAAATCAGAAGGCTCGACTTTCATTCTACTATCAAAACGAAAATGAAAAACTGGAACTGTTCAATAAGATGGATTCAGTCAAAATGTTGATTGGAGAGGGGAGAATTTCACAGGTGACGACATCCCAAGTTTTGAACACTGTCTTTGACTTTTACCTGTCTGCGAATTGCAAGGGCACCCCTATACAAAGCACAAGCACCTCTACCGATGACACTCACCCGAAGAGTTATCACTATTCTTCTTTTGATAACAGCCTAAATGAGGATATGTTTCTGTGTACACCATCAGCTGTGGGACAGTTGACAGACACAATACAGAACCATGTGGCAAGGTGTGGCTGTCAGGTACGGGCAGAGGACAGTACAAAAGTGAGACTGGCACAAAAGGTCAAACTGACCTGCAGTAAAGGACACAAACTTGACTGGTATTCATCCCCGTATGTTGAAGGAGGAAAATTGCTTGTTAATCTGAAAGCATTGCATGGTTACTTTGTGTCCGGTATGCTTCCGACACAACTCACTAAATTCTCGGAAGGAGCAGGTTTAGGGGTAGTTGGTGAGAGGTACATGTCAGATCTACAAACAACATATGAAGATGTTGTCGAGAATCTCGCATCAAAATCTGTGGAAAGTGCACTAAATGAAGAAATTGCTCATTCTGTAGCTGCTGGCATGAACGAAGGCATAGGGATTATGACAGACGCCAGACATTGTTGGAGACGAAATGCAAAGTTTTCTGATATTGTTTGTTTAGGAGACAAAACACACAAACTCCTGAGATTAGAAACCATTTCTAAAGATGATGATCCCGTCACCCAAAGACATGAATGCCTTGGAGTGCAAAATATCTACAAATATTTGGATGAACAACAAGTACCTGTCCTGGTACATGCTCACGACAGCAATGCCTCTGTAACGAAGTTTGTGACAAACAGAGGAGACACTCAAAATGCTAACGACACCTGGCACATGGCAAAAGCGATAGGGAAAAGTATCAAAAAAATGAATGGCTCGGGGTAACAAGTCGACAACCCACACATTGTGGTTTTTTTAGATAATCCTTTTTTGTGGGTTGCAGATGGTCACTTTACCATATTTGAGTCCGTTATCTCCCCTGAACTTAATAACAATCGAGTTGCCATCATTCCCATATTTAAGATAAGGCACGTTCCTCCTTTCCATTTGTGCAAGAGTGTGATAAGCCACAAAAAACATGGCGTCTGATGAGACTGTATTGCCGGAAATTTCATCACACACTGATGTTAATGACAGCAAAAGTTATCTAAATTATGGCAAACCACCACAGGAATGAGACTATGAAAGTTCTGACGATATATTTTTTACAAAGACTATATTTTTCACCATCAATTATTTTATGTGGTTTATCCTGTTTTTGCTAAAGTTCAATATTTGGTATAATTGGTATCCCACAAAAAAACTTTAAACTCGATTTTCTCAAAAGTAACTTTTTGTGGGTTGTCGACTTGTTGCCCCGAGCCATTCAAATTACAAGTGGTGCCAAAAAAAAATGAAGGAAAATTATGGTTCTTTGATTTAAATGATAAGGCTGCATCCATTCGGACACACATTTACTGGGCATTGAAGAATTGTAACAGAAATCCACAGTTGCTTCGACAGAATATTGACAACATCGTCAACCATTACAAAGGATGTCACAAAGCCTGTCATCTGACATCCAGGTGCCGAAGTGACCCTCATTATGAGCCACAGCGAAAGCCTATAGTAAATGAAAAAGCAGAAGAGGCTCTCACTTCGTACCTGCATTCACTACCTGTATACAAGCGAGCAGAGCTGTTTGCAGCATGCAAAGACACGCACTATGTGGAATCATTTAACAATGCCATACTGCAGTTTGTAGACAAGAGAGTTGTGTTTGGAGAGAAAACCTACAAACTCAGAGTCCAGTTAGCTGTGCTTGACTGGAATGAAAATGTCGACAGGCCAATAACATCAAGACGGTTGACAGAGAATATCAAAAGACAAAGAGCCCAACTAGGCTATCCAGTCCACAAGAAGAAAACATTCCAATATCGAGATGTGTTGTGGCTCATGTGGCTGGAGCATTTCTATGAATACCAAATTGTGTAAATACATTCCCTGTAACTGTAACTTTTAACTATTTGGATTTTGAAAGCGTGTTATTCTTCTACTGTAGCAGAATTTTCTTTTATGTGACAATCAATAAGGAGACGCCTGTTGATGTGTTAAAGAACAAGATGCGTAAGTTGAACTGTATGTCTCTCATTCTTACATGTATGTGTCAGCTGTAGTACTGAGGCCCCGGCCCTATACCAGTCAGCATGCCTCGGCTAACATGTGCTTCACTAAAAATAGACACCTAAACTCTGCTTCCACTCTGGCAGTGAGGCGATGCCACGCCTTCTCAGAGAAGGAATGCGCGGTAGGGCCCTACCGCGAGTTGCGGGGTTCAAGCTTGAACCACCGCCATTACAAAGAGAGCAACACCCTTCATACATCTGCTAGAAATGCCCAGTGTTTTGTACAGTTCGAATCTTCTAACGTGAACATAAGGTAAGTACTGAACGTGATGATAAAACAATCCTTTCTTTAATACCTTCTCTTGTAGTAATGGTCCCTGTAGTAATGATATTTGTTTGAAAGTTTGTCAAGACGGTGTGACTGTGAGCTGAACTTTGTACTCATGAAGTTTGACATGATTGTTACTGTAAACTTTATTTCTTCGTTGTGAGGTTTTGATCATATTTGACATTTCAATAAATGTAACTTGGCTGCACTACATGAACAGTTTCAAGAAGATAATTCACAAGTTTCATAATTCAATAGGTCTTTGATTTGTCAATTTTCTTCCTTGTCTGGTATGCAATGCATTGTGGGTAGTGTAAGGCCGCTCTAAAATCGGAAGGGAAGCTCTATACTAAACTTGCGAGAGTGACTGCGTCAAACGCAGATATTTTGTCTTTTATATCAATTTAGCGTTATTGTGATGCACTATTTCCAATCAGTCAATATGACAAATTGTCAATTAAAAGGGTTGTGGACGGAACGGCGACACGACACGACCCCCCCCCCCCCCCCCCCCCCCCCCCCCCCCCAGTTCGTACCTGGGGCCAGGGTCGGTTCGTCCCAGTTGTCATATGACAGATATTGTTGATGCTTGATGTAATACAGTTCGTAAAGGGTTCCGGATCAGTTGATGCTTGATGTAATAAAGTTGTAAAGGGTTCCGGATCAGTTCTTACCAAAACTGGTACATCCCAGGGTCGGTTCGCCCCAGACTCATTGACCCAGACTAAAGATGAATAAAGAGATGTTTTTACATTACATGACATTGTTTGGGTATGCAATCAGCCGCTTGAAGATTTGGTACGTACTTATCGGATTACAAAAATTGAGGTAGGTGAGTTTCTGTTTGTTTGTGCAGACTTTACAACTTTTAAGTTCACTTTGTACAAAGGCGATAGAATGCCATGGACAAACACCTATTGCTATTGCACATTCACAGTAGAACACAGATAGCACCAAATTCAATCCAATCTAGTCGCTTTCTCCATAAAGAAATAGACAGACAGACAGTAACAGTTTATTTAAGTGTCACAACATACTTTTTACGGTTAAAGCTATATTTTTCCATTTTGTAAAATCAACAGAGGTAAATTAATTATTAAGAGTATTAATAAAATTGCATGTGTGGGAATCTAAAAATATAAAACGGAGGTCTGAATAAAAGCTACTGTGACGACCATGCAAACATAGCCTCTGTCAGGATGGCTAATCTTTTCAATTCATTTATTCCAAGGCAAAAGACAATTCAACAAGGTATTTAGATTCAATAACAGTTTTATTCAACAGGTAAACAAGTAACTTCAACAAGTTAAAATGAGATCAGTAAATATATATATGACCAATAATACTGCTTGCTTTTCAGTGTTTCTCCAAGATTCACATCGAATACACCTCAATGAGTGATTACTTATTCAACAGTTACATATCATAGTGAAAATCAGTATGTAATATATCACAATATTATGAAGATATGCCTATGCAAGTCAAAGATCAACTGATTCCTGAGGATTGCCTTATCAAGATGAATGCACAAGATGATATTATTGGATATTACTATGAGACACGATTATGTAAGTTTATGTTGATGCTCCTACCAACAAGATAATATACACTCTCACGAATAATCACGTCAAATTGTTAACGAGAATATCCTGCACTGCTACAATACTGTATAATACATCACTGATACTATTCTGCCAGCTCGTAATACTATCAGAAACAACACACTGAATTACTTCCTATTCACTTTCAGTGTCAACTTTATAAATATACATAACAACAATGTATACAACTCTACAACTACTATAACCATACAATACTTAAAGATTTATTCACAACTCTGCGCTTGCAGCCTGAGATTCACTCAATCTGCTTTCATCGTAAACTTATGCAAAGAAATCCCGAAACACTCCTGTGAAACTTTAATAAATACGAGGAAGTGTTCGTAACTATTCTAACTGCAGAAACGATCTTAATTATGTCCTAATATTAATTATATGAGTCTACTCGCTAAATAAAAGATGGATCCCTCAACGAATTTCTATTAAATCCCAACTAACCTATCTGACATATTGACAATCTCACTGAGTGTCGACCCGAGTAAGACTGACCGAAGTAAACAAACAGCTCTATTTATAACCTTCGTCACGTGACTTGTTGGAACCAACCAAAACCGACAGAACGCACCATATTTGGTGGGAACCAACGAGCTATTGGTGGAAACCAACATGTGGGAACCGACAGTGATCGGTGGGAACCAACCGTTGACTGTGGGAATCCACCGCCGTGGGAATCAACACTCATTGGTTGGAAAAGTACTTAGTGACCTAAATATAGAAAGTGATCGCCGATGAAGTTACGGGCGAGTAAAATATGAACGAATGCATAGATAAAGGATATTTCCTATACATTAAATATTGGAGCTTTATAATGAAACAATACGAATAATTCATGAAAAGGGAGAATGTTTTATACTACACTCATTTACGATATGGAAATGGGAGCTGACAGCCATTATTGTGAACGAGCGATACAAACTACAAATGACTGAAGTTTATGTTCACGGGAAATTGTACGTCTAAAAAGTAGCAAAACTTATTCTAGAATCAATATAATAGACACAAAGACATAAATAAACATTTAGGTAACTCTTATTCACATGTTTTGAAATAATAAAATATGACCGTTCAGAGACGTGAAACTTACCCGCGGAAAGTTTGACAGCTGTGACCCGGAAACACATAAGTTGACCTGGGTCACAGAGGTCAAGGTGAATAGCGGTGTTTACAAGGTTGTTGATAAGAATACACGTTGGAGAGGATTGTGAGATAATCATGAGGTATATAATTGTTGATTTATTGAGATTGTTTACCATGATAGAAGGATATAATGCAAATATTAACGTGAAGAATTTACGATTACGAGATGAGCCGAAGATTATATTTGAAGAACTTGAACGTACGGTCTAAATATAAAAGTTCAAAAGGAGATGAAGCAATTATTGTAAATAATATGATAAAGGGAGTTTGATACTTTAGAATGAATATGGAAAGTTAATGTAATATGAAATTATTTAGAAGATAAAATAGTGCAATAAAACCGATTCCTCACACTACACTCAGAGGAAATAAATCTCGGACTCTACTTTATCACAGAAGGAATATATTCTAAGACACAGGGGGATGGGGGGTCTACTGTGTCTGCCTGCTCTATGTATAGTAGGAGTGACATAGTCGCCCAAGTTCTCATATGACAGATATAGTTGATGCTTGATGTAATAAAGTTTGTAAAGGGTTCCTTGACAGTGAACTCCATGTTAAGATGCTCTTCAAACCACAGCCCTTTTCAAATTACTTATTTTACAAATTTTTTGAATCGGACGGAAAAACCTACTTATTTTGAAAAAACACCCATATAATTAAAAAAAAAGCGGTAAATATAACATTCATATATGTCAAAAGTGGTAAATATAACTGATATGTCAATATTTGATGATGAAACATAAATTAGATACATGTAACATATACTATAGTTGGGGCGAACCGACCTGGGGTGAACTGGTTCTGGTGCGAACCGACCCTGGGACGAACCGGTTTTGGTACGAACTGACCAGGAACCCCTGGAACACTGTACCGCTGAGCTCCAGTGATAGTCATTTTGTACAGCGAGAGATGCAGTGATAGTGATCAGATATTACAGACGTTAGTGTATCAGTTGATGAAAATATCTAAAAATTATCGACACAAACAAATCATTACTTCCATGTTAACAAAGTTTAGGTATGTGGAGGCTGCAGTGTATCCCTATATCTTTTCTGATACAGGAAAGATGAAAATTGAGGTGTTAGTTTATACTTAAAGTACATTTTAGTTTTGAGATGACCCCCGAAAACTTAAGCTCTTCAATACCCTAGAGTTATCTCCCTTCATATGACGTCACGCTTCTCGCAGTCATGGCCGCAGCCATAATTTTTTAGCGCTCAGCAATCGTGAAACAGTTTATGTAATTTACCAGTTATCCTAACACTTTAATAGCATCCACACCAAATCAATGGCGACTGAATATCCCGAAGGACCACGCCTATCGTCAACTCCAAGAAGAAAAATATTATTGGAGACAGAAATTGAACAACTGCAAGGTGAGATCCAGTGCCTTCACATTGACCATAAACTAGCGAAGTTGCAAGAAGAGAAATCCCGCCTCATTCACCCTCCGTCTCTCACCTTGAATGCGCAACCACCCAGTGCAACGGGACGCCGCGTCGTGCCTATCGATGGATCCACACAAGGCCCAAAATCGGCGACGGTGGAAACCATCCTCACCCCTAAACCACAAGGTATGAATTCGAAAGTTCTACGAATATGTGACTTTCTCTGGGATAATCCTCTAACAGAAACTGGCCATGAATCGTCTGAACTTAGGTCACGTGACAAGCCCCCGCGGGACGTCACAATTGAACAATGGGGCTATGCAAATACTAACATTATGGGAACGCTTATCAAGGAAAACAAGCTTCGGGTTGAGAAATTGAGGGCTTTCTCAAATATAGTAAAGACATATTCCGTCTGGCAGATAAGTGCACTTGGAAAAGTGTGTTCCAATATGACACAGAGTATCGCCAGAGGCAATCTGAAGATAGTTTTCCTTGGGGAACATACCGACCTGATATACACGACTTTCACTTGGAACCAAATACTCAAACATTCTACCGAAAATTTAACTCACGTAACCGTGGGCCTTTCCTCCCAAATGGCAAGGAAATCTGCAGGCGTTTTAACAATGAACATTGTTTCGCTGGCGAGTCTAGCATACAATTGTGCTCTCTGTCTCTGATCACCCGTGCCCCTTCTTCTTCCGGGTACTTCCACCCACCTGCAGGTGTGCCAAAAAACTACAAACTCAAGCAGTTGATCCCCCACCATTATTGAAACATCCTAATGCTGACGCGTTTAATCTTAATTATAATGCATGGATCAACTTACTCTCGTCAGAAGATCCTGACAGAGATTTCATTTTGGATGGGGTAGATAATGGCTTCAAAATTATTGATATTGGTTTTTTTCCTGTTATTGATGTTCCAGTTTTTGTTAAAAACAATGTTCCTCACTTAAGCAAAGGACAGCCGTTGAAATTCAACTTCGTGAGGAAATAATGCATGGAAACTATGTGTTGTCAGACTATCGTCACAAGATTTGTAGTGCGTTAGGGGCCATACCCAAAAAGGATGGATCTGTAAGACTAATTCATGATGCGAGTGACCCAGAAGGTCAGGGCCTCAACTCTTATGCGTCTGATTGTTCCTGTTCCTACATGGACCTAAATCCAACTTTGAAACTCATCACCCCGAATTGCTACCTAGCAAAAGTTGATCTAAGCAAAGCTTACAGGACTGTAGGTCTGCATCCATCAAACTATGCCTTCACGGGGTTGCACTGGCACTTTACTGGGGACAAACATTTGACGTATATGTACAACACTAAACTCCCTTTTGGTGCCGCTGAGAGCCTGCAAATCTTCCAAACTCTGACATCTGCTGTGTGTAGGATTATGTGGTCAAGATACTGTGTTAATGTTATAGCCTACCTTGATGACTTTCTTATTGTATCTGATACACATGACCAATGTATGCAGAGCTTGTCTTTATTATGTACAGCATTGCGAGAGCTCGGTTTTCGCATAAACTGGGGTAAAGTGGAAGGACCGTCCCAGAGTCTTGTGTTCCTGGGCACTAGAATCGACACCGTCGCCTGAAACCTCTCGTTAGATCATGTCAAACTGCTCGACTTACAATCTCTGGTGGACACCTTTCTCACATGTAAAAGAGCTTCGAAACGACAACTACAGTCACTAGCAGGCAGCCTGAAATGGGCGTGTACTGTTATTCTTAGTGGCCGAACCTTCCTCCGGCGAGTTATTGACCTTATAAGTACTCTCAGGTGTGCATCTCACAAGGCTGTTTTGAACGATGACTTTCGTTGTGATTTGAACTGGTGGAAACAATACCTGCTTGTTTTTAATGGGACGAGAGCGATCATGGACAGTAGAACTGTTACCTGTATCCAAACCGACGCATGCTGTAAGGGGGTGGTGGTGTGTTTACCAGTGACTACTTTTATGTGAACTGGTCTCGTGATCTGCCTTTGTTAAATAACTGGCATATCAACTACAAGGAGATTATGGCAGAGATATGTGCTGTGTTTAGGTGGGCCCCTATCTTACGGAACAAGAGAGTAATTCTGTATACTGATAACGTCACTGCCAAGTGTGTGTTGAACAAGTGAACTTCCATGTTCAAACCCATAGTGCCGTTTTTGAGAGCCCTGAACTTCATTAGTGGTGTATATAACTTCAAGTTCAGCGTTCGCTACCTTCCGGGGAAAGATAACTTACTTGCCGATAATTGTTCACGCCTACACGAGAAAGGAAAATTGTAAATGCTACATAACCTCCCATCATTGGAAACTCTGAGTGTGACTGAGCTGCTCTCTCATATGTCCCCTGTTTTTGTGTATTCCAGGTGGCCCAGGAAACCACCTGACCCTGTGGAGCAAAGTTCAGTATTATGTGGGTCGTGCCTGGGCAGAGACGACTAAGAAGACCTACCAGACACACATGAAAACTTACTTCGACTTCTGTGAAAGCATGCACTGGGATCCTGCGCTAGAGTTATCTCCCTTCATATGACGTCACGCTTCTGGCAGTCATGGCCGCAGCCATAATTTTTTAGCGCTGAATAATCGTGAAACAGTTTATCCCACCCTTCCACCAAGTAGTTTTACTGACGCTATTTACCGCAGTGTGAACCTCCTTCTTTACATCTTAGATTTTTTTGATACTTTCTGAGGGAGGGCTTTTGTTTATCTTTTGTTTTCTATTTGGGTTTATATGTGTATATGTCTTTGTGTATTAAAGTTGCCCAACCAGCACTTCGTCGTTTATTATCCTTTTATCCATGTTGTCATAAAAGGTAAAAAAGTTATCGGCAAGTTAATTTGGTAGCACTCTGTTAAACAGATACATATAGCCAGTATGTAAATAATATTGGATTAAAATAATAATGGAAAATTAATCGTAATTGTTCAGGTTAGGTGATCATTTGGGCAAAGTTTTTAGTTGTTTACTTCAATACTTTTAAAGAATTTTTTGAAAAAAAGTTGATGAAGTGATCGTGATAGTCCGACTGTACATGTTCTGTACATGCCTTCAGTGACCGTGGTTTGTGGTTGCTGTGATCGGAATTGGGGTTACAATTAAAGGGTAAATGCAGTGTAGGGCTGGTAACTTTGAAAACTTATCATCCCTCTTAAAAGCTGCCAGTCCTACTAAGGGTCACATTTCAGCTCAGCAATAGTGAACAAAAGCAGAGATGCATTCGGGTGTTCATAAACGTGGGCTAATACGTAATACTATTTGAAGTCTTTATCTAAACAAGCTATTTTCTTTCGCTCGCTTTGTTTTTATATACTATGTCAAGGCAAAGCCAGTGAAATTATGCTTCAGTTTTACAGGACGTTTTTAAATGGAAATCCAGTTTGATGTTGGGAGTCATATATGACAAACGTTATAAATGGTGATTATGGTTGTTAATAGAATGTAAATAAGAATCTGAAGTTTCTGGATATTTACAATGTATAAGGGTTCTGCTCAATTTTCATTGATTTCAAGTATTAATCATATATTTGGTGATTTGGGATGAATATGCAAGTTGAGTGAAACTAGATTTTTTTCAAATGAAATCAGCACATATGGTGGTTGACCGAAAACAATGAAAAACCACTGTATGTCACTTTGACATGACAGAGTCATTTATATATCAAGTGTAAATTTTTCAAAACAAGTAGTGCACTTTTCACTGATGTATTCAATGTAAGTAGAATAACGCTTGTAGGATAGGCATAATTTTTAAAACTCAATTGTTCTTATGAATATATTCTAGAAACTAAAGTGTTTTCATGATGCCGATTATGTTCGTAGTAAAATTAAAACAAATGATAAAGATACCTTGTAACCCAAACATAATGATTCCTGACACATGCATCAGATATTATGTTAATGATAATTGATGAAAATATGTGTCATATATTCTCAGAAATACGCATTTGAAGATCACTAGTGCTGTTTCATGCATTCCAAGAAATCATTTGGACCATAAATACAATGATTGTTATTACCCCCTTAAGCTACGACTTTCAAATGTAAATATTGTATTCTTTGTTAACTAACCTTAACTGCAACATTTTGTGGCACTAAGACAGTTGCGTTGTTTACCATGTTAAAGTATGTTAAACAACTCTGGGTAATTCCGCTTGGTTACTAAAAATCTAACATTCAAGTCGGGCTAGTGGGATTTATACTTTATCAGCCCCCAACGAAATGAACCCATCTTGGGCGTTGGGGCGTGCAGCAGTTTCCTACACTGGTAACAGAGCTGCCTACCTTCCTAGCGGGAAAAGTATGGATATATAGCAATTTGAAGTATTTTGTAATGTTTAGGTGTACAACTCGATGAAGTTTATATGATACTATTAGTTAGTAGATATCATGCTCTGGTTTGACCACAATAATCATTGTCTGATTTCGTATACTGGGGATAACTCTGGAACTAAGTTATAATCTAACTCCAACAGTCAGAACTCCATTAGTCTATACAGAAATTTATGAAATTAACATTTTATATATTTCCAGAGAAGAGGTGTAAAATTTGCAACATTGGTGAACAATTACATTTCACGACTGTGAAGTATACAAAATACTGCAAAAGTGTACAAATAGGCAAACATGTGGTAAATGGCTTCAAAATACTACATAATCTAAAGCCTAAGTGCGGGTTCATAAGCAGCAGTTCAAGGACCCCAAAACTAGATGTTTTCCTCTCAGTGAACATTTGGATACATGCGCTGCCAATATAGGAAATAAAGTTAACAATATTTCCATTTTATAAAATGGCAGACAATAATGCAATTATGAGCAGGATTAAAGAAGAGCATTTCATTAAAACACAGTGTCCATCCCTTAACAACTAAGCCAGTTACAGCTGAAAGCCGCGCCTGTGACGTCATAGAGCAGTTTTTTTTGGTGGAAAGTGTGAATTTTGATGATTTTTAAGTTATCATTTTGAAAAGCATTATTCGACTCCCCCAACAATGTCTAAATAAAGTTTCAAAAACCCAGTAGGAGTTTAAATTAATTTTAAAATAATTGACGTGATGAGGTTTGAACTTTTTGAATTTTTGGTAACCTACACTGAACAAAAGGGGGAAATGAGAGTTATCTCCCTATGTTGACTTTGCCATGAGGCTGCAAAAATGTTGTATCTGCTCAAGACTGTTATCAAATGAAGATTCAGTTACTCTGACTGACAAAGGATTTATAGGACTGCTGAAAGCTGCTAATGAAAGAGGTGATGACCATTTTGTTTTCAATTCTGGGCAACAAATACATGTATTATGCCGCCGCTCATATGTAGACCCAAAACGAATTGCCAGAAAGAGAAAATCTATTGATAGGGTTCAAGGGCTTACCCTAAGATAACATGGTTTGAAATTTAAATTCAAGGAGGACTGTTTGTTCTGTTGGAAATCAATTAGTCAGACAAAAAGACTGAAAGTTTTTAAAGAATCCTATCTGGTTAGAACTGTAGATTTTCAGCATGTGGTGTTTAAAAAGTGCAAAGAAGTAATGATAAATGGGGAAACACAGTTCTATCAAGAATTGAATATTCAGGGCATTTATATGCTTCAGATGCAATTAACATCAGAGTTGTAGCGTCAAAGTTAGGACTGGAAAAGAACTTGAATCTCATGATTCAGTGAAGAATAGGAAGTAAAGACAGAAGAATTCGCTTCGTGAATCTGCATTTCTGAAAGTAATTGCATATCTAGAGCAAACTGAGGAGGAACTTCTAACAATGAGTGCTCTAATTGATAAAATGAAGAATTTTCTTGACAAGGATATGGAACCATTCACTCCCAACCACATGAAAACAAGACTTGCTGAACATTTTTGAGAAAATATTGTGATCTCTGAAAGTGATAGAAAATCCAGCATTATTACTATCAGGGCAACAGCTTCAAAAGTTATCCATGATTTCTTCTCACTTCCAAAAACCGATGATCCAGAAAAAGAGAAAGACAAGATAATTGAGACAGCTGCAAAATTGCTTAAAAGTGACATTAAAAATGTATCCATTCCAACGGACGTATTTCCATCACCTAATGAAATCAATTCTCCAGAAATTGGAATTTCATTTGTTCCAGAATCATTGCAACTACTTCTAAGAATCCCCTTTGTTAGAAAAAACACTATGACAAAGCAAGCTGCACTAGGACAA
The DNA here is from genome assembly GCA_936450465.1 of Gibbula magus. Taxonomy (NCBI): domain Eukaryota; kingdom Metazoa; phylum Mollusca; class Gastropoda; order Trochida; family Trochidae; genus Gibbula; species Gibbula magus. Next base: position 61,247,710 of record OW388294.1, read on the forward strand.
GCAATCATGCAGGCTGTGAGACCCAGGAAATTCCTCTCGCCCCTGCAACTAGCTCTTGGGGTTCAGTGTCATCACCTTTTTACTTCTAGACACTTGGTTGATACACTAAAGGCTCTCGGTTTCAGCTGTTCCTATGCCGATGTACAGAAGTTTGAGAGCAGTGCAAGTCTTGCTTACAACACCGAAATACCAGGATACACAACAGGCCAATTCATCAAATTTGTTGCTGATAATGTCGACCATAACATCAAGACCATAGACGGATATGGCACTTTTCATGGGATGGGAATTATTGCAGCTGTAACTCCAGGATCCAAGGTACACAGACATGTGACAATTAAAAAGTCAAATGATGAAGATCTCAAAACTATTGGAACAATCAAGTTACATTATTACAGTGCAAAGAAATTGTCTAATCTGAAGTATGGCATGCTCTCTCAAATTGAATGTGATGACAAAACAGCAAATGTAAACACACTGTGGAAGACAGCTTGGCTGCTTCGTCCATTCACGCCTTCGTGGAATGGAACTATGCAAATGATTCACAAGAATGGCACATTTCCTGGTCCGAGTTGCATAAACTTCATGCCAATGATCGACCTGAACCCGAATGTTGAAAGTAGCATTTACACAACATTGCTATTTGTAAGAGACCAGGCAAAGAAGTACAACGTCACTCCAGTACTAACCTTCGAGCAGCCACTGTTGTGGAAAGCCACAAATATCATCTCTGTTGAACCAGACACAAGTGATCTTCGCAAGTTCATCTTGAGATTAGGAGGTTAACGTGTAGAAATGAGCTTTCTTGGTTGCATTGGACTAAGTGAATGACACTGGGTGTAAGTGAAACCTTAGAAATTTTGTATTCTGAAAATGCAGTCACCCATATGCTGACCGGAAAAGCCCTTTCACGAACAGTAAGAGGTCATTGACATTGGCATTTGACATTGATCTGCACAAAAAGACTGATGATGAGTTGGATCCCACTGACAATAACAACACTGACCAGGAATCAAATAACACTAGATCTACTGAACAGGGAGCCAAACAGATTGCACAAGATTTGAAGCTCTCTCAGAAACAAAACCTGTAGATGATTGGGATATTGAAAATGATCATTTGTCTGCTGTACTAGTCTACGACGAGATTGTAGCTGGAAACATGAGCCTGGAAGTGGGGTGTACATCTCCTTTGCTGACAAAAGTTACTGAGAAGTTAAAGGAACACTGCAGAACAGTCAGTAAAGGAAGAACTGCAAAGCTTTGGCTGCAGTACATGGAAATGATATAAATCCTCAGAACATTCATTAAAGCAGAAAGAACAGGTGACTGGTTACTCCATCTGAAAACACTTCCAAGCATGTTGCCATACTTTGCAGCTGCAGGCCATAACCTCTATTTGAAATATGTGTATTTTTACCTGATGAAAATACAAGACCTGCAAATGATTGATCCAGAAGCATATGATTTATTCATGCAAGGGCATCATGTCTTGAGACGCAGTGATAGCTTTTGGGCGGGCCTTTCTACAGACTTGGTTATAGAACAAATTCTCATGAGAAGCATGAAGACTGCTGGTGGTTTGACCCGAGGACGTGGTATGACTGATGTTCAAAGGTTAGTTGGTCCCTCTCCCGCCCCTCTTGTTCCGAAATGAATGAAGCAAGGCAACAACTGACACGACAGATTTACAAAACAAGTGAACAGCACAAGGCGAGCAGCAATGCGAGGCAGCAGAGAGATCGGAAGGACACAGAAGCAATCACCGAATATCTCATCGACAGAAACCCTTTTGATATAGAGGTGTTGAAGAGCATTTCAAGTAGAGTGATTGCTGTTAACAGCAATGCTCGTGAAGCTAAAGAGGTTGGGATGAAGATTCTAGACAAGATGAAAGGGCAGATTGCACATGAATTCACATTCAAGAAGAAAGACCAGATAACTGTTATGAGTGACAACACTGAGATGGAAATTAAAGGGGAAACAGCCACATTTGATGCCCAACTTTTATTTCAGAGACTTGGAACAGCAGCAAATGGTTCTGTTTCTGAAGATGAGTTGAGGACTTTGTTCACATTTGAACTGTGTACGTATCCTCCTTCGCTCTTGGAATCACCACATCTTCTCAGACAAGCCTGCTCTAGCAGATGCATTTCGAGGGAAAGTCAAACCAAGATGCAACGAACCAGATGTCGATGATATGAAGTTTGTGATTGACGGGGGTTATCTGTTGCAGTGGCTACCATGGCCAAGGGCTTGTACCTATAGTCAGCTTTGTCTGATGAACACAGAGTTTGTTGAAAGCAGATTTGGAAAAGCCATAGTTGTGTTTGATGGGTATGTTGATGGCCCAAGTACAAAGGACAACACTCACCAGAGGCGTGTAGGGACTGAGGTTCAGTTTAGCAAGGAAACACTGTTTAGAGGAAGGAAGAAAACATTTCTAGCTTACTTCAAAAACAAACGGAAGTTCGTCAACATGCTGAGTGACCATCTCAAGGAATCTGGTATTGATACGTTCCATGCATTTTCTGATGCAGATCTCCTCATAGTCAAAACAATCATCCAACAGTCGGCAGAAACGAGAACAACACTGATCAGAGACGATACAGATTTGATCATCTTACTCTGTTATCATGTTTCTATGGATTCCTTCAGAGTCTATTTCTCACCAAGGGCCAAACCGACGTCAAAGAAAACTTCCATGTGGGACATTCAAGAAACTAAAGAAAAACTGGGAGAGAGTATTTGCAAAGATATTCTATTTCTGCATGCAATTTTAGGATGTGACACAACTTCAGAGGTTTTTGTATTGGAAAAGGAGTTGCTCTGAAAATTCATGAGAAATCTGAGGAGTTCAGAAATATTTCCGCAGTATTTGACAAACATCCATCTAGGGCAACAAAAAATGAGATTGGTCATGCTTGTGAAAAAGCTTTGCTATATCTGTTCAAGATGAACACAGTCATATCCTTAACAATTTGAGGGTGGAGAAATTCGCGGAAAAGGTCGCAAAGTGTTTCAAGTTTGTGGATCCAAAGAGTCTCCCCCAACATCTGAAGCAGCGAGATATCATAGTTACAGGGTATTCTTGCAAATACAAGACTGGAAGGGACAGGATGGGAATCTTAACCCATTAGACTGGGTATGGAAACTGGATGGGATCTGTTTGAAACCGATTACAATGAGCCAAGTACCCGCACCAGATTCATTGTTGAAAGTTGTCAGATGTGCATGTAAGAAGGATGTCGAAGTTCAATTTGCAGTTGTAGGAAAGTCGGACTCCTGTGCAGTGTAGCATGTACTACATACAAAGGGGCCAGCTGTGAACATTCTGCAAAACCAGATATTGATGAAGATTGATGTGACCACCGCTAAGGAACACATACCAAGTATTCAGGTAACAAAAGTTATCATACTCATTTTGAACAATTCAAATGTTTAAAAGTAAATACATGTTAATTAATGTAAAATTACTAAATAATAATAAGATAATAATATAATATAATATAATATGTGAATCTGAAAAAATGCATTAAATTTTGAGCTTGAACATACCTTCAAAATTAAAAAAATGCTGCAGATTTTCCCTTAAAATTTAAAGAATTAATTGTTTTGGCATATCCCAGTAAACATGACTTTCACATATAGTGCATGTCATCTTTATCAAAATCAATAATAAAAAAGTCTTAATATCATTTTAGTATTTAAAAAAAATATCCCTGAAAATTATGATCTTTCATCTTTTTCACCCAAAAAATCAGGTTTAGCATCACGATTAGGTGGAGGACTTTTAACCATTTAATCATGTTCACCTTATAATTCTAAAAACGCATAAATCAGTTAAGTACCAATATACCAGTATATCGGTATTTTCAAGTATTGTTAACATGTGGAAGATTGCATATTTATGTATGAACAGTGTATTGACACTAAATTCAGTCATTGTCTTTATATCACGTTTGTGAATTACCTGGAGGTCTTCAATTGAGTGTCACTCCAGGACAATGAGGTCTCTGGGGGTTAACGAGTTCATTGTGTGTCCTTGATTACATGTAAAACAATGGAGTAAGCAATCATCTCAACTCATCTTATATATATATTAGATGATATTGTTCAATATTCACCAATTGCAAACTGGTAGACTATGTATATGATTATTCCAGTAAGCAGGGAATATCACTGTCATCGTTTCTTCTGATGTATCACCTGCTTGACAAACAGGTTATAATCTTTAGCAATATCAGAACAATGAAGTTGCTTATCCTAAAAATATTCTTCATTCTTCATCATCTCATCTTCTAGATTGCCATCAAAGAAGTTAGAACACTATTATCTAGTATCTTCAAGTGATTTAATAAAACAATATTACATAGGTTATTAATAAATTATTACATTATTAATACACCTTTTCAAAACAATATTTCTCATTTTTGGGTTTACAGAAAACAATTAGAAAACTATTTGCGATTATTTATTTGTGAGCAATTACGCGTGCACAAAATCGAAAACATTTTATTTTGAAGCATAACAATCAACAGAAGAATCATATATCTCATTCAATTTGATATCATCTTCCTGATCATAACACTGTTATGTCATATTGAGAAATACTTCATTAAGCATTGTTTATGCAACTAATAAAATGTGGTTAAGACACAAGTTAACCAGTATTTAGATATTTAACACATTGTAGATACATTATATAGTTAGATATACAGTTATTATAGACCCAGGAACTAGACAAGGATCACTTATGGTGCAGTGACCAGTTGGTCCGTACATTCTTTGTGATAATTGAAACTTTTCGATATCCTCTCGTACAGTGTGTCTAAAGAATCAAAGTTAGAACAGGAAATAATGTCTGCAACTTTTCTTATTTTATTCTTATTTTGAAGAGACAAAGGGCCGTACCAGCATTGCATACACAAAGTTGGAATTGATTGTAAAACAAAGACATAAAAGTGGGATAAATGTTAAAAGAGCACAACTTTCTTAAAAAGTGAAGCCGAGACTAGCATTTGTTGTACACTGCCTTGGTGTTCTGGTTAAAAGTCAGTTTGTTGCCTATCATTGCCCAAGGTACTTGTATTCTTCGACAACCTCCACTGCCTGATCGTTGATGATGATTGGCGTGATGACACGTTTCTACCTTTGGAAGTCAATAATTACTTCTTTAGTCTTCTTAATATATAGTTCCAGATAATTGCTACTACACTAGTCAGCGAATTCAGCGACTTCCTCTTTGTATGAACATTTATCCGTGAACAGTAAGCTGTCTATGGCTGAGTCATCGGCGAACTTCACTCTATCACAGTTTGACTTAGTACTGACACAATCGTTGGTGTAGAGGATGAAGAGCATTGGTGATAAGACACAATCCTGTTGTGCTCCCGTGTTACTGATGGTTGATGTCGAGTTGGTTCTGTTCACTCTCACGTATTGCTGTCTATGCAGCAGAAACGAGGCTATCCACCTGATGAGTTGTGGGCAAACATCTAGATCAGTCAGCTTCTTGATGAGCAGGTGAGGTTGGATCGCATTAAACGCTGACGAAAAGTCTATGAATAATATGCGTGCATAAGTGCCTGTATTCTCAAGGTTTTGACAGATGTTGTGTAACAGGGTGACTGTGGCATCTTTCACTCCTTGCCTGGCTCGGTACGCAAATTGTAGCGGACCTAACTTATCACTGACTTGATTGAAGAGCATACACAGAACAATACGTTCGAAGCACTTCGATTTCATAGCTGCTGACGTAAGAGCTACCGGTCTGTCGTTGTGAACCGTTGGAGTTGGTTTTTTTTGCACTGGTATGACCTCGAAAACTTCCAGCTCTAGGGACGATCTGCTTGTCCAGTGACAGTTGAAACAACTTTCAGAATACGAAACTAAGTTGTTCCTTACATTCCTATAATAATAATTCACTTAAACTATCTGGTCCTGAAGATTTCTGTGTGTTGAGTTGTCATAATCGATATGTTATGTCATCTTCTGTCAGAAAAAGCCTGTTGTCACTGTTACCCAAGTTTGATAAAAGTTCATTCGTTACTGTAGAGAACTCATGAAGGGGCAATTGTAACAGGTAGGTGGGTCATTTGTAACACATATGATTAAAATGAAAATGAAAAATATTTTAAAAACTTAATTAAAAGCTAGACTGTTCGAATAGATCATCTTTATATATTGAGTTTGAAATAAAATACAATTAAATATTCATCATCAATGGAAATCATACTTTAACTTGTATACGATTTGTATATTGCTGAGCTTAAATCAGTTTTCAAAATTCGCATCAAAATCTTTACACAAAGGGTTGTTCTGTATCAAAAATTTTCAAAATTGTACCAAAATGTTCATCAAACTGTTGACGAAACTAAGGATTTGTTTTGTAAACCGACATCACCTGACAAGTCCATGCCAGCTTACAAATGGTTGCAATTGGTTTTTGGAATTCAATATTATTAAACATATATTGGTTGTATATTCACTTTGCTCATAGAAAGGAATTTCGCGTATTTTTATAATGAGAAAAATATAAACGCATATATGTCCCTAATAGAAGCTAAAATGGCGTTAAACAATAACTCACTCACTAAAAGCATACCATCTTTCCCTGCTAGGTGGAACTGAATGAAGATCTCTAACTTTGCCTAATTATTATTTTAAAAACGTATTTTTAGCTCATCAGGCCTGAAAGGCCCGATGGGCTTATGGCATGGCATGGCGTCCGGCGTCCGTCCGTCCGTCCATCCGTCCGTCCATCCGTCCGTCCATCCGTCCGTCCATCCGTCCGTAAACTTTGCACATTTTCGACTTCTTCTCCAGAACCAATGACTCCACAGAGCTAAAATTTTATGTGCAGACTCCTTGGCCAATGGGGATTCTAAATTGTAGATTTCGTGACCCCGTGACCCCAAATGGGGTCACAGGGGTCACATCCTTAAAAACCTATTTTCATCTTCTTCTCCAGTTCCAAAAGGTCAAGAGAGCTGAAAAGTTGTGTACAGACTCCTTGGCCAATGGGGATACTAAATTGTAGATTTTGTGACCCCATGACCCCAAATGGGGTCACCGGGGTCACATCCTTAAAAACCTATTTTCATCTTCTTCTCCAGTTCAAAAAGGTCTAGAGAGCTGAAAAGTTGTGTACAGACTCCTTGGCCAATGGGGATTCTAAATTGTACATTTCGTGACCCCATGACCCCGAATGGGGTCACAGGGGTCACATCCTTAAAAACCTATTTTCATCTTCTTCTGCAGTTCCAAAAGGTCTAGAGAGCTGAAAAGTTGTGTACAGACTCCTTGGCCAATGGGGATACTAAATTGTAGATTTTGTGACCCCATGACCCCAAATGGGGTCACCGGGGTCACATCCTTAAAAACCTATTTTCATCTTCTTCTCCAGTTCAAAAAGGTCTAGAGAGCTGAAAAGTTGTGTACAGACTCCTTGGCCAATGGGGATTCTAAATTGTACATTTCGTGACCCCATGACCCCGAATGGGGTCACAGGGGTCACATCCTTAAAAACCTATTTTCATCTTCTTCTCCAGTTCCAAAAGGTCAAGAGAGCTGAAAAGTTGTGTACAGACTCCTTGGCCAATGGGGATTCTAAATTGTAGATTTCGTGACCCCATGACCCCAAATGGGGTTACCGGGGTCACAGCCTTAAAAACCTATTTACATCTTCTTCTCCAGTTCCAAAAAGTCAAGAGACTTGAAAAGTTGTGTGCAGACTCCTTGGCCAATGGGGATTCTAAATTGTAGATTTCGTGACCCCTTGACCCCAAATGGGGTCACAGGGGTCATATCCTTAAAAACCTTTTTTCATCTTCTTCTCCAGTTCCAAAAAGTCAAGAGAGTTGAATAGTTGTGTGCAGACTCTTGGCCAATGGGGATTCTAAACTGTAGATTTCGTGACCCTGTGACCCCAAATGGGGTCACAGGGGTCACATCCTTAAAAACCTATTTTCATCTTCTTTTCCAGTTCCAAAAGGTCTAGAGAGCTGAAAAGTTGTGTACAGACTCCTTGGCCAATGGGGATACTAACTTGTAGATTCCGTGACCCCATGACCCCAAATGGGGTCACAGGGGTCACATCCTTAAAAACCTATTTTTATCTTCTTCTCCAGTTCCAAAAAGTCTAGAGAGCTGAAAAGTTGTGTGCAGACTCCTTGTCCAATGGGGATTCAAAATTGTAGATTTTGTGACCCTGTGACCCCAATCTAGGTCACTGGTCATGACCCAAATATTTTCATCTTTATCTTAAGTACTTAAAGCTGTAGAAAGGTGAAATTGTAATTGTAGGATTGGTGACCCTGTGACTCCAAAGTTGGGTCACAGGAGTCATGGTCTAAAAAACCTATTTTTTTCTTGATAACAATGTATTACTTGATATAACTTAGATAGTCAACCTTAGATAATAATCAATGAAATCTTGATGAGCTACAGAGCCCATGGCTCTATTTTTTTTGCAATGCTGGCGAATTTGAGTTACTATATGCATCATTTTTATAATGATTAGATAACCATTAGAGAGAGAATTTGAATTGCTCTGTTGTAAATCATTTCCTTAGAAAATTTATACTAACTAAATATATTAATGAATTGAGATTATTCCAAGCCAGGGTTAACTTGTATCCATTTGAGTGTGTCGAGATATTTTACTTGTTTACTTGTTCAAGCAATCGATATATTGCATTTCAATAGATGATTGTCATTTAATTCAATATTTCCACATGTAAGAAATGTTATCTTTGAACGTCCTTTTTTGTCAAATCTCACACTGTTTTGATTAACTCAATTGTTTGACAATAGCAAGGCAGAACTTGGGGATGGGGGTATTCTGTAAGATGAGATTCATTTGGAGGCAAGAACTGATTATTTATTAACAAAAGGGCCACGCATAATATCAATGTATATTGCATGGGGCAATTAAAACTCGCTGTTACAACATTCCCCAACGTCAGTAGCCATGTTTCACGTCACTTCACGGGTTAATCACTTAGGTCTTTTCTACAATTTCTGCTTCAAGATACTTCATTCCACTCCAATATATCATATAAATTATCAATCTTTTATCTTACAACACAATTCGGATCAAAACGATGTCTTATGTTTTCCGAAATATTTACTTGCAACTGCAAAAATCTATTTTTTGTCTTTTTGTTCGCTGTATGTGAAAACTGTTGAACAACATCCATCTATCTGTAACTGGGAGATCAAGGGGAATAATTATAATGCGTTAGCCGATGTTTGAACGTAATCAGCCTTGTTACAATTGCTCCGTCTTACAATTGACCCCGCTCTACCCGACATAGTAAATTGAAGCAGTGTTTTCGACACGAGCCGTTGCTACTCTCGAGTTACTTACACAACACGAGTCGTTGCTACTCTCGAGTTACTAACAAAGCCTAAAAGTGGAACCCACTCAAGCTTGACCCACCGCCATTACAGAGAGCTACACCCTTCGTATATCTGCTAGAAATGACCAGTGTTTTGTACAGTTCGAATCTTCTAACGTGGACGTAAGGTAAGTACTGAACTTGATGCTAAAACCATCCTTTCTTTAATACCTTCTATTGTAGTGTGGTCCCTGTAGTAATGACATTTGTTTGAAAGTTTGTCAAGACGGTGTGACTGTGAGCTGAACTTTGTACTTACAAAGTTTGACATGATTGTTACTGGTAACTTTATTTCTTTGTTGTGAGGTTTTGATCGTATTTGACATTTCTATAAATGTAACTTGGCAGCAATTCATGAAATCTCTAAAGTTTCAATTAAGAAGATAATTCACAAGTTTCATATTTGATGATTTGTCAAATTTCTTCCTTGTCTGGGATGCAATGCATTGTGGGAAGTGTGAGGGCGCTCTTAGATCTGAACAAGGGACGCTCTGTACTAAACATGCCAGAGAGACTGCGTCAAACGTAGATATTTTCTATGTATATCAATTTAGCGTTTTTGTGTTGCAATATTTCCGATTAGTCATGATGACAAATTGTCAATTAAAACATGCCAGAGGTCAGTGTTGTTTTATCCCTCATGTTTGTATTGTACAACCTCATGTATATACCCACTCAGGATTTATATTTATATAACTTTGGAATTCTCTAGTATCTGAGGAAGTTAGACAAATACACTCATTAAATGAATTCAAAAATAGAATTACACCAACTTGTAAAACTTCTTTTGAGTTAGATATCAACATTGGAAACAGGTTTTGTCAAATTATTCACTGCAAATTGAGACTAGAATGCAGTGATTTAAATGGCCATAAAGTTAAGAGATTTAAATCCATCATGTCGTTATGGTGCTGCATATGAAGACACCATTCATTATCTCTTTGTATGTCCTAACTATAGTGCCATTAGAAACACTTCATTTTATTACAAACATGGGTATAACATAAATGACGCTTTGTATGGCAACCTCAACTTATCAGTATCTGTAAATCATTATATAATCATATCGGTACATGACTTCATTACCACATCAAAACGATCTACTCCATTTTAAGTTTATATATATCATATTTTGTATCATATTTTATTTTATTTGGTCCTTTGCTGAACTAATGTACGTTGGCTATATGAATTATTATATTCATGTGTGTGCAAATTATTGGTTATTATATGTACTTTTGTAATTACAAGATGAAATGTACGTCGCTTAATTTTGTTTTCTTATGGAGAGGCATTAACATAAGCCATTGGCTTGTTTTCCGATCCATTTCTGTACCATTATGGAAATAAATATGTTTAAACTATATCCTCATTGTATAACCTACTCATGTATTTCAATCTCCTTGACTCAATTCCTAACATTCTGTGTATTAAATTCTTTATTCCTTAATACGTTGCATTTAATAGGATAAGTAACATATTACAGTGTATATGATCGGATGGTATAGTCTAACTCAGTTTTAAAGAAAAAATACAATAGGAGCCTGTACATAATACTTGAATAATAAACGACATATAAATTAATTTAAGTGTGTTAACAAGGAATTTACCCATTACATAATTGAGTGGTATTGTTGAATAGTAAATATTGAACAAGTTTATAAACTGAAGGACATTCCAGTGGTAGTATTTAAAAAACTTATGTAGTATTTCATTATAAATAGAACAGCTAAGGATAATTGAAATTATCCTCAACATCTGCAATAAATCAAAAAGTTCATACTCTGTCATTAACATTTATTTTCTTGTATCTGCCTGTTTCTTTTCATAATTATGTGAAGATAATTTAAATTTTGTGATGGATCGTTTGTTAAGAGTAGATATGCATTTGCGGAAAGCTATTGATGAAAATAGCTATAAAGGAAAGCTGACTGTATAAAAAAAAAAACTGACAAGCCTGGTCAAAGATTTTAGGTTTACTAATTACACAAAAAAACCTATTGTTACATTTTTAGAGATGACATGATATACCTATTAATAACACCTCCCTACTATACACTTGGATCAGTTACAGAGAAAATAACAGCTTATAAAACTTAGTTGACATGTCACCCTGCCTATAAGATAGGAAGTAATTTTCTCTTATTGAGTCACATGCGGTACATAAAGTGAATTTCAGTTTCAATCAGACCACAGTCACACATTATTGCATATTATTGACAATTAAAGACTACACCTAAGTAAGTTAATTTACCCACGACATCAACAGATTTTCCATTATACATCACCTTTCAGATCTAATTTTCGACGACTCTTTCTACATGCATAAATGTATCCTACAATGTTACATCCCCACATTCCACCAGATGAAGGAGTAACCATGTAGTCCGCACTGTCGTGTATCTATAAAATATAGAAGTTGTTAATCCAGAAAATATTGTTTTCTTACATGATACATGTGTGATGATAAGGTGCATACGCAGGTGAATAAACTCACCGGCAACATCGTATAAGGCTTGGGACAGTGCAATATTTTTTCAGGGTCTCTAACTTTAAAGGAGAATATGTATAAACATTTATGTTCTGTTATAATAAATATACTATAAAAACATATTGCCCCCGAAAATAATATGGAATGCTGTGTTAAATTACCAATACGCGACAAAAGAAGTTCACGGACTGCTGCCGGTGGCAATATTCGGCGGGGTTGGGCTGTGACGATGCTCTATGACCCGCCTTGTTCTAACAGAATGAATGGGAAAATATAAGTGTGGAGGAAGAATTGGTTAATTCAAGACAGTTTTTGAATTGGTATGGTATATTGTGTAGCTTTTGGTGTAGTAATTCATCAAAGCCTGGAATAAAGTTTCATTTTTTTAAAAATTCCAAGTGAAAAGACGGATGCAACGTGCTGAAAGGTTTGGATAGCCCAGTGTCGGAGAGGGGAGAAGGACTGGAAACCGTCGGCATCTGCCACATTATGTATAGGTTAATCACCCAAACAAGGTAGTTATTTAGATTAACTATGCGAGGGCGTTAGCCCGAGCAGAGTTAATCTAAATAACTATCGCAGTTTTGGGTGATTAAACGGCTTATACCACGTGGGAATATTGTTTTTACGTACGTTTAATGAATGAGATGTAAAGAAAATGATCATTACAAGTGAAAAAAAATGTTTTTTTAATTCAAATAATTGCCCTAGGGCGGTTATCAAGGTTATGTGAAATAACCCCTCTGAGAACAATAGACATAACGGACCCTAGTGGTATAAATATAATTAAAACCATGTTAAAATTGAGTCTTAGAATAGAGTATTCGTAACAGTCCTTTATCGGTAACTTATAAATGCACTCTTAGCGGATGTATAGGCTGTGCTCTGTGAAACTTGGACACAATTGTTTAATTATTTATCATGAGTTAATAAAGTGAAATAAATTTCAATTTGAATATGGTCACCATATTCAAAATAAACTTTTTGAATGATTGATAAACAGTTGTTTATAATAATAATGATAATGAGGATACTAATATGGCGCTAAATCCACAACACTAAGGGCCATGCTCAAAGCGCTACACACATTATTACCCTGGTATAAGGACCAACATCATTCCTTTTTTTCATTCTCAACTCCCCTTGGAGTCCTTGGAGTATGCAACCTGGGCTACCAATTAAGGCGCTCGAAGGTTATCTGTCACATTGCCTTCACTTCCAAACCAGGTACTCAATTGGACTGCTGAGTGAACAGAGGCACATTTTGAATTAAGTCCCTTGCCCAAGGTGACACCACGAGCCTCTCAACTCATGTCTCAGTGTGGGGCAGGGAATTACCCTTCAAACTCTCAGTTTTTATCCAGCAATGAGGCGGGTAACCCACCCATCCAGCGAGCCACGCCTGTTGTTCCTGAACTTAACTGATAGCGGTCGACTGTGCTATGCACAGGACCACGTGCCACCACAATATTTCAGCATGAAATAGGCTGAAATGTGACACCTGCATATTATCATCACATTCTCAGAGCAATGTTTGTCAATATGCTCAGTTTAACTACTGTTTTACTAGATTCTGTTTTTCTTATATATTTAGTAAAAATGCATTTCAACTGATTGAATATATTTTCACAATAATTTTTTTTTGCAAAAATAATCAGTTTCAGTTTTCAGTGTTTTCCTGTCTTCATAACTGGCTGGTTCACTTCACTTTTCCGATCTAAAATAGTGGAGCACTGCACCTCAAATGTATAGTTGGCTCTGCTTTGCTGGCATAGAAAAGTGATGGAAATGCTGCAAGACTTAACTTAACCAGAAATGGAGACTGCGAGTCTTGCTTTAGGAAATTGAAGTTTAATACTCCTCAGGGGGTTAAAAGAAAAAGACCTTTTATTGATCATGTATCGACAACCAGGTAATAATTGTTGTACTGCTTTGAGCAAGTAAAGCACTGAAAAAGCATAATGTAGAAAGTCAAATTATTTTGGTGAGTGCATTTCTCATTTTCGCATGAAAGTTTGCCTTTAGTACTGAGATAAGTCGTGAAAATGAAACGATCTAGAATAATTATTTTATTCATACATATAAATTATGTACATAAATTAGAATGAACTGTCCATATTTGGTTTTGCAAACTTGAATCCAGTAACCGACTCTGATGAAAGCTCTAATTTTCTGCACAGCACGATATGGGTGAACCTTTCTACACTTCTGTGGCACGGTAATTTAGACAGACGGCTAAACGCACAGTATTTGTGAGATCTAGAACAAACGAGATTAGTTTTTAGCTCATCAGGCCTGAAGGGCCCGATGGGCATATGGCATGGCATGGTGTCCGGCGTCGGTCCGTCCGTCCATCCGTCCGTAAACTTTTTCGCTTTTTAGACTTCTTCTCCAGAACCAATGACTCCACAGAGCAGACTCCTTGGTCGATGGGGATTCTTAATTGTAGAATTCATGACAAAGGGGTCACATGCTTAAAAACCTATTTTCATCTTCTTCTCCAGTTCCAATAGGTCTGGAGAGCTGAAAAGTTGTGTGCAGACTCCTTTGGTAATGGGGATTCTAAATTGTAGATTTGGTGACCCCGTGAGCCCAAATGGGGTCACAGGGGTCTCATCGTTAAAAACCTATTTTCATCTTCTTCTCCAGTTCCAAAAGGTCTAGAGAGCTGAAAAGTTGTGTGCAGACTCCTTGGCCAATGGAGATTCTAATATGTAGATTTCATGACCCCATGACCCCAAATGGGGTCACAGGGGTCACATCCTTAAAAACCTATTATCCTCTTCTTCTCCAGTTCCAAAAGGTCTAGAGAGCTAAAAAGTTGTGTGCAGACTCCTTGGTCAATGGGGATTCTTAATTGTAGAATTCGTGACTACGTGACCCAAAATGGGTTCACAGGGGTCACATGCTTAAAACAATTTTCATCTTCTTCTCCAGTTTCAAAAGGTCTATAGAACTGAAAAGTTGTTACGGACTCTTTGGCCAATGGGGATTGTAAATTGGAGATTTCGTGACTCCGTGACCCCAAATCGGGTCACAAGGGTCACATCCCTAAAATTTTATTTTAATCTTCTTCTCCAGTTCAAAAAGGTCTAGAGAGCTGAAAAGTGTGTGCAGACTCCTTGGCCAATGGGGATTGTAAGTTGTAGATTTCGTGACGCAATGACCCCAAATTTGGTCACAGGGGTCACATCCTTAACAACCTTTTTTCATCTTCTTCTCCAGTACCAAAATGTCTAGAGAGCTGAAAAGTTGTGTGCACACTCCTTGGTCAAGAGGATTCTAACTTTTATGTGCTCTTTAAAGGGATTGTTTTAAAGGAAACAACAGTTATGAATTACATCTTCAAGTGTGACATTATTTGTTGGTGATTTTATCTCTGGCCTCAAAGATAGATCAGAGGGGTAAGAACCTTAAGACCTATTTCATCTTCTCCATTTAAAGTGCTTCCTATGTGTTATACCTCTCACCTAGAAGTTGACATTTTGAATTAGTTAATATATGTAAAGCCTGATGAGCTACAGAGCCCATGGCTCTATATTTATTAATAAATTTTATCAAGTTTAATGCTGGATAAAATATCATATGACGCTTCAGTGAATAATTCATTCCTATTACCTCCCTTGCACCCACAACGGAGACCAGTGGATAACTTGAGAGTTACCTCCCTTGTCCAACCTTGTCTTTTCACACATCGACCCCGGGCAACAGGTTTTTCTAATTCTCCCCATTCTCACCAAATTTTTAGTTGAAAAAAGGTTTATTTTGCAATTACTGTGTTTCAGTATGTCAGACAGAGGGGCCGGGAGAAAGAAAAGGACGATGAAGAGGAAGCAAGGTGTTGAAAACAGCAAGAATGGGACGAAATCGACTGTCAAAGTTCCGCCAACGAAAAAACAGCGGTGGTCATCCAAGGTCAACCCTGGTACAAGTGATTCATCGCCTGGTGAGTATAGGTTACCTTGTATTTCACAAAATAGCGATGGTAATTTAAGTAATCCTCACTCCCTGATTAGGATAAACTTCCCAAATGATGAAAGTAATTTGCATGTAGGGGATATTGATGTATTTGTGCAACCCCATACAAGCACAGAAAATCACCAACAAACTCAAATCAATTTTGGAATCGAAACAACCAACAACAAATCAAATTGTGATATGCCAAACCAAAGAGTTGGTCCAACAGGGCATTCGGGACTACCCTCGATTTCCAATCCCTCTCAAATTGATCATGAAGATGCCAACATGGTGTGGATGACAACTGATACGGTAGGAGAGTATGTCGAACAGAATTTGAAAGATAAAATCACCAGAAGAGAGTATGTTGATTTTAATTTGCTGCTCAGAGGTGCACAGCAAGATATATATGTCCGACACAATCAAAGGTGTTGACAATAAATGGCCAGGGTCAAATTGAAATTTCAAAGTCCTCAAAACAAAAAAGAAATAACAGATATTAACGATTGGATGACGGCTTTTACAATCTTTTCTAGCGTGTGCTTGGCCAGGTTTTCCTGTTGGCACCAAGAGCTTCTTCAGTACATGCATACCATTCGTATGTCAGCCCTGAGACAGGCAGGTTTGAAAAGCTATGATGCAAATTTTTTACTACACCGAGCAAGACACCCTGAACGTTCATGGGCTATCATCAACTCGGAAATGTGGATGCTTTACATGCAGTCAACTGCACATGATATGACACTCGCCTATCAACGAAATAGCGAGACAACACACTGCAATTTCAGAGCTGCCCCTGTTAAAAGGAAACACACCAACAGCTGTTGGTACTACAACTATCGGTCTTGTAGTAGATCAGTCTGCAGGTACTTACACACCTGTATTACCTGTCGTGGCAAACACCTGCAAAAGTCGTGTCACTCCAAGAGTCAAGGAAAAGGTAAAATCTGCCAAGGCGCTAGTGGACAACATACTGGACAGAGGCCAGATGCCAATCAACACTGATAACCTGAAAACGCTGGGAACCCGGACACCACTGTAGCCGCCGAGTTGGTATCTGGCTCTGTTTATCGTTTTTAGCTCATCTGGCCTGAAAGGCCCGATGGGCTCATGGCATGGTGTCCGGCGTCCGTCCGTCCGTCCGTCTGTAAACTTTTCGCATTTTCGTCGATTTCTCCAGAACCAACTCTAGAGAGCTGAAAAGTTGTGTGCAGACTCCTTGGCCAATGGGGATTCTAAATTGTAGATTTTGTCTGCCATCCGTCCGTCCGTCCATAAACTTTTCACTTTTTCGACTTCTTCTGCAGAACCAATGACTCCACAGAGCTGAAATTTTGTGTGCAGACTCCTTGGCTAATGGGGATTATCAATTGTAGATTTCATGACCCCGTGACCTCAAATGGGGTCACAGGGGTCACATCCTTAAAAACCTATTTTCATCTTCTTCTCCAGTTCCAATAGGTCTAGAGAGCTGAAAAGTTGTGTGCAGACTCCTTTGGTAATGGGGATTCTAAATTGTAGATTTGGTGACCCCGTGAGCCCAAATGGGGTCACAGGGGTGTCAGCGTTAAAAACCTATTTTCATCTTCTTCTCCCGTTCCAAAAGGTCTAGAGAGCTGAAAAGTTGTATGCAGACTCATTGGCTAATAGGGATTTTAAATTGTAGATTTCTTGACCCTGTGACCTATCTAAGAATCTATCTTTTGCTTGTAAACAATGTATTACTTGAGATAACTTAAATATTGAACCTTAGATAGTAAATCAACGAAAAACTCATGAGCTACAGAGCCCAAGGCTCTATTTTTTAAACAATCACAATGGTACATCTCTTTTTCTTAACCAGCGCTGGGAGAGCAATGAACCACTTAGGTTGTACACCGACAGCGCAGGGAGTATAGGTCTTGTGATATACTTTGATAAAAAATGTTCCTATGGGCAGTGGCCAAAAGAATGGCATACAAAGGGTTATACATCAGATATTACATTCCTGGAACTTTCCCCAATATATGTGGCTGTGTAGCTCTGGGGAAATGAGCTGAGGAATAAGAAAGTACTGTTTTATTCTGACAACCAGTCGGTTGTAGCCATTATCAACATGTACACATCTCGTTTCCCCAATGTGAGCTCTAGAACAAACAAGATTAGTTTATATTATATAATCTGGAGTGAAATACCCAGTTCTATCAATGGTAATGAGTCTAGTAAGGATACAATTGGCTAATATTTCTATCTTTCTGAAAATATTTGATAACAAGTCACACTTCGTTATTACTTGCATGCTTCTCATGAGTTCCCTATTATCATGAAAGTCCGGTTGTAGTGACTGCCAACGTAGAAAACAACTGTACCGCTTATGCCCTAGATTTGGGGAAGAGCATCTTTAACATAATATCACTTGACTTCTGCCAGCCTGATTAACTCTCAGGATTTCCCGAAAACGGCTCATACCAAAAACGTTTTTTCAACATTTCTACATAAAATGTGACATTTTAATACTCTTTTTGATACATTATGTCTTAAACAATGCTGTTAACCATATTAAAGTGTTTCTAAGATATTCTCCTTTAAATGATATAATTTCAGGTAAACAGTCGACTTCAGAGATGGCAACTTCGAATAATTCCGGGGACACTGACGCCCCACATTCCGCGATGGACAATATGGTGTCAAATTCTGAAGAAACAGAACTTCTGAACAATTTGCTTTTACAACAGAGAGGTAAAAAGCTTCTTCATTCTTGTCATTTTTGTAAGTAGGAATTTCGAAAAATATTTATATCGAATCATTTCTTTATCCATAATGATATATTGACTATTTCATGTATTTTTCAATCTTGTAATTTCATTGTCTATATGCTAAATAGTGTTTTCAACAGAAACTTGTGGAAAATACTGATTGTTGATTCTTTGATATCTTATTCATGAATAAACTACTGTAAATAACTTGATTTACTGAATTTATAATCTTTTTATGGATGCATGTTTGCATATTAACACTTCCAATTATTCATCATCATTCAGGCCTGGCTTTGGAATCCCTCACCAGATAAGCGCATGAGGAATCATTCCTATTTCTAGTTCTCTAGTTGTTTGATTCAGAACGTTGATGCAATTACGTGCTGTCACTTCCCTTCTCCCTTCCCCATAGTGTGACGTTTCAATGTTTAATGACGCTCACTTGCAAATAGGTCACCTGCCTTTGCTGTCGCGCGGCTTACATTGTGACGTCAACCAAAAACATCTATGACGTCACGCGCCGATTATGACGTTACGGCAGCACGCGGTGGTATCACACATGTGTGTAACCAACTCATTGTCATCTAATGAGTGATCTCACCATGTTTGAGTAATAATAAAGAATTCATCATGACTTGTGTGGTTAACATATACGGGAATAAAGAATTAATCATTACTTGTGTTATTCTTATACAGAAATATTCTATTGTATTTCGGTTTCAGTTTTTAGCTCATCAGGCATGGTGTCCGGCGTCCGTCCATCCGTCCGTAAACTTTTCGCTTTTTCGACTTCTTCTCCAGAACCAATGACTCCACAGAGCTGAAATTTTATGTGCAGACTCCTTGGCCAATGGATATGCTAAATTGTAGGTTTTTTGACCCCGTGACCCCAAATGGGGTCACAGGGGTCACATCCTTAGAAACCTTTTTTCATCTTCTTCTCAAGTTCCAAAAGTTCTAGAGAGCTGAAAAGTTGTGTGCAGACTCCTTGGGTAATGGGGATTCTTAATTGTAGATTTCGTGACCCCATGACCCCAAATTGGGTCACAGGGGTCACATCCTTAAAAACCTATTTTCATCTTCTTCTCCAGTTCCAAAAGTTCTAGAGAGCTGAAAAGTTGTGTGCAGACTACTTGGGTAATGGGGATTATAAATTGTAGATTTCGTGACCCCGTGACCTCAAATGGGGTCACAGGGGTCACATCCTTAAAAACCTATTTTCATCTTCTTCTCCAGTTCCAAAAGGTCTAGAGAGCTGAAAAGTTGTGTGCATACTCATTGGCTAATGGGGACTAAATTGTAGATTTCGTGACCACATGACCCCAAATGGGGTTACAGGGGTCACATCCTTAAAAACCTATTTTAATCTTCTTCTCCAGTTCCAAAAGGTCTAGAGAGCTGAAAAGTTGTGTGCATATCCTTGGCCAATGGGGATTCTAAATTGTAGATTTCGTGACCCTGTGGCCACAAATGGGGTCAATGGGGTCACATCCTTAAAAACCTATTTTCACCTTCTCCAGTTCCAAAGGTCTAGAGAGCTGAAAAGTTGTGTGCAGACTCCTTGGCCCATAGGGATTCTTAATTGTAGATTTGTGACCGTGTGACCCCCAAATGGGGTCACAGGGGTCACATCTTTAAAAACCTATTATCATCTTCTTCTCAAGTTCCAAAAAGGTCTAGAGAGCTGAAAAGTTGTGTGCAGACTCTTTGGTCAAAGGTGATTCTTAATTGTAGGATTGGTGACCCTGTGGGGTATGCTTCACTTCCTTTACATATTTTATATTGGTTTATTTTTTGTTATTTCTTAAAGTTTCATTTTTATGATTTATTAGATTAACAAGGGGGTTTAGGGGGGGGGGAGGGCTTATTTAATGCAGGGGAAGGGGAACATGCTTTCTTTTTCTTCTTTGATGCTATCTTGCATGATGTAATTCAACCAAGCACGACACGCATGTTAATGTAAGTATAGTTTCAACATCTACTTATCACAAACATGCGTGATGGTGTTTGGTGATTTTCGAGGGCTTCATCAGTTTCAAGTCGGTGGAGGTCACCGGATCACTGCAGAGGGATAGCACCAGGAAGATTATCTAGAGGATATTGTCGTGCTACTTCGTTTAGGAAAGCATGACAAAAAATCCCCATCTCTCCGTTCTACATTGACTCGCCAGATATGTTCATAAAGGTAAGATTGAAAAAGTTGTTTCACTGTACCATACTTGTTCATTGACCTTTTGCCACGCTTACGAAATAACCCACGATTCATACACCACGCAAGCGTGGCTCGAATTGTGACAAACACATTGAATAAGAGGCACTCAAAATTTATAGCACGTGAAGCAACTTTATAATCTCTCCCATACAAACTTACCCAGTCGAAGTACAATCCGGCAGTAATGGAAGATGCTCCGTCTGCTTTCATAAACCTACAGGCACTTTCCTCTTCCTGGTTTTCCGCTCTGCTTCCACATTCACTAGTAATGGTCCCGTACGCCACACACGATCCACAAATTTACAAGCTGTCACTTTGAGAGTCAAGCTAATAATGGCAATCAGAGTTCCGCGTTTGTTTACAAACAATGATGCGACACAGATTATCCAATCAGCATTGATCTGGGGACGCATCTCCAAGGTGACATGAGGTATTGCGTCACACAACGTCATATCCTGTCACTTCCTTATTTGAAAGATACGGGACATTCAACACGTGAGATTAATTGACCATTGGGATTTCCTATTAATTACAAACGATTGGATAGATGTTTTCGTCTAATTTAAAAATTTGTGTTTAAAACTCTCGTCTTTTAGACAAAGTTTTAAATTAATCTTTTGCCAATAAACACAAAAATGACCTCTATTTTGGCCTAAAATGTCTCCATACGGAGATCAGCCGTGCCGGTCGCGTGCTTCTCTATATATAGAGTAAGCTTCTAACGCAGCTTACTGCCGAAGGCACTTCCTGCCGAGGCCAGGTCCATGTATTTACGTGCCTATGTGACCACGTGACTTTACTTCTGGTGAGGGATTCTGGAAGTCATTCATCCAACTTTTCAATTTTAATCATTTTATATTTTAAAGAATCAAACATTAGATTAAACTTTAACACTGATATTTATCAATGATTTACAGGTGGCCTGTTACAAGAACCAGCAAATGTATACAACATATCAGCTGGAGCGTACAGACCTGGCACTGTTGATTCAGGTGAGAACACAACGTAATGTAATGTTTTATGTTTTATAGTCAAACTGCAGACTGCTTCAGTGTGATCAAGTCTTTGTAAAGTTACTGCAAAATACCACATTACAATTTACTGGCATCTGTTACAAGGTAATATGTTTTCAGAGCTATGTCTCTTGACTCTCTGATTACTGACTGTGGGTTAAATTTAATTTAAGCTTTTGATGTCTTTCAAACTTGATATATGTGTTTCCCTTGATCTTGATGAAAGGTTTTGGAATTTCACCATAACTTTTAATTTGTCAGCATTATCATATACTGAGGTCATAACATTTGACCTTTTGACCTTGATGTAAGATGCATTTCTGAAATTGGCTCTGAAGCTCAGAAGGCTCTAAATAATACACTAGTAAAGTAAATTTTCCAGACGTATTTGATATTGGCACAACAAATTTCAAGTACTTTACGTTATCGAGGAGAAGATAATAGGTCTTTAGGTCATGACCACGAAATGTACAATTTAGAATCCCTAGATTGGCTAAAGAGTATGTGCACAACATTTCAGCTTTCTAAACTTGAGAGGAAAATGAAAATAGGTTTTTAGATCATGACTCCTACTTGGGGTCATAGGTTCACCAAATCTACCATTTAAGATTTCCATTAGCCAATGTATCTATACATAACATTTCAGCTTTCTAGAACTTTTGAGAAAAAGATTAAAATTCACAAGACCCAAGGCTTCCAAAGTTCAATGGCCTGCCACACGGAAACTGTGGCAAATGCCTGCATGAAATTTGTCCTTAATAAAATTATTTTTCTGCTTTTTGTTCAGATATTAACTTGTTGGTATCTTCAGTGTTTTTACAATCGAACATTCTCCAAAAAAAACCCCATTGAAAAGTATCAAAATCACAAAATCCTAAGTATTTTTGTAAGTGTTCAAGTTCTGCTGTTACTATAAACTTTTATATGATACTGATCTGAGATGGAATTGTTTGACAAGTAGTGGGAAAGAGATTGCAATTTATAACTTTGAAATACATTTATTTGTAATAGAC
This sequence comes from Gibbula magus, assembly GCA_936450465.1. Classification (NCBI taxonomy): domain Eukaryota; kingdom Metazoa; phylum Mollusca; class Gastropoda; order Trochida; family Trochidae; genus Gibbula; species Gibbula magus. Next base: position 61,270,534 of record OW388294.1, read on the forward strand.
TTATGTCCCTTTGAACATGAAGCAAAAAAAAGAAACAGTTAAAAAGTATCATATTCAAAGACAGATAGATTTAGTTCTGGGAATAAGTTGGCATTCAGAGTGAGCCTGGAAATTGGAATGTTACATAACTTATTCGAGTTAAGAGTCGAGAATATATTCTTGACAATTTTCGCGATTGTAAACACCTTCTCCATGCAACATTTTAATTATCAAGAGAGCGAATGGAACTTTTGAATATTCAGCGAATGGTAACCATTATTGGCAATACTGTAAACCTTCTCTTATGTGTAACGCTGTTTCTTGCTGCATGCTACTTTGAAAGAGTTGTTCAATGGTCTAATTCATTACAATTTGAATATTTCAGACACATTGGAGCTGATGCTGGCACAAGCAAATCAAACATTTGTTCCCACAAGGACGTTTAAGGACATCAAAAGATCACTTGAGAAGAATCATCACGCAACTATTTGTGGTGCTTCTGGAGAAGGGAAGACCACGATGGCTCTGATGATTGGGCAGATGTACAGAAAACAAGGTTATGAGTTGGTGTTTGTGAACAGGGCAGATGTCTTTGATCTTGGTTCTTGTATTAGTTCAGGTCAGAAAATATGTCTTATTTTTGATGATATTTTTGGCTCAGTAGGTCAGTCAACTGACTTCACCCATATGAAACGTTTGTGTAATTCTTTGAAAATGCACATTGACCATAACCTCCTGACAGGTCAAAGAAACAAGACTAATGAAGGACAGAATGACAAAGTAATAGGACAAATTGGTGGAATCAACAAAGATAAAACCAAACACTCGCCAAAACAAAACAACGAAAAATCATTACGGGTGATCTTCACAGCAAAAACCTATAATTTCAAAGAAGGGATGTCTAAAATGCAATATCAGCGTTTATCAATGTTCAACATGAAAACCGTGGTAGATTTGACCCTGAATCCTGAACCATCCTATTCACACCAGGAGAAGAAAGCAATGTTTCAAAAGCACAGAGAGATGCATCCGAGAATCAAGCTTGGAGATCTTGTAGTAGATGACGTCGTCGACCAAGAATCAACTTTGTTTGGTTTTCCACTCACTTGCAGATTGTTTTTTGAATTTCCAACGTTCACAGAAAAAGCTGCTGATTTCTTCAAGCGTCCCCTGTACTATCTAAGAATTGAATTGAACGATATTCTGAGCCGGAAAAATGACCAAGCAGCTGCATTAGTTCTTGTCTTGCTCTGTGAGGAAAACATTAAAATTCCAGAGCTTGAGTCTCCAAACAGCAATAAGAAAGTGGAAGATATGTTTATGTACATAAAAGACTTTGCAAACTCTGCATCTCGTTCAGGTATAGCAGATGCTGCAAGAAGCTTCAGAGGAACTTTTCTATCCAGGGGAGACAACCTCAGTTTTGCCCACTCTTCTATATACGAGGCATGTGCATGTGCCTTGTATCAGTTCAATCCGACTTTTGTGTTGAAGTATTGCAGCTTAGATTTCCTGTATGAACGACTGAAACCTGGAGATGTTGATGAATCTGGAGTGTCAGATCGACTTCACTACCTTTTTGTATCTGAGGGATATTACCATCTTGTAGCTACCAGACTGATAACGTCAATGAAACAGGGTGTTTTTTCAAAGACAGTTGCTCATCCTATGAATCAAAATGAACATTTTGTTGAAAAGTTTCTGGAAAAACTTATGACATCTGCATCAGAGAACAAGGATTGGATTCAGTTGAAGGAAAAAGGAAAAGGTTTTCTGTACTGGGCTGTCAGAAGTAAAAGCACACAACTCGTTCAAAGTATTGAAACGGTTCTTTTGACCAAATTTACACAAGATGATATCAGTGAAGCTCTTTTTGCTTCTGTTGAATGTGACAATTTGGCAACACTGAAACACTTAGTTGAAAGACTTGACACCAATCCTGACCAGTCTTATATGAATAAACTCCTGATTGTCAGTGCAGAGAAGAGCAGCAAAGAGATGGTAAGCCATTTGCTTCACATGGGGGCACATATATCAGGTACTGACACGGAGAAGAGAAATGTTTTGCATCTCCTTTGTATTCATGACAGATCAACTGTATTGGAGACAATTATTACTCAGTTTGATGACAACAAAGATGATCTACAGGCAGCAAGGAATGCACTTGATGAGGACGGAAGAACTCCACTAATGTTGTCAGCTTTACACGGAACATGGGATTCTTTCAAGCAGATGCAGGAGGAAGGTCTAACTGACCTCTCAGACAGTAAAGGTGATTATTTGATTCATCTCGCATGTTATGGTGGAAACAAACACATTGTTGAAGAAGTTCTGACAAGTGAGAACATCAACATGAGAGCTGACTATGAAGAAACACCAATAATGATAGCAGCCTTTAATGCAAAGTCAGATGTATTTGATTTACTTTTATCAAACCATGCTGACACAACACTTGTTGATGATGATGGAGACACATTGCTACATCTTGCATGTCATGGAGGTAGCAGGCACATTGTTGAACGAATTCTCACTCCTGATAACATCAACAGTAGAGGTCAGTCTGAGTGGACACCAATAATGAGAGCAGCCCTTAATGCAAAGTCAGATGTATTTGATTTACTTTTATCAAACCATGCTGACACAACACTTGTTGATGATGATGGAGACACATTGCTACATCTTGCATGTATGGTAGGTAGCAGGCACATTGTTGAACGAATTCTCACTCCTGATAACATCAACAGTAGAGGCAAGTCTGGGTGGACACCAATAATGAGGGCAGCCTTTAAAGCAAAGTCAGATGTATTTGACTTACTTTTATCAAACCATGCTGACACAACACTTGTTTATAATGGAGACACATTGCTACATCTTGCATGTATGGGAGGTAGTAAGCACATTGTTGAACGAATTCTCATTCCTGATAACATCAACAGTAGAGGTCAGTCTGAGTGGACACCAATAATGATGGCAGCCTTTAATGCAAAGTCAGATTTATTTGATTTACTTTTATCAAACCATGCTGACACAACACTTGTTAATGATGATGGAGACACATTGCTACATCTTGCATGTATGGGAGGTAGTAAGCACATTGTTGAACGAATTCTCACTCCTGATAACATCAACAGTAGATGTCAGTCTGAGTCGACACCAATAATGATGGCAGCCTTTAATGCAAAGTCAGATGTATTTGATTTACTTTTATCAAACCATGCTGACACAACACTTGTTGATGATGATGGAGACACATTGCTACATCATGCATGTCATGGAGGTAGCAAGCACATTGTTGAACGAATTCTCACTCCTGATAACATCAACAGTAGAGGTCAGTCTGAGTGGACACCAATAATGATGGCAGCCTTTAATGCAAAGTCAGATGTATTTGATTTACTTTTATCAAACCATGCTGACACAACACTTGTTGATGATGATGGAGACACATTGCTACATCTAGCATGTCATGGAGGTAGCAAGCACATTGTTGAACGAATTCTCACTCCTGATAACATCAACAGTAGAGGTCAGTCTGAGTGGACACCAATAATGAGAGCAGCCCTTAATGCAAAGTCAGATGTATTTGATTTACTTTTATCAAACCATGCTGACACAACACTTGTTGATGATGATGGAGACACATTGCTACATCTTGCATGTCATGGAGGTAGCAGGCACATTGTTGAACGAATTCTCACTCCTGATAACATCAACAGTAGAGGCAAGTCTGGGTGGACACCAATAATGAGGGCAGCCTTTAAAGCAAAGTCAGATGTATTTGACTTACTTTTATCAAACCATGCTGACACAACACTTGTTTATAATGGAGACACATTGCTACATCTTGCATGTATGGGAGGTAGTAAGCACATTGTTGAACGAATTCTCATTCCTGATAACATCAACAGTAGAGGTCAGTCTGAGTGGACACCAATAATGATGGCAGCCTTTAATGCAAAGTCAGATTTATTTGATTTACTTTTATCAAACCATGCTGACACAACACTTGTTAATGATGATGGAGACACATTGCTACATCTAGCATGTCATGGAGGTAGCAAGCACATTGTTGAACGAATTCTCACTCCTGATAACATCAACAGTAGATGTCAGTCTGAGTCGACACCAATAATGATGGCAGCCTTTAATGCAAAGTCAGATGTATTTGATTTACTTTTATCAAACCATGCTGACACAACACTTGTTGATGATGATGGAGACACATTGCTACATCATGCATGTCATGGAGGTAGCAAGCACATTGTTGAACGAATTCTCACTCCTGATAACATCAACAGTAGAGGTCAGTCTGAGTGGACACCAATAATGATGGCAGCCTTTAATGCAAAGTCAGATGTATTTGATTTACTTTTATCAAACCATGCTGACACAACACTTGTTGATGATGATGGAGACACATTGCTACATCTAGCATGTCATGGAGGTAGCAAGCACATTGTTGAACGAATTCTCACTCCTGATAACATCAACAGTAGAGGTCAGTCTGAGTGGACACCAATAATGAGAGCAGCCCTTAATGCAAAGTCAGATGTATTTGATTTACTTTTATCAAACCATGCTGACACAACACTTGTTGATGATGATGGAGACACATTGCTACATCTTGCATGTATGGTAGGTAGCAGGCACATTGTTGAACGAATTCTCACTCCTGATAACATCAACAGTAGAGGCAAGTCTGGGTGGACACCAATAATGAGGGCAGCCTTTAAAGCAAAGTCAGATGTATTTGACTTACTTTTATCAAACCATGCTGACACAACACTTGTTTATAATGGAGACACATTGCTACATCTTGCATGTATGGGAGGTAGTAAGCACATTGTTGAACGAATTCTCACTCCTGATAACATCAACAGTAGAGGTCAGTCTGAGTGGACACCAATAATGATAGCAGCCTTTGATGCAAAGTCAGATGTATTTGATTTCCTTTTATCAAACCATGCTGACACAACACTTGTTAATGATGATGGAGACACATTGCTACATCTAGCATGTCATGGAGGTAGCAAGCACATTGTTGAACGAATTCTCACTCCTGATAACATCAACAGTAGAGGTCAGTCTGAGTGGACACCAATAATGATGGCAGCCTTTAATGCAAAGTCAGATGTATTTGATTTACTTTTATCAAACCATGCTGACACAACACTTGTTGATGATGATGGAGACACATTGCTACATCATGCATGTCATGGAGGTAGCAAGCACATTGTTGAACGAATTCTCACTCCTGATAACATCAACAGTAGAGGTCAGTCTGAGTGGACACCAATAATGATGGCAGCCTTTAATGCAAAGTCAGATGTATTTGATTTACTTTTATCAAACCATGCTGACACAACACTTGTTGATGATGATGGAGACACATTGCTACATCTAGCATGTCATGGAGGTAGCAAGCACATTGTTGAACGAATTCTCACTCCTGATAACATCAACAGTAGAGGTCAGTCTGAGTGGACAACAATAATGATAGCAGCCTTTGATGCAAAGTCAGATGTATTTGATTTCCTTTTATCAAACCATGCTGACACAACACTTGTTGATGATGATGGAGACACATTGCTACATCATGCATGTCATGGAGGTAGCAAGCACATTGTTGAACGAATTCTCACTCCTGATAACATCAACAGTAGAGGTCAGTCTGAGTGGACACCAATAATGATGGCAGCCTTTAATGCAAAGTCAGATGTATTTGATTTACTTTTATCAAACCATGCTGACACAACACTTGTTGATGATGATGGAGACACATTGCTACATCTAGCATGTCATGGAGGTAGCAAGCACATTGTTGAACGAATTCTCACTCCTGATAACATCAACAGTAGAGGTCAGTCTGAGTGGACAACAATAATGATAGCAGCCTTTGATGCAAAGTCAGATGTATTTGATTTCCTTTTATCAAACCATGCTGACACAACACTTGTTGATGATGATGGAGACACATTGCTACATCTAGCATGTCATGGAGGTAGCAAGCACATTGTTGAACGAATTCTCACTCCTGATAACATCAACAGTAGAGGTCAGTCTGAGTGGACACCAATAATGATGGCAGCCTTTAATGCAAAGTCAGATGTATTTGATTTCCTTTTATCAAACCATGCTGACACAACACTTGTTAATGATGATGGAGACACATTGCTACATCTAGCATGTCATGGAGGTAGCAAGCACATTGTTGAACGTATTCTTACCCCTGATAACATCAACAGTCAAACTAAAAATAGATGGACACCAATACAGGCTGCTGCATTTTGGGGACATGTCAACATCCTGGAACTACTGTGTGAGAAAGGAGCTGATCTGACCTGTTTAACTCCGGATGGGAGGGATGTTGTAGCTGTAGCTGAGAGTGAGGGCAAGACAAACGCTGTCAAATATCTCAAAACTCAACTCAGTAACCAATGAATGTGTGAATGAGAGGTCTATACTTGTGACATGAACGAACATAACCTGTTTGCAAAGAGATGCAGCAGAATGTGACCATTCAGTTAATATGTCCAATCCCGAGATTGTCGTATTGGTTGTTTTAATCAATGTTTGTTATGAAGAAGTATAAAATGTTTTCTTATTCCATCTTTTGCTTATTCAAAAAAAACGTTGTCAGTCAGTTTGATCTGGTATTTGAATTTTCCTGGCCACATTAACTGCCTGAGAGTTCCAGTTGTAAATGTCCATTTACACTAGGTATGAGTTGTATTGGTTTTGTTTGTAATGGCCTGCTGAGACAAACATTAAGTTCAACACATTGTATATTAAACATGCTTTTATTAGAATATCCACATGATATTAACAAGAAATGTACATCATCGAATATATAAAATCCATATTTGCAGATTCCAGATTCCTGTACAATCATGCACAATCTCTTTGAAATATATAAACTAAATAACCCTAATAAGTAAATAAGTCTTCAAGCGCCAAGTTTTGTGGTCGATTCTTACATTGTACAAATGAAAGACAAACAAAGTGTATGAGTATGCAAAAAATTCAAACTGGCTTTTATCCATCATTTTATTCATGTTTAACTCATCAGGCCTGAAAGTTGCGATAGGCTTATGGCATGTCATGGCGTCTGGCGTCCTTCAGTCCATCCGTCTTTTTCGACTTCGTCTCCAGAACCATTAGTTATAGAGAGCTGAAATTTTATGTGTTTACTCCATGGCCAATGGAGATTCTCAATTGTAGATTTTGTGACCCTGTGATCCCAAATAGGACCACAGGGGTCTCTATCTAAAAAACCTATTTTCATCGTCCTCTCCAACTGAACAAGTAAAATGCCAATAATTTGTATATTTGTAAGACATTTAGAAATATGTTTCTGTTACATAATAAACTGTTTTATTTGTGAGATGATGACATGTTAATTATACCCCCGCTACGAAGTAGTCGGGGGTATATAGAGGTCAGCACGGCCGTCCTGCCGTCCGTGCGTCTGTCCGGTTTTTTGTTCCGCTCATTATTCTGAAACTAGTTGCTCAAATTTTACGAAACTTGACATGTACAAGCACCATGATGTGTACATCTGCCTTTTGTACGTTTCATATCCTCATTCGCATAATTTATGAAAAATTTTCTTTGTTTTTCGACTTTGCCATTCACAGATTTTTTTCCACTCTTAACTCAAATACTAACTGTTCAAATGTCTGGTAACTTGATACATATAATTATCACGATGTGTACATCTGCCTTTTGTATGTTTCGTTCCCTCATTTGTATAATTTATGCAAATTTTCTTCGTTTTTCGACTTTGCCATTTACAGTTTTTGTTCCACTCTTAACTCAAATACTCATTGTTCAAATGTCTTGTAACTTGATACATATAATCATCACGATTATACATCTGCCTTTTTAATGTTTCATCCCCTCATTTGCATAATTTATGCAAATTTTCTTCATTTTTCGACTTTGCCATTCACAGTTTTTGTTCCACTCTTAACTCAAATACTAACTGTTCAAATGTCTTGTAACTTGATACATATAATTATCACGATGTGTACATCTACATTTTTTATGTTTCATACCCTCATTTGCATAATTTATGCAAATTTTCTTCGTTTTTCGACTTTGCCATTTACAGTTTTTGTTCCACTCTTAACTCAAATACTAATTGTTCAAATGTCTTGTAACTTGATACATATAATCATCACGATGTGTACATCTGCCTTTTTTATGTTTCATACCCTCATTTGCATAATTTATGCAAATTTTCTTTGTTTTTCGACTTTGCCATTCACAGTTTTTGTTCCACTGTTAACTCAAATACTAAATGTTCAAATGTCTTGTAACTTAATACATATAATCATCACGATGTGTAGATCTGCCTTTTTTATGTTTCATATCCTATTTGGATAATTTATGCAAATTTTCTTCATTTTTCGACTTTGCCATTTACAGTTTTTGTTCCACTCATAACTCAAATACTAATTGTTCAAATGTCTTGTAACTTGATACATATAATTATCACGATGTGTACATCTGCCTTTTTTATGTTTCATCCCCCCATTTGCATAATCTATGCAAATTTTCTTCGTTTTTCGACTTTGTCATTTACAGTTTTTGTTCCACTCTTAACTCAAATACTAAATGTTCAAATGTCTTGTAACTTAATACATATAATCATCACGATGTGTAGATCTGCCTTTTTTATGTTTCATATCCTATTTGGATAATTTATGCAAATTTTCTTCATTTTTCGACTTTGCCATTCACAGTTTTTGTTCCACTCTTAACTCAAATACTAACTGTTCAAATGTCTTGTAACTTGATACATATAATTATCACGATGTGTACATCTGCATTTTTTATGTTTCATACCCTCATTTGCATAATTTATGCAAATTTTCTTCGTTTTTCGACTTTGCCATTTACAGTTTTTGTTCCACTCTTAACTCAAATACTAATTGTTCAAATGTCTTGTAACTTGATACATATAATCATCACGATGTGTACATCTGCCTTTTTTATGTTTCATACCCTCATTTGCATAATTTATGCAAATTTTCTTTGTTTTTCGACTTTGCCATTCACAGTTTTTGTTCCACTGTTAACTCAAATACTAAATGTTCAAATGTCTTGTAACTTAATACATATAATCATCACTATGTGTAGATCTGCCTTTTTTATGTTTCATATCCTATTTGGATAATTTATGCAAATTTTCTTCATTTTTCGACTTTGCCATTTACAGTTTTTGTTCCACTCATAACTCAAATACTAATTGTTCAAATGTCTTGTAACTTGATACATATAATTATCACGATGTGTACATCTGCCTTTTTTATGTTTCATCCCCCCATTTGCATAATCTATGCAAATTTTCTTCGTTTTTCGACTTTGTCATTTACAGTTTTTGTTCCACTCTTAACTCAAATACTAATTGTTCAAATGTCTTGTAACTTGATACATATAATCATCAAGATGTGTACATCTGCCTTTTTTATGTTTCATACCCTCATTTGCATAATTTATGCAAATTTTCTTCATTTTTCGACTTTGCCATTCACAGTTTTTGTTCCACTCTTAACTCAAATACTAACTGTTCAAATGTCTTGTAACTTGATACATATAATTATCACGTTGTGTACATCTGCCTTTTTTATGTTTCATACCCTCATTTGCATAATTTATGCAAATTTTCTTCGTTTTTCGACTTTGCCATTTACAGTTTTTGTTCCACTCTTAACTCAAATACTAATTGTTCAAATGTCTTGTAACTTGATACATATAATCAGCAAGATGTGTACATCTGCCTTTTGTATGTTTCATATCCTCATTTGCATAATTTATGCAAATTTTCTTCCTTTTTCGACTTTGCTATTCAGTTTTTGTTCCACTCTTAACTCAAATACTAATTGTTCAAATGTCTTGTAACTTGATACATATAATTATCACGATGTGTACATCTGCCTTATTTATGTTTCATACCCTCATACGCATAATATATGCAAATTTTCTTCGTTTTTTAACTTTGCCATTCACAGTTTTTGTTCCACTCATAACTCTGAAACCAGTTGTTCAAATGTTACGAAACTTGATATGTACAATCACCATGATGTGTAGATCTGCCTTTTGTATGTTTCATACCCTCATTTGCATAATTTATGCAAATTTTCTTCCGTTTTCGACTTTGCCATTCACAGATTTGTTTCCACTCTTAACTCAAATACTAAATGTTCAAATGCCTTGTAACCTGATACATATAATCATCACGATGTGTACATCTGCCTTTTGTATGTTTCGTACCCTCATTTGTATAATTTATGCAAATTTTCTCCGTTTTCAACTTAACCATTCACACTTTTTGTTCCACTGAAAAGTCTGGAACCAGTTGTTCAAATGTCACGAAACTTGATATGTACACTCACCATGATGTGTAGATCTGCCTTTTGTATGTTTCATAACCTCATTTGCATAAGTTATGCACATTTTCTCTGTTTTTCGACTTTGCCACTCTCAGTTTTATGTTCCACTCATAACTCAAATACTTATTGTTCAAATGTTAGGAAACCACTGAAGTGTACATCTGTCATTTTTATATTTCATAGCCTCATTTGCATATATGTATGTTTCATATCCTCATTTGCATATTTAATGCCATTTTTCAAATTTTTCGACTTTTACTTCTAAAACATGCTTACAAGTGTAATCCTTAATCTGCTTTAATAATACTTATACATAATGGTCTGTTCATACAAATGTTTAAACATTGATGCCCTTTTGCTTTTTTTAAACATTTCTCTTTGACCAATGTTAAAAGCGGGGGTATCATGAGTGAGCTGTGCTAACTAATTCTCTTGTTGTAAAAGTGATTTCAATAAAAAAAATGATTTCAATGAAAAAGAAACTGCATGAATGTTGTTTTTAACTGATCAGGCCTGAAAGGCCCGATGGGCTTATGGCATGGCATGATGTCTGGCGTCCGCCCGTCCATCCGTCTGTATACTTTCTGCTTTTTTAACTCCTTCTCCAGAACCAATAACTCTAAGAGAGCTGAAATTTTATGTGCAGACTCCGTGGCCAATGGGGATTCTAAATTGTAGATTTGGTGACCCTATTACTTTTAATAGAGTAACAGGGGTCATGATCTAAAAACCTATTTTCATCTTCTTCTCCATTACTAAAAGGGTTAGAAAGCTGAAATTGTATGTGCATACTCCATGGCCATTGGGGATTCTAAATTATAGATTGATGACCCTGTTACTCCAAATAGTCACAGGGGTCGTGATCTAATAACCTATTTTCATCTTCTTCTCCAGCCTGTAAAGCTCTAGAGAGCTGAAATGTTGTGTACAGACTCCCTAGACAATGGGCATTCTAAATTGTAGAACCTATTTTCAATTTCTTTTCCAGTATGAAAAACTTGAGAAGATGCAAACGATACAGACGCTGATGAGCTACAGAGCCCATAGCTCTATTTTTATAATGAAATTAGCTTCTGTGTGTGTGAGTTTCTGCTGAGACAGAAATTGAAGAATCCTATATTTAAAGAAAGACCCCACCTTCAAATCAATGTGTACAGATGTGCCAATTTTTAAACACCCAGTACAGAACAACATCATGGGTCTGTTAATAAAGAATATTTCCCTATTATGATTAACTTTTAGTACATTTTCTATTTTGATCATTGGTGTTTTATACTAGCAAAATGGAAGGATAGCTTTAGACATGTTTGGCTAATCGGCATCTATAAATTAAAAGGTCCCTTTACAAGTCTCTGATATTTGTAACTTTTATGAACTGATATATATTTGATACAGAAGACACTTACAGGTAGGCCTACATGAAATTCTCTCAATACCATTTTGCTTTGATCTGATTGTCAAAAATCTACAGTAACTGTAAAGTGATATATCCCAGTAGATATTGCTTGATTCTACACCGCTTGAGCGTTATTGCCCTGGAAAGTTTGTGCATAATGAGATGGCAGCACGAGGTGGTGAGATCACTCATTCACTGTTATCTAATGAGTGATCTCACCACGGTTGAGTAATACACTACTCAACCGCGGTGAGATCACTAATTAGATAGAAATGAGTTGGTTACACACTTGTGATACCACCGCGTGCTGCTGCAACGTCATAATTGGCGTCATAGTCTTTTTTGGTTGACGTCACAATGTTAGCTGCGCGACTGCAATAGCTGGTAACTTTTTGCATGTGAGCGTCACTAACAACGTTTTTTTTGCAATTCAGCGCTATTTACATCATTGAGTAATAAAATAAATACTAAATTCGCTCCCGTTTGACAACATGTTTATGAAACTTGTGAATGGCATCGGTATTTAACTCGCTTTCACTCATTGAATTACCAAACCATTCACTGGATTCATAAACATGTTATCAAACGAGACATGGTTTAGTATTCTATATTTCTTGCCCGTTCTTATTCCCGTTCTCAGTTTTAAATTGAAAACATCCATATCAGTTCAAGTCTGATCTAAGAATATTCAAAAACGTAGTGAGGTACCATTTTTCAGTTTCTTTGTCAGAGTCTGTATTCAATCTATTTTATGACCAATTTTCATGAAACTCTAATGGAATTTACTTAGTTTATGGAACCTCCTTAAAATTGCTACAAGCAAACACGTTTCGCTGACCCTATGAATGAATTGAAAATTTATTACTTAGCATTATGTCATGCGCAATCTGGGTAATTTTATTCGCAAGTCTGATCCAATTCCCCTTCTTGTCTATGCCAATCCTGTAAGTATAAATTTTTACTTTACTCGATTGCTCTATTGACACGTCATTTGACATGAAATACCAAATATCAATTTGGTAATATTTATACGACAATACCACATGAGTGTAATACCTAGAGACGAATGGTTTTATAAATAGGCCATAGAACTTTACGACGTTACACTCTATAAGCATATTAGATCCTGTTCGATCAAAGCATCGTCACACTTTAGGTGGAGAAAAGTTCTTGTTTTCACCAATCTTTAAGGTGAGGTGGATGAGTTAAGTTGGGGTTAAACGCTGCTTTCACGAGTATTCACTTATATCACGGCTACTGTATTATTGCAGGGAGAAAGATGCAACACCTTGGTGGCTATGCATTGCGGTGAAACCTGCGAGCATCGCTGGAACTAGCGAACCATGGGTGGTACGGAGTTGAAATTCAGTGTAGCATTGCACTCAAAACTTACTGCATGTAGAACAGTTCTCCACAGCAAACAAAGTTGTCGAGCCCCTAATGGGATTCGAACCTCAGACCTCTTGATCCTAAACCGAGCACATTAACCAGCATATCCCTAATAACTCGTTTGATAAAAATGGCAGTGCACGCGGGCAGTAACATGATTTTTCACTCAAATAACTCGATTAAATGTATTTGAAAAATAAGGTCACCAATAGTAAAATACCCTTCTTTCTTCGGAATATCAAGTTAAAGGAAGGCCAAAATATATTATGTTCTATTGAATTCTTAACTGCAATTGGTTCATAAGACTATTTTGTGAAAAACCAGAGCCCCAAAAAATCCATATGTTGTTCCTATATTAAACTAGGGCGACTTAAACTTTGCCGAAAAAATCGTCTGCTTTTCACCCGCGAGCATCAAACGAAAATGGAGCAGGGCTTAGATAGTTGGAAGATAACGGAAGTTACGTACGTGGAGGGACGGGGTGTAAACATTCGCTTACTATTTACAATGGCAAACAATGGGGAATCGGTCAGTTAATATGTTATATCTACGCTTTGCAATAATGCCACATCACTGTTCTGCTGTAAACTGTTCGAGTAATGTTAGTTATCAAGTTTCACTTTACAAATGTCCAAAAATATCTGTTTATATATCAAATATAATTGATATGAATAGTGAACGACGGTGGATTAATAGACGAGGATACATAAATGCTGATGAGATATACGAAGACAAAATGAAACCAAGATATGATAATATGAAAGAAGAAAAGTTGTGACAACGAAATCAGATATTCGGTGTTGTTGTTATTTTTGTTGGAGAATGTTTGTGTATAAAATAAAACAACAAATGTAAGATTAGCAGACGCCGTCGAAGTAGGCCCTACAGTAAGCCATCGACAATCAAAGCACATTACAACATCCTGATTTTTTAACGTCGGTAATCTACCGACAACCTAATTTACTAACATTACATAACCAGAATCAAAGAAACTCACCACATATTTTAAAACACCGCATCCCAATGTTACATTTTAGGATTTAGTTATCACTTGTTAACACACTCAGAATCTAATAGATAATAAAATAATGTTTTCAATACAAATATTGGTTAATCAAATCAAATCAAATCAAATAAACATCGTATTAAATTGACATTTCAGCAGTATATGAAATTATACCTACTATATATCTTTATTTATTAATACAAACAAAAAAAAATTAACGTGCCGTTTATTCAACATAATTTTAAAGATTGATCCTACTTAATCTCTCTTCACCCGATTCCCGCGAGAGTCTTCTTCCCTTGTTTCAATGTCACTTGAACTGTCACTTGGTTCATACAGGTAAGGCTAGGCATCGACCACGTCACTTGAAATGATGGAATTTGAGCTTGAAGACTAACACTCCATGGAAAGTGATATGTCATTTTCTGAATCGCTGAAAGACATTTTGTGCACAACACAATATAGGTGAACCTTTCTACACTTCTTTGGTAATCTGTGGTACGATAATCTAGACATACGTCTACACGCATAGTATTTGAGAGTACTTTTTATTATAAAATCTGGAGTGAGATACTCAATTCTATCAGGTAATGATTCTGAAAAGGATACATTCGGCTAATAAATCTATCTCTGAAAGTATTTGATAAACAGCTACTAAGACAGTCTCAGCTCCCAGTGCCGTTTTTACCTTACTATTTCGAAGGTTTTCCCATGCACAGACCACTCTGTGGTTACACTAAGCCTTATTAAATCTAAATGCACAATGGTTGATACGTCTTCACATAAGAGCGCGCCAAGTGCTGCATCTCATCAGTGTATCTCAACCAAAACATTGTAACCCAATCTCCGAGTTTGCGTCTGGAATGCTCAATCTACGCGGAACAAAACAACAGATATAATGGATTTCATCCTTGAAGTGGATTTAAACATTCTTTTCATAACTGAGTCCTGTGCCGTGTTCAAGATAGGTTTCAAAGTAATCGCTCAAAGAGCGATTACTTTGAAACCTATCTTGAACGCGATTGCTCAATGTAGCGCTACGTAGCAAGGCGAGCAAACTTTGAGGAATTTGCACTGTGTCGTTCAAGAGAGAAGAAGCGCTCATTGAGCGCTACATTGAGCGCTACATTGAGCAATTTAAGCGCTCGCTGCTATTGAACGGGGCGCTGGCTTCATCATGGTCATGGTGATGAAGCAAACATCGCGGGAAAACACCACCTTCATTTTCTTGTGTCAACTCCCCTCGTTTAAATTCATCCCGTGGAGGCATAGGCAAAAACACCAGGCAAAAACATCTGAAATACCTAAATCTTTTGAAATGTTAGATGTTTGTGTTTCAGCTGATAAGCATGTTTTCAGAGTGATTTGTATTTATCGGCCTCCACCATCTCGGAAAAATCAACTAACAAACACTCAGTTTTATCATGAAATGTCTAATCTTTTCGCGTCTCGTCCTGGTAGGAAAACTTTATTTCTTGGAGATTTCAATGTTCACTTCAATGATAAAGAAAATCCTTTTGCTAAGAAGTTTGTCAATCTTCTTTCTTCTTTTGGATTCAAGCAACATGTATTTGTCCCAACACACACATCTGGAAATACTCTTGACTGTGTAATATCTCATGAGGATAATACAACCATTTAGACGTTTCTGTTGAAGACAAATAATTGTCTGGTCACTTCTTAATTTTTGTTACAATGAATACATGTAGACCTATGAAGAAAATGGAGACTGTGACATGTCGTAATCTTTAGTTCCTTACATTCCACCTGATGAAGGAGTGAGTATGTACTCCGAAACGTCGTGTATTTTCACATTAAAGAAGTTGTTATCCAGAAAATCTTCCTGTTCTTATGTATACCACTTCTAAATGCCCTTCAAAGACCTAATAAATACATTGAATATATACATGGCTATATAACATGGAGAACGAGGAAGATGATGGGAACAATTCAGATATAAACTGCGTATTACCCATAAGAATAATTAAGTTTGCAGTAATTTTTGTTACATATCAGCCATGTCACACTGAGTTCAGGAATTAAAAGTTGAGACTATCAAGCGGTCGTGTTCAAAGGATGTTAACTTTTCACTTTTAAAAACAACCGGTCAGTGTATACATAATAACAGAAATATGAGGGAAAAAACAGACAGAGAATTTACAATAACAACAAGTTGATAAGTAGCTGTAAATAGAGGATAGTATATGGGTGTCTATGTCATACTATGTTTACGACACGAGTTCCCGAATATTAGTATTTCCCTAGCGAGAGCGAGGGATATACCTATATTCAGGCACGAGTGTCGTTAACACAGTATGGCATTGACACGAATATAATATTCTGTTTATTACCTAAGACGTGAAATTAATGAAAACACACTAAAATCCACTTTCAACCATAGGCTTTTAGAACGCAACGTCATAGACGAAACGTGACGTCATATCATTGTTTATGACGTCACGTCACCATGACAAAGTGATATGTTGCCATAGGGCATCGTATGAAAAATATGAACAGCGATATGATTGCCCCCGTAGGTAATAAATAGAGATTATTAACCGAGGAAGTGTGTCATTTGACTTTTACGAAACGAGTGTAATTATTTGTATTGCCCGAGCGATAGCGAGGGTTATACATACATTTGCACGAGTTTCGTAAAAGTCATATTGCACACTTTCGAGTGTAATAATTTCTTTATTACCCATTCTATTCCATTTGATTCGCGTCAAATATAGTCAGGAAACGGCCCACTTCCCTTGCGACGGCAAGCTACAGTGGCATGACGAACAATCGGTTTATGACGTCACAGACGACAAAATACAGAAAGTCGCGGTGAAACAATGGTTGCTAGGCAAAAGTGATATGTGCACATGTGCTCATATCAATAATATTAACTCGGTTATTTTCAACCATATGAGTAATAATTGTGTTTAATACATGCAATAACTGAATGTATTTCTACTGTCACACTCGTATTATAAAACTGTAATTTCATAATTCTAAAGCAATCATAGACAGTACCTACCCTTTATTTTATTTATCAAACATGTTTTAATTAATTATTTAGTTTCGACCATTTTGCCAGAATATTTTTTGACTATTTGCCCAATTTTCGACCTTTTGGCCAGAATTTTCCTTTTCGACTATTTGCGTTTTCGACTACTTGGCCTGACCCCGTATTATCAACCTTCTCTTGACGAATATATATATGTTTATATTATCTGTATTCTCATGTACCACGGTTGGTGGTTTTAAGAGAAATAAATTGAATTGAATTGAATTGACTGCTGACAGCTCATCCTCACTTGATTACTGGTGTTCAGCTACATCTTGATTCAAAATAGTTTCATAGTGATAAGGACAACTGTTGATACATTATGTCTTTAACAATGCTGTTAAACATATTAAAACTAAGTTTTCTCCAAAATTCTCCTTTAATCAGGGACCATATATAGAGGTATATAAGATCCCTGCTTTATTAATTAACATAAGATAAAAAGCAATTTGAGCATACTTTATGAGTGCTTCAAAATATATTTTTTGGCAGATTCGACATTGCTTTTTCAGTATACATACACTGATGTCTTTTTTTAAATGCGTTAGTAAGGTGATATTTTTAGTTTTCATTGAATAAAATAAGTGTTGAGAACAATTTATAAACAATGATGAACAAGATGAAACAATATATATTGGCCTACATATTCAAAACATAGAAGTCGTCTTTCAAAACCATTTATAAATCTATCCTAGTGAAAGAAAACTGCTACATCATTTTAAACCTTACTGAAAATACGATACCGGGTATTTTAAAAGGAAAACATGATGATAAATGATATACAATTTTATATACATGTATTTGTTTTTTTAACTGGAATTCTACACCTAGCTGTATGTAAATTGTTAAAGTTGAAATCTTAGACAATGAAGTTCAAACTTATGTTTCTGATTTATCTATAAAGGTTGGGGCCTTTTTTATCTGTCATTGTTTTGATTAGAAAAGATTGCAGATTTTGAGTAGACAATGAAACCACGTTTTTGTAAGGGCCTTGTTAAACATTCCAATATCATATTCCGTTTTTGTGTTTTTGAGATTGAGTTTAAATTTTCGTAACAACCTACCGGAAATGGAAAACGCCGAGTAAGCTCAAAACAGCCTTCTTTATTTGCTGTTATAACGGTAAAGCAATGCATAGAGTTTACAGTTTGTTTATGTTTGGAATGGTGGAGGGAGAATGTCAGTGTAAACTTTTCTAATCAAGGCAAGTTTTACTCATCTGATCACTTCATGGTAAAAATTGTCGACTGTTATTTATTTAGGAAGTAGTCGGACTTCTTTTGTAACTTCAACTTTTCGGTAAATCGCTAACCTCTGAACCTTAGTCGTCTTTATGTTTTTGCTGACGATTATCGAAAATATATTTTCAACAGTTTCCAAAGTTATTTCGGAATAATGAATGCAATTCTGTGATGGAATACTCACGTCAATGTATATTATGGGGAAAAATCCTTCTAACTGAAATTAGTGTCAGTAAAACTAGTACTAGTGTTTAGAGCAACGTAAATCGAAAGACGATTTGAATGGCTTTTGTCAGTTTGAGACAAGTTGCAACATGTTTTTGTGTGCCTGTTTCCCCCTAAGAATAGCATTAATAAAATATTTTACTTTTGATAAAAAAAACAACAAAAAAAACTTTTATTCCATGGTAAAGTACACAACATGACCATGATAAAAACCTATAATGGTTTAACTGTTATTTGATAAAAGGTTTCCCAAAATTTTTAATTTAAATTTTTACACATTCTCTATGAATCAGCTCAGATATATCTATGTTTACTCATGCACTGTTGTTTATCAAAACATGATACAAGGTGCAGTCATTACTATGTCATACCAACTGGTATGTGATGTCACACATGTGTCATTTTCAAATTATTCAAAAATCATTACAATTATCTACAAACATATATACTGGCTGGCGACCAATTATCGCCGCATACCAATTGTCGCCAACACATAGCTACAGCGCTTGCGCAGACAACTTTATCCTATTGTTCCCTATTATTTCACACATTAAGATATCACCAAACTGATAACCAACAAAAGTTCAATTCAACTTAAGTAGTTAGCTATGTAGCTATGTGTTGGCGACAATTGGTATGCGGCGATAATTGGTCGCCAGCCAGTATGCACTTTAGAAATTGTCCTCTTTACTTATTTTGATTATGTAATTAAGTGACCATGATTTTTTTGTTTTTCAGATAACATCTTCTCAAATGTCCATGGAATTTTGACATTCAACAATGGACTTTTCAGGAGAAAGTGATTTAGGTATATATGAATAACCTATAATATGCAGACATGTGATATTTTCACCAAGGGGTGGTGGGAGATTTGGTGAAAAAAAGGTGGGAGATTTGGTCCCCATGGAGGGAGATTTTGAAAAAGTTAAAATGTTCTTAATAAACCATTTTATTAATCTTCATTTAAATAAATATCACAGTATTGTATTATCCAATTAAATGCATAACAGGTACCACAAGAAAATATTATAATACTTTGCAAAAATGATAAGGGATATTTATATACCAAAGAGATGTTGCAGTCTTTAATACAAAATAATGTTTGAAAAATAACTTCATGTTGTAATAATAATCTGAGAATGAGATATGTAATTTCTGACAATTTTAGCTTTGCTTTTGATCTATTTTGGTCTACCAGATTTGCAGTATAATGTTTTAATTATGATTGAATTTAATTTATCGAGATTCAACTATATGTAGTGCAGCTCAAATTAACATGTAACAAATTTATGATTCACCGATGCACTGTACTGAAGCCAAACACGCTGATTATATCTTTGTCAAAATTTGTTTGAAAATTTATGTTGATGCATGAGGAATGGATGGGTGAAACACGATATTTTATATATTTTCTTTTTAATTTTTTTACAAGGTAGATTTTGACCTCTGGGCAGGGGGGCGGGAGTGAGGCTTGAAAAAGGGTAGACTCCCGCCAAAAGCGGGAGATATCACATGTCTGAATGTTATTGATAGCTTCTAATGATGATAATTAATGCCTGTATTCTATATATATTTTGGAATGCCTTTGTATGATACTATATATGAATCTCAGAGTTATTGGTATGTATAAGCCTTTAAGATACAGTCCAACTTATGTCAAATATGAAAAGAATATGCTGCTAAAAGTCACTACAATTGATAAAATTATTACTAGTTTTGGAAGTCAAGTAGTTTAACACTTATACTCTGAAAAAATTCCCAAAAAATATTGAAAAGGAGCGTGTTTTATGAAAATCCCATTTCTCATAGTCTCCTTTTCAGAGTCTTGAGTGTAAGACTAGAAGGCAAGTTCAAATTCATGTTGGGGCGGGATAAGTCGTACATTCAGCTTCGGATAGATGTCCAATGTTCAAACTCCATGAGTTACTCAGCAACTTCTTCTGCAGAGAACTGTTCTGAATGCAATAAGTTTCTTGGTGCAATTCTATACTGAATTTCAGTGCAGTACCACCGGTGCCTCATATGTTCCAGCCCATTTTCCCAGGTTTCATTCATAGCCACAGTTGTGTTGCAGGCTTTTTCACTGCAATAATTCTAGCCCTGTTGATTAAGTGAGAAACTTTAAAGCGCTCTTAAACCCCAATCTTCTAACCTCACATAATGAAACATGTCTCAGATGAACTGTTTTAGTATTGTAAAATCCATTTGAAAAACTATGCTTATTTGTTTGACAAGCATCAGTGTTTCTAAGGTAGAAACGGGAATCATATAAAACAATATACACACACAACAATAATTATCTTAAAATGAATTTATTAAAGTTTAGATCTGTTTGTATTCAAGACCCATAGCCAACTTCCACAGAACACTCATAGTCAAAGTTTCCTCTTACGGCTCAAGTGACCAAGCGCAAATAGACCCAACTCGACATAAATTCCGCTCAGTTTTAAACTCAATTTTACAATAAATATTTGTTCATTTATTTTCTGTGATGTCAACAGCAATTGCTAAAATTTGAACTTCCCTGAATAGAGAAATGTAAATTTGTCTGCAATGAACTTGAAGTGACATTTTTATTTCAGAGTCGACCGTGACTCCAATAGAGTTATCTCCCCATCATAGCCATGGACAACTCCTCGAGTCAGACAGCTTGTCGGATCTCTACCTGGATAACAATGAGAACCACAATCATAATCCCGCAGCTCGTAGGAAACAGAGACCCATGAAATCTGTCAAACATAAACCAACGAGACATAGAGATACATTTGACGATGGTAAGAATTTATTAGGAATGAATATTTACTGCCAGGTCTGTAAATAGTCTATCATTAGTTTAGTCAGTGATTCCAGTTGTAATTCCTGTAAACGGGCCTCTGAATGGTTTTGGAGTAACAACTCCAACAAATAAATTAGGGTGAATTACGTTTTTCATCTGTAAGAGAATTTGCATGTAATTTCATTTACTGTACTTACTTACTGTACTGTACTTTACATTTACTCTCGAGCCTTAGACCATCCCCACTTTTCAGGGGTTGTACTGGTTGGGCTTATTCTCAGGTTATAGCCCACCCTCCATGGTCATATGTTAAGGATCCAAACCGAGCCGGAGGTTTTGTTTGATAATGTAAGCCCGCGGCAAAGGGAAATTGGAAAGGGCCGACATGCCCGCCCCAATTTCCCGAGGCTGAGGGCTTACATTATCAAACAAAAATTGAGGGGGGGGGGGGGGGGGTTGATCTAACTTATGAACTGATTAACGATATAATAAAGACATAATTTTGATATTGGGTACTTTTATGGTTTCAATGTATTTACTTCTGGGAGTTCAACTGCTATGAAGAGAGCACACCCGCGCCCTGCACGTGCTTTGCGCTCGCTACCTAGCCGTGCACGTGAGCTGCATGCGCTTTCTGCCTTGTGGAGTTCACATGATTGTCACTGTGGAAAATACATCATTGTTCTCGTGGGCCTTTATAGCCGAGTTGTCAAAGACGCCAGTTTAGTAAGCGGGTGGTGCAGGGTTCGAAACCAGGCATTCAAAGCTTATGTTTGTGATTTGTGATTTGTCAAAAATGTGATATTTTGTGATGGTATTTATTCGAAGAAGGACTTTGAATCAAAGTATTTCAAAACGTGTAGAATTCCCAATCAAAATAAATTTCCGATAGATTCTAGAGTAAGCCCCGGGCACTCCTTGAGAAAGCCCTGGGCATTCTTGGAGAACGCCCGGCAAACTGACAATAGAGGTTTATCCGGTAAAAGTAGAACCTAATAGAACAATAGAGTGACGTCACTAGAGGTTTATAAATTCCATACATCTATAATATGATTTCAAGTTAAGTGTCCTAAAAAAAAACTATTCTGTTTGACACTCTCCATATGAATTTTCATCTGAGTTTGGGTCTCTCCTGTCTAAAGCCCACTCCAATGTTTTCAAGATGTTTGTTTGTACTAAATTGGGATTCAAGAACTTAACCTCATATTTTGTTATTTATTTTTTAAAACTTTTCCCCTTGTTAATGAGTTCATAGTCCTGTGATTTGAACACTCAGAATGGTTTGATGCTAATCAATTTAGCAGTAACGCAAATGTAAGAATTCATCCCTCGTCTTAAATTAATTTTCTGAATAGAACTTGTAATATAAGTATCTATTTGATTTGATATGTACATATCTTACCAAAGTTATGGAATTTTCTTACCAATTTAGGTCCTCCTCAACTAAACAAGGCGGACCTGAGCAACATCTATCAAGAGCTACAGGCCATCAGTGAGAAACTGAAAGTGAGTGACCAAGACATTTTACAAATTAAAATGTTGGAAAATTACTTTTGGAGTAAAATATATATGAAATTCTTTTCATAATATATACTCACAGCTGTCTAGTTTCCATGATAGAAAAATTATGGTCCTAGTTGCTCTTGTCAAATCCAGCATTTTTAAGAATGCTTGACTTATAATGGAACAA
This sequence comes from Gibbula magus, assembly GCA_936450465.1. NCBI lineage: Eukaryota > Metazoa > Mollusca > Gastropoda > Trochida > Trochidae > Gibbula > Gibbula magus. The sequence continues at coordinate 61,293,688 of OW388294.1, forward strand.
ATATATGGATGTGTCTCAGTGGCGAGATAGCGCAGTGGTTAACTTTGGATCAAAAGGTCCGGGGTTCAAATCCCGCCAGGGGCACGGCAACTGTGTTTGTTGTTGAGATCTGTTCTATATAATATATGCAGTAAGGTTTGGGTGCAGTGCTTCACTGAATTTCAGCGTAGCCACATGGCGTTGCAGGTTTTCTCCCTGCCATAATACTAGCAGCTGTGATGTAAGTGAATACTCCTGAAAGCGGCGTGAAACCCCAACTCACCTCACCTGGGTGCGTCTGTATTGTGTCAACTTCCCCATGTAAGTCTTAACTCTTGCTGGTCTCAATCACTGGCAAATTACGCCTTGCTGCATTTCATTTATTTTCTGTGCTAGCTTGCATTGCAGCATGTTGCATTTGAACTTCATAGTACAAGCTGCTATGCCAGTACATTAAAAGTTAACGAAATGCAGCAAGGCTTAAATTAGCCCGAGATTGAGACTAGTGTGAGTTGTGACTTGTGGGGGAAGTCGGTCCTGTGTAAGAACAAATTTATCTACTTTACCAAAGAAAGTCCTGTACATTTTTCAAGTAAATCGTTATGTAAAAATTTTCAATTCTTCCTGTGTTATGGAAACTTTCCCTCCTTTCTCTTAAGGGGGCCTTAATTTTATCGTTTACAGTAAATAGATTTAAAAGACTTTTGCTTAGATGAGTCCAGGAACTTTCAAGTCAGGAAGAGTATGTGTACTGGGTCACATATTGTAGGGGGGCAAGGTGGATGAACCTCGCTATAAGGTTCTGCAACTGAATCATATGTACATGTTTTGAATGGTTTGTCTTTAAGGAAGAGAACAGGATCCTACACGAGAGAGAGAGTAAGGTGAAGGAGAGAGAGAGGATGATCACTATCTCCCAGTCCAACATACAGACCATCACCGACCACCAGGTCAAACAGAAGTGGCAGGCTCTGGAGAAGGTAAAGTGCTCATTGCTTAACCCTTTCCCCACAGGTCTTGGAAGGTTCCGGAATGAAGCCTTAGGCTGATTTTGGATATTTGTGTTGAAACTGAACAGAGTTTGAAAAAAATGACATACTGTCAAATAGCACCAACCAAAGTGTTAACAAAATAGAAATGGACAATGTTATATTTTCTATGCTCGATAATTTCTTATTGCTAGGAATTATGATAACTTAATTTTGTTTCAACTTTCAGCAAAGACAAGAGGAATTAGACAAACTAGATCAAGCCTTGAAAGAAAGAACAAAAGAAAACAAAAGACTGAAGGAAAACTTTGAAACACTGAAGCAAGCTAACGATGCTTTGAAAAAGGAGGTATGAAAATGTTGAATTCAATTTGCGTTGTTACACATTATAAACATTTAGGACACGGTGACAGGGGTAGGGAGGTGTAAAATTATTGTAATTGACGGGGGGGGGGGGGGGTTACACCCAGGGGTTTGTCAATGTTATATGCATTTATTCAAACGGGGGGATTCTGGATTCGGCAATGAAAGGGAAATAACTCTGTCTGGCCTACAAGAACAACTCGAGTTGTGACATCACATGCATTATTGGCAGATTGCTCTCCAATCAAGTCCACACCGTAGGAACGTGTACGCCTGGAAATTGTTACTCAATGGAAGTGAACGAATTTCTCTCTTTGTTTTGTGCATTTGGTGTAGAATTTTGTTGGATAAATCGGTTTTGAGGTATTTATGAGAAAAATGTTTCAGGCTGTAAAATGATAGACACCAGTAAAGACGTAAACAAAAGATAATGTCATTATGTGCCCTCAGTCGACTGTTACATCACAATTTAGGAGTCGAATTTCGCATGTGGAACTTATGTGTGTTTGATATTACCTTGCTTTCAGAAAATCCATAAAAATACTCATATATTTTTTTTACCATTTTGTGAAACATCACTATGTGGACATATATGCCAAATATTGAGCCTTATTATTGACAAATAACAAAATTAGAACCCCTGAACCGCACGTGGTGTCAAAACAAAGTGAACGAGTTACTAACGGGGGTGGTGAACGAATTACAGCCACTTTGTGTTTTCTTTAGGAACGTGTTCACCACGATATTATACTAGCAGTCATTGAATGTAAATATCTCGGTAACTATTCGTTGGATTTTGACTGAATTTTCTAGTTTTGATAAATATGTATCACCCTTTTTGGACTTGAAATTTTGTTTGTTTGTTTTAAAACAATATATCGACCGCGTTTGTGTGCAAATATATTTGTTCGGCATTCAGCCTGACATAAAACTTTCTCCTTTAAGCTAGTTCTGTTCAGCTTCTCATTTCTAAAACCAAATTTTTGTTTACTAATGTCTACTATTTTACAGCCTGGAGTATCTTTTGTCATAAGTGCCTGAAAACCGATTTATCAAACAAATTCCTTCACCAAATGCACAAAAACAAACTGGACTCTTGCAGAGAAATTCGTTCACTTCCATTGAGTAACAATTTTAAGGCGTACACGTTCCTACAGTGTGAAGTCTCACAAACACATTATGAATTAGATGGATAAAAATTTTATTGATAGAAACGTGTTTATATATGGATTAGTTATATATTTTTCAACAGAAAATAAAATTGCCTTGTTGATAGCTTAGGCAAATTTTAATACTATAAGTTAACACTTAAGTCATGTTCAATGCGTTTGATTAGATGTCAAAGCACACGGGTCGACTCGACTCTCGTCTTGTTAAATCAATCTCTCTTTTATGTTGAACTTACAGGAACGGATTTATGATTTTCATTTTTCTGACGTGCATCAATTGTTACTGTTAATCTTCCCTCTTTGGCTCTGCCAGTGTAATGACTTTACATTAAATTATGATTTTTTTCATTCCAGTTGGAAACCGTTCAAAGTCAGAAGAATAAACTAGAGAAACAGGCTGCAACGGCTCAGGCACGACTAACAAACTTACAGGTGAAACTTTAAAGAATATATACCTTTCCTTTTGTACAGATATGTGTAAATGTAAAATATCCCTCAGTTTGTTAGTTCCAGAGGACAAAATTATGTGTCCTATTGAAGAATGCCTTGTAAAATGTTTGAGTCGATACCGCTCATTCAGCCACCATAGTTGTTAAGTTTTTTAGAGAAGATTCTAAAGTAACGTCACTTAAAAATGAAGTGATAATGGCCTGTCATCAGCGTTGAGAGGGCCATTATAATTTGCAGCGGCCTGCTCATTTCTGATCACAAGAGGGTAGTTTCATTGTAATTCCACCCATTTTAGCTATAGTCCCTTAACGTCAAAATGGAAAATAATTGGCTTAAAGTATAAAACTTTGCATGAATGATAAAAAAATAAAATAAAAAAATCTAAAATTTTGACTTTTTAACTATAAAATATGCAATAAAATAAACCAAATAAGGGATTTTGTATGCTGAAGTACATGTATTCTATAGACATTCATTTAAAATATATAAAAAATCTGGCTAAATTCATGCATATATTTATTTATTTAGCTTAGAACTGAATTTCACAAATCTTTGGCGGCCATTTTGGATTTTAGGGTACGTGACCAGGTTCCCTTGGTCCAAAAACTTGGATCCTAGGCAAAATAAATATCTACATGCCTAATGATCATTCATGCCAAGTTTCATACTTTAAGCCAATTTTTTTCAATTTGCCCCAAATTTGACGCTAAGGTACTCCACTATGAGAGTAATTACTTGATATAAAAGACTTATGATGTCAATTAGATATAAAATATACCGTATATTACAGTGTATAAGACGACTTTTTTATACCAGAAAATAGGGGGTCAAAGAAGGCGGTCGTCTTATACACAAGGGCTATGTTTCAGAAGAAGAAATTTTGAAGCTTGATTGACGAACTCACGATGTTGAAACCGGAAACAGCAATACAGAATATTGATGTCATCTCATGCTAACAAAATGGAAATAAATATACTTTTATAATTATTATGTATTATTATGGTTTTTTTTATTACTATATGGAGTTAAATACATAAAATATATTTGATAATTCATTTAAAAATAATAGGTTGACGGACCAAAAGTGGTACCAGCAGTCAAGCAAACGATCGATAAATTCAGTGACGTGGACCAATGAAATTCTATCATTTATCAATTCATTCATGACGTGGACCAATGAAATTTTACAACTAACCTATTCATTCATAAAACTTGACAAGCTTATCTCAATAAACATGTGTCATTGACGTAATGTTAATTCCAATCAGGGCAGTTATTCATTAACGTATCCGGTAATTATCTTAGCTTTGTTGTGTTCTTATCAGTAATTGGTCTGTATGTCCTTCTCTGGATTGAAGTGGTGGTTTACCTCTTCAACGTTAAATAAACACGTCTTTAGCGTCAGAAGTATACTGCATTGAGTGGCTCCTCGCTATAACACACGTTGGGAGCCAAATACTGACAGCTGCGTAATAGAGAATCAGCGTTAAGCTTACCAGAGTTGGAATGAAAAATAATGGCTTGACTTCAGCTATCAAACATTACCAACCTTTCAAAACCATTCTGCAGTATTAAATACAACTAGTTCAACTTTGTTTATAAGAAGGGACAAATATTTACAACACTACGATCTAGACATCTAGACATTAAATCTTGCTTGGCTTCGGGCATGCGCAATCAAGCTTGGTTATCAAAGCTCTTCACACCATTTTAATCTTATAAACACTGAAGCGATTTCTAAATCTGTGTAAGGAGTATCGGCTTTGTTTAGATGTTAGACTATAACATGGCGAATATTTACGATAGATTGTTGACTGTAGTGTTGCTAATCTTGCTTGAACTGACAAGAAAATGACATATCATTAAAAAAAATAAGAACAAACACCGTAGGAAAACGTATGTATTTTTTATTTTGGTACATTTAAAACAATTTATTTAAAAAACAAACGATTATAACAAAACATTTATGTCATGTTACTTAAAAAATTACCGGTATCAACTTACCGTTACCAAATCTTACCAACGTGTTTTCCCATCATGGCATGTCGACCTGTTTCCATGATTGCTAGAAGGGGGTCGCCTTATACATGAGATACATGGTTTTTACCTGATTTTAGGGGTCTGAGAAAGGGGGTCGTCTTATACACAGGGTCGCCTTATACACTGTAATATACGGTACTTGTCATGTGGTTGACATTCACTTGGCTTTGTACAAAATTTAATGGCAAAGCGATATGTACAAGGAGATATCGCTTGATCTCACACAAGCGGCATCTCCTGTGGGACACAGTTGTGGATGATAAATCCTAATTATAAAAATGTAAGTAAACTGTCTCAAACTCACTGTCAATCATAAGTCATGTACAGTTGATCTGTTCTTGGATTCAAAGGTAGTATTTATAACAACATCCTCGGTTACCCAGGTTTTATATATGCTCTGTTACTCTCCACTATATCACCTCTGGGACACTCCATCAGGGAAATCTGTACTCAGGGAAATACCGCCCTCGGCCGGCGTGACGAAATCAGTAACCAATGAAAATGCTTGATAGTATAAGAAGGAAATGGTCAAGGGAGATAACCGATGACAGATGGCCACACCCAGGAGGTGCATGCTTTGCAACAAATGGATATGAATTGTCATTGGCTCGTAGGTCCAAGCTGCACAACAGTGTGATTGGCTCACTCCGACCAAGATCAGGTAATTTGAGTACAGATTTCTGGGCAACGGAGGATAACAAGGAAGTGTTGTACATAACAGCAAACATACACTCATGCTGTAATTATGTGGAATGAAATCTGAATTTACATTGACTTAGGTGACGATCCTCTCAAAGGCCTAAGTACCCCCTTTTCAACATTTTGAAATAACCAATCAGATAACTAAGTCTTATAGGTTCATTTTTGGTATATTTACAGAGAAAACAGGAGTTTGACCTGAGACAGAGAGAAGGAGATATACTCAGTTCGTCTACAGAGGCACCTAGCAAACAATCAAAACCAAAGTCAGATACAGAAGAAAAAGTCAAACCACCAAAACCATCAAAGGTAAAACATTTACAGTCACATGATATTTAATGCCGATATCCCATTGGAGATATACAAACTTATGCCTAACAGAATGTAAATTTAACAAAATGTGTTATTTTGAATTTTTTTTTTTATTAAAAACTATCAATTTCAAGATTTGTATTTCACTTCATGAATTTGAAAAAAGAATGTTAATGATTCCGGTTGATCCCTTTTCAAATTTAGATTGTTTTTAAAAAAATGTCCACGAATACTTTTCTAAGCACAATTTTGCAATTTTTCCACACCAAAATTTGTACTGGTTATCTTAAATTTTATTTGAATATTATGATCAAATCCTTATAGAAAGTGATACATATAATTTCATGGTTGTTTGCATTAGACTGTCTCATCATTTCAATCAAATGTCATATTGCAGGTTGCCCTACCAGCGTATGACATCCTGTCAGCTCTATTAGACTGGGTATGTGACGCACATCTTCGTCACGCAGTCACAGATCAGCCGACTCGACCAATAGAGAGGTTCTCAGCTCCAGATTATGTGCAGGAGAAAATACTGAGGGTAAAGAGAGATTTTATGAGTGCCTCGTTGGTATTTAACACAGTCTGGATTGTAGTGAAAATTGTCTATGAGGTATTAGTCATCACTAGTTTTGTTTACATCAATAATGAAAAGAAATTGACCGGTTTCTTCAAATTTTGAAGGAACACTTGGACCAAAAGGAAATGGAAAGCAAAATTTATTTTTCTTTAGCCTCAACGGACACAATTTTTAAAGAAGATCGTTTTTGCTGCTTAATTGATTAGTCAATGTACAGGAATCACAAAACGAAAAAATAGGAAATATATTGAGATTGGCCACTTGTTGAGGATTACATCCCTCTTCTACATCATTTGCACCTAATCTCTCACTGGCTAATTTAAGCCATGTCGCATTTCCTTTACTTTGTTGGCTAGTGGGGTGAGTAAGCACTTTTAGCTTCGGATCAGGAGGTCCGGCGTTCAAATCCCACCCAGAGGTTCGTCAACTTTGTCTGCTGTAGAGAATTGTTCTACATGCAGTAAGGTTTGGGTGCAATGCTACACTGAATTTCAGCGCAGTACCACCCATGGTTCGATAGTTCTAGCCGATGCTCGTAGGTTTCATGACAATGCATAGCATAGGATTGCTAACTTTCTCCCTGCAATAATTCTAGCCGTAATATAAGTGAAATGAAAGCGGCGCTGAACTCACCTCACCCGTGCTAGTGTTGGACACGCTGCACCTGAATTTCATAGAACCTGAAGGTTAAGAGTTATGTTGATGATATATGAGTTGTTTTTTTTAAGGTACTCCCGAGCCTTGTTGAGATACTGAAGGAAGTTCCGCTGACGAGCTCCAAGTTCTGCCTACCATGTCTTCAGTTCATCTACTGGTCGCTGATGAACGTGGAACAGGGACATGGACAACAGGTGGGTGAACATATCTATGTTTGATACGTTTTTATTACACACAACAAATTAGATTTCTGTAAAAGGGGTTCTGTATTGGCTGTCAACTATATCGAGTTGTGTGTTGAATATTGAAACTTTTCAATATTTGTCCTGCACATACCTTAAAGAATCCATTTCACAAGGGCTGTAGCTTATTGTCCAATTATCAGATGAGCAAGCACCGAAATTTGCATTATGGAAACATTTTTTGTAAAATGATGGAAATATATTCAAAATTCACAATAATCACAACTGCCAGTTTTGTAACCTGATAAAGATTGTTTAAGAGGAGTTAATTACCCTCACATTTAAGCAAGTTCATCCGGATATGTTTCAGAAAACCAGCCTATCATCCACTCTACGCCGTCTGGGGGAGGAGGTGTACAGAACACGACCCCCCAGATCCAGTGAGTCAGAGCGCCCAACCCACAGCTACTCCTCGGAGCGGGGGGACAAGGGGAAGGAGGGGGTGTTCTTCAGAAGCTCCAACCTCCACATCCGACTCCTCTCATCTCTCATCATTCTCAAGACTCTCACACAGGGTAGTAGGCTCTTTATTCTTAACAACTCTTTATATAATGCAGTGAATTCATTTTGTGCATTTTGCACCTTGCAGCCACAGTGCAGTACAGTTATAGTGTTGTCCTGTTTTTATAATGTTCAGTGTCAAGCAAGGAAGCAACAACTTCCATCTCTGAATGTCTTTTGGTTAAACGAGGTCTGACTGTACATCCGCGGTTTCTTTATCAAAAGGAAATATAAAATGCAAGACAATATTCCAGCTTTCATATTATCTCATTTGATCAGACATCACCTGAACATGTTTTATAGTAGTTTATTTCTATGAAATATGGTTTAGGTTGCCTCACAGTGTTGTGTCTCCGAGTAGAGCCTTTATCAACTTTATCAACAGTGACGAACAAACGAACGTGCGATTTTTATCTCTGATTGCTCAACATATAGATTGTCTATCACACATTCGAGGGCACTCCAGTCTTAACAGAGGTTTTGGAAAGATATGATGTCAGTAATCTCTAGAGCTTTTCATGAGGCAAAAGCTGTTTAGAGAATCAGGGGTATGTTGGAGCCTTGCAGATACAGATATCATGATGGTCCTCAATGTCTCGGGGTCCAAATTATAAGGGCATAAGTAATTGAGATGAATAGGAAAATGGTTTTCTGGATGACAACTTCTTTTATGGTCCATTACAAAAAACAATTATTCTCAATAAAGAAGTTATCCAGAACTATTCTTTTTTACACCATCATGGGCTTATAGCATGGCATGGTGTCCGGTGTCTGGCCGTCCATCTAAACTTTTTTGCTTTTTTGTCTTCTTCTCCAGAACCACTGGGTCTCCTTGGCAAATGGGGATTCTAAATTGTAGATTTTGTGATCCGAGTGTCCAAAAATAAGGGCCTCACGGGCCTTGTCCTAAAAACCTATTTTCATCTTCTTCTCCGTAAAAAACAAGACCTATAGAAGGCTGTGATATTGTGTGTAGGCTCTTTAGCCAATAAGGATTCGAAATTGTAGATTTGATGACCTGTAGCCCCAAGTAAGGGCCTCACGGACCATGACCTAAAAATCTATTTCTGTCTTCATTATTAAACCATATAAACCCTATTGAGCTACAGAGCCCACAACTTCCCAATGCAAGGCATAACTCTTGCCAGTTTCCATTACTGGCTGATTTACACCTTGCAGTATTTCCTTAAGAAATCTGTGTTTAGAAATCCAGGCCCGCTATGCATTTCTGGTGCAGCGATTAACTATCTTGACACAACAAAGCGTGGGAAATACCGCAAGGGTTAAATCAGCCAGTAATGCAGACTGGCAAGAGTTATGCCTTGCGTTTGGAAGTTGCAGATCCCATGGCTCTACTATCTTTAACACTCTCTAACTTAAGATCGAATTTCCACTGTTACAGCGGACCTCCTAGCCCAGGTGTTCGACGTGCTGAAGACAGATCTCAAGTCGGATGTTGCTAAGGAACTCTTCCTGTACTACCAGGCCACGCCCGTCATCACCGTCTATCTCAAACCCGTCAACAAGGTACTTACATATGTACATACTGTCATATACTAAAGTATTTCCTATATGATTGAAGAAGTTCACGTTGAGGTCCATGTAATTCACATGCAGGGGTGGGACAGTGATGTGGTTAGCGGATCGGCTTAGGATCAAGAGTCCCAGGTTTAAATTTCCATTGGCTTGGCAACTTCTTCTGCTGTAGAGACTGTTCTTTGTCCAGTAAGGTTTTTGTGCAATGCTACACTGAATTTCAGTGCAGTACCACTCACGGTTCCCTAGATCCAGATTTCACCGCATTGCATGGCCACAATGGCGTTGCGATCTTTCTCCCAGTAATAATACCAGCAGCCATGATATAAGTGAAATACTCAGTGGCGGATCCAGGAATTCTGAAAGGGGAGGTCCACCAATGGAAAAGGGGGGTCTACTTCTGAAGTCAAGCACAAATTTTGTAAAGGGTCCCCCTGGATCTGACACTGAATACTCTTGATAGTGTCGTCAAACCCCAAATAACCTCATCAACTCATACCTCACCCTCTGGATACGCCACTGCTATTTCCTCTGCAAGCTATTCTCCAGCGGGTTATGGAATTGTTTCTTCTTCGCTGCAGGTGTTCATGGGTCCTGCTGTGGATCTTCTCCTACAACTCTCCTCCGACTCTCCGTTTACGCAGCGCTTCCTGGACAGCTGCAGCACCGAGCAGTGGTTCCGCACCGTCGCTATGGTGCTCCGTACACCGGTCTCTGACAACAAGATTGTCGAAAAGCTCAGTATTCTGCTGCAGAAACTTTCCAAAAACAAGTGAGATTTTAAACCTTTATTCACCTTGCGTTTTATTTTTCTTTGCAGATAATTGATGATTTTTCTGGTAATCATAATAAGATGCGATTCAAAGAGTAATTTAATACATTATGAATAAGGTAAAAAAGTTTTCGATAAAGTTTGATAAACTGTTGAAAAATACATGAGGAGAAAGAATAAGGTACCAATGAAAGACTTGCATATATTGATTCTCTCCTTTTCGGTATTCAAGAAAATATGTCTGGGCTTTTGCCTTAAACAGCTTTAAAACTTTTTGGTTGTTCATAAGCCAATGTGATTGAGAACAAAGATTTAAAAATATTTCAAAGTGCCTCAGTTACACAATAAATTTTGGCATCATTAATATTTATGTAAACAGTATTATTTATGCAAGGTATGAAAACATCCATGTACTATATATTGGCCTTTAAAAGCACTTCAGCACGTTTTTTGCGTAATATTTTTTCTAAAATATGTCATTAATTATTAATGTTTATACAATAAATTGTTAGATCAGAGGTTAAAATATCTCATTGTATGACTCGATAAGCTGTATACATAGAAAACGGTTATTGGTATTAGTAGAAAATGGTGCAACGTATAAAGCAAAAGCTGTGTGAGAGGTAGATTGGTAGGTCTTGGTATGTGGCGATTTTGATATTTTGGCAGCAAGATGGTTGACCATTCCATCATTGTACCATATTTAAAACTGTACTTTGAGTTTTTAGGTATTGCTACATAAGGTCAGATACCTTGAAGTACCTTCGAACGGCCATTTTAATGTGAGCACATTAAAATTGCCTCTCAATTGGAAACGGACTCACATGGCTTAACCGAACCATGTACATTTGTTTATTAACTGTTTATTGATTCAGGAGATTTATTTCGTCATTGGTAACACATAGTTGCCTTGTTGTGAGAGCACCTTAGTATACCCCGCTACAACGTAGTCGGGGGTATATAGCGGTCAGGGCATCCGTCCGTCCCTCCGTCTGGAATATTTTTGTTCCTATCATAACTCTTACACTTATTGTGCAAATTTTACGAAAATTGATATGAACAATCACCATGATGTTTACATCTGCCTTCTGCATGTTTCATACCTTCATTTGCATATTTTATGCAAATTTTCTCCATTTTTTTATTTTGCCATTCACACTTTTTGTTCCGCTCATAACCCTGACACTAGTTGTTAAAATTTTTAAGAACTTTATATGTATAATCACTATGATGTATACATCTGCCTTTTGTATGTTTCATACCCTCATTTGCATAATTTATGCAAATTTTCTCATTATTTCCACTTTGTCTTTCACACGCTTTGTTCCACTCATAACTCAAACACTATTTGTTCAATTGTTTCGAAACTTGGTAAATATAATCACTATGATATGTACTACTGTCTTTTGTATGTTTTATACCCTCATTTGCATAATTTATGCAAATTTTCTCCATTTTTCAACTTTACTTCTAAAGAACTCTTACAAGTGTATCTTTGAAGACATAGTTACTTTGAAAACACACATACTCTGTTTCATAGTACTTCTGTGGTTTGTTCATACAGAAGACTAAACATTGACGTCTATCTGCAATTTTAAAACTTTTCTTCTTTGTCCAATGTTAAAGCGGGGGTATATGGGTGAGCTGTGCTCACTAATTCTCTTGTTTCAGTAAGCAAAACATGCTACAGCGCCTTTTAGCTGAATAATGTTTTTCACTCTATCTATCTGAATAATGTTCTCTTTCTGTCTACAGATCCAACAAGCGTTTCTTCGAGGTGTACACGATCGTGAGCATAGTTCAGGAGATGTTGAGGAACTCAAGCGGAGACAACGCGTTCCTCGCCCTCAACCTCAAGTCCATGTTGTTCAACCTCAACAGCGGTGTCAGAACAACAGAGAGATAATGTTTCTAAACTGTGATACAAAGTTTGATGGCAGTTGACAGAATCAAGTTGATGTTGTTCAACCTCAACAGCGGTGTCAGAACAACAGAGAGATAATGTTTCTAAACTGTGATACAAAGTTTGATGGCAGTTGACAGAATCAAGTTGATGTTGTTCAACCTCAACAGCGGTGTCAGAACAACAGAGAGATAATGTTTCTAAACTGTGATACAAAGTTTGATGGCAGTTGACAGAATCAAGTCCATGTTGTTCAACCTCAACAGCGGTGTTAGAACAACTGAGAGATAATGTTTCTAAACTGTGATACAAAGTTTGATGGCAGTTGACAGAATCAAGTTGATGTTGTTCAACCTCAACAGCGGTGTCAGAACAACAGAGAGATAATGTTTCTAAACTGTGATACAAAGTTTGATGGCAGTTAACAGAATCAAGTCCATGTTGTTCAACCTCAACAGCGGTGTCAGAACAACGGAGAGATAATGTTTCTAAACTGTGATACAAAGTTTGATGGCAGTTTACAGAATCAAGTCAATGTTGTTCCACGTTAACAGTTACAGCCATGTTAGAACAACTGAGAGATAATGTTTCTGAAATGTGATACAAAGTTTGATGGCAGTTAACAGAATCAAGTCAATGTTGTTCCACCTAAACAGCCATGTGAGAACAACTGAGAGATAATGTTTCTGAAAGTTAACAGAAAATAAAAAAAGTTATTACTCAAACGTGGTGAGATCACTCATTAGATAACAATGAGTTGGTTACACACAAGTTATTGCACTTGAATCTGTAATTGAAATTGGTACAAATTACCGCTGTGATGCTCTAATGGGAACAATTAAGTTACCTGATAAATATTACATCTGGGTGAATGAAATTTTGTAATAACAAAGCCAATTCCCAAAAATATTTTAGACAATATTATGATGCTTGAATCTGTTTTTTGAACATTGTACCCTTGACATCTATGATGCTCAATGGACGGATAGCGGATGGCGGGGGTATGTGAGCCATGCTCACTTTTTAGCTCATCTGGCCTGAAAGGCCAGATAGGCTTATGGCATGGCATGGTGTCCGGCGTCCATCCGTCCGTCTGTAAACTTTTCACATTTTCGTCTTCTTCTCCAGAACCACTTGGTCTATAGAGCTGAAATTTTGTGTACAGACTCATTGGCCAGTGGGGATTTCAAATTGTAAAATTGGTGACCCTGTGACCCCAAATAGGGTCACAAGGGTCACGACTTTAAAAACCTATTTTCATCTTCTTCTCCAGTTCCAAAAGGTCTAGAGAGCTGAAAAGTTATGTGCAGACCCCTTGGCCAATGGGGATTTTAAGCTGTAAAATTGGTGACCCTGTGACCCAAAAGACTCCTTGACCAATGAAGATTCTATTATGTAGATTTCATGATCCTACGACCCCAAATATAGGTCACAGAGGTCATGACTTGGTCTTCAAAGGGAGGGAATTTAAAGGAAACAACAGTGATGAATTAAATCTTCAAGTGTGTCTTTATTTGTTGGGGATTTTATCCTTGGGCTCAAAGACAAGTCATAGGGGTTAGGAACTTAAGACCTATTTCATTTTCTCCGTTTTAAGTGTTTCCTATTTGTTGAACCTCTCACCTAGAAGTTGACATTTTGAATTATAGTTAATGTACATAAAACCGGATGAGCTACAGAGCCAGTGGTTCTATTTCTTCTTGTTTATTTCTACCCTCAACAGCAGTGTCACACAACAGAGATAGGACTTTCAAAAATGTTTGCATGAGTGGGTATGGGGACCCCAAAAGTGGACCCCTACTTTTCCAATTTTCAAAATTCCTGGACTGGATGTCATACCCATAGGGTTGTTACTGACCTAATGTCACCATGACAAAGTGATATTTATATTTATTATATGACAAGCAATGAAATACTGGGATTTATCAGTGAAATAAACTGTCTATCAAGCTACAGTGAAAATAACTTATATTTTCACTGCGAACAGTGACGGATATAATTTGACGTCATAAAACAATGGTCTCACGCGGCGAATTGGCTTATGACGTCACAGTGTTAGTGTGGTGAAGGGCTGTTCCTAGAGACCGCTCGGCATGAAAATGGCCCTTTTCTGACGTAATTACAAGGATAACCTCATATAAGAAGTAGAATATCTGTCAATTCTTGACAAATACCATGTTTATCTCATCTCGTGAGGTAGAAAAGTTATTTATTATATGATTGCAGGTGAAATACCGGGATCTATCAATGAAAATAAACCGTGTTATCAGTCACTAGTGAAAATAACAATGGAACGTGTTATCAGTCACTAGTGACTGATATAACAATGACCTGACGTCATAAAACAATGCTCCGACGACATGACACGTTCATGACGTTACATTGTTGCTCAGGCAACAGGCTCATTCTGGAGCCGACTCAACGTAAATGCAAGTCGATTTCGGTGAATATGCAAGGGTATGGTCATATAATAAATAGAACATTTGTCTTTTCTTGACAAGTACCATGTTTATCTCATCTCGTGAGGTAGAAACTTTAAATATTATCACTTGTGGCTGCGCCACTCGTGATAATATGAACTTTCTACCTCACTCGATGAGATAAAAACAGTATTTGTCAAGAAAAGCCAAATATCCTATATATATTTTCACTCATGGCTGCGCCACTCATGAAAATATAACATTTCTACCTCACTCGTTGAGATAAACATGGTATGAGTCAAGAAAAGACAGATATCCTCTATACATTTATATATGCATGTATATATAAATATTTGGTAGGGTCCTTCCCTGTCTAAATAAAGAGTAAGTCTATTATTTACTCGCAACAAAGAAGTATGGTCAAGAAGTATGGACGACTCATAGAAACAATATTGGAGGTATGAAATTGTGCCTTACATTTATTTTACTGTCGTTTCATGCAGCCAAAAGATCAACTGAAAGTGAACCTTTCCAAAGAATAGGTTGTGTTGTATAATGAAAAGATTTCTTAAAATGAATTGGACAACATACAAAATTATGAAAAATTGTTTTGATGCTCAGTTATCAGATCTGATTTTATTGTTTTTCTATATGTGTAAGCGCTATGTAAAGTGTGTGTATTAAGAGTGTATGTCTGTCAGTCTGTGTGTTTTGTATCTGTCAATCAAACTTGGTGTCAAACTGTGTTTCAATATATTTCTCTCGTTTATTCTTAAGAAAATATTTTGGTATGGGAAATCGTGTGCATTTGAATATTCAATTCACTGTCTATAACACTTATTTATTTGCAAAATCTAATGATAATGATTTAATTCTATATTTGTACATATGTAAATAGTTACTGACAATAAATTATTTTGTAAAAGTCTCAATCTGATCTGTTTTCTTTATGAAAAGTATCATTTGCGCTTAAATATTTTGCTAAATAACAAATGCAAAAAATTTAAAAAAAACAATGTCCAAACTCTGCCTATAAGATCTCATTCAAATGTTAATTTAAGCACTTTTAACTTGTTATATGATGAAAATAACTACTTAACAAATTCTAACAAATCTACTCATATTAAATATGATTTGTTCAAAGTGTAAAAGAAATTTGAATATTCATGGATGTCAAGTTCTTCAGTCTGATTAAAACCGACGGTATTCCGCAGAAAAAATTTGCAAAATAGTGCATCAACTGGGATACGAACTCATATCGTTCGGAGGTTTCCAAACCGTCTGGTAACAGTCCATGTTCAAACGCAATTCAGTAAACCAATCACAAGACGTCCAACAAAAGTTTTGGGTGCGAGAAGCTAGGGGCAGATAACTCCAAACAGCTTTCCTTTTGTCTGTTCCGAATGCTTTCAAAACAGCGACCGTTTAAAAACTATGATGTGATTGGTCAACTATTTGACTTGGCTTTGGCTGCGCTAATCTGGTTCGGCACACGCCTATACGGGATATTCTCAGACCTTGTGGCGAGGTATTTACAGAACCTGTTCGTATCTTGGTAGATATATTATTTTGCAAATTTTATTCTTTTGATCAAGGTCGATTTTAATCAGACTGTCAAGTTTTTACTAATCTTACAAAATTGATGTAAAATATATTTTTCATTTCATACATTTCTATCCTCAAACTTTAGTGATATTTTATGAATGCTTCACTTCACATGCACTCTTTCAGTACAGAGAAACCAAAGTAAAATTCTCATTTGTAAATAAAGTTAAAAAGACCCTGTCATTGATGCTTTTGATGGAATTACGATGTTCATTTCATTGAGCTGCACGTGCAGAATGATTTGAGCGAATCTGACAACATGGTCGTTTTGGATCATTAGCAACAAATGAGTCTCTTCTGTAGTAAGGTATATATTTTATGTGTGTGTGGAATATAAGATTTGTCTTTGGGTTGGGTACCTTGCTTCACAAATATGTCTATCACAAATATAATGGACCAACATTAAT
Source organism: Gibbula magus (assembly GCA_936450465.1). NCBI lineage: Eukaryota > Metazoa > Mollusca > Gastropoda > Trochida > Trochidae > Gibbula > Gibbula magus. The sequence goes on from OW388294.1 coordinate 61,310,312, forward strand.
AGGGATATATGTAAATTTTTATAATTTTAATATTTTTAATCAGTGATATACTGATAAAAACTTAAAACATCCCTAACTTACTTTGTTCAGTATAGTTATCAACATAGTGAAAAACTCACAGATACGTGAAACACGAACAAACGAACGTCTTTCGAGCTTTGCCTAACTGACGAACTGCGAGCTCAGCTGTCGTGTAGATTTCATTTTATTGCACGTGCTGCATGCTTTCCGCGATTTATCGCTTTTCATGTGTTTTTTCATGAAGAGAAACTGTTAACACTGGTACAGAATGTTTATAAACAAACGTCAAACGTATATCTCGAGCAATCGTGTACATTTCATCACCGCACGAATTCCACGACCTGCCATTTCGTTTTCAGCTCAACTCGGTCGTTAATAGTGTGTTGAACGTGCTGCATGCTTTCCACGCCTTCTTGTATTTGACATACCAACTCAAAAGACGTTATACTTATTCGAAACAACAGGAATTGGAATTCACCTGGAATTATTGAAGGGGTTATAAGAATTCATGGTCCACGAGCATTTTTTGGGGGGTACACATATATTTTGATTTAAATGAATCTATAAACAACACTATTTCGGAAACAGCAATACAACATTCAATCAATACCAACAGATTGGTTTCAAATTGTCCTTAAGGTGGATTAATTCAAAAGCAGATACGACAATGTTCACGTCTGAATGAATCAATGAACTATAACATATACAGAACCAGTAATTCAACGCTCAATTTATTCCCCCAGATTGGTTTTTAAAAGTTCAAGAGCAAATATTACATGCTCACGTCTTCTCACACCCCTACGTGTTACAATATCAGTCATTTTATCAAAAAGTATCTGGTTCCTCCTCACATCATTCAAAAATATGTTGGTCACCTCATAGACCTCAATAACCTAGACATTATGAAACAGATGAGACTGAGAAATAAGTGTCGTACGAAATAAAACATTTCACGATGGTCAACGAGGAGTTTTTGATATCAGGGCACATTGAACATATTTAAGTGTCAGATTTAGACAAGTATTTGGACTATTTTAATTTAAACTTCCAAAGGATAAGACACTCAAAAAGGAAAAAATGTTATGATAAAAATCATTTAACATTTGAAAATAGGCCTTTGGTAAAAAAAAAATCAACGAGGGCCACAGACTACTGTAATGACTTGGTGCCAAGCCGGTCCAATTATGTTACATGGAGTGAAGCGCTAGTGTACTTATTCTGTTGTCAAGATCTTAAGGCGCTGTAGCACGTTTTTTGGCAAATTTTGAAAGTCAGCTATTTGATTAGGGTTACTGTTAGTCTGGGTTAAGCTGACACTGAACACCTATACGGGGTGTCATAAGACCTTAAGGCGAGGAATCTACAGAACCTATTCATATCCCGCTAGATGTTATATTTTGCAACGTTGAATCCTCGGGAAAAAGGTCGATTTTAATCAGTCTGCTATTGATAACACTTAGACCTATTTTACCTTTTCGTGCGATCACTTTATTTCAGCAAGAACAGTGTGCCACAGCGCCTTTAATTACAAAATAACACACACGCCCACACAAATAAGTTACAGACTGATTAAAAAAAACATTGTTTTGAACTTTGAAATTCAAATTTCTTGACTTCTTAAGGAGTTATCGGTTTGGTGAAATAATAAAAGCCTAACAAGTTCTTGCATACAGTTACATATTATCAGTGACATACTTCATAAGTTCTTTTACGAATCTAGATCTCCGTTGTGAGGCTACATATGGCCGTATTCGCAATTTTACATTTTAAATTTCACTACACATTTTAAATACAAATACTTGCATATTATTTTTCTTGGCAATGAAATATATGTTACCAAATCATAATAAAGAAGCTGTACATCCATAATGTAGATTTCATTATTGAATAATTATATCCCCGGCCATTCCCAAAATGAAGCATCGTTTTAGTGGTATGCACAGGCGTTTCGGGCGAGTTGTCTGTAATGATCTTGTGACGTCACAAACATAATGACGTCATAGACAGCTATCATTCCCGCTAAGGTTTAGGTTTATGAAGTGTGTCTCAAGTGTTTTTACAGCAACATCGATATGAACGATCTATTTCTCAGGTAATGCAAGTTTTATGACTTTGACGGTGAATGTTTCCATTTTTATCCATTTGTTTAGGAGATTCAGTTATTTAAAGTTTTTTTTATTTACGGAATAAATTGATGTCATGTTTAGGCCCAGTTGGGTCAACATTCGTTTATGATCACGATTTTATTTAATTTAATTTATCGGTACCATTCCACAACTGTGAAGATTAATTGAATGAAAATACATAATCATATATAACCATATATAATCATATCCTCGATAGAAATAATGGATCAGTTAAAAGTTCGCCGTCCTTCCAGTCATAAAAATATCAATTTTTACATTATATTTGATCTCTTATATACACGTTTGTGAACAAGTTTTCGTTTTCTAGTCAGACTAGTTTTGTTCTAGTGGTTATGTGATATTCATATCATCTTTATTTTCTATAATTGTATTTGTCGATTATGTTTGCCTATAATTAAAATAATTCTTCAGGAAAATATGTAGGCCTAATGCTTTGATAATTCGTCCTATTGTTCTTGTTATAAACTTCAAATCATGTGTTGCTGTGTGTATCTCCCATATTAGATCTATGCATCTGAAAATATCGGACTCATAGTAGTATGCAAAGGCTTTTCGGAAGAAAGCGCAAATTTTAGTCAATGTAAGGGCCCTATGACGTCACAAACGTGATGTCGTCATAGAAGGCTACCACTTCCGCCCAAGACTTCCAATAGCGATTCATGCGAGACTTTGTCGTTGTAAGGACACATCAACAATGAGCGAGTTATTTCTTAGGTAAAGCAAGTTTCATTGATTTCACAGTTCATATTTTCGTTATATTTTTATGAAGAAACTAAGTAATTTTAAAGATTTTATTTACACAATGAAACACATTCTCTCGATTTGGAGTCTCGTTGTCAAATTGGATCAATACGATAAATATACAGTGATTGTCACTCTATAATGTTATCTATTAGAGTTTGTTATAGGTCAGAGCTAGTTTTTAGGTTAAAAGGAGAAATATCGCTATAAATTTGTTTTAAAAAGTTTGTCTTTTGCGTACAATTGAATCGCTAAATGATCATCGATGTTGCGCAACACTCATTACAGATAACTTGCTACATCTGCAATCGACTGATATTTTTCTTTGCAAATAAGAAGAAAAAACTTGCGTATCCTTAAACGTATCTTTATTCTTTAGCAAATGATAAAATTGTTTTATTCATTCGTTGAAGTTTTGTTTTGTCTTGTAAAAAAATGCGAGAATAACAAACTATTCAATAAGAGACGAATTCCATATAATTTGTATTGTTTGTTTTGTCCATAAGACCATCATAAAATATTGTTAAAAAATAATGATATTGAAACATGTATTTCTCCATCAGAGCGCCCTGCATGGGAGGTAGGGGGTTCGACCCCGCAGGAGATCTAACCCTTTCCGAAAAGAGGTGGTGGACACGGTAAGATTTTTAAAAATGTACATGTCCTTTTTGTCATTTTGTTTTTATTAAAACCGTTTTGTTCACTTTAAATGGAAGTGAAAGTAAAGTGTGATTATTAATTGATTTTATATCTTTAAAAGTAGTGTTCTATCGGGGTATTTTTGTGGGTACGAAATTCGAGAGGATATTCCCGTTAACAGATATATGGTATATAATACATGACTAAAACACAAATTGGAAGATTATTGAAGTTAATATTTTGATGACTTTACATTTCACAACTTGATAAAGACAAGCGCACATTTGTTGAAAAAAACAACAATGAGAACTGAAGCCATTCATCGGCGCTGCGAGTAGGGAAACTACAGCATATTGTTTATTAGTTTTATGATACGCTTTGTGTTACCATGGTTACTATGTGTATATTTTATCATTGTATATGTTTTATGATTTTAATTTTTTTGAAAAAACTGGATGAAATAAAACGTGTTTTCATTTCACGTAATGCCAAGAACGCGGATGCTGCCGATGGATCGATGATAGGCCTTTAAGTTCAAATAAATTTGTTTATAACACCATGTTAATGCTCCATCACCTAAAGACAGACATTTGAGAAGAGATCTATTCCGCCTGTTACTTTCCTCTTATATTTTACGAACATCCCTTCTTACTGAGAGGAAAGAGTTCCGTCAAAATATGGTTTAGTGACTATTGACAACTTTTTTGGTAGTTTTTCAGCTTGTCCCACATTAATGATAACCTATTCCTTCCTCCACAGTGCTTCCGACGCTGTGTTCACAAGAAATACATGTGAGGCCCTGCTCCTAGTCCGGGAGAGTCGGGCAGGGAGGAAGATCCGGGGGATCTTCATGGATCCCGAGCTGTCTCTCCTGGACCAGGAGATCCTCAGGGAGATGGAGAAGTTCGAGTACACACCTGCATCTGCATTCTCAAAGTAAGTTATGAATATATTCTTTCAAAATGTATATAGAAAATAATTTTATTGAAGCTGTAATGAAATAGAAACTGTAGGATATATAGAGAATCTCACCCAAGTGTCTTCTGATATCAAATATATCAACACGAGTTGATTAAAGTTACAAATATCCGAGGCTTGCCGAGGATATTTTTACTTTAATCAACGAATGTTGATATATTTGATATCAGAAGACACGAGGGTGAGATTTTATTTATCATTCAAAATCATTCTTCAACAATTATTAGCAAAATAATGAACATATCTGCAACACAAAACTGCCATTTGACTACTTCAGCAGTGAGCTCAGTGATGTCATAGCATTGTGACGTCATCAGCATTGTGGCCTCATAGCATTGTTACGTCATCAACTTTGTGACGTCATAACATTGTCAGCAGTGTTCTCAGTGATGTCAAAGCCTTGTGATGTCATTAGCTGATGATGTAATAGGATTGTGACGATTTGATTGTTGCGATATCTACAATGTAGATATCGCTTGTAGATATCGTTTGATCCCCAACAAGCGATATCTACTGTGGGAACCAGTTTTGGATGATAAATGGACAAGGTACTAGAAGCGCTCGTAAAATATTTATGTTTATAAACATGTATAAATGAAATCAGATCAGCCTTTGACATCTTTCTGATTCGACATTTTGAAATTTGAACGTTCTTAGTTTGTATTACAATGTGTGTATAATGTATTTACAGCGCCAAACTTGTTCTGGACTCGTCAGAACGAGAGAAGCTGAAAAGTGCAATGCAGATGGAACAGTAAGTACTTATCCTGGAGTTGTCTTGGTGAATGTTTAGGTCAAGTCCGTTGTAACAGTGTCATATAGTAATCACATCTCGGGAACGCAAATTCAATTTAATTTCACACGATCGTCCAACTTCTCCTAATACTCTCACTTCTTGACACTGAATTCTCCCCCCATTTTACTTTCAATAGTAAATAACTTTTACGCCGCCATGCAATTTTGGCTTTATACGCAACATTGTTATTACCACTGCGGATAATTAGTTTGTGAAATAAGATGTTTTACCGTCTAAAGTATATATAAATGACATAAACTATCAATATAAATGGGAAAATTAAATAAAATTTGCAAAAAACGTGCTACTGCCCCTTTAAACATTTGTATTTCTCTCCAGGTTGCTACTTCGCAGCTGTGGTGATTATACACAGAAGAAGAATGTTAAGAAACCCTGGTAAGTTGATGCATCATGGTTTTGTTCCATATGACACAACAGAGAACAAATACGTTTAATATAAGTATGTAAACAAAGTCACATGTTTTAAGTATTAAAACAGTATTAACTATAACTTGTACCCTCATTATATATAATTAAATAATCAAGAATACTCATCTGTATATTGAAGTGCAAAAGAAACTTTCTGCTCCGTGAAATTGAACTTATTAGAAATAACAATAATTTAACGACGTGTTTAAGGACATGTGAGTGATTTATGTATTCCAAAAGCCATTTTAGAGAAGTGTTCCACCAAATAATTTAATTTGAAAACAAGCAGTTCACATGATTAAGCGATTGGGCTTGAGATGAAAATAAGCGTTTTCAATGTCTATGCAGAAACAAATATTGAAAATTCAAGCTTCTTCTTTAAACCGTCAAGAAATTATTTCATATAACCAGAATGAGTATCCTAGTTCTCCTTGTTTGCAGCATTGAACTGGAGGAAAAGAGGACTTTCCTTAAGAAGAGGATTGAAGATAAGGTGTCTCAGAACAGGTGGGTAAATAAAGCCCTTGTTAAAAAGATATATACATGTATATTGTTCTGCAACATTGGTTTAAAGATAACTCGTACTTTCTGAGTTCGAGTCTTGTAAGGGAAGAAAGACAATTCTCTCTAGGGATGACTATTGACCAAAAGAGACTTTTGCCATAGCGATAGTCTATTACCACTTACTATTGCGATAGGGATAGACTATTGCAATAACTATTGCGATAGTTTTTTTTGTACAAATACGCAATAATCAGCAAGATATCGTATAGGTTTTAGTAGAGATGTTATTTTGATGTAAGGATTATGGAACCAAAATCAGGAAAGAAATCATTAATGAAAAGACTTAGTTAATCTTACTATTGCGATAGCGATAGTGTTTTTGTATATACTATCGATATAGTACTATTGTCAAGCCAACTATTGCGATGAATCGATAGCTCGATGTATTATTACACCCCTAATTCTCTCATTGACTGTAATTATCTCAAACTTCTCTTAAAACAGAGGTCAAAGACTCATTACTTCATATAAACAGACAATAATTGACCTTCTCTCCTGTGTTTGCAGCATTTCCCTGTACAAGGAGGCTACTTCAAAGAGCAGTATTTCCCTGCACGGGGAGACTGGTTCATGTGCAGGGAATAGTGACACTGATGTATCAAAGATCAGGTGAATAAATAAAGCCCTTCTTACATATTTCATGATGTGGTTCTGTAATATACATACTTTTCAGGGATCTTCTTTCTGAGTTCGAGCCTTGAATGGGAAAAGTCACAATTCTCTTACTGAATGTAATTAATTCAAACTCTTTTAAAACAAAGATAAATAAGACATTACTTCATAAGACCAGAATGATTGACATTGTCCTCCAATGTTTGCAGCATTGCCCTGCAAGATACCACATCAAAGAGCAGCATTTCGCTGCAAGAGGAAACAGGTTCATATGCAGGAGAGATTGACAACGTTGCAGCAAAGATCAGGTGAATAAATAAAGCCCTTCTTACATATTCCTTGATATGGTTCCATAACATGGTCGATTTACAGGTATCTCCTGCTTTCTGAGTTTTATCTTGTTGATTGTAACCACTTTATACTTCAATTATCAAAGGTCAGTAAAGCGTTATAAAAGATGATTAAAATTAACCTTTGTTTTCAGAATTGAACATGATATCGCCAGGAACATGAGCCAGACAGAGAAGATTGTGTTCTCCACAGCCATTGATGATGAAGCGTCTCATGACATGTGAGTAGATAAACCATTCTCGTAAAGATGTTGCCCCATATGTCTAGTTATGGTTGATTCAAACCTCCTGCTTTCTGAGTTTTAGTTTGCATGGGAAGAGTCACAATTCTCTTATTGAATGTAACTAATTCAAACTCTTTTAAAATAAAGGCCACTGAGACATCACTGCATATACTCAGAATGATTGTTCTTCTATGTTTGCAGCATTGACCTGAAACGAGAGACAGTTTCATGTGCAGGGAACATTGACAACGTATCATTGAACAGGTGAGTAAATGACGCATTTCTCACACAGACGTTGACCTGTGTTCTCGTTATGGTTCTGTAACATAGGGGATATATATATATATATATATATATATATATATATATATATATATACAGATATCTCCGGCTTTCTGAGTTCAATGTTTGCACGGGAAGAATAACAATTCTCTTATTGACCGTTATTAATTCAAACTCTTTTAAACAAAAGCATATACAACATTACTTCATACAAACAAAATGATTGACATTGTTTGCATTGTTTGCAGCATTGCCCTGAAAGAATTGGCCCATGAGAATGATGCATCAAAGATCAGGTGAGTGAATAAAGCCCATCTTACATATTTCTTGTTTTAGTTCCGTAACATGGTTAATTTACAGGTATCTCCTGCTTTCTGAATTCGAGACTTGAATGGAAAGAGTGACAATTCTATTATGACTGTTACAAACTTCTTTTATCACAGGTCAATAAGACTTTACAAAACACTGATTAACTTGTGTCCTCTTTATGTTTCAGCATTGATACTGAGGTCAATATGAAGACCAAAAAGATTGGATTCTTCAAGAAAGCAACAACAGTAAGTAGAAGAGATAATATACATTGTATATAACATACAAGTACATTTAGCAATTAACAAGCAAGATAATCATCTCACTATTGTGAGTCGTAAATGAAACGTTATATATATCAAGTGATACAACCGCCTCTATGTTGCTGTTTTCTTGCTCATATTATTTCAGGTGTCTTGACATTAAGTACTAAATTAAACCAATTCATGATTCCTCTATGAGATAAAAACTCTTCCAATGAAGAAAACTAGCTATCTCATCGGTGACCTGAGACAGTTATGAATATACTTTAGCTTTGTTAAGATGTACACCAATTTGAGAAATTCCAAAACAACTTCTGAAGTTCATACAGTAAATTTCTTGAATCATCGACTCTCACTCTTCCATAAACTTTGTAAATATTTGCTTCTATATATTTTTATGTAACGCTTTGAGCAGATTTCATTATCTGGAATTCAGCGCTTTATAAATACTTATATTTTAAGAAAGTTTAAACGGGGGGAACACACGTTTGATTGAATCTTTATATTTCTAGATTGTGATTTGAAATATTCATATACTATATAAAACTTGCATCAAATATCCACAATGGATTCCAGTTGTTACAACTTACCACCAACCTGGTTCCCTGGGCCAGTTACGCTGCACTATGCATAGCGCAGCGTAACTGGCCCAGGGAACCAGGTTGAACTTACCACTTGAAGATTCGTTAGATTGAGTGTCAAGTTATGTATACAGTTAAGTCTTAATTGGTAGCTCAGGTTTTATACTCAAAGAGAGGAGTTGAGAATGAAAAAAGGAATGATGTTGGTCCTTATACCAGGGTACTACTGTGTGTATCGCTTTGAGCATGACCCTTAATGTTGTTGATTTGGCGCCATATACATATCCTCATTATTATTTATTATTAAAAGTCCAGACGAAAAAGTTAATGAAATGTCTTTCCTTCTGTTTTCAGTTCTTCACAAGAGTTCGTCGATGTCTCGGTGGCTGTTTTTGTGGCGGGAGAAGAGAAGATTAATGTATTACAGCATCATTCTGGGTTTCAGGGTATTGACTGGTCGACGATTTTCTAAAGTTATCAAAATTATATTCTAAACATAAAATTGCAATACAATTATTATTAAAGACGTCAATTAATTTTCATTTCATCATGCTTCACTTGAACCTACACTATTGTTTTTTTAACAACGTCTCATAATATTAAAAAGGAAACAATTTAAAATCTTGAAAATTGAAGATATGAAAAGCTCTTTAGAGAGAACCAGTACGTGTGCAAGATAGGGTTGTGTGAGAGGGGGCGAGGAAGGACAGGGGGAGGGGGAGGAGTGTGAGAGCAGAGTGGAAGGAGGGGGGAGGGAGTGACTCACCCTAACAGAAACACTTCATACAACACATCCTACACAGCATGCGAAAACATCCGACGAATTGACGAGTACAAGGGGAGATCACTCTGTGCAGTGGTTACGTACAATCTGGCGAGGATCCGAATCTGAAGATTGTTTCATGCAATGATTGTTTTAAACATCCAGATTGTGAATTTGTAAACTTCAGATTTTGATGATTTCCAGATTATACGTAACAAATACACTACACTCTCTGATCAAACACGTAAACAATAAGATATCACTTTGCATGCATACATCTCAGACAATCGCCACACTACATCATCACATTGAGTTACTGGTTTTCTTCATTAGAGTACCTAGACACCGAATTAGACAATGTGTGCTTAACTTTATTTAACCCATTAGGAAACTGAATCGTCGGTCAGTCAACAGCCTGTTTATTGATACACGTGGTTTTGTCCTACTGGATCAATAATCCCGAAACCCTGGGAAAATAATTTGGATTTAAATTTTAACTTTTCGAACAGAAATAAAGTTATATTTTAAGAAATAACTGTAACAATATCTTGTTGTCAATCTTGGTCTTGTCAAAAAAACCTTTTAAAATAGGAAATTAATTGCTAAATTATAATGTCAGCCAGCTTTCTCAATTACAAATGTAAATGTCTAAACTTTGTCATATTTTAAATTTAGAGAAACGAAGGAAGTAAACATGTATACGCATATTCATCATCATCATGTTATGTCAAACGGTTGGTAACATCACCTTGATGTAGGCCTACGTTACACTTACCCAAGAGGACATCTAGAATGTGGATTATTTTGTCTGTGAAGATCTCAGGAATTGTATTTTCTAAACCATGGTTTCATAGAAATTATTCTTGCAAAAAATAAATCTACAGTGAAACCAACTTGATGTGTTTGTCTTTTATAACTTTCATCATTTTTTTGTTGTTTCATTCGATTGTCAAAGTTCTCAATTGAACACTATTTGATTCTGATTTATACCGAGGGTTTCTGTTGACAAACATACATATTTTGTCGTAAGGATCCATTGTTGTTAAGTCATCTTTCCAGAATGTTCAACATACTCTACTGTGTTACTTTAGATGTTGAATACACTCTACGAATGGGCTTATGGCATGGCATGGCATGGCATGGCGTCCGTCCGTCCTTCCGTCCGTAAACCTTTCGCACTTTCGACTTCTTCTTAAGAACCACTGGCTCTAGGGAGCTGAAATTGTCATGTACAGACTTCTGGGTTGTAGATTTGGTAACCCTGGGGCCCCAAATAAGGGCCACACAGGCCATAACCTAAAAACCTATTTTCATCTCCAAAACGAAACGACCTAGGAGGCTGAAATAATGCGTACATACTCTTTAGCCAATGAGGATTCTAAGTTGTAGATTTGGTAACCCACAGGCCATGACCTAAAAAAACTATTTTCATCTTCTTCTCCAGAACGAAAAGACCTAGAAGGCTAAAATATTGTGTACAGACTCTTTAACAAATGTGGATTCTAAATTGTAGATTTGATGACCCTCTGGTTCCAAATAAGGGCCTCCCAAGCCATGACCTAAAAACCTATTTTCATCTTCATTTTAAGAAAAAAATACCAAGAAGGCTGTAATATTGTGTGCAGACACTTTAGCCAATGAGGATTCTAAATTGAAGATTTGGTGACTGTCGCCGTGAATAAGGGTCTCACAGTCCATGACCTAAACAACTATTTTCATCTTCTCCAGAACAAAAAGATTTGAAGGGCTGTAATATTGTGTATGTACTCTTTAACCGATTGGGATTCTAAATTGTAAATTTAGTGATCTTGCGGTCCCAAATAGAGTCATAGGGGTCACGACCTTAAACACCTATTTTCATCTTCTTCTTCAGTGCCAAAAGGTCTAGAAAGCTGAAATATTGCTACAGACTCCTTGGCCAATGGGATTCTAAATTGTAGAATTGATGACCCTGTGACCAGGCCCATGTGTGAGTAACAGTGGTCATGCCGTAAAAAAACCTATTTTTTTTCATCTTCTCCGTTATGAAAAGCTTTAGAACAAGCCGAGAACAATTTAATTCTGTTTTCGCTAGGTCAAACAATACAAATCCTGATGAGCTACATAGCTTTTGGCTCTATTTTTATTATTACATGTACTAATGTGAAGATCAAAGGTGGCCAATTCTGCCCCACTTCTCTATATGTTATGTAGGTACACTGATATGATTATTTAGGGTCTGGTTCCTGTGGAATAGCGAATTAAAGAAATATGAGCATCCATTTAGATACGGACCACTATTTGCTTCATCTGAGTTTATTATTGGTTTGTTTTACCGTAATAAATGAGCAAAACTATGTGTTTATATCTATTGTATTTTTGTAAATTGTATTCCAACTCTCAAAGTTGTGCTACGTATCCTTACCCGGAAATAATAGCAAACCTATTTGCGACATTTTGTTATTTCGTACATCCTCTCCAGACAGGCAACTATGATTATGGGTACCTGGTAACGGCTGTGGAGGTGAGCTTTTAGCGACAAATATGTCAGCTTGGGTTAGACCAGGGTAATAATACTCCTATAGCGCCTTGAGCAACCACTGAGTGGATGGATAAGTGCGCTCTATCATGTTTATTATTACAAATATAAACATCATAGCAAGCCCTGAATTCTATATTCCTGCTTGGGAAGTTTATTAATACCTGCATCGTTATTTTAGTTCAGATTATATCCAGCATGATGGTTAACAATATTTCTAAGCTATATCCAGAAATCATTATTTCAGATATCTACCATAATTTGAATAATTCCATTAGAATAGGAATTATATATGTAATGTGTTGATAAAAATATTGAGTATGCTAATATTCTACTGACAACAATATTGTCTTTGTGCACCAACAAAACATTTGACCAATATCACCTTTTGTATCCATATGTTGGTGTAAAAAATAAGGCTGAGCAATATTATCGCAATACCAATATATTGCAATACAGACTGTGCAATACAATTATTGCAATACGATTTTCAATATCGCAATATATCGCCCCAACAATTTTTTAGTGAAATTTATTCATATATCTTGTTTTTAGGCATAGTTACCAGCTTAACTTGTAACTAAATTCTTTTGGGGTGCAAGAATTTGTGTTGAACTGTATTACAAATGTTTTCTAAATACATGCCTTCAAAATTAATTTAACATTTTGACTAATGGTCTATTTTTCGAAAGATTTGAAAGGCTTTTTACTAAATGTGTCATGTTTTAACTGCAAACAGAAGTATAAAAGTTTAATGTAGAGTTCACTCCATATATTGCAATACGTATTGCAATACAGGTTGTATGTATTGCAACATATCGCAATACGAAATTTGGTGCAATACTCAGCCCTAGTAAAAAACACCTTTGGACCAACGCCTCTGAAACAATTGTTGTCAACGCTTCCAGAATATATCCGAAATAATAATTTCATCCTCTCTGGATTATTTTAATTCATTCCATTGCCCCTTGTTGAGGCATGATAACACATTCCAAATTATATCCAGAAATTAATGTTCCAGGTCCTTTCAATCAGTTTGATGAGAGAAATAAGTTGTAGGTCTGTGAATATGACCTTTTTCGTTAACTGTGCATTGGGTTAAACTGTCTAAAACTCTCCAAGAGTGACTGAACACGTAAGTAATTAAGTTAACAGTCTCATGAACCGACGCCTTTAAGCTTAGCTATTGTTGTCAAGTGTTCCAGAATATATCCAGAATGATTGCTTTCCTGCCCTGGAGAATGTCATTTTATCCTGTCTGGGCCAATAGGGGAAGGTCGATCTAGCGTCATGTTAAATGATAAGAGGTTCGATTTATTCAAATAAATAGTAATACTAGTCAACAGTGTGCTTAAAAAAATTGATGAAACATTCAATATTTGTCAGTCATAGTAATCAGAGTTACTTAATGTTATTGAATGTAGGTCAGGCACATGAATGAATGTTTTCCCACGTTATAAACATGCCATTGTGTTACATAGACTCCAATATATTTTAATTTCAATACATCAGATGTTACTTAAACTTAAACGCAGAGAAAGGAGAAAGTTAACTCTATATCATAAAATGCAGTCTGGCCATGCACCCTCATATCTTATAGATTTACTCCCTGAGACTGTTGGTAACTCTACTACTTATGAACTGAGAAACTCGGATAATTTTGTAATTCCACCACATAGATTGAAACATTCGTGTCAATCATTTATTCCCTGAACTACAGTATTATGGAATAATATTCCATTAGAAAAGAGAGCTTTACCATCGACAGAAAAGTTTAAATCATATTTGAAGAAACCTATTATTCAGGCACCTTCTTATTTTACTACGGGTATTCGCACATTGAATATTCAGCATACTCGTTTAAGATACCATGTAAGTGAACTGAAATACGATTTATTTAATGTTGGCATTAAGGCTGATTCAACATGTCAATGTGGTTACCTATGCGAAAATGTTTTTCATTTCATGTCTGAGTGTCCTTTATATCATGTGCCCAGAAAGAAAATGTTTAATCTTCTAAAATTGCATGTACATGATGATGCCATAAATTTGGATTTACTGTTAAATGGCAACAAGAATCTATCTTACTTTAAAAACCAGGCAATTTTTAAAGCCGTACAACAATATATTTCAAACAGCAAGCGATTTACTTGATTGATGCATATATGTCTTAAATTCTCTGTAAATATCCTATTTTCATTTCTGTATTATATCTCTGTCCATGTTAAATTTATATTGTTATAATGCTATAACTTTGTAAATACCTGGGAGAAGGTTACCTAAGTTGGATAACTTGTTCCTAATCCCTTTCTTTATTGAATAAAATATGTTTAAATCAAACTTAAATGAAAGTGCAGTACTAGTGATCATTAGAGATTCTATTTCATGTACCAGATGAAAAATAGGGGCTATTGTTAAGTTTGAGTGACCTTAAAATAAAAACATCAAAACAGAACATGTCTGTATGCATGAATTTGAATGGAGAATTGAAAACGACATGGCTATGATAATTATATGATATTAATTCTTATATATAATCTAAAAATAAAATGACCAGACTCACATGATTAGATTGTTTTCATAAAAACATGTTCATAAAATGCACTTTATCGATAATGAATCATTAATGATAGTTCACTACTAAGTGCATAACGGTCAGGTACATCAATGATATCCCGGATATGTTAGTTTTAATGATTCAGGTTACTGTGACTTAAGTGTATATAGGACAGGCCGCAAAAAAATGCTCTTCAAAAGTCCATTAGCAATTCGTTGCACCACATTGATGTTAAACTACCTTCAAAGTAATCCAAAGCAACTTAGTATGTTGATGTCAGTTAGTCTGTTACCTACAACTCGTAATCACTGTAACACATTCAGCGTCATTGAAATCTCATAATAGGTAATGCATAAGTGGCTTTGCTAATGTATATGCATATTGACAGACTGAAAGTTAAACGTTTTGTGCTATTGTTGTTTTGGTCTGCGCATTTTAAGCTATTTTTAATTATTTTCTATAAATATAATATTCATTTTCCAATATTCTGATAACGATACTAAAGCAAATAAGAAAATCCAACATCATCAAGTAGAATTGAAAAGAACACAGCAAATGACTATAACTGTTAAAGAATTCATCACAACACTACAAACCAAGGTTGACAGTCCTCTAAAACGCCTGCAACTTTCCAGGTAAGTCGTAGCTGACGCCAGTTTCCAACACTGCCTAATTCAATCCTTGTTTCCTAATAAAGTTCAGTGCAGTGCAGTGCGCCGCTCCGCTAGCACAGAACAGTTAACGAAGTGTAGTCGTGACGACAACTGGCGTGAGTTATGATATGCAGGGAAGGTTTAAGGCGTGTGCTTTTGCATCCAACAACAAATCCACAACAAATTTGTCTTTTAAAATATATCGCAATATTTTTCATACAATGCCCTAGGGCAAAATATAACTTTGTCATGGTGACGTGACGTCATAGACAATGCCATGATGTCACGCTTCGCCTATGACGTTTCGTTCTAAATGCGCGACGGCGGGTCGCCGGCCTATGGTTGAAAGTGGATTTTTGGTAATAATCAGAATATTATATTCGTGTCTATGCCATACTATGTTTACGACACTCGTGCCTGAATATCGGTATATCCCTCGCTCTCGCTCGGGAAATACTAATATTCAGCCACTCGTGTCGTAAACATAGTATGACAAAGACACTCATATAATATCCTCTATGTATTTTGAATAACCAAGAGGTGCATACAAGGAATATATGCCTTGCAATTTATTTGATTCCTAATTTATTAAAGGAACAGTTCTAAATGGGGATATTTGTCGTGAAAAAGTTTGTTAATATATTTACTTTATTTAAGCGACTTGTGGGTTATTCCGCTACCAAACTATGAAAACTATAAGTAAAATGAAATTTCATGAGTTGAGATAACATTTTATGTGTAGGATAAAACACGACTCGTATGTGATTCTTGGACTTACAAGGTCTGGGGAAAGAAAGCCGAGTGGGATTTCATATCAAAGGCTTGGGTCTTACTTACACAAAACTTACCTTATGAGGCTATTGCACTCACAGACATAACCGACTACAACAATACATCAAAAGATACCGTCTTTTCAAAGGTGACAATGGAACAAGCCACGTGGTTGCTATTGACATGAATGCAAATCAGTCGAAGGTTTTACAAATTACAATGGGCAAGTGGTTTGGAGTTGAATTTGCATCATGTTGCATCATATGGCTATGGTTTGATTTGGATGATATTGAATGTTTATAATAATACTTTGTTTATTAACACATTTGTATAAAGACTTAGAGACTGTAAGACAACAAGATCGGTACTCAAGGATTTCTGAATTAAGTAAATTATGTAGTTATAAAGTTTATAAATCTTTCAGTTGAATATTATTAAAATGTAATATCAAAATAAGATACCAAGTGCAAATACCATTGTCGTTATATGCTTTAACATTTTGGGTAACAGGAACCATCTACAAGAAGTAGTCTACGCCATCATTTTATACAACAGGGGAAATAATGTACAACGATTGTTTTCCCAGTTTAATTAAGTACACTATTGTCCAGTGTCCCTAGTCTCAATGGTCACTTTCAATATTGATTCTACTGAATGTTTATAGTGATGTACTAACCTACTATGTGGAGCTGTTAATGGAATCTTTATGCACATGTGAATTTAGTGTGCCCCTTGTGTACATCGATATGTGTTACTCATGTGGTGCAATATAGTCAGTATCAAGTATTATAATAATAATAATAATAATTGCATACTTATATTGCGTCTTTTCCACACCCTAAGGTATGCTCAAAGCGCTACAATTATTACCCTGAAGGAATTGTACTTTCAGAGCTGCTACTAAGCGCTTCATCAGTACTTCCCGTATTCAGGTACCCATTTGTACAGCTGGGTAGACTGAGTGCAATGTGGATTCAGTGCCTTGCCTAAGGACACAACGCAGTATTCGACCACAATCACAAATCTTTGGTATCTCCACCGGGATTCGAACCCGGGTCGTCGGCGTGAGAGGCCAGCGTACTAACCACTACACCACCGTACTAACCACCACATGCACCCCTTAAGCTTATTCGTCTAATTGCATGTGTATGTGTATGTGTAACTTGGTTTTCGTTTGGTCCTCATTTGTATTACTTCACATGCAGTGACATAGGTATTCATTATCCATATCGACTTCATATCGAAATGTCATCACAACTGCATTGAATGGGCATTAAAACGACATGATTAATATTTGACGCTTCTGATCACTCCTTGGGCTATTTATAAAAAGAACTGACAACGAATGTTGATTTTGTGCTCCAAAGTTTCTTGTGAATGAGTAAATCCTTGTTAAATATCTATACTGGTTACAGAGCCCCCGTCCATAACTTGAGATTATTGATATCCTATCTAACAGAGAACGTGGACCAACATTCTCTAAATCGACCCATCTCTTTGTCCAGACAGGATGAAAACTTTGCTTCAGAGAGGTGAGAGAAGTTGAAGTGTGTCCTTGTAAATCCTTTAAATCTTGATTACTTCGTGTTTGGTCATTCTTTAGGAGTTTCAGACAGATTCTATCAAAGCGCATGCAGCCAGAGGTGATGGTTACAGAGTTGCCATTTATTCTAATAAAATGTACGTTTTAGGAACGTTTGTGGTAATTGAGGAAAATTATTTGAGACATCAGAGGTTATTATTTTCAGAAGAGTAGACCTACATTATGAACTTAATGCATTGCTTGAGGTCCGCGAAAATGCATGCCTATTTTTATGCTTTTGATCACGTATTTGGTATATATATATATAGAGAAACAAAACTTGCAAAAAAGAAACTGTTGATTTTGTATATTAGGCTCTGCATTGACGTATCCCTCTTTGTCCAGACAGGATGAAAACATGCTTCAGAGAGGGTGATATAATCATTTCTGGATATGTTCTGGAGCTCTTGACAACAATGCCTTTGTTGGTGATAGTCTTTGCAAAATGCAAGAAATCTTTTCGAACGTGTTCAGATTCTGTGAGAGTTTCAGACAAATTATCTCAAAGCCTAGTGAGAGGTAATGTTTACAAACCTACCATCTATTCTAATCGAAACTGACGTTCTTGGAACATTTTTTGAAATTTAGGAAATTATTTGTGGCATTTATTTTAACTCGAGTAGATATGTACCTCGATAATGAGATCCGAGTCCATGGCAGCATAAATCAGTGTTGATTTATGTACTTTGTTGAGATAGAAGTCCTTTTTTGAGACTTACATGTCTATTCTTATCAAAATTTTAGGAATAATGTAAATAAGGTTAGTCAGTGATGAACAAATTTGAAAACGTTTGAAGAATGTTTCTATACAAGAGATTCTATATGAATGATTAATGTTTAATCGTAATGTATGATGTACGAAATATCTGATATTTTTATTGTCACCGTCACCATAGCTGAATAGATGGTTTATTTCACATATTTTCAATAAAAGTCTCTGTGGCTTTTTTTCCTGCTGGAAAGATGAGATACAAACTAATACGATAAATACTATGTGGTGAATATCATTGACAGTTCGTGCCAATGTGTCCTACATCACGGAAACATATCAACTATTCCAGGGGGCATGCTTAGAACAATTCTTGTAGATTCCTGAAATTGATTGAGTTTTAATTAACATAGATTTATGAGGCATGAATATTATGCCAACTAGGTTAAAAGTTTATTGGGTATTTGATGCAGTCATTCCATTGTAAAATTATTTATATTCAGTTCACGCCCATTCATATTGTAGTAAAATCACGTGGACTATTTTGTAAATAAAGTACATTTTACTTACATGAATTGATAACATACAGAGACTTGTAGTACGAGAAGAAGTGACAATATGTCAGGACATTATTTTCAACGGGAAATGTCCCCTGATCGTCGAATATAATTATTTGAGTTATTTTTCATTGTGACACAAATTCTTGCAGATCTATAAAAAGCAATTTATAATTTTAATAAAATGAATTATGAGGTAGAAATATAGTATCACTGGATGAAATTATCATATCACAGGTCAACAGGTCATGGCGGAATTAATTTTGTGAACTTATTTCAGTGAGTGTCTTTTACTAAAAGAACAATGAGATAAACAAAACAAATGCCTCAAATTAAATTGGAATCGGACCCACAAATCACAAAATCTATAACATGATGCGAAGCTTGGATCTTTTATCGTGGTGAAATATTATCTGGTTTTTATTTGGTGATTGAAAGCTAAAAGAGATATAATTATATTGACTATATAAAAAATAAAATCTGACAACATCACAATATGACTTTCTCTATAGACTTCAGATCATATCCAATGAAAAGTCTTTACAGACATTATGAAATTTCAATCAGATGAGGAGTCATTGTGATATGATGTGATGAAGTGTAATGTTGGGAAACGGTCTTTTTGTAGGAGGATCCCGTTCGTAGCAGTGCATTTTTCGTAGGAGGATCCCGTTCGTAGAAGGTCTTTTCGTAGGAGTGAAAAAAATATATTCGTAGGAGTGATAATATATTATGAATTAGGTAGTTTTAACTTCTTTCACACATACAACGCACAGGGCCATGGTTGATGGTGAATGACCTCATATCTTATTTTGGTAGCTTATAAATCATACATGTTTGTTCAGTACATAAATTAGTCTTCTCATCGGTTTCTCCGCTTAGGAGAACCAGTAATTATAGGTTGTGAGATGTTTTGATTGACAATTGCCAGGTGCTTTGTCGGCGACTTACTACTTCACCGAAAGTTACTAATCTCCAATCAGAGATAATTATAACAAACAAACAACAAAACAAAAGATGATATGTTTTTAATTCACAATAACACAAAACATAATAACATAATCCTATCAAACATCGGTCTGGACATCAAAGCGATGATTAAACTTTGTGAATGTGAATATACTTACCTGATTAATGTCTTTATTAACAAAAACAACATTAACATATTTCATTGGAATTTTCTACTTCTACGAAAAGACCTAAAAATCCTCCTACGAATAGACCGAAAATCACTCCTACGAACGGGATCCTCCTACGAAAAGACCTACACCCGTAATATTACCCACGTGGTACCGCGTAAAGGGTTTCATAACAATTTGTTATGACACGTAGGCGTCATAACATCTTCAGATATTTTGATGGGCTAACGATGAACTCTGATATTGCATTGATTACTTTATTCATTCATAAAACAAACGTGAATTCATCCATGAAATTACAACAACACTTATTAGTTATATCATTATTCAGTTGATTGAACGTTTATGAAATCGTACTCATCACAATGATTGATTTGAATGTAAAATAAACAAATATATCATGACTGAAACAGAGTTAATAAGCACAAGGTTGTGAATGCAGCAAGAGTTTTGGACTGCTATCACTCTTACTGTTGGAAACGACAACGTCAGTCTCAGTCTCAAACTTGTTAAAAAGTAATTTCATACTCACTAAACGCACATTAGCCGTTAGATAAGGCATTTTAACATTAATATTCATCTTTTAAAAAATTCTAACATTTAAGGAGTTGTTTTAACTTGTTTTCATATCTTAACAAAGAGAGACACACAAAATGGCGGTGAGCATGACATGGCGTTACTCAGTCTCATCTCTCATGATCAACTCATGTCCTCGAGCTGTGAGATTTTATATTGCGTCTTCATTCAGAACGAACACTGCGATAGGTTTCGCTATGCCGAACATCACAAATTATAGAAAGGTTTGATTATTAAAATGCGATTATTTAACGTTGTAATATTGTTAACGCTGATGCTGTGCCAGGGCTGATATCACTCCGCTGTTCCGTCCCTTTATATGAACAACACAAATATATTTAAAAAAACAATAAATCGTATGACATACAAGATGGTAATAAATAGGATACATAACTCGTTCCCCCTTCATATCAGGTTAATGTCCGCTGTGAAATGAGTTTTGTTTGTCTCTCGCCAAGACAAAGTTCCTCCATCTCATCTCTCATGCTCAGATTTTATATTGCGTCTTAATTCAGAATGAACACTGCAATGGGTTTCACTTTTCCAAACATCACAAATTATTGAAGGGTTTGATTTTGAAATGGGATCATTTAACGTAGCAATATTGTTAACACTAAACTTAACAAACTTTTAAAAAAAATACGTTGTACATACTGATTTATGATTGGGGCAAGTGTTTCTGTTATACTTTTGTAAAACAAACATTTGTAACTTAAAATTGACATGTTATGTCATATGGGACTGTGCCTTTTTGACAGAATAAACTATCATTCATTGTTCACTCTGATGCTGTGACAGGGTTGATATTACTCCGCTGTTCCGTTCCTTTATAAAGTGCATTGTGCAAAATCTACTTGTTAACACTCTGCTTGGAGATATTCTCTGAATCTCACAAGCGATATACCCTGTTAAGGTTTTTGATCAAATAATGAAGGACACATCAGTATGAAAATCGAGCGTTGTTTTTAGTTTTGAAAATTTTAAACAAAATAAAAAAACTGTGTTTTCTTGATTTGAACAGCTCATTAGCAAACTTTGAAAGCATCAACATCCGCAATAGGCTATTAAATAAACAAATTATCTGTTTATCACACAAAAGAATAAAAAAAGATTTAACACTTTAATGAAGGTAACATTGACAAAGGCAATTAAATGGTGTATTCGTTACAAAACAAATTACTAATTAGACAAGGACAATTTATTATTGCAACAATCCTCTTTTCCGCTAAAGAACACTTAATTAGTGTGTCATTATATCGTCTAATAATCGTCTTATTTGTAATGATAAAAATAACAAGCATATCATATAGCAAAATCTAACATTATTTTTAAATTTAATTATTTTTAAAAATAGAATAGGATTTTACTTAATTTTCATTTCCTTCAAATCAAAAGGCATTTCAAAATCATTAACTACATTCCAAGAACAATTCACACCAGAAAAATAAAGCAATAACGCATCATTATGATGGTTTTAAATGTATAAAAATTGAAGTTATTTCATAATCATTATCAATAATGAACTGTATGTACTTGCAAAAATCAATAAAACTGTAATAGAACAGTTACATAAAATCTCGATAATGACGTTTCCCGCCCACGGAAACATATTGTCTCTATAAGTAAAGGGCGTGGTTTAGGTAGAGTCAGTTTTCTATGCAATTAGTATTGGGTGTGGTACCTGCAATTACCTGTACTACCTTGAAATATACATGGACATAGTCATCTGTCAATCAATGACGTCGTTGGAAGGCTACACACACCACTTCCTGTTTAAACCGCAGATATCCAGTAGTCATTATATTGTGTGTATGATTAATTGTTATTAATAAACCACACATAGAATTGTATTGATTACGATATGAAGCAGAAGGTGCTAAATAAAGCCACAGTCGTAAGTCGCAATAGATGCCAGTGTATGTAAGAGATAAAAGCCACGGATCGAGTCGGGTGTAAGTTTGGAAAACTGATCCGAAATGACGGTTTCAAGAGAATGGTTTACATTTAAGAGTGGTTATATTGTTTCATCTACGCCCTTCAAACTATTCAACTTTCTGAGAGGTTTATTTAGATTATTTTTACAAGATGCCTGATTTACAAAAAAAATCTAATCCTGTCAGAATTGTCCCGATAGTATCTTGAATAAACAGAAATGCAGCATTCGAAATACATTCTCAGAGTAATCAAACTGCATTCTGTTCACCCCTTTCACAAATTCTGGGTGTATTCAAATTACTCGCTCTCAAAATCCTGAAATGGCTTAATATTTTGAACAGGTACAACACTTTTGTGATGGTGACGTGGAAGCTACGGCATTTAAAACATATTTTCATCAACTCTGTGTGATACATTGAGCCAATCTACATCTTGTAAATGCCCATGCTTTGCACGTGCAGAAGGACTTCTCAAAGTTAGTCATCTGATTGACATTTGATAATGTTGATTGCAGTACTGCCAAATGTCCTTTTCGATATTTAGCTCTAATGTGTTCCAAAGTGTTTTTCTTTCTACACAAAGTGGTATAGACAGTTGAAGCACTAAATCGGAACTATTGAAAAGTTAGGCAACTATAGATTAGTAAGCATCTTATGGATTACCCATAACTCTAAAAAACTAACTACACCTTAAACAGGCAGGGGCTGAATAATCCGTACTGTCACGCGAAGCAAGAGATTTTAGTTTAAGTTTACTGAGAATCAACAAATGGCAGATAAGCGAGTCTATATTCATCAAGCATAAACAGCCTACACACCTGTAGGTCAAAGTTACAAAGAGGCGAGGTGAAGCGAGTTAGTGTTTAACGCCGCTTTCAAGAGTATTTCACTTATATCGCGGCTGCTAGTATTACGGCAGGGAGAAAGCCCGCAACGCCATGTGGCTATGCATTGCGGTGAAACCTACGAGCAACGGCTGGAACTAGCGAACCATGGGTGGTACTACGCTGAAATTCAGTGTTGCATTGCACCCAAACCTTACTGTGTGTAGAACAGTTCTCTGCTGCAGACAAAGTTGCCGTGCCCCTGGTGCGATTCGAACCCCGGGCCTCTTGATCCGAAGCCGAGTGCGCTAACAACTGCGCTATCCCGCCCAAATTACAAAGAATCTTAGCATCAAACGGTAAAACATGATACATGATGGTAGAACCTAAGTGTCCAAACTCTTGTCATTACATCGTGACTGGACTTCTTGAGTTTAGCTCTAATGATCCATAGCTGAGGAAGTATTGGTCATGTATGTCTTCAACAATTTTCATTACCGATATGTCCGTCAATGTTACAAAGATTTCTATGCCGAATCAATTATTTTGTGCAGTACATGTACGATTGTCACCTGTTGTCAAGCCCAGCACATGGCAAAGGATAGAGTAAAGTGGCGATCGCTTGTTACGGCTTAATGTCCCATCAGGGATGAAGATAATAAGTAAGTAAGTAATGTACGATTTGATTTCATCAAATATTTGGGTTAAAGCTGAACTCTAGATAAACTGATGTCTGATTTGGAGCACAATTGTGGCTCCATTCAGAAACCCAAATTAATGTTATCTACCTATATATATATATATATATATTTTTTCCTACAGAATACAATTATTGATATGCCGAATACGTACACGATTTCATTTTACCATAGGGTAAAGGCTACGAAGCCTGACATAAAGTGATATCTCACAAAAAGGTAAAAAGGTGTTACCAATAGCTAAATAATATTCCTGAGCCAATAAAAAGAGTTCTAAAACGACACATCAACATGGTTCAGTTAAGTTTAATATTGGCTAAAAATATTTATTGACAAATTTCCTTCCCTTTTAGTCAATATATCTGTTATATCTATCTTTTTCTCTTTCATCTTTCCATCATCAAAAAGAACTGATAAGATTTTATTTCACCAGGGTCAATAATACTAAGCTTCGTTTCGTGTTATAGATTTTATGATTTCGTGGCCTATCCCACGATTCCAATGTTGGCACTTTGTGTACTACATGTATATATCTTATCGTTCTTTTCAATTAACAGTGACTCACAAAATATATTTCAGCCATGACCTCTCGACCTTTCATCTAGTGATATAATAGTTCTACCTCATAATTCTTTTTGATCAAGAAAACTATTAAAAATTTCAATTGATCTGCCAGAGTTTATATCACCAGGGACCATAACTTCAGTGATATATATTCGTCATACATAGGAAAATTCGGATGTCCTGACATATCATCAATACCGTTAGGTATACATTTATCTTTTTTTCTAAATCATTAATTTTTATCAGAAAAAAATTACGTTTTGGAATTTCACAATTGAATTCGTTTCTGTGACGGAATCAATGACCCCAATTAACTTTTCATCTAGTTGATAGTACCTTCACATCTCATAAATATATGTTAGTAAAAGAGTCAATCAATTTCAGCAATCCCCAAGAATTGGTCGTATCGTGCCCCCTGGAATAGCTGATATATTTATATGATGTAGGACTCAACTCGATTGAAAACATCGGCATGAAATTTCACTGAGACTTTTGAATACACAATAATCATTCATATAGGATTCATATAACTCTTGCGTACACACATTCTTTATACGTTTTCAAGTTTGTTCATCACTGACTACCCTATTTTCATTTTCCTTACAGTTTAGTAAGTATAGACATTTTAGTCTCAAAATAGGATGTCTATCCTAACAACGTACATAAATCAACACGGATTAAAACTGACCTGGACTCGGAGCTCATTATCGAGGTACAAATCTACTCGAGTGAATATAAATGCCACAAATAATTTCTCTAAATTACCAAAAATGTTCCGAGAACGTCAATTTCGATTAGAATAGATGGTAGGTTTGTAAACATTACCTTTCAAGTTGACTGAGCTTTTAGATAATCTGTCTGAAACTCTCACCGAATCTGAACATGTCGAAAAGATTCTCCAACAAAGGCATTGTTGTAAAGTGCTACAAAATATCCAGAAATGATTATATCACCCTCTCTTAAGCATGTTTTTCATCTTGTCTAGACAAAAAAATGCTCAATCAATGCATTTAGTACGTGATATAGGTCTACTCTTTTGAAAAAATACCTTATATGTCTCATATAATGTTCCTAAATTACCACTAAAGTTCCAAAAACGTACATTTTGATAAGAATGAATGGTAGGTCCGTAAACATCACCTCTCTGATTGTTTGAGCTTTGATAGAATCTGTCTGAAACTCCTAAAGAGTAATCAAGATTTAAAGCATTTGCAAACACTCTTCAATTTAGGCATTGTTGTCAACAACTCTAGAAAATATCCAGAAATGATTGTATTCCCCTGTCTGAAGTATGTTTTTCATCCTGTCTGGACAGGTCGATATATAGCTTTGTTGTCAACTGTCACTGTAAGGATCATAGTTTAAGTAATCTCAACTTATAGACGGGGGCTTTGTAGCCAGTAAAGATATATAACAAGGATTTATTCATTCACAAGTAACTTTTGAGCACAAAATCAATATTCGTTTTTCAGTTCTTTTTATATGCAGGTTCAAGGAGTGATCAGAAGCATACACAATTAGTCATGTCGTTTTTATGCCCATTCAATGTAGTTTAGGAGACATTTTCTTCATGAAGTCGATATGGATAATGAATGCCTATGCCACTGTATGCGAAGTAATGTAAATGATGTCTTTACGAAATCCAAGTTACACAAAAGCACATGGACACACAGTTAGGGCAATAAGCTTTAGGGTTGCATCTATGATACATAATACTGACTATATTTAACCGAGTGGGTAATTGATATTGATATACATACAGGGCAAACTATAACTGCATTCACATGTGCATATAGAGTCCATTAACAGCTCCACATAGTACGTTAGTACATCACTACAAACATTCAATATAATCAATATTGAAAGTTGCTTTGGAGACTAGGGACACTGGACAATGGTGTACTTGATTAAACTGGGATAAACCATCTTTTTACATTGTTTCACCTGTTGTATATAGCGATGGTGTAGACTCGTTCTTGTAGACGGTTACTGTAACCCCAGGCATATTATAAAATGTTGAAAATGTCAATGATTTTCAGCACATAGACTTTTTTCCCCTGTTAGTAAATGTATGTATCTCATATTTCCAGCTGAACAACTTTTAATATTATATTTATAAAAATATAAACAAAACATCTATCAATCCACCGTGATGGAGATTTTACATGGTAAGTAACGGGAAATACTGTTTTATCGTCCATCCATCGATATCAGTCTGTAAACGTTTTAGCTTTTTTCGACTTCTTCTCCACAACAGCTGGCTAGTTTTCATCTTCTTCAAAAAGTACTAGAAACCTGAAATGTTGTGTACGGACTCATTAGCCAAAGGGGATTCTCATTGTAGGTTTGGTAACCCTGTGACCCCAAATTTGGGTCACAGGGGTCGTGACCTAAAACATAATGTTCATCTCCTTCTTCAATACAAAAAAAAGCTCTAGAAAGCTGAAATGTTATGTACAGACCCTCGGAGATTCTAAATTGCAGATTTGGTGACTCTGTGACCCCAAATATGGGTGACAGGGTTTATGACCATAAAACCTATTTTCAGCATCTTCTTCAATATGAAAAGCTCTTGAAATCTGAAATGGTGTGAACAGACTCCTTGGCCAAACATGATTCTAAATTGTCCAAATATGTATCAAAGGGGTCCTGACCTACGATGTTATTTTCATCCTCTTCTAAAAGTACAGTACAGTACAGTACAGTACAGTACTTGATATTTGTTATACCTATGATAGATACTTCTTGACAATCTATTTATTTAGTTTATTGTTGAAAGTCTGATAAGCTGCAAAACCAATGGATCTTTTTTTTAAATAAAAGCGTATAAAATCATTGAAGATAATTAAGAATTGAAATACATGAGAAAACCAGATTTTCTGGATAACAAATTATTGATCGTTCTCATTCCACCTGATGAGTTGTTATCCAGAAATCTTGTTTTGTTCATACTGTATTCCTATGTATATCATATCTTACGATATTGGGAAAATTGATGAAATAAAATTGATATTTGACAAATTTGATTGAGTATCCTGCATTTATTAACATGTCAAAATTCCAAGGCTCACCTTATGAACAACATTGTTAAAACCTCATAAAAAAATATAAAAACTTGTAATTCAGGAGTATGACCTATTCTTGACCAAAGTGACAGCAGACTGTTATCTTTCTCTACCTCATATATTATGATAGAAAAGGGATCATTCTTACAGGATATATCCCTTTCATAATAAAATCCTGTTTTCAGTTATGTTCATCACCAACCACCCTCTTTCCATTATTCTTACAATTTCGATAAGGATTGGCATGTAAGTCAAAATAGGACGTCTAGCTCCATAAAGACCATAAATCAACAATGATTTATGCTGCCAGGGATTTTGAGCTCGTTTTCGTGATATAGATCAACTCGAGTGAAAATAAATGCCTCAAATAATTTTCCTCATTTACCAAAAATGTTCCAATAACGTCAATTTGGATCAGAATGGATGGTAGGTCTGTAACCATGACTTGTCAAGTTGACTGACCTTTGAGATAATCTGTCTGAAACTCATTAGAATGACAGAACACGAGGTAATCAAGATTTGGCATTTGCAGACACTCTTCTATTTAGGTATTGATGTCAAAAGTTCCAAAAATATCCAGAAATGATTGTATCGCCCTCTCTAAAGAATGCTTTGATTCCTGTCTCCACAAAGGGGGATTTGTTGATGAAGAATCCTTTGCTTGACTTTGTC
Source organism: Gibbula magus (assembly GCA_936450465.1). Classification (NCBI taxonomy): domain Eukaryota; kingdom Metazoa; phylum Mollusca; class Gastropoda; order Trochida; family Trochidae; genus Gibbula; species Gibbula magus. Next base: position 61,338,830 of record OW388294.1, read on the forward strand.
TTTTAGACACAATATATAAACAATCTCAAGTTGTGGTTCAGGGGCTTGGTAGCCAGTACAGATATAGTATCAAGGTCCTAGTGATTTATAAATTACTTTGGAACACAAATTTACTTTTGAAATATATTTGTTTATTTATATGTCAAATAAGTGATGAAAAGCAACAACATTTGGCCATGTATTTTCTCGGAGCTCAAATAATGCAATGAGCTTGTGATAATAGGTCCACTTTAGTGAAAATGTTGATCTTAATTGCCTCAAATGATGTTCCCTGTATGACAAAAATGTTACAAGAACATCAATTTCGATTAGATTGAATGATAGGTCTGTAAGCAATGTCTCACAGGTTGTCTGGGCTTTGAGATAATATGTCTGAAACTCCCAAAGAATAACCGCAAACGAGGTAATAAGGATTTCAAGCCTTTGCAAACACAATTCTAGGTAGGTTATGTTATTAAGAGCTCCAGAAAATATCCAGAAATGATTGTATCACTGTCTCTGGAACATGTATTTCAACAGATCTGGACAAAGAGGGATACGTCGATGCACAACCTTTTGGTCAACTTTCTCTGTGAGATAGAATATAAATAATGTCAAGCTGATATACGGGGATTTTGTAGCTAGTAAATAAATAGAGACAAAAGTGCAATGATTCATGTGTAACTTTGGAACACAAAATCAGCATTTGCCCCTTTAAGTTTTTTTACATAAATATATATAATAAGTGATCAAAAACATAAAAAAATAGAGCTCTCGGAGCTCAAATGATGCATTTATATGTACCTCGTGATATAGGTCTACTTCAGTGAAAATTAAGACCTTAAATGCCTCAAAGTATTTTCATCAAGTAAAGTTGAGAGAATACGTTTGAAATTCTGAACTGAAAAGACAGCCCTTAACGTAGACAATTCTGTCAAGACTTGCAGAGATATTCAGAAATGATTGTATCACCCTCTCTGGATCATATTCTTCATCCTGTCTGGACAAAGAGGAGTATGCTGTTGTAGAGCCGTTTGGTAGACATCCTCAGTTAGATAGGATATAAATAAACTTTCACAAGCTCGAGCTCAAATGATGCATTTAGTTCGTGAAATAGGTCTACTCTAGTGACAATATTGAACTTAACGGCCTCAAATAATGTTCCCCATGTGCCAAAAATGTTCCAAGAACATCAATTTCGATTAGAATGGATGGTATTGACTTGTCAAGTTTACTGAAACTCCCAAAGAATGACCAAACATGAAGTAATAAAGGTTTACAGCTTTTGAAAAGACACGTTATAACGTATGAATTGTTGTCAAAAGCTCCAGGAGATATCAAGAAATGAGTGTATCTCTCTTTCCAGAGCGTATTTCTATCATGTCCGAGACAAGACAGAGCCTTTTGGTTGACTTTTTCTATATATATATATATATATATATATATATATATATATATATATATATATATATATATATATATATATATATATATATATATATCAGAAACATTGAGTTGGTCTGGTATACAGTCAAATATATTCAAAAGTTAAAAAACACACAACACCAATAGACTCCTACTAGTTTCATTGTAATCTTCAGGGAGTACAAAACAGTTGTGACGTTAGATTGTCATAATAGTGATGACGTAACACAGGTATGACGTCACAGTCATTAAGCAAGCGATAGAATCAAACACATTTATACATGAATATATAATTATGCATTCAAATTGGGTTTAAGCATTCTAATAAAGTAATCTTCTTTCAACTTTCTGGCCAGTCTGTCATTTGTTTCCATTTTGTAAAATGGAAATATTTGAAATTTAACATAATATATATATAATCTCCTAATAATATACGGGCTATAAAGCTATTGTACCAATGTTCTGCTGATTTAAAGTAACCTTTGAACCCAAAATCAATATTTTTCATATAAATATATTCAATAAGTGATCAAAAGCGTCATACTTAGTGAAATATATTCTCGGAGCTCAAATGATGCATTTTAAGTGTACGTTTGTGAAAATCTTGACATTAAATGTCACAAATAATTACCAAAAATGTTCCAAGAAATTTGATAAGAGTGGACGGTACGGTACATTTAAGTCAGTAAACATTACTTCTCAAGTTTGAATGAATATGTCTGAAACTAAACCAAAGAATGACCGAACAAGAGGTCATCAAGTTTTAAAGAATTTGCAAATACATTTTAACGTATGAATTGTTGTCTACAGCTCCAGAAAATAACCAGAAATGAGTGAGCCTTTTTTTCATAGTTCCTTGGCACAAATTGGAGGGACGATGTAGAGCCTTTTGGGTGACCTTTTTGTTAGATATAATTTAAATATTCTCAAGATAATATACGGGGACTTATATATTACTTAGGTTTTATTGGTTCATAAACACTTACAATACTTACATTTTTATATTGTTTTAATAAATATAAAAATAAATAATATATAAGTTGATAGCATCAACAACATGTCATGTAATTTTTGTTAATTCTCATTCAATGTAGTTGTTATGTCGATGGAGTTGTTGAAGAATGCCTTCGCTACTGCAGTTGAAGTAACACCATTGACGTTCAAACAAAATCCAAATGTGTGATATTTGCTCTCCGGCTATATGGGATATGTGCTATATTTTGACCAAATGAATAATACATATTGATAAGCACAAGGGGCAGACAAACACTTCATTCACATGCGATAAAGAGTCAATTAAGAGCTCCGCATAGTATGTTAGTACATAACTTCAAACATTCAGTTTACTCAATATTGGAATTGCCCTTGGGATCCACTTACTACAAGTTGTCTCAATATTTAACTTAGGGAAACGGGGAGAAACCTTTTTTGTACATTATTTTACATGGCGTATAAAGCAGTGGTGTAAATTCCTTCATTAGTAAGGTTACTGTTACCCAAAGACATCCTGTGACAAGTTAAAAACATATGACGACAATGGTACTTGTACTCTGCATCTCATATTTGTTTACTTTTATTCCACTCTTTGATTATAATATGTATAAATATATCAATGTTACAATTTGTATAAGGAATTTAAAGAAGATATAATAAAAAAAATAAAGTTGGTACACACAAATTAATTCTTCCTTATTCTTAAAAGAATACTTGTCATATACATTTTTAGCTCATCAGGCCTGAAAGGCCCGATGGGCTTATGGCATGGGATGGCGTCCGTCCATCCGTCCGTCCATCCGTCCGTCCATCCGTCCGTCCATCCGTCCGTAAACTTTTCACTTTTTCGACTTCTTCTCCAGAACCAATGACTCCAGAGAGGTGAAATTATATGTACAGACTCCTTGGCCAATGGGGATTCTAAATTGTAGATTTGGTGACCATGTGACCCCAAATAAGGGCCTCACAGGCCATTACCTAAAATCCTGTTTTCATCTTTTTCTCCGGAACAAAAAGACCTAGAAGGCTGTAATATTGTATGCAAACTCTTTAGCCAATGGGGATTCTAACTTGTAAATTTGGTGACCCTGAGACCCCAAATATGGGCCACAGCCTAAAAAACCTGTCGAAATTGAATTTTGAACTGATATTTTATGTGCACTTCTTTCACTTTATTTGAAATGTATGTCGACTTTAGATAACAATCTACATTGTGGACATGTTTGTCAAATTGATGTAATCAATGTGAAATGAGAACTGTTGAATAGCCTATGAAATGAAAATTGTGACAAGTCATAAAGGACTAAATTGAAGAGGAGTTAAGAATTCTTTTATTTTACATGAGATATGTGAACTGCATATGACTGGTGATGAAATGATAAGATAAGATTATTTTCATCTTTTTCTCCAGAACGAAAAGACCTAGAAGGTTGTCATGTTGTGTAAAGAGTCTCTAGCTAATGGAGATTCTAAATTATAGATTTGGTGACCCTGTGACCCCAAATAAGGGCCTCACAGGCCATTACCTAAAATCTTGTTTTCATCTTTTTCTCCAGAACAAAAAGATCTAGAAGGCTGTAATATTGTATGCAAACTCTTTAGCCAATGGGGATTCAAACTTGTAAATTTGGTGACCCTGTGACCCCAAATATGGGCCACAGCCTAAAAAAAACCTTTGAAAATGAATTTTGAACTGATATTTTATGACACTTCAACCACTTTATTTGAAATGTATGTCGACTTTAGATAACAATCTACACTGTGGACATGTTTGTCAAATTGATGTAATCAATGTGAAATGAGAACTATTGAATAGCCTATGAACTGAAAATTGTGACAAGGCATAAAGGACTAAATTGAAGAGGAGTTAAGAATTCTTTTATTTTACATGAGATATGTGAACTGCATATGACTGGTGATGAAATGATAAGATAAGATTATTTTCATATTCTCCAGATCGAAAAGACCTAGAAGGTTGTCATGTTGTGTAATGAGTCTTTAGCCAATGAAGATTCTAAATTGTAGATTTGGTGACCCTGTGGCCCCAAATAAGGGCCTCACAGGCCATTACCTAAAATCCTGTTTTCATCTTTTTCTCCGGAACAAAAAGATCTAGAAGGCTGTAATATTATATGCAAACTCTTTAGCCAATGGGGATTCAAACTTGTAAATTTGGTGACCCTGTGACCCCAAATAAGGGCCACAGCCTAAAAAAACCCTTTGAAAATGAATTATGAACTGATATTTTATGACACTTCAGCCACTTTATTTGAAATGTATGTCGACTTTAGATAACAATCTACATTGTGGACATGTTTGTCAAATTGATGTAATCAATGTGAAATGAGAACTTTTGAATAGCCTATGAACTGAAAATTGTGACAAGGCATAAAGGACTAAATTGAAGAGGAGTTAAGAATTCTTTTATTTTACATGAGATATGTGAACTGCATATGACTGGTGATGAAATGATAAGATAAGATTATTTTCATCTTTTTCTCCAGAACGAAAAGACCTAGAAGGTTGTCATGTTGTGTAAAGAGTCTCTAGCTAATGGAGATTCTAAATTATAGATTTGGTGACCCTGTGACCCCAAATAAGGGCCTCACAGGCCATTACCTAAAATCTTGTTTTCATCTTTTTCTCCAGAACAAAAAGATCTAGAAGGCTGTAATATTGTATGCAAACTCTTTAGCCAATGGGGATTCAAACTTGTAAATTTGGTGACCCTGTGACCCCAAATATGGGCCACAGCCTAAAAAAAACCTTTGAAAATGAATTTTGAACTGATATTTTATGACACTTCAACCACTTTATTTGAAATGTATGTCGACTTTAGATAACAATCTACATTGTGGACATGTTTGTCAAATTGATGTAATCAATGTGAAATGAGAACTATTGATTAGCCTATGAACTGAAAATTGTGACAAGGCATAAAGGACTAAATTGAAGAGGAGTTAAGAATTCTTTTATTTTACATGAGATATGTGAACTGCATATGACTGGTGATGAAATGATAAGATAAGATTATTTTCATATTCTCCAGATCGAAAAGACCTAGAAGGTTGTCATGTTGTGTAATGAGTCTTTAGCCAATGAAGATTCTAAATTGTAGATTTGGTGACCCTGTGGCCCCAAATAAGGGCCTCACAGGCCATTACCTAAAATCCTGTTTTCATCTTTTTCTCCGGAACAAAAAGATCTAGAAGGCTGTAATATTGTATGCAAACTCTTTAGCCAATGGGGATTCAAACTTGTAAATTTGGTGACCCTGTGACCCCAAATAAGGGCCACAGCCTAAAAAAACTCTTTGAAAATGAATTATGAACTGATATTTTATGACACTTCAGCCACTTTATTTGAAATGTATGTCGACTTTAGATAACAATCTACATTGTGGACATGTTTGTCAAATTGATGTAATCAATGTGAAATGAGAACTTTTGAATAGCCTATGAACTGAAAATTGTGACAAGGCATAAAGGACTAAATTGAAGAGGAGTTAAGAATTCTTTTATTTTACATGAGATATGTGAACTGCATATGACTGGTGATGAAATGATAAGATAAGATTATTTTCATATTCTCCAGATCGAAAAGACCTAGAAGGTTGTCATGTTGTGTAATGAGTCTTTAGCCAATGAAGATTCTAAATTGTAGATTTGGTGACCCTGTGGCCCCAAATAAGGGCCTCACAGGCCATTACCTAAAATCCTGTTTTCATCTTTTTCTCCGGAACAAAAAGATCTAGAAGGCTGTAATATTGTATGCAAACTCTTTAGCCAATGGGGATTCAAACTTGTAAATTTGGTGACCCTGTGACCCCAAATATGGGCCACAGCCTAAAAAAACCTTTGAAAATGAATTTTGAACTGATATTTTATGACACTTCAGCCACTTTATTTGAAATGTATGTCGACTTTAGATAACAATCTACATTGTGGACATGTTTGTCAAATTGATGTAATCAATGTGAAATGAGAACTTTTGAATAGCCTATGAACTGAAAATTGTGACAAGGCATAAAGGACTAAATTGAAGAGGAGTTAAGAATTCTTTTATTTTACATGAGATATGTGAACTGCATATGACTGGTGATGAAATGATAAGATAAGATTATTTTCATATTCTCCAGATCGAAAAGACCTAGAAGGTTGTCATGTTGTGTAATGAGTCTTTAGCCAATGAAGATTCTAAATTGTAGATTTGGTGACCCTGTGGCCCCAAATAAGGGCCTCACAGGCCATTACCTAAAATCCTGTTTTCATCTTTTTCTCCGGAACAAAAAGATCTAGAAGGCTGTAATATTGTATGCAAACTCTTTAGCCAATGGGGATTCAAACTTGTAAATTTGGCGACCCTGTGACCCCAAATATGGGCCACAGCCTAAAAAAAACCTTTGAAAATGAATTTTGAACTGATATTTTATGACACTTCAGCCACTTTATTTGAAATGTATGTCGACTTTAGATAACAATCTACATTGTGGACATGTTTGTCAAATTGATGTAATCAATGTGAAATGAGAACTTTTGAATAGCCTATGAACTGAAAATTGTGACAAGGCATAAAGGACTAAATTGAAGAGGAGTTAAGAATTCTTTTATTTTACATGAGATATGTGAACTGCATATGACTGGTGATGAAATGATAAGATAAGATTATTTTCATATTCTCCAGATCGAAAAGACCTAGAAGGTTGTCATGTTGTGTAATGAGTCTTTAGCCAATGAAGATTCTAAATTGTAGATTTGGTGACCCTGTGGCCCCAAATAAGGGCCTCACAGGCCATTACCTAAAATCCTGTTTTCATCTTTTTCTCCGGAACAAAAAGATCTAGAAGGCTGTAATATTGTATGCAAACTCTTTAGCCAATGGGGATTCAAACTTGTAAATTTGGTGACCCTGTGACCCCAAATATGGGCCACAGCCTAAAAAAACCTTTGAAAATGAATTTTGAACTGATATTTTATGACACTTCAGCCACTTTATTTGAAATGTATGTCGACTTTAGATAACAATCTACATTGTGGACATGTTTGTCAAATTGATGTAATCAATGTGAAATGAGAACTTTTGAATAGCCTATGAACTGAAAATTGTGACAAGGCATAAAGGACTAAATTGAAGAGGAGTTAAGAATTCTTTTATTTTACATGAGATATGTGAACTGCATATGACTGGTGATGAAATGATAAGATAAGATTATTTTCATATTCTCCAGATCGAAAAGACCTAGAAGGTTGTCATGTTGTGTAATGAGTCTTTAGCCAATGAAGATTCTAAATTGTAGATTTGGTGACCCTGTGGCCCCAAATAAGGGCCTCACAGGCCATTACCTAAAATCCTGTTTTCATCTTTTTCTCCGGAACAAAAAGATCTAGAAGGCTGTAATATTGTATGCAAACTCTTTAGCCAATGGGGATTCAAACTTGTAAATTTGGCGACCCTGTGACCCAAAATATGGGCCACAGCCTAAAAAAAACCTTTGAAAATGAATTTTGAACTGATATTTTATGACACTTCAGCCACTTTATTTGAAATGTATGTCGACTTTAGATAACAATCTACATTGTGGACATGTTTGTCAAATTGATGTAATCAATGTGAAATGAGAACTTTTGAATAGCCTATGAACTGAAAATTGTGACAAGGCATAAAGGACTAAATTGAAGAGGAGTTAAGAATTCTTTTATTTTACATGAGATATGTGAACTGCATATGACTGGTGATGAAATGATAAGATAAGATTATTTTCATATTCTCCAGATCGAAAAGACCTAGAAGGTTGTCATGTTGTGTAATGAGTCTTTAGCCAATGAAGATTCTAAATTGTAGATTTGGTGACCCTGTGGCCCCAAATAAGGGCCTCACAGGCCATTACCTAAAATCCTGTTTTCATCTTTTTCTCCGGAACAAAAAGATCTAGAAGGCTGTAATATTGTATGCAAACTCTTTAGCCAATGGGGATTCAAACTTGTAAATTTGGTGACCCTGTGACCCCAAATATGGGCCACAGCCTTAAAAAAACCTTTGAAAATGAATTTTGAACTGATATTTTATGACACTTCAGCCACTTTATTTGAAATGTATGTCGACTTTAGATAACAATCTACATTGTGGACATGTGTGTCAAATTGATGTAATCAATGTGAAATGAGAACTTTTGAATAGCCTATGAACTGAAAATTGTGACAAGGCATAAAGGACTAAATTGAAGAGGAGTTAAGAATTCTTTTATTTTACATGAGATATGTGAACTGCATATGACTGGTGATGAAATGATAAGATAAGATTATTTTCATCTTCTCCAGAACGAAAAGACCTAGAAGGTTGTCATGTTGTGTAATGAGTCTTTAGCCAATGAAGATTCTAAATTGTAGATTTGGTGACCCTGTGGCCCCAAATAAGGGCCTCACAGGCCATTACCTAAAATCCTGTTTTCATCTTTTTCTCCGGAACAAAAAGATCTAGAAGGCTGTAATATTGTATGCAAACTCTTTAGCCAATGGGGATTCAAACTTGTAAATTTGGCGACCCTGTGACCCAAAATATGGGCCACAGCCTAAAAAAACCTTTGAAAATGAATTTTGAACTGATATTTTATGACACTTCAGCCACTTTATTTGAAATGTATGTCGACTTTAGATAACAATCTACATTGTGGACATGTTTGTCAAATTGATGTAATCAATGTGAAATGAGAACTTTTGAATAGCCTATGAACTGAAAATTGTGACAAGGCATAAAGGACTAAATTGAAGAGGAGTTAAGAATTCTTTTATTTTACATGAGATATGTGAACTGCATATGACTGGTGATGAAATGATAAGATAAGATTATTTTCATATTCTCCAGATCGAAAAGACCTAGAAGGTTGTCATGTTGTGTAATGAGTCTTTAGCCAATGAAGATTCTAAATTGTAGATTTGGTGACCCTGTGGCCCCAAATAAGGGCCTCACAGGCCATTACCTAAAATCCTGTTTTCATCTTTTTCTCCGGAACAAAAAGATCTAGAAGGCTGTAATATTGTATGCAAACTCTTTAGCCAATGGGGATTCAAACTTGTAAATTTGGCGACCCTGTGACCCCAAATATGGGCCACAGCCTAAAAAAAACCTTTGAAAATGAATTTTGAACTGATATTTTATGACACTTCAGCCACTTTATTTGAAATGTATGTCGACTTTAGATAACAATCTACATTGTGGACATGTTTGTCAAATTGATGTAATCAATGTGAAATGAGAACTTTTGAATAGCCTATGAACTGAAAATTGTGACAAGGCATAAAGGACTAAATTGAAGAGGAGTTAAGAATTCTTTTATTTTACATGAGATATGTGAACTGCATATGACTGGTGATGAAATGATAAGATAAGATTATTTTCATATTCTCCAGATCGAAAAGACCTAGAAGGTTGTCATGTTGTGTAATGAGTCTTTAGCCAATGAAGATTCTAAATTGTAGATTTGGTGACCCTGTGGCCCCAAATAAGGGCCTCACAGGCCATTACCTAAAATCCTGTTTTCATCTTTTTCTCCGGAACAAAAAGATCTAGAAGGCTGTAATATTGTATGCAAACTCTTTAGCCAATGGGGATTCAAACTTGTAAATTTGGTGACCCTGTGACCCCAAATATGGGCCACAGCCTAAAAAAACCTTTGAAAATGAATTTTGAACTGATATTTTATGACACTTCAGCCACTTTATTTGAAATGTATGTCGACTTTAGATAACAATCTACATTGTGGACATGTTTGTCAAATTGATGTAATCAATGTGAAATGAGAACTTTTGAATAGCCTATGAACTGAAAATTGTGACAAGGCATAAAGGACTAAATTGAAGAGGAGTTAAGAATTCTTTTATTTTACATGAGATATGTGAACTGCATATGACTGGTGATGAAATGATAAGATAAGATTATTTTCATATTCTCCAGATCGAAAAGACCTAGAAGGTTGTCATGTTGTGTAATGAGTCTTTAGCCAATGAAGATTCTAAATTGTAGATTTGGTGACCCTGTGGCCCCAAATAAGGGCCTCACAGGCCATTACCTAAAATCCTGTTTTCATCTTTTTCTCCGGAACAAAAAGATCTAGAAGGCTGTAATATTGTATGCAAACTCTTTAGCCAATGGGGATTCAAACTTGTAAATTTGGCGACCCTGTGACCCAAAATATGGGCCACAGCCTAAAAAAAACCTTTGAAAATGAATTTTGAACTGATATTTTATGACACTTCAGCCACTTTATTTGAAATGTATGTCGACTTTAGATAACAATCTACATTGTGGACATGTTTGTCAAATTGATGTAATCAATGTGAAATGAGAACTTTTGAATAGCCTATGAACTGAAAATTGTGACAAGGCATAAAGGACTAAATTGAAGAGGAGTTAAGAATTCTTTTATTTTACATGAGATATGTGAACTGCATATGACTGGTGATGAAATGATAAGATAAGATTATTTTCATATTCTCCAGATCGAAAAGACCTAGAAGGTTGTCATGTTGTGTAATGTGTCTTTAGCCAATGAAGATTCTAAATTGTAGATTTGGTGACCCTGTGGCCCCAAATAAGGGCCTCACAGGCCATTACCTAAAATCCTGTTTTCATCTTTTTCTCCGGAACAAAAAGATCTAGAAGGCTGTAATATTGTATGCAAACTCTTTAGCCAATGGGGATTCAAACTTGTAAATTTGGTGACCCTGTGACCCCAAATATGGGCCACAGCCTTAAAAAAACCTTTGAAAATGAATTTTGAACTGATATTTTATGACACTTCAGCCACTTTATTTGAAATGTATGTCGACTTTAGATAACAATCTACATTGTGGACATGTGTGTCAAATTGATGTAATCAATGTGAAATGAGAACTTTTGAATAGCCTATGAACTGAAAATTGTGACAAGGCATAAAGGACTAAATTGAAGAGGAGTTAAGAATTCTTTTATTTTACATGAGATATGTGAACTGCATATGACTGGTGATGAAATGATAAGATAAGATTATTTTCATCTTCTCCAGAACGAAAAGACCTAGAAGGTTGTCATGTTGTGTAATGAGTCTTTAGCCAATGAAGATTCTAAATTGTAGATTTGGTGACCCTGTGGCCCCAAATAAGGGCCTCACAGGCCATTACCTAAAATCCTGTTTTCATCTTTTTCTCCGGAACAAAAAGATCTAGAAGGCTGTAATATTGTATGCAAACTCTTTAGCCAATGGGGATTCAAACTTGTAAATTTGGTGACCCTGTGACCCCAAATATGGGCCACAGCCTAAAAAAAACCTTTGAAAATGAATTTTGAACTGATATTTTATGACACTTCAGCCACTTTATTTGAAATGTATGTCGACTTTAGATAACAATCTACATTGTGGACATGTTTGTCAAATTGATGTAATCAATGTGAAATGAGAACTATTGAATAGCCTATGAACTGAAAATTGTGACAAGGCATAAAGGACTAAATTGAAGAGGAGTTAAGAATTCTTTTATTTTACATGAGATATGTGAACTGCATATGACTGGTGATGAAATGATAAGATAAGATTATTTTCATCTTTTTCTCCAGAACGAAAAGACCTAGAAGGTTGTCATGTTGTGTAAAGAGTCTTTAGCTAATGGAGATTCTAAATTATAGATTTGGTGACCCTGTGACCCCAAATAAGGGCCTCACAGGCCATTACCTAAAATCTTGTTTTCATCTTTTTCTCCAGAACAAAAAGATCTAGAAGGCTGTAATCTTGTATGCAAACTCTTTAGCCAATGGGGATTCAAACTTGTAAATTTGGTGACCCTGTGACCCCAAATATGGGCCACAGCCTTAAAAAAACCTTTGAAAATGAATTTTGAACTGATATTTTATGACACTTCAACCACTTTATTTGAAATGTATGTCGACTTTAGATAACAATCTACATTGTGGACATGTTTGTCAAATTGATGTAATCAATGTGAAATGAGAACTATTGAATAGCCTATGAACTGAAAATTGTGACAAGGCATAAAGGACTAAATTGAAGAGGAGTTAAGAATTCTTTTATTTTACATGAGATATGTGAACTGCATATGACTGGTGATGAAATGATAAGATAAGATTATTTTCATATTCTCCAGATCGAAAAGACCTAGAAGGTTGTCATGTTGTGTAATGAGTCTTTAGCCAATGAAGATTCTAAATTGTAGATTTGGTGACCCTGTGGCCCCAAATAAGGGCCTCACAGGCCATTACCTAAAATCCTGTTTTCATCTTTTTCTCCGGAACAAAAAGATCTAGAAGGCTGTAATATTGTATGCAAACTCTTTAGCCAATGGGGATTCAAACTTGTAAATTTGGTGACCCTGTGACCCCAAATATGGGCCACAGCCTAAAAAAAACCTTTGAAAATGAATTTTGAACTGATATTTTATGACACTTCAGCCACTTTATTTGAAATGTATGTCGACTTTAGATAACAATCTACATTGTGGACATGTTTGTCAAATTGATGTAATCAATGTGAAATGAGAACTTTTGAATAGCCTATGAACTGAAAATTGTGACAAGGCATAAAGGACTAAAGTGAAGAGGAGTTAAGAATTCTTTTATTTTACATGAGATATGTGAACTGCATATGACTGGTGATGAAATGATAAGATAATATTATTTTCATATTCTCCAGATCGAAAAGACCTAGAAGGTTGTCATGTTGTGTAATGAGTCTTTAGCCAATGAAGATTCTAAATTGTAGATTTGGTGACCCTGTGGCCCCAAATAAGGGCCTCACAGGCCATTACCTAAAATCCTGTTTTCATCTTTTTCTCCGGAACAAAAAGATCTAGAAGGCTGTAATATTGTATGCAAACTCTTTAGCCAATGGGGATTCAAACTTGTAAATTTGGTGACCCTGTGACCCCAAATATGGGCCACAGCCTAAAAAAAACCTTTGAAAATGAATTTTGAACTGATATTTTATGACACTTCAGCCACTTTATTTGAAATGTATGTCGACTTTAGATAACAATCTACATTGTGGACATGTTTGTCAAATTGATGTAATCAATGTGAAATGAGAACTTTTGAATAGCCTATGAACTGAAAATTGTGACAAGGCATAAAGGACTAAATTGAAGAGGAGTTAAGAATTCTTTTATTTTACATGAGATATGTGAACTGCATATGACTGGTGATGAAATGATAAGATAAGATTATTTTCATCTTCTCCAGAACGAAAAGACCTAGAAGGTTGTCATGTTGTGTAATGAGTCTTTAGCCAATGAAGATTCTAAATTGTAGATTTGGTGACCCTGTGGCCCCAAATAAGGGCCTCACAGGCCATTACCTAAAATCCTGTTTTCATCTTTTTCTCCGGAACAAAAAGATCTAGAAGGCTGTAATATTGTATGCAAACTCTTTAGCCAATGGGGATTCAAACTTGTAAATTTGGTGACCCTGTGACCCCAAATATGGGCCACAGCCTAAAAAAACCTTTGAAAATGAATTTTGAACTGATATTTATGACACTTCAGCCACTTTATTTGAAATGTATGTCGACTTTAGATAACAATCTACATTGTGGACATGTTTGTCAAATTGATGTAATCAATGTGAAATGAGAACTATTGAATAGCCTATGAACTGAAAATTGTGACAAGGCATAAAGGACTAAATTGAAGAGGAGTTAAGAATTCTTTTATTTTACATGAGATATGTGAACTGCATATGACTGGTGATGAAATGATAAGATAAGATTATTTTCATCTTTTTCTCCAGAACGAAAAGACCTAGAAGGTTGTCATGTTGTGTAAAGAGTCTTTAGCTAATGGAGATTCTAAATTATAGATTTGGTGACCCTGTGACCCCAAATAAGGGCATCACAGGCCATTACCTAAAATCCTGTTTTCATCCAGAACAAACTAGAAGGAATATTTTGTTCAGAATGTTTAGATGTTTGGATGACAAGGCTTAGAACCGAGATTGTTTAGCCAAGGTGATTCAAAATTGTACTATGTACCATGAGATTCATCACATTGCCTGTTCTCTTTAATCCTTATACAGTTAGATCAGTGTTGCCAGTGTTTAGTGCAAGCAAGAGTCTATTACATAATTTGGCGGTAAAACACAAAAAACACAGCTGGCTTGTAACCAGAGCCAAGGGGTCAGAATATTGCATAATCTCCTGTGTGTTGACCTTGCTGAGTGCTCTCTCTCAATTTCAAGACTAAGATTTGTCAGGGTTAGGGATTGTGCATTATATTGAGACAACATATTTCTGTCTTCATCATCAAACAAAATAATCTCTGATGAGCTACAGAGCCCATGGCTCTATTTTTACTTGAGACTTGGCTTAAAGAGTTACATATTGATGACGATCGTTTATTCAAGTTTCATGTAAATTATTGTAAGTGGCACTAGTTGCGAGGGAAGCTTATAGAGTTCCAGAAGATGGCCAACCTTGGCTGTAGTGTTGTAATGGAAACTTTAACAGTTGTAGTAATTGTTGTGGAAAATTGCTTTCTAATTCTACTTGATGGTGTTGGGTTTTCTCCGAATCTACTCATTGAAATCACCAGCAATGGACAAACTTTGCTATATGGCAGTCATCAGATATTTGCTACTGAAAGGAATAACTCCAACATCCTACTTGATGGTGTTGGGTTTGCTTTTATGTAGTATCTTATCAACTTACTGAAAAATGTCAAACATAAACACGAATCATGTTTCAAATGTCAAATCTGAATACCCCTCAGTTTACTTGCAGAAATTCTGCAACTTCATGAGATGAACACAATATTAAAAACCGTTGGTTTACCATTACTATCACATACATTTACACAACA
Organism: Gibbula magus; assembly: GCA_936450465.1. Taxonomy (NCBI): domain Eukaryota; kingdom Metazoa; phylum Mollusca; class Gastropoda; order Trochida; family Trochidae; genus Gibbula; species Gibbula magus. Next base: position 61,354,063 of record OW388294.1, read on the forward strand.
CTGTATTCTGATATCATGATGAACTAAGAGAATACGACCCCTTGAAATGAGATGAGATGTTGAATCGGATATCTCATTTATTCTCTGTACAACTAATCAACACACTGATTCTGATATTATGATGAGTAAGAGATTAACAAGGGCTGGCTGTAAAGTTTAAGACTATGTGGGGTAATTTAACCAAATAGAAACAAACTTTTGCCACCAACAAGTACAATCGTTTACTGAATAAGATAATTTTTTTAACCTACCTATTGAAATCAGCAGCAATAGACAAAATTGGCTATAAGGCAGTCATCAGATATTTACTACTGGTGGCACGTGGTCCTGTGCATAGCTCAGTCGACCGCTATCGGATAAGTTCAGCAACGACAGGCGTGGCTCGCTGAATTGGCTCATTGCTGAATGAAAACTGAGAGTTTGAAGGGTGATTCCCTGCCCCACACTGAGACATGAGTTGAGAGGCTCGTGGTGTCACCTTGGGTAAGGGACTTTATTCGAAATGTGCCTCTGTTCACTCAGCGGTAGAATTGAGTACCTGGTTCGGAAGTGCAGGCAATGTGACAGATAACCCTCGAGCGCCTTTATTGGCAGCCCAGGTTGCATACTCCAAAGGGAGTTGAGAATGAAAGAGGAACGATGTTGGTCCTTACACCAGGGTAATAATGTGTGTAGCGCTTTGAGCATGGCCCTTTGTGTTGTGGAGTTCAGCGCGATATAAGTATCCTCATTATTATTACTGAAAGGAATAACTCCATCACAGCTATATGTAACTTCTCTCCTCTAGGCATAACTCGCGCCAGTCTCCATAACTGGCAAATTTAAGACGCTGCACCAGAACTACATAGTGGGCTCTAATTTGCTAGCATCGGGAAGTAAAGGAAATGCAGCGGACTTACATTAGCCAGTGATGGAGACTGGCGCAAGTTATGCCTTGTTTGGGGATGTTGAGATGTATGCTGAGATGGAGCTGAACCTCTTCATTTTCCACTGTAAAGAAGTAGACTGCGGATGCCAAGCATGACAGAGAGAGCCTTGATGATGACCAGCGTCAAGCAAGGTCTTCAAAACGATACAAGAAAATATCACCCTGGTGCAAAACATGGTGATGACGGATCGACGATTGACATATTGCCATTATTGTGGGCATCTTTCATTAGAGGGTTGAGCACATCATCAACGAGTTTATTGTCTTTCCACAGAGGTTACTACATTCGGTTATTCCATCCTAATCTTTGTTGCATATTAACAATAATGATTCAGTAAATGTATATAAACTATGTAATATAAGGACCTGACTTCCCTAGGGTACCATCGTCATTGCTTTAACTTTCAGTTACTTATAAAGCAATACACCATAACACGTTATATTCAGCTGCTAACATGACAAGTACTCATGCTAAAATGTTGCTGGGTTAATGTTGGTGTGATGTTTTGAGGATTAACGCTGCATTTAATAGTATGTTATTAGTATCACGGCGGTTATATAATACCATCTTCTTTGTTGTCAAATAATTAGCAAATAGATACTCTGGCAATAGAGAAATTCAACCCAAGTCCAAATCTATTTCAAATCTTTCTTTATTTTGCAAAAAGTAATTCTTTGAGGCCTGTAGTATCACAAGGGTTTTCATATTAAGCAATCATGATGTGGACAGCAATAGAAACTTAAAGGCGCTGTAGCACGTTTTTCCGCTCAAATAAGTCGATGAAATGTATTTGAAAAATAATGTCACCAATAGTTAAACACCTTTCTCTCTTCGGAAAGTCAAGTTACAAATGAGTGTACATGGTTCCGTAAAGCCACGGCTATCGTTTTTGTCATTGGAAGTAATAAAATGTGTTCACAATAAAATGGCCGCCATGCAATTTTTGCTTTATACGCAACACCGTTATAATCACTACGGATAATTGGTTTGTGTAATAAGATGTTTTACCCTCTAAAGTAAATATAAATGACATAAACTATCATTATAAATGGGAAATTTGAAAAAATAAAATTTGCAAAAAACGTGCTACAGCGCCTTTAAACTATTTGAACACACAGTTAAAATGGAACAAAATGGTCCACGATAAAGGTTACGATGTAACTCTCAAAATATGTGTAGGATCCATCTTCTCGATCTTTTTCATTTAAAAACGATAACAAGGTAAAAGCACATAAAATGTTGAATGAATACAAAATTCAACTCACATAGTAAAAATATGACACAACTTGAAGAATAACTATATCAAAATTCAATATTGACTCACATTTCATATGTTCATATGATCACACATGACCTGCACTTCCACAAGTAGGCAAATCAACGGAAATTAAAAGAAAACACACGTAATAAAAACTCGAAAAACTTTGAAGCATTGCTATCAAAATTCAAATATAAGCTTTGTTCAACTGTATCTCGCAACCCAATATGACCGGGAAGTAAAACGGAAATTAAAAGAAGAGAGTTCTCATTTCAAAATTAGTTGTGTGGGCTATCGTGGCTATTGCATACAGGCAGACACTGCTTTCGATATATAAATAAAGATCACAACATAGTTAGCAAACAATTGAGAATATTGGAGAAAAGTAGCTCTGCCAAATTACGACCTTTCAAATTTGAAACCTAACTACTTACATTTGGAGACTAACGTGCTACTTTCAGACAGATTAAGGATGTTCGCTCCTTCCTGTTGAACTTCAAAAATGAAATATGATTAAGTAAAGATTGTTTGTCATTTTTATTTACTTCATGATATTGTACATCATTTACATACTTATAAAAAAAACAAATGAAATAAAAAAGTGTGATTTTAAAACCTCAAACAGCATAAATGGCATAAATTTGACTAAAAAGGTAAAAAGGGGGGGGGGGGGGGGGGGGGGGGGGGGGGGGGTTCAGGTACATTTTGTGTCAAAGCTTTAAAAAGCCCACACTACCATGTATATTTTTTCGACGACTTCGGTAGGGGAACATGAACTTTGTAACATATCAAACAAGGAAATAAAGTTTAATACCAGAAATGTAGTATTTTAAGGTTTTTAGCAGTTTTATTCTCGTTTTCCCATAGACTACCATGTTAAAATTGTACTTCAACCTGCTATATATCTTACAGGCGTCATATCTCCAAAAAAACACACTACCCCCTAATTTTAAATGCTGATGTTTTAATCATAATATACTTTGATCTTCTAAAAAATATAAGTCAGAACAAAAGTTTAATACTATAAATTTGAGGAGCGAACATCCTTAAGTCAACAAGGGAGATCAGAGAAGGATTTATCATTCCATTTTTCTAAATCACTTTCTATCAAATTATATATATGTATAATCGAATACGTAAGTAGCATGACGATGCAGTGAAGATTGATTGAGCCATGTCCAATCTAAATAAATTTAGATCGACATATTTTATAATGTAATATAATTTAGGACAGTTCATCTAAATTTCTTTAGATTGAGCCATTTAATGCCAGATTTGTCACACTATCAGTGCCCAAAACGTATATATGAAGGACATATTCCTGTGAAGTTTTATATAGATATAGGATATAGATAAGATAGATATCCTGGTGAACAAGGAAAACAAAAGTTGTTTCCTTGGCATGTATGATTCATGTGTATCATGTGCCAACTCGATTTCAACATACAAGACAAAATCACTAGAAAATCCCTGAATCATGATATTACAGATATAGAGAATCATCATTAACATTAACTTATAGAAAAAACCCATAAATATGTTCATTCTGATGATCACAAGTCTAATCCAACGGCATTAAAAAAATAAGAAAAATTTGAGAATGACTTTCCTTAATAATAATAATAATATACGCTAGCTTGCTTGCTTTCTGTTTGTGAAGAATACAGCCCATCAGGAAATGACTTGAATACCAAGCAAGATGAAAGGCATGGCTCATCCCTATAACCAAAGGCAAGGATCTGAGAAGTGCAGACACTCATCCCTCTGGTGTGTAAATGACATTTGCAAGTCTGTCATCAACACCGTGGAATGTCATTGATTTAAAGATCATACAAATTCAAATAACAAGCAGCTACTCAAATAGCAGGCTTAAACTGTAGATCAGTGTATTTTCTTATATGTAGATTTTCTGTTATTTCAAATGAACAGTCAAACATTACTTTTCAACACATTTGCCTGAGACATATTTTGATAATTTTGTACGGAAATCATATGGTGCACTCCTGTCAACAAGAAGATAAGAAGAAAGATGCAAGATATTGTAATCCACAATAACTTAGTCTTTGGTTTTTCTGTAATCTTAATGAACAGTCAAAGGTTTGGTTCACATATGCTTGAAACACATTTTAAACAATCCTTACGTAAATGATGAGGGAAACAACTTTCCACAGAAAGGCTCAGCTTTTGCAAAACTGTGAGTGTAAATTGTTGTGACCCCAAAACAACTTTATGATTTGATATTATATATATGGAAATAATTTCTTCATAAAACTGGTAAACAAGAGTAGCTTCAATTGAAAAACAATGAACAATATGTATTCAGTGTTGGCAACATAATACAATATACTATATCCTCATTTACACAAAACGTCAACTTTCAGTCTGACCTATACATTAGCAAACCGTGACTAAAGTATTACCTATTGCAAGTTTTTTTGTTATTCAAAACACTTTACAGTTACAGTTATTACACGTTGTAGGAAACAGATTAACTGACATCAAAATACTAAATTGTTATGGATCAATTTGAAAGTAGTGTTATATCAATAATGCACCAAGAGTTGCTTTTGAAGTGTAGCATTTATATTATGTCCTATATACAATTATTTCAACCATAACCTGTACTTATTAGAACATATCAGAGAGAACATGTGGTATATTGAAATATTATCACTGATGTCTCTGACCAATATTCACTGTCATTAAAGGCACTGTAGCACGTTTTTTCATTTCTTTTTGTTAAAAGATTAAAAGGGTAAATCATCTGATTACACGACTTGATCATCCAAAGTCATAGAAAGCGGCATAACGGTACACAAAGAAAACTGCTAGTGGTTATGTTAGTGTGAACACCTTTTAATAATTTGAGGATGGGAAATGGACCCGCTTTGCTAAACTGAACCATAACCATTCGTTTTAGAACTTTATTGATTGTTTTGCAATTGGTATTATTTCTTTTCAATTTTGTGAGATCTCCTTATTTCCATTAGAAAATGTTCTTCTACTCCTTAAGAATAACCTCTGTTATATTAAATGGAAATATTCCTGAAATATTTTGTTGATTAAAAGGGTACATTCGTTTGTGTGCCTGACCTACACGTAATAACATTAAAGTCGCCTCTGATGTATTGAAATTGAAATATCCTGGAGACTATGTCATTTATTGAAATGTTAATTAACGTATGAAGAACATTCATTGATGTCCCTGAACTTTAATCTATAACATTTACGGAAACTTCAATGAATTGAACTTGAAATATCCTGAATATTATGTGGTTTAATGCAATGTGAGTTAATAGTAGAATTTGAAATACATTCAACCTCAAACAATTTGACATAAAAGCACTAGAGACGTGAATTCATGGTTTGTATTCCAATAAATGTAGATATTCCCAATACATCTCTCAGCATCAAATAAATACAAGTTGTTAATTTGTATTCATATTAATATAAATGAGGAGACAAATGACAATATTGATTTTCCCAAGAGAGACAGCCATGGAATTGAGCAATTTATGCAATCGCCTCTTTAAAACTTCAAAATAGTTGGATTTATTTAAAGGATGAGACTTAGATCAAAACAGCCTATCAGAAAACTGACATACTGTAATCTCATCGAAGAGTTACAGTTAAAATACTTATAAAAGGTTTATTCAACAGATAGTTGCATCTCGAGAAAAGGCCTTTTCCGTGGCTGTTCAACCAAAACATGCACGGCTCCTTCAAGACCTCAATTTAATAACATCTAATTTGTGAATCAATTATATTTATTTTGTAAAGCTGTCTGAAAAGTAGGCCGACACATCTCAAGTGAGAATCTTTTATATCCGGATTTAACTTTGGTGATGAACTGACAGACGGCAAATTAAACCCAGAATACATTTTGCACAAACTAATATTTATTGAGTCAATTCCAACTTACTTGTCAATCAATTATGTTCATGCAGAACTGTCTTACGTAGATCCTCTTTAATCCTACTTAACAGTGACGATCAGCCGACAGACACAAGTCCCTCATGGCTAATACGTCATCGCATATTCAGATGCGTCCCATGTTTGTTTTGTTTTTTTATTATCCCTTTTCACTATAAGACACAACCAACAGACATTAGATCGACCTTCCCCTATTGGCCCAGACAGGATAAAATTACATTCTCCAGGGAGGGAATGCAATCATTCTGGAACACTTGACAACAATAGCTATACTTAGAGTTGTCGATTCATGAGAATGTAAACTTAATTACTTACGTGCTCAGTCATTCTTGGAGAATTTTAGACAGATTCAATGCAAAGCCAACAAAAGAGTCATATTTTCAGACTTACAAATGTTTCCTCTCACCCATACTATGTACTAGATCTGAAACATTAATTGCAGGATATAATTAGGTCTTCAAGACATAGTCTGGAAGACCTATTGTTTTTATGCGAATCTTTATTATTATGATTTCCACAAATTTTGTCCGCCGATTCCTGAACTAACGGCTGACGCGATTTTGATGAAACTTTCGGGGATGGTAGAATTCAATGAGACTTAGACATGTGTCGAACGGATTTTTGATTGCTTGATCCATTAAAGGTCCAGTTCGATTAAAAATTTCGACTTTTAACATTGGAAATATATTCAAAATGTACTTAGAGACTTGGAACTTTTTGTAAAAGATGCGCAATGACAATGCGAGCAAAATAGTAAATCATGGCGAATTCGTAGGTTACGTGTTTTAGCTGCCATTTTGATTTTTGTCACTTTTTAAAAGTGTCCGACCCCATGTACCTTTGACAATCTTCTTCTCTGAAGATACTTGCACCACGAATCTAACAATTGTTGTTGTATGTAGCTGAAGCATTGGTGAATACATGGTGGTGTTTTATATGAACGAACTCCTTATAATTTTCGCATGGTGTCCGTTCAAAGTTGGGCGACTTGTTAAATTGGACCTACTTCAAGGGGACATTACTCCAACTTCCTGATCTCACAATTGCATGAAATTTTCAGGGATACCAGATCAATATAGTGTCTTCAGGAATCAATAATAAAATCGCTCGCGAACAGTCATTTCCGGTCACAATTAAGGCTTTCAAAATTGACATAGAGACTTGAAACTTTTTTTAAAAGATGGGTAATTTCAATGTAAGCAAAAAAGTAAATCATGACGACTTCGTAGGTCACGTGGTTTTGGCGCCATTTATGTTTAAAAGGAAATTTCTGATTTCTTGAGGTTTTCTCAGTACATTATAACATGTTACGAATGGAGGTTTTGACAGAACAATGTTTGTGACATTCCTCGATCAAACATGAAGCTAAGGGTCAAGCCGAATCTTGAAGACCTAAGTATTGACGCGTCAATCCTAGTTAGGAATTTGCTATTATTCTTCAGAAAGGCGAATTAAATTTGGTAAATACTATATTCTAGATAATTTAAAATGATTCAGAGTGGATGTAATTATTATTTCCGGATATATTCTTGGGGTGGGGGTATGGACGTCGTGAGTTATGCCTGTTGAGTCTGAATTCGAACCTTGTGCGCTTGAAAGGTGATCGGTTATGTTCTCATGGAGAGTTCTGTAATCATTGACCAGGAGTAATGTGTCATGCAATCCGCATGAATAAATGGATTATTTATATATTTGATGACTCATATAATGATGTTTAACAATAGTCATACACCAAAATGCCAAAATGACAGCAGTCATTTTAATGTACAAATGAACATGTTTTAATGAAAGGTATTTGAGACATTCTTGGCTTTTGTTTTTGTTATTAAGGAGAGATATTTTAGAATTCCTTTATTTTTTCAAAATAGCAAGTTTTTTATGCGTTCTATCAAAAATGAAAGAAAATTTGGGTGTCACCGATCGGTTTAAAGAGTTATCGGCATTAATAATAATAGTCCGATCAGCAAATTACATTATTCTTAACAGATTTGGTCTGCCTAATTGAGGGGCGTGCTTTCAATGAATAAACATGGAATCCTTTCAGATACATTTTAACCACATACGGGGATGTTTAGTTTATAATTTGAAAATCAATGACACTGCTATGAGAAACAATATCAAATTAAGCACTCTTTGAAGAAAAACGGCATTTTTATCATCGTTTTTGCATATTCAACAGAACTTATTACTGACACACATATTTTAGCAATTGCTTCAAAAGTAATATGATGTGCACAGTTGAATGGAAAAAAACGACTTTATAAATTATAGTAGTGGGCACCAACTATTTTTCGTCACTTAAACGTTATTTTCAAATTTACCTACTTAAACATAAAAAACCGACGTCACAGCTGTTTTGATCAATTTAAGTGTAACTTTGACAATCTTTCATGCAATTATTACTTAATAAACCATCGATATTAGAGAGCATAGTGGAATGACACATATCATCTGATCACACACAAGACAATTTACATTCACCACCAGCTTGAGATATGTATGTAGTTGGAATAACACACAGTGTAACATATCTACCTCGAATATAGGTGACAGTAACATCATGTGGCATATTGTAAAATAACCGTTAAAAAGGCGTTACGGTAAATTTAAGCGCTTTTCGTTAGTGAATGGATAAGCCTCCTAAAAACATAATGCACATATATTGAGACTTATTTACTGCTAAGCATTGTTGTTGCAAAATGCTGTCATAAGTTAGATTTCTGGGTCCCATGATCTCATTAAAATCATGATGAAAATAATCGTTTGCCATTTGTTGATGATTTCAAAAAAAAATGCAAACCTACAATGAACAGTTTCACCTCCAACTCCAGCCTGATTCATCACGTTGACCAAGATCAAATTAAGGGGCGGGATAGCGCAGTGGTTAACGTGTTAGGATTCGGATCAAGATGTCCGAGGTTCGAATCCCGCCAGGGGCTGGGCAAGTTTGTCTGTTGTAGAGAACAGTTCTACATGGAGCAAAGTTTGGGAGAAATGATACACTGACTTTCAGCTATGTACCACCAATGGTTTCCTAGGTCCAGCCGATGTTCTCAGGTTTAACCGCAATGCATAGCCACGGTAAAGTTGTGGGCTCTCTCCCTGCAATTATACCAGCAGGCTTGACATAAGTGAATTATCTTGAAACCTGCATTAAATTCCAACTCGACTTACCAGATCAAAAGACAATAAGAAAGGAAAAACATGTTTCATGTACATCCATATCAACTGTATAAGCCCCTATTATATACATTCTTTGAAGAGAATTTTAATTAAGAAGTGGAATACATATGAAATCAAGATTTCCCTGATCTAAAACTTCTTTCATATGAAGATTCACGACGTTTCGGAGTAATACATTCCCGGTGGCCTTTCAACTGCTTTGAATGAAAAACTCATATTCGCTGTTTTACCTGCATCGTCCTTAATCACGAAATCACATCATTTTCAACTTACAGAACATGACTAAATCAAATCTTATGGATCAATAAACTTCATTTGGCCATAATTAAAAGATGATATAAGCCAGCAATATGTTTTGCTAAGTTTTTAAAGGCTTTTATATGAATCCTCTTACGGTCGTGACAGGCATAATTCATGGGTATCTCGATCTTGGCGCAACAATTACACAGGGAAATCATGCTCCGTGTTGCATCACAACGAAATAAACAGTCCCTGGTTGAACATGACTTTTTATTGCTTCTGAAATTTGTTTTAGTTTTTCGAACTTTGTGCTATAAATTTAGAAAATAAAAAGTTTAAATTTAACCCATTAGGAGAGGAGAAAAGCATTGTCAAGGGTAATTCTCCTGTTGGAACGTCTGAGCCCAGAATTACAGAAACATGTCTTGGAAACGACAAAGGGATAGTTAAATAAGAACGAAATGCATCACTGAAAAGTAATCATGAAATGGAAAATTTGGAAGGAGTCCAATTGTACAATAATGATTGGAGGATAATAGCTATTTACAAGATCATAACTGAAAATAAATGTATATAAATAAAACACTTGCAGACATTTGTTAAAGGCGCTGTAGCACGTTTTTCGCAAATTTTATTTTTTCAAATTTCTCATTTATAATGATAGTTTATGTCATTTATATTTACTTCAGAAGGTAAAACATCTTATTACACAAACCAATTATCCGTAGTGGTAATAATGGTGTTGCGTATAAAGCCAAAATTGCATGGCGGCCATTTTATTGTGAACACATTTTATTATTTCGAATGACAAAAAAAAATTCCCATGGCTTTACGAAACCATATACACTCATTTGTAACTTGATTTTCCGAAGAGAGAAGGGTGTTTTACTATTGTTGACATTATTTTTCAAATACATTTCATCGACTTATTTGAGCAAAAAAAACGTGCTACAGCGCCTTTAAAGCTAAAATTATTAAAATAATTAAATATGATTAGAAAGTTTTGATGATTTGTTTGGAAATAACACAATTCATCATACATCCATCAAGAAATGTCCAAATCGACCAAATGGATAATACATAGTGATGAGTACAGGGAGAAACAGACACTACATTCACATGTGCATAAAGAGACAATTAAGAGCTCCACATAGCATGTTGGTACATCACTTCAAACATTCAGTTAACTAAATACAGTCAAGTCGTGATAGTCCGGCCATCGATAATCCGAATCTCTCAGTGTCCGAACGGTAGCAAGCTGAAACCAAACTAATCTCTATATAAACTCATTAAATGTTGATTCGTTAATCCATTGATTCCGTTTCTGAATCCGAACACCAATTATAAATACGTTCTCGTCTATCTGTAGATTCAAAGGGAAAAACGGAAGCGTTCGGATTATAGAGGCCTGACTGTATTGGAATTGCCTCTGGGATCCACTTACTACAAGTTGTCTCAATATTATACTTAGTGAAACGAGAAGAAACTTGTTTGTACATTATTTTACCTGTCGTATAAAGGAGTGGTGTAAATTCTACATAAGTAAGGTGACTTTTACTCAAAGCCACCCTATGACAAGTTAAAAACATATGACGACAATGGTTCTTGAACTCATGTTTGTTTACTTTTATTCCACTCTTGAGTTGTACAAATGTGGTGATGTGACAAGTTTTATAAGGAATTTAAAAGATGTAAATATATAGATACTCAAAGTTGGTACACAAAAATTACTTCTTCCTCATTCTACGAATAACTGGTCATATAAATTTGACAGACTAACTCACATCCAAATACTAAGTTGTTATGGATCAATTTGGAATTAGTATTATATCAATGTGCCACCAAGAGTTGCTAATGGACTTTTGAAGTGCAGCATTTATATTACGTCCTATATACAATTTGGTCATTAAAACTAACATATCCGGGAGACAATTTGGCATATTGAAATGTTATCATTGATGTCTCTGACCAAAATGCACTTTCATTAAAGGCACTGCAGCCCGTTTTTTTGCACTGTTTTATATGTTGAAATTTGCCATTTATAGTAAAGGTTTTTGCAGTGTATCCTTACTTCAGAGGGTAAAACAGACATGGCTCGATTATCTGCAGTCATAGAAAACTGTTTCACGTATAAAACAAAAACAGCTAGTTGTCATTTTAGTGTGAACACATTTTAATAATTCAAGGAAGGGAATGGATTGCTAAACCGAACAATAACCATTCTATTTATTGATTGTTTATTTATTTATTTATTATTAGAAAATGTTCTACTGTCCCTTTAAAGTGAGATTATGTCATTTATTGAAATGTTAATTGATGTATGAGGAACATTCATTGATGTGCCTGACCTTCACTCAATAACCTTTACGCAACCGTTGATGAATTGAACTTGAATATCATGATGATTATGTGGTTTATGTTAATGTGAGTCAATAGTTGTATTTGGAATACATTCAACTGCAAATCATTTGGCATGAAAGCAGAAGAGGAGAATTCATGAATTGCATTCCAATAAATGTAGACATTCCCATTAGATCTCTCAACATCAAATAAATACAAATAATAAGTACCCATAGCAATGTAAATGGGGATAGACAATATTAATTTTCCCGAGAGAAAGCCATGATATCGAGCTTCGAAGTCTTGATACAAGAGTGTTTGAAGTCCCTTTATGCAATATCCTCTTTTAAACCTCAGTATTGTTGGAGACACCAAAACAGCCTAGAAGAAAAATACTTTAATCTCATCAAAAAGACTAATAAAAAGGTTACATTGATCGCCAAAAGAAACGCCTACCAGATACCTTTAAAACTATAATGATCGGTGCTTGATCAGAAAAAAACATTTGAAACATATTTTTCCGCATTAAAATTGCGTAGACACTTCAGATGTACGTGGTTACGGTGAGCAAGTGAATCAACCAGAAATAACAGTATTAATTGGACATGGTTTTCATGAATGCTGTTGATTTGAATCAGAGTTTTTCCACGATTTCAATGGATTTTCATATTACTTATTGTTTCAGCATAACGTGGGACAACCATTAATTATATTTCAAAAATTATTTCATCTTTCATTTTAAGGAAAATCAAGAAGACATTTCTTTTGACGGACAGTGTATTGAACATATAACTGCAAATGTCTCCTCGCCCTAAGCCCCCAATAAGTAATAAGGCATCTCATCCTTTTATACCTCTTATCAACCCAAATAGTCACGGCTCCATTGAGACATGTGAAAAGGCAGATTCAATAACAGCTTATTTGTAAATCAATTATTGGTTACAATAGCTGTCTAGCAAGTAGACCTTCATATATCCAGACACATCTCAATTAATGAACTGCAGACAGACGGCAAATTAAACCCGAATACATTTTACACAACCTAATATATATTTGGCAATTCCATCTTACTTGAAAATCAATTATTTCAAACACAGCTATCTGGTGTTTATCCTTTATAATCCTACTTAACAGTGACCATCAGCCAACAGACACAAGCCCGTCATCATATATTCAGACGCTTCCTTGTGAGTATCTTTTTATCCCTTTTTCACTATGACACACAACCTAGATCGACCTTTCCCAATTGGCCCAGACAGGATAAAATGACATTCTCCTAGGAAGGAAAGCAATCATTCTGGAACACTTGACAACAATAGCTAAGCTTAGGGGTATCGGTTCATAAGAATGTAAACTTAATTACATACGTGCTCAGTCATTCTTAGAGAATTGTAGACAGATTAATCTGATGCACATTCAATGAAAGAGGTTATATTCACAGACTTACACGTTATTCCTCTCATCAAAACTATGGAATGGATCTGGAACATGTATATCTGGATAAAATTTTAAATTCGCCACAAGCTTTGAAGGCAAAATGAAATTTGATAAATGCTGAATTTTATATAAAGTAAAATGATCCAGAGAAGATGAAATTATTATTTTTGGATATATTAATTCTGGAAGCGTGGAAAACAATTGGCAATAGATTTATAGCAAACTCATGTTTTCATCAACACATCAACATATATAATTCTTAATCAAAATATGGCAGGAAGTAATGATTTCTGGACATAGTTTAGAAATCCTGTTTAACATCATGCTGGATGTAATCTGATTACTAATAAAATAGCTATAATAGTCTGAATAAACTTTCCCAAAAGGGATAGCTTGCCCTTTGATACAATTCATGACTTCTGATTTTACCACCAGTTCCGGTGCAAGGAATTGATTAGAAAGTGATGTAGATACGGAGGGAGGGGGTGTGAGTAATGCCTCTCTGGGTAAGTCATGTTTGAATTTGAACCTTGGGCGCTTGAAATGAAATAGGTTTTGTTCTCATCAGGACAAGTTCTATCCTCGTTGATCAGGAGTTTGTCAATGCTTTGAGCATGCATTGTGCATGAATAAATGCATTATATGCATAGGTTATTTTTTTTACAATGTTGAGAGATGTCGGTTTCAATATCTGAATGTGGTCGATGACGTCTCATCATTATGTGTTCAGTCACTTTTGTAGGGTTTCAGACAAATTAATCCCATGTTCGCCAATTTATGTGATCAAAGACTTACAATCATCCTGCTCATTCACGTAATCGAACAGATCCACAAAAGAAATAGGGAGAGACAGCTCGTGATGACTGTTAAAAGAAAAAGTAGATAAAACAAGAAGACAGAGTATTTTATCCCCCGTTTAGTGGAAAAAGTCTAAAACATAGTGAACAATGATTTTGTAGCTTTATTCATTTACAAATTCTAATACACACATTAGAAATATGTTCATATATACTTCCCAAGAAGTATTAATCTTTGCCTGACATCTTTCAAGATCTGTTCTGGAAGTGAAACTGTGAGTTCTGTTACAAAATCAAGATGAAGATGTTTTCCCCTGGAAATGGCTAAAAAAAATTCAAAAGAAGTTGAAACCCCAAAAGGCACATCTACACAAAATGACTCAAGTTCTATTTAGCTAGGCCTTACAGTTTTTTTTGGACGGAGACTGACAGAGGTCATTTCTATATCCGACAACTTTGTTGTGACGGGGGATGAAAGGTGGTAAGCTCAATGAGATATGCGTCTATGGTAAGTATCAGCGATGCAGCGTCTCGATTTCACGCCCTGGCGGTTTGAAGATAACTAGCTCTGGCGGTTTGAAGATAACGATCTGTTCTATTTTTAGCTATGGATCTCGAAATAATCCTATATAACTGCTAATATATATTTCTTAAAATGTGAAAATATTCTTCAGATACATCATACTACCTCAATAACACATCAAACATAACAACAATACATTTGAAGTGCTTAAACGACAGTCACTTTAATGTACAACGAAATATGTTTGGACTTTGATGAAAGGTATCTGAGACAATCTTGGCTTTTGTTATACATAATTAAAGCCAATATTGTCCTATGGTGCCTCATATCAAGAAACCAGCCAAAAAGTCATAATGCAAACATGATATATTGCAATACGATATCAACAGTATCTTCCTAGCTATGATCTTTCTACTATGGTGAAAAACAAACATTGTTTGTCATATGTTGATGATTTCACACAAGTTTGTGATCCATGCAATGAAACGCCTCAACTCCAGCCAGCTTCATCTCAAAAGACAATCAGCAACGAAAAATCATGTTACACGTACATCAGTGTGAAATATACAATCTCAGATGAAATCTTTGAAGGGTGTTTCGGAGTGAAATCAAGATTTTCCGGATGTAAAACTTCATAATTGTGAAAAAAACACGATATTTTGGAGTATATACATCCCCGACGGCTTTTATTGCTTTGTGTGAAAAAATATTATATTTGCTGGTTTACCTGAATGAATGAAAATGTGAGGATATGACTGAATCGAATCTTCTGGATCTATTAACTTGATTGCATCATACTTAAAAGTAGACATGAGACAGAAATATGATAGCAGTAGATTTAATGGTTAATTAAAGTTATCATATTGATACAGAATCGTTCAAATTCCATGAAATCTGTATTCTAATTTAAAATTTCATCCATGATGTCACAAAATTGTTTTGCTTAATTTGAAAAAGTTAAAAACACGGAAAACATGCATCGTGTGCTTTTTATTGGTTCTTAAAATAATTTGTTAAATAGATTTTCTACCTTGGCGCTATATATTTGGGAAATATTATTACAAAAATATGTGTTAAAGGTAATTCCCTTGTGGGGATCAACATCTTAGGCCAGAATTACGAAAACATGAAAACAACAAAGGGATGGGTAAAACAAGAATTAAATGTATCACTGAAAAGTAATCATGAAATGGAAAGTTTGGCTTGAGTTCAATTGTGCAATAATGATTAGAGGATAATCACTATTTATCAAAATCCAAACAGAAAATACATATATATGCGGACATTGGTTAAACTACTTTTATATGGATGTTTGATATAATTAAACGTTTTACAATACAATACAACAGTAATGTATTACAAATAGATATATTGAGAAAAACACATTTATTAAGACAGACATGATATGTTCAAAAATACGTTTAATTGATTACAATATCATTCTAATCAGATTGTAAATAAGCTCCACAGCGTTATATATATATACGTTTATGTGTAACATGGTGCAACTAGTTATGGTCTGATTCTAATGAGATTGGAGATCGCCGTCGTACATTGTCCTGTTGTTAATCAAACATCATAACTTTTTTTTATTTGTATTAAATGTCACTGTACTATACTGCATTAAAATGGTATTTTTTGATAAAATGCCAGTTAAACTTTTTGTTTCAGGAAAAAACCAAGGACGACAACTGTCAACAACATTTTGAATGGAGGCCGACTTTTGCTTAGGCTATTTACGACATTTCATCAAAGGTTGTCTCTGATCAGAAGATGTCACAACTGTAAAAAAAAACGAACAAGTAATAAGTAAGACGAATGTCACTGTGACATAGTCTCATCTACATCATCAAAGACGTACACTTAACACTGGTGTGTGTGGGCAAGGCACAGGCGCAACATTAAAAGAAGGCTGGACTCGTCGGCCATCGTGGAACCTGATATACACATGGGACCGGGTGCATTTAATGGTAGCGGTATTACAGAATAAAAGCCTGCAACACCATTCTTGAATCCACCCTGAACACCCCAAGGTCCAAAGTTGACACATGTCACCTACTTGAACTAAAGTATCACCTAAAGTATCATCATATCGTTACAGGAATTCGATATGGTAATGAAAATGTAGGTAAAACATAGGTTTAAAAACTCTACACTCTATATACATGTGTATGTAGTTTTTATCGAATAAATCGCATAATGTACATATCATCCACATTCTACTGTTTCATGGACAGAAGCACTGTTTGATGACATCCAGTTAGGCAAGTGCGTACTATAATTTTCGCTATCCGATACCGATATGAACACTCAATGGCTAGATTGCTAACTTTGAACCATTCCGCCTCAGCATTTTAATCAGTGACTACATGTACATGCTAACGATTAACAACTCTTTGATGTCATTAATATGACACTAAAGGGGTGCACATGGCACCATAAGTCCTAAACTGTCCATATTATTGTCAACAAGCATTCAATAGTGGCGTAAAATTTACTTGGCAATTGAGACATAAATTGCCTTGAAAAACTGAAATAGAGATATGATAACATCAATACTTTTACAGTGAAATTATTAAGCTTCTACTCTAAGCAAAATACTGCTTTGAAAGTAATAAACATTACATTTTAGAATCATCGATTTTGGATACAACCCAGAGGAAACATTGGTCAAAAGGCCTTCAATAACCTTTTCCGACTACTTTAATTCTCTTATAGTCAATATAATTTTATCACTTTCATCTTTCCATCATCAAAAGAAAAAACCAGAAAAGGTTTTATTTCACCATGATAAAAGCAACCTCTCCCAAACAGAGGTGACTCCCTTCCGATACGACTGAAACTCTGTTGGGAGTAACATCTGTGAAAAGTTTTACTGGAAAACGATTTCTTTTGCTGTTATAGATTTTGTGAGTTGTGTCTCTGATCCCATGACTCGAGCTTTGGCACTTTTACACTATATATCTCATCGTTGTTTTAGTGAAAGACACTAAAAATGTACACGAAAGTATCCAACCATGACCTCTGGACCTGTGATGACATGATTTCATAAAATGATCTTGTATGTCTTCCTCATAATTCATTTTATTAAAAATAACTATTATAACTTTCAATAGATCTAAAATAATGTATGTCACAAGTAACCATAACTTACATGATATGTATTTTTTATACAGAGGACAATCCAGGTCCAGACATATCATCAATAATTTTCGTAATATACCCTTCTCTATCTCTCTTTGTTATGAAATTGTTTCAGTAAAACTTCCTTAATTGGATATGTTGCTCACATGTTTGTATTACACTATGGCTTGATTTGAACTGAAGATAAAGATTTTGACTATAACACAAACCAAACCAATGACCCCAATTAACCTTTAACTTAGTTGGTATCATCTTCGTACCTCATAAATCTATGTTAGTAAAAGACTCAATCAATTTCAGCAATCCCCATTAATTGGTCTAATCGTGCCCCCTGGAATAGTTGATATATTTCTATGATGTAGGACTCAACTCGATTGATCAACTGATAGCATTGTCATTAATAGTCATTAATTTTCACCTCATAGAGTGTATGTCATCTTTCCAGTGGTAAACCGTATAAGATTGTATTATATAAAATATGACTAGCTTCTGTGACAGTGAAAATATCAGATCGCCCCACCTTTTCTTTAGATACATCAGATAAGCGAACGAGAGTTACTTGTTAATGTACTTGTTTGTATAATAGTGGTTTAATCAACTGAAGGTCATTTATAGTAGAATACATAAGAAAACAAGATATTATGAACAATAACTGATTGTGAAGGTACACAACGTTTCATCCTTCTACTCATTCCTGATGAGTTGTTATCCAGGAAATTTTTCCTTCTTAATACTGCTTTAGGTATGTCTTTTGATATACTAGTACATTGAAGGGGTAATTGATGAAATAAACTTGATACTTGACAATACACGACAAAAATCAAAAGCTAACCATATGTACCATTTTGTCAGAACCTCATATGATTCATAATTCCGAAAGTATGGCCATGACCTGGCCTCAGTCACAACGTGTCAGACTACTACTCATTCCTCCTGACGAGTTGTTATCCAGAAGATCTTACTTTCTTTATACTGTTAATACCATGTGTACCATTTTGTCAAAACCTCAAATGATTAATGATTCAGAAGTATGACCTGGTCGTGGCCTTAGTCAAACACTGTTATATTTCCCCACTTTGTATATATTTCGATACAGAATTGTCTTTCAAAAAGCATACATCCTTTGCGTAAACACATATTTTAAAAGTTTTCAATTGTGTTCATAACCATCAGCCATCTTTCGAATATTCTCACAATTTCGACAAGAACTGACATGTAAGTCTTAAAATAGGACGTCTAACTTAAGAAAGGCCATAAATCAAGACTGATTTATGCTACCATGGGTTTTGAGGTCATTTTTGTGATAAAAATCTACTCGAGTGAAAAAAATGCCTCAAATAATTGTCCTCAATTACCAAAAATTATCCAAGAACGTTCATGTCGATTAGATTGGATGGTAGGTAGTAAACACGAACCCTCAAGTTGATTGAGCTTTAAGATAATCTGTCTGAAACTCCAAAACAGTCAGAGAACATGAAGTAATCAAGATTCCAATTATTTGCAAAGAGTCTCTTCAACATAGATGTTGTTGCCAAGAGCTCCTTACAAAAACAGAAATGAATGTATTGCACTCTCTGGTGCATGTTTTCCATCCTATCTGGACAAAGTGATATACTGATTCATAAGTAACTTTGGAACACAAAATAATTTTTTTCATATTCAGATATCAATAGGTTACCTTAAGCGTCAAAATTAGTAATCTATTATCTCGGACTCAAATAATGCATTTAGTTCGTGATAAAGGTCTACTCTTGTGCATAAAATAGTTTTCCTCAATTACCCAAAATGTTCAATAACGTCATTTAAGATTAAAATGAATGATGTTTGATGACCTTGCAATTTGACTGAACTTTTAGATAATCTGTCTGAAACTCCCAAAGAATGATCGAACACGAAGTAATCAAGACTCAGACGAAGATGTTGTTAAGAGTTCCACAAAACATGCTGAAATGATTGTTTAATCCTCTCTGTAGCATGTTTTCCATCCTGTCTTCACAAAGAGAGATAGATCGATGAAGCGCCTTTTGGTTGACTTTCTCTGTTAGATAGGATATAAATAATCTCAAGTTTATTTACAGGGGCTAAGTAGCCATTACTTTGGTTGTCTGTATGCAAGTTTTAAATGATACCAAATAACTCTGAACACAAAATCAAATTTAGTTTTTATATAATATACATTTCCTATATGCTCATTCAATGTAGTTGTAATGAAGTTTTCCCCATGAAGGGATAAAGGATGCCTTGTCATTTCAGTGGAAGTTACATGATATTTGCACAAATACATAAGGTAATGAATAGTAACAGTATAGGATACATGATACAGACTATATTTTACCAAATGGATAATAAATAGTGATATGCACAAGGGTCAGAATAACACTACATTCACATGTGCATAAAGAGTCCATTAACAGCTCCAAATAGCATGTTAGTAAATCAATTCAATCATTCTGTTAACTCCATTCACTACAAAGTGTCTCAATATTGCACTTGGTGAAACGGGGAGAAACCATTACTGAGTACATTATTTCACCAGTTGTATAAAGTGGCTGTGTAGATTCCTTGTAAGGTTACTGTTACCGCTTTTGATTTGTTTATGATATGTCTAAGTATGGCGATGTTACGAGTTTTGAAAGTAATTGTAAACTACTCAATGTTGGTACACACAAATCTCGTCTTCCTCATTTTAAAAAGACATTCTGGTGATATATATGTACTTGAAACCTATCTCTTAGAGTTACATCATGACTACGATCGTTTATGTGTTTTAGTCAAATTCTGATGTAAGTGATGGAAACTGACACGAGGTGAATGGAAGTTGCAGGGAAGTTGTGGCCGTTTTAGAGGATTGTCAACCTTGGTTCTCGTGTTGTAATGGATATTGTAACAGTTATAGTCATTGCTGTAGAAATACCTTTCTAATTTGACTTGATGGTTTTCTTTGGTTTAGTATCGTAATCCACATATTGAAAAATGTCAAACATAAACACGAATCATGTTGCAAATGCCAATCTTAACAGTCCTTAGTTTACATGCTCAAATTCTGCAACTTCATGAGATAAACAAAATAAAAACTGATTGTTTATCATTTCAATTACGTACACTTACTCAACTTACTAACTGACGTACATTGTAAACATTGTACATTAATAAAACGATGAGGTAAGAGTTGTATGAGATGTCTTAAAATTGAAATGTTGCATTGGATAGATCTTCTATTCTCTTCTACAACTAATCAAACAGCTGATTCTGACATTATGATAAGTAGGGTTTTACGAGGGCTGACTGAAAAGATCTAAGCTTAACTCGGATGCCTTCAGAGGAAAGAAACAAAATTTTGCCACCAACAAGTACTATCATTTACTGAATGAGATGATCATGTGAAACTTCTTGTTGAAATCAACCAGAAACAAACAGAACTGACTATAAGGCAGTCATCAACTATTTGCCACTGAAAGAACTCCACCACTGATACATGCAATAAGTAGTAACCATAAGTAGTCTCCATCACTTGCTTTAATAAGTCTTGCCGCTTTTCCTATACTTGTAAGTGCTGGCATGCTGCACCTGAACTAAACAGTGGGCTCCGATGTACTTGAATGGGAAAGTAAAGGAAATACGACAATTGCAAGGCTTAAATTAGCAGGCGATGGAGAGTGTCGCATTGCGTAGGGAAGTTGAGATGGATGCTGACATGGTCTCCACTTCAGGTGAAGATGCCCCTACCTTTTCATATGTGAAGAAGTTGACTGCAGATGTCAAACGTGGCAGAGAACGCCTTGATGATGACCAGCGTCAAGCAAGGTCTTCAAAAGCAACCATATAGAAAATATCAGCCTGATGCAAAACATGTTGATGCCTGATTGATGATTGACCACTCAACATATTGCTATTATTGTGGACATCTCTCATAGGAAGGATGGGTACACTATCACTAACGAATTCATTCTCTTTCATTAGATGTTACTCTTCTCAGTTATTCCATCCCAACCTCTATGTTGCAAAATATTTATTGAACAGATAATCTCGCCAAATAGTGAATTTCACCCCACGCCCTGTATTTCCAATCTTTTTACAAAGACAATTATGCGATGCATTTAGAGACACGATTATAAGTAAACAGAACACGTAAAGTTAAATGGGTACGTTTGCACCTCTGCGATCGGGCAGAAAAATGGAAATTAAAAGAAACAAGAACTCTTTGAAGCATTGCAATCAAAATTCAAATATAAGATTGTTCAAGGGTTCTCCCACCTCTCTATGAGTTGGCAGAAAAAACGGAAATTAAAAGAAAACATTCGAACAAACAAGACCTCATTTTCAAAATTAGTCACGTGGGCTGTTGCATACATGGCCATGACAATGCACTGCTTTTCACATTTAAACAAATATCACAATAAGGTTGCCCCATAATGAAGATTACTGGGAAATTGTACATCAGCCGAGTTCAATCCTTTCAATTCTCGATAACTATCCTTTTACATTTGGACACATCTGCTGCTTTCAGACACTCAGATTATCCTAAAGACAGAAGTCAGAAAAGAATTGAAGTATTTACCATATAAGAAAGTGATTGAGCATTTTATAAATTGTAAGAGGAAAGACAATGTTGGTTTTATAACCTACGATTTACCTATATTTTTTTCATTTTACTATTATTGCTCGATTGCCTGTTAAAATAACTCATAAACATACATTTGAAAATTTCGAGTATCAGTCGAGAAACTCTGAGAAAACACAGATTCCAAGATTTAAATAGTAAAACAGTAATTTGAGAATGACTTTTCCTTACGATGCACAATAGCTCTCAAAAGCTTTCTTTTTGTTTGTGAATAATGCAACCCATACAGAAATGACTTGAATATCGAGCAAGATGAAAGACATGGCTCATCCATGTGACCAATTGCAAAGGCAAGGATCTGAGAAGTGAAGACACTTATCCCTCTGGTGTGTAAATGACATTTGCAAGTCTGTCATCAACACCATGAAACGGCATTGATTTGAAGATCACACAAATTCACAAGACAAACAGCACGCCCAATAGCAGACTTAAACTGTAAATCAGTGTATTTTCTCATATTTAGAGTTTCTGTTATTCTAAAAGAACAGCCAAAGGTGATTTGGTTTCACCTTTGCTTGAAACATATTTTAATCATTTTGTACGGAAACCATAAGTTAAAATTAACATCTATACAGGTTTAACATTCGTTAATATACCATAACCTCATTTGCATAAAACGTTTAACTTTCCATTTGTCAATATACATAAACATTATCAAATCCGTGATATAGGCATTACCTTTTGTAAGATTTCTGTTATCAATGATTGTGAATGTGTTACAGCGACTTTTAATTACATGTTATAGGACACATACCAACTGACATCCAAACACTAAGTTGTTCAATTGTTCAATGGATCAATTTTGAGATAGTGTTATATCAATATGGCACAAAGAGTTGCTAATGGACTTTTGAAGAGCAGCATTTGTAGCATTGTGTCCGATATACACTTGAATCGTAGTAAGCTGCAATTACTAGTTAAATATATCCGGTAGACCATGAGGCATATTTAAATGTGGTCATTGATGTACCTGAACAGTGGGCATTTTTCATTAAAGTAAGCTTTAATGTATTGAAATATCCTGGAGACTATGTCATTGATTGAAATGTTAATAAACGTGTGTTTATGTGGTGCCTGACCTGTATAATGAAATATTTAGGTAATCTCTGATGAACTGAAATTGAAACATCCGTGAGACAATGTTGTATATTGAAAGTTAATGAACGTATGAAGAACATTCGTTTATGCGCCAGACATACATGATCCAACATTAAAGATCTGGTGAAATGCATTTTTCTCAAGAATGACAGATGACTACCTCTACGTATATTGTATATCGGAATCAATTGAGCATTAAATCGAGACAATATACAATTGCAATTGATTATTAAGAGGATTTTAATTTACCCATGTTAACAATACCGCGATTACCGCCGCAAACAGTTTTTAGAAGAATTATTGAGGCGTGACTGATTAACCACAGACGACGGGTCGTCTGTGACCAGCGGATCGACCCGCCTCGTTAAGTAATTAATGATGATTATCACTGCCACTAGAGGGATTTATGAGGTGTGTTTAATCGCCAAAAACACACGTTTATGCATTAATTATGTAATAATCATGTGCAGAATTACCTAGTTGGATATCTAAACATTCGATTTTTGAACATTTTAGTTGTCTGATTGAAGATTTGTTAGTGAAATTAACAATCAAAATGTTGCGAAATTATGTTGAATTATTACTATCGCCTACAATGAGATTTCTCCAGTGACGTCACAGAAGCCATCACTTCAGGGGCCACACCCCCAAAAATCTGGTCGCCCGGGCTAAATTAGGCGGTTTTCTTAAAAAGCTGTATATAAGTAATTTATGAACCGATTTCAGAAATTGAAAATCGAGCAATTGTCAAATTGACATCCCATTTTAATTAATACGATTTTGACCATATATCATTGCATCTATCCTTTAAGGTAACCAATAAGGTATCCTCAGAATTTATTTGACATCTTAAAATACTTGTAACCATATCAAGAACATTCATTCCTGTGCCTGATCTACATTTTATAATATTAAAGTAAAAGCTAATGAATCGAAAATGAAATATCCTATAAAATATGTCGTTTATTTTATTGTTTAATGGATGCATGAAGAACATTTACTTATGTGACTTTTGGAGGGAATTTGAAATATCGTGGAGTCTAACATATTGAAATATTTGTAAACGAGTTAAGAACTTTCCTTCATAACCTATATTCAACACAAAATAAGTTATCATATATGACTTTGTCTGTAACAAATACTATTGAATTTTTAATGAACCTTTGAAGTACAATTTTTCATCTTTTGTTGACTAGTTCTAGTATCTATTGGCAAAACCAGAACCTCTTATCATTTGACATGGAAGCAATAGAGGGGATAATCCATGCACTGCATTCAAATAAATGTAGATTTTCCCATGACATCTCTCAGAATCAACTAAATACAAACTGTTGATTAATCCATAGAAATATAAAAGAGGAAAAACAATATTAATTTTCTCAAGTGAGGGCAACAAATGTCATTACTAGACAAGTATACAATGTTCTATTAATTAGCGAGTTGAGCTTCGAAATCTTGGTCCAAGACTAAAACACATCTATTTATGTATGTTATGTATACCTCTTTAAAACCTCAAAAATTGTTAGAGACATTTAAAGGATGGAGACATCATCGGCCAAAACTGACATACTGTGATCTATCGAATAGTTAAGACACTAGTAGAACTATAAGTTCAACAGATGACTGTCTCCTCGTCCTAGGCACCAAATAATAATTAAGCATCTTGAGTGAAGACCTTTTATATCTCTTCAACCAAAATACTCACGGCTCTTTCAAGAGATGTGTACAACGAGTTTTAACGAGTCTGGCACGTAAGCTTTCATATATTCAGACACATTTTAAGTAAGGATCTTCATTATCCAGATTTAATTTTGGTGATGAAACGACAAATTAACAAATACACATTTTATGCATGCAAATATTTTATCAAGGCAATTCTAACATACTTCTCCATCAATTATGCTCATACTAATTTGTCTTGTAAAGATCCTTTATAATCCTACTTAACAGTGACGATCAACCAACAGACAACAGTTCCTCATAGCTAATAGTCATCATATATTCAGACGCCTTCAAATCAATGTTTTTTATCCCTTTTTTCTCTATGACACACAACCAACAGACGTAAGATCGACCTCTCCCTATTTACCAAGACAGGATAAAACGACATTCTCCATGGAGGGAAGAAATCATTCTGGTTATATACTCGAACAGTTGACAGCACGCAATAGCTAAGTTTAGAGGCGTCGATTCATGAGACTGTAAACTTAATTACTTACGTGCTCGGTCACAGTTGGAGAGTTTTAGACAGATTCGATGAAAAGGTAACAAAAGAGTCATATTTTCAGACTTCAGAATGTTTCCTCTCACCCAAACTAGGGACTGGATCTGAAACATTGATTTCAGGATATAATTCGCTATTATTCTTCAGAATTGTTGAGTCTTGAAAGGCAATCGGTTATGTTCTCAGGGAGAGTTCTGTAATCATTGACCAGGAGTAATGTGTTATGCAATGTGCATAAATAAATGCACTGTCTATAGGTTATTGTTTGATTAATGATGCTAAACTGAGAGGCGTCGGTTAAGTACATCTTTCCGAAATCTTAACTACTTACGTGTTCAGTCATTTGAGTTTCAGACAAATTAATCCGATGCTCGGCAAACTAGATTGTCAAAGACTTACACATCATACCGCTCATTCGTATTATGGAAAGGATCCACAAAGGAAACAGCGGGGGAGACTAGAATATTCACTTGTTACGTGTTCAGTCGTTTTCGGTTAACTTTAAGGGCTTCCTTTCACAAAGCAACCGTTACTAAGATTAACCTGAACTCCCATTCTTTAACATTGTACTAAGGTAACCTTTGTGACTTACGACCACCTTAGTGCTTTGTGAAAGGAGACTTGACAAGGCAAAACGAATAATGGAGGTCACAGCAGAATATATAGCAATCCATTTCTCTAAATGATTTGGACAGGAAAATTTTTAAAATTTTGGAAGACAGTCTCAAATTATGTCTATGAGTAATTGATTACGTAAATACCATGAAGATGCAACGAAGATTATTTGAGACATTTATACCAGACTTTTCCCTCAGACAATTCCATAAAATATGTGTTTGAGCCTACCTCATCATAATATCAACAAAAAGTTAGATTTATAAAAGTGACTGAGCATATTATACATTGTGAGAGGACAAATAATGTAGGTTTATATACGTACGTTTTGCCTAAGTTATACATAAAACATAAATTTAAAATTGTGGATGATCAGAGGTACATTCTGAGCAAACACAAGACGATTCCAAGGTTATGAACAAGTAAAACAATAATTTGAGAATGATTTTTCTTAACGATGCATGATAGCTCCCAAAAGCTTTCCTCTTGTTTGTGAAAATGCAGCCCATCAAGAAATGACTTTAATACTAAGCAAGATGAAAGGCATGGCTCATCCCTTTAACCAAACGATTTAACAACTGAAGACACTTATCCCTCTGGTGCGTCACTGATATTTGCAAGTTTCAACACATTAAAACAACATTTGATTTGAAGATCACACAAATTCCCAAAACAAACAGCACGTCCAATACCCAAATTAAAATGTAGATCAGTTTATTTTCTCATATTTGGATTTTCTGTAATCTAAAAGAGCAGTCAAATATGACTTGCTACACATTTGCTACAAACATATATCATTAATTATAGAAATGATAAGTTTAACTGCCTACAGAGAATGGCTATCAACAAAATTGCAATATATTTTAATCAAAGAGTGATGAAAACGAATGAAAAGTGGAATGGAAAGAAGGGTCTAAAGTTTCTTTTGTACCTCGGTGTATAACCTATTGTAAGCTTTCTGTTATCCATAACGCTAAATGTGTTTTAAGTCATTACAAGTTGTAGGAAACAGACTAACTGACATCCAAATACTAAGTTGTTATGGATCAATTTGGAAGTAGTGTTATATCAATAATTCACCAAGAGTTGCTAATGGACTTTTGAAGTGCAGCATTTATATTACGTCCTATATACACTTTGGTCACAGTAACCTGAAATCATTAAAACTAACATATCCGGGAGACCATGTGACATATTGATATGTTATCATTGATGTTTCTGACCAATATGCACTTTCATTAAAGGCACTATATCAGGGTTTTTTGCATTTGTTTATATGTTGATATTTGCCATTTATAGTAAAAGCTTTTGCAGTATATATTTACTTCAGAGTATAAAACAGTCATTTACATGGCTCGATTATCTGCAGTCGTAGAAAACTGTGTCACGTAATAAACAAAAACTGCTAGTGGTCATTTTAGTGTGAACACATTTTAATAATTCGAGGGTGGGAATGGATCGCTGAACCGAATAATAACCATTCCATTTATTGATTATTTTGCAATCTCTTTATTTCCATTAGAAAATGTTCTACTCTCCCTTTAAAGTAACATTTGATGAATTGAAATATCCTGACTATGTCATTTATTGAAATGTTAATTGATGTATGAGGAACAGTCATTGATGTGCCATGAAATCCGAGTCTGGATCCAGGAGTGTTAGAAGTCAATTTATGCAATATCCTCTTTAAAATCTCGAAATAGTTGGAGACATTTAAATGATGAGACGTCATCGACCAAAACAGCCTAGAAGAAAAAATGACATACTGTAATCTCATCGAAGAGTTAGCTTTTGAAACACTAGTTAAAACGTTATTTCAACATATAAGGCATCTCGACCTTTTATACCTCTACTCGACCAAAGTATTCACGGCTCCTTCGAGAAATGTGAAATGGCAGATTCAATAACATCTTATTATCTTAATTAATCATTGGTTACAATAGCTGTCTAGCAAGTGGCCCTTCATATATCCAGACACATCTCAAGTAAGAATCGTCTATATCCAGATTTAACTTTGGTGATGAACTGCAGACAGACGGCAAATTAAACCCCGAATACATTTTGCACAACCTAATATGTATTAGGCAATTCCAATTTACTTGTAAATCAATTATTTTCATGCAGAGGTGTCTTGTGAAGAATATTTATAATCCTACTTAACAGTGACGATCACCCAACAGACACCAGTCCCTCATAGCTAATAGTCATCATTTATTCAGACGATTCCTAGTTAGTGTATTTTTATCCCCTTTTCACTATGACACACAACCAACAGACGTTAGATCGACCTTCCCCTATTGGCCCAGACAGGATTAAATGACATTCTCCAGGGAAGGAAAGCAATCATTCTGGATATACCGTATTTCCTCCAATAGGGGCCGAGCCTCAAATAGCAGATGGGGGGTAAAGGTACCTAAAGTTGATTAAGAGCCGGGCCTCCAATAAGGGTCGGGTCTCTTATAGGGGCCCTGTTTATATCGCTCACATCCTGCTTGATAAATATCCCATGCATGTTCCCAGACCATAAGAGAGTTAAACTGCCACGATAAATTCGGTTTAAGTCAAACGGCGAGGAATTTGTTTTATTCTAAGAGGTAATCAAAGGTTATCACGTGTATTGTCAAACCAAAAAATAAAATAAGAGCCGGGCCTCCAACAAGCACCAGGGGGTAGGAGCCCTTGCATGGTAATATTGGCCCGGGCCCCTATTAGAGGAAATACTTGACAACAGTAGCTAAGCTTAAAGAGCCATCAAGGATGTTGATGAACATATAGGAAAATTACGGAAGCATCCTAGTGCCACAGTGAGATTTTTTTTATCTCATAATTAGGAGATACTAACTCCTAATTAGGACATAAATAACTCCTAATTAGGAGATACTTACTCCTAATTAGAACTCAGTTATTTCCTAATTAGGAATTAAGTATGTCCTAATTAGGCGATAACTAAGTCCTAATTAGGAGATAACTTAGTCCTAATTAGGAAAAAGTATCTCCTAATTAGGTCATAGTATCGCCTAATTAGGAGATAAAAAAAATTCTCACTGTGGCACTAGGATGCTTCCGTAGAAATTTGCCAAAAATCTATCTCCGTGAAATATATACACTTAATTTTTCCCAAATTCTTTCGACCCCAAATAAGCCAAGAAATTGCACTAATTAGTAAAGGTATTTTCCAGTCTAAATATAGATCCAGTCTATTATATTCAAGCGCAAAGTATTGTGGTCTAACTCAGACACTGTATACAAAGACACGAAAGAATAACAAAGTTTATGAACAATGAAAGAAATTGAAATATATAATTTTTGGCGGTTATCTATTTACCATTTCATTTAACTATGTATTTGCTACAGAAATTGGAATAATTGTTTTACCCAACTAGGAATTTTGCTTGAACTTTATAATTAATGAGAGTAAAAAACAATTCATAATTTGCTGGCCTTATCTCAATAAAAAGTACATTAAACAGGCAATAATTTGTATATTCTCAGGGCATTTAGAAACATTGTTTATAAAGCAATCGTCACATTCAGTAATGTGTGACAAGGGTAACTTGCAAGAGAAGCATGTGCAGCGCGTGCAGCACATGGGTTGTTATGGCGACTTGCGCTTAAGACGAGTCTTCACGCTTCGGAAGCGTTTGCTTGTTGTGTAGTACGTTTTACGCAATAAAGGGGATTCTGTTTATATGACGTCAGATACCCTTAGCGCGCTACTTGAAGGTGTACTTCTCTTTGAAACCAAATTTCATTACATTGTCGTGAATTGAAAATTATTTATCACATGTCATGTTGTAGATAAAATATTTCTCTGGCGATTGACGTAATAAGTATATTTTCCAAAAAAATGTTTGTATTTGAAACACTAACATCCTTGAAGGCTCTTTAAAGGCGTTGGTTCATGAGACTGTAAACTTAATTACTGACGTGCTCAGTTAATCTTGGAAAGTTTTAGATAGCTTAATCTGATGCACATTCAACGAAAGGAGTAGTATTCACAGACTTATAATCTATTCCTCTCATCAAAACTATGGAATGGATCTGGAACATTTATATCTGGATATAATATGGAGTTTCCTCCGAAAGGCGAAATGGAATTCGATAAATGCTGAATTCTAAATAAACTAAAATGCTCCAGAGACGATGATTATTATTTCCTGACAACAATTGTTTCAAAGGCGTCGGTTCAATGGTTCGTTTTTACTGCGCCAAAGTGGATAAATTGGTGATAATAGTTTGTTTGTGTACAAAGTCTATATTGTTGGCATTAGATTAATATCAATTAATATATTAATTAATGAATATTAATATTTTTATCACGCATCAACGTTTATAATTCATTATAAAAATAATGGCAGGAATCTGGCGGAAAGTATTGTTTAAGATTTAGTTAATAAATCCTGGCTTTCTTTGTAAGTCGAGTCTGAATTTGAACCTTGCATGCTTGAAAGGCAGTCAGATGTGATCTTCTTAGGGAGAGTTCTCTAATAGTTGACCAGGAGTAATGTGCAAGAGATTTCGATGTGGATGAATAAATGCACAGGGGCTTGTATTGTCGAAATATTGTCGATGTTTCGAAACACACTTGAGATTATCTGGGCTTTGCAACTGGGTCACTATTAGCTGACAGGATATTATAAAGTATTTTATAATAATTTTTTCAAGCAAATATTTTATCATTTTGGTGGGCTAGGCAAATGGCTCACATGAGCAATGTGCTAATATTTTTGGCTTTGAAAAATCATATCCTTGTTATTATCCGTTCGATTTTTACGTTTGATGGCTTGTTTTACAGATAAATGTATTGGCTTTGCCGTGGTATATAACATTGAATGATAATATGATGACAACATTCTGAAATATAATTTCAAACGGACATTGGGTGTTGACCCCGTTACATCCCTTGATTTTTTTTATAGTATATGGGGCTGGATCGTCGACTTCATATTCGTTGTAATCGCTAGTTTCGACAATACAAGCCCCTGTGAATAAATGCATGTGTTAATATAGGTTATTTTTTATATAATGAGGATAAGCTGATCGATAAGACGTTGGTTTTCTGAAAACTCAACTACTAACACGTTCAGTCACGAGTTTAGAGTTTCAAACAAATTAATCCCATGCTCAACAAACTAGGTCGTCAAAGACTGACACACCATACCGATCATTCGCATAATGGAAAGGATTCACAGTGAATTCAAAGAGCGAGCAACAGCTTGTGATGCCTGTCAAAAGAGAAAGTAGATAAGAAATGCTGTAGGCTCAATGCGTCTATGATATTAAATATCAGCAGTGTAGGGTCTCGATTTCACGCTCTGGCGATTTGAAGATAACTGTCTGTTGTATTTTAAGCAATGGATTGACTGGGAAGCTATCTTTATAATAATGCCATATAGTTCTTATAATGTAGAATTTATATTCGTCGGATACATAATACTAATTCGATAATTATAATGATGATTTGCAACAGTTATCCATGCTTTGAGTTTGAAGTGCAAGTTAAATAATTGACTGTAATGAAAGGTATTTGATAAAAAGGCCAAACTTGTTCTGTGGTGCCCTTTGTTACGAAAAAGTATTATTCAAACTCCGCAACAAATGGCTAAATAAACTTCATATGGTTCTATTTAATCGATTGAACCACACTTAACCAAATATAATATAATATAATATAAATATAATATAATATAATATAATATAATATAATATAATATAATATAATATAATATAATATAATATAATATAATATAATATATTATCAACAATAGCTGTTGGTGGTATGGTCTTTCCACTAGGATGTTAAATTTCGTTTGCCAATGTTTGATGATTTACGGAAACTCTTGACACCTGCAATAACCAGTTTTACCGATTTCTCCTGCAAGATTGATCTCAATGCCTAGGGCTAAAAGACTATAAGCAACGGAAAATCTTTTTCATTTTTGTGTATTTTTTGTGGAAACAAAATTCGAGAGGATACCTCCGTTTACACAAATATGCTACTAATAAATGATTACACAAGGTCACATTAAGAGATATTAATAAAGGTAATATGTTGATGAATTCATATCTAACAAATTGATAAAAACAAGCGCAAATTTGTTGAAAAAATAAAAACAATGAGAACTGCAGCCATTCACTGGTGCTGCAAGTGGCGAAAAGTTCGCTACGGCATAACATCAACTTGTTTATTAGTTTTGTGTTACTATGTGAACATTCTATCAGTGTATATACTTCATTATTAAAAAGTTGTAAAGTGATGTGCAATATAGCGTGTTTTCATTTCACGTAATGCAAAACATCCAAGATGGCGGATTTTGTCGACAGAACGGTCCCTTGTTAAGGTCTCGTTATACAGTTGTTTTCCCCATAGACTCCAATGTTAAACGGCCAACCTTGTTCGGCCTGTCAATTATTTGGCATCACACTACTAATAATAGCTTGACAATTATTTTCCTGACCAAAAGATAAGTGAAATATTACAGCTTCACCTTGTTGTTTGCGAGCTACAACCGATTGAAATCTTACCTCATGAAATTCACACATGAAAAAACATTGCTATCTTGGACCTAGAAGTGACCGAACAGCATATGTATTGATAACATAAATGTGTAAACAGGAATGTCCCCTCGAATTTTGTTTCGACAAAAATTACTGATATAACTCGCACTTTATTTCGGAAAAAGGGTTCATTTCAACTTAAAAGACATAACTAAATCAAACCTTGTGAATCTGTAAACAGAAATGAAACAAAAATATGTAACAGTAGATTCGCCGGTTAATCAAAGTTCGGTTTATCAAATCGTATCCAACAGCACGAATTTTTGTATTTTGACCTGCATCCATGATTTTTAAAAACGCTTCGCAACGATTTTAAAGGCTTTCTAAGAATCCAGTTACCTAGAACTATTGAAACATACAACTCACGGCCGTGATAGACATAATTCACGTGCATCTCGTGCTGTATGGATATTGGCGCAACAAAAACACGGGAAAATCGTGCTTCAAGTGCAACGCAGCGACATACCAGTCCTGATCCACTTTTTTATTGGTTCTGAAATGGAAATTTTGTTTTAGATTTTCTACCTTCGTGCTTTAAATTTAGGATATAAAAAGTTTCAAAAGTTTACCCATTAGAAAATAGGAGAAAGCATTGTTACGGGTAATTCCCTTGTTGGGATCGACTTGGGATAAACATCTTAGGTCAGAAGTAGTGAAACATGTCTTGGAAACGACCATGGGATAGTTAAAAAAAAACCCACTAAATACATCACTGAAACATAATCATGAAATGGAAAACTTGGCTGGAGTCCAATTGTACAAATATTAAATGATTAGAGAATTATAGCTGTTTATCAAGACTTTAAACTGAAAATACATATATTTTTAAGACTCTTGCAGACACAGATTCTTGCTGAATTTTAAAAGAAAAATTTAATGATTAGAAAGTTTGAAATAGTTGCTGATGATTTATTGCAAACAGATTTAATGTGAAATAACACAATTCACCATATATCCATCAAGATAGACATGTTATAGCAGGTCAAAGTTTCATTTTCTAAAAAATCATTACATGCTATAATTTAAAATTATTAAAGATTAAATCATAAAATTGTATTTGGCTTTGATAGATTCAAAATACCTTATTTATTCATCTTATTCAACATGACAAATACCAAATAAATATATTGCCAAATGAGTGATAATGACGTTTTTTCAAAGCAAATCAATCAAAGGTCGTACACACTTTCAGAATCTTCCATTTTCATGTTTGTGAGACTGAATACCAGTCACGTGACATTGTTCAGTCCAATCGGATGGAAGCATAGGACTTTCAAAATCTGAATTTATTCAAAGTTAATGTTTTACGAGATGCCTGGTAAAATACACAATTGCAGTATGTAAAAGCTTTTATGATTGCTTTCCTATCTTCAAACAATTACCTTATTAATGTGTGAATATTTTGAAGGTTAGTGGATATCAAGCCAGAAATTTGTACGAAAATATATTTTAATGGTCTTAGTTAAGCCTACATACTTTCTTAAAGGAGCTGTATCACATTTTTTGCATATTTTGTTTTTCTCAAATTTGCTATTTACTATTAAAATTTACACATTATATTGTTATGTTACAGGGTAAATTATCTCATTAGACCCAATAATCCGTATCCTTAGAAAACTGTTATCCGTATTGGACGAAAATGGTGTGACTGTAAAGCGACAGTGGTGTGGAACTCTTTTATGTAGGAGCAAGATTTATTCGTCTCATGAGAATTTGAGAGTTCAGACATCAAGACGGTTAACCATTCTATCATGGTGCTATATTAAAAATCTACTCTGAAGTTTTAGGTATCGCTACATCAGTCAGATCGCTAGAACTACCTTCGAACGGCCATTTTAATGTGAACACCTTAAAATGGCCACTATAAGGGAAAGGACTCGTGTGGCGTAAACGAACAATGTACATTCGTTTTAGACCCCTTTTATTGTTTCTTGAGTATTATTTTGCCATTGGTAACACTTATTCACCTTTTCGTGACATCACTTTATTTCAGTAAGAAAAATGTGTTTCAGCGCCTTTAACTAAGACAATCAAGGACAACAAATGTCATCAACAGCATTATGAAAGGAATACTGTGAGGCTGACTTTTGCTTAGGCTATATGCGACATTTCCTTAAAGGCTTTCCTCCTTATTAGAAGAAATAACAACTGTCATAAATAACAAGCAAATACAAAGCAAGATGAGGGTCATAGTGACTTTGACTTATCTACATCATCAAAGAGATCTGTCTTGCATCTGGAGACCGCATTCTCACTGGCGTGTGTATGAACATATCAATGTCAAAAGTGAGCTCACGTTGGTTGCTTTCCATGTTAAAGCTATTACAGGATGAACGCCTGCAACACCATTTATAGATATGCAGTAGAGTGAAACCCGAGGCGTGTTCAGAACCACGAGTACTCGTGAGTATTCGAGAGTACCCGCTTCTGAACGACAAGAAGTTCACGCGTATTCGCGCATACACGCGTGTACACTTTGGAGCAGTCTCGCCAAGCGAGTATTTTCGATCCAAAATGGAGTCGCGTGTCACAAAATTTGATAACCTCATCTTAGTCGGTTGCAATGTGCAAGGCAGCTTTGATTTTCCTAAATGGTGATAATATTCTGATATCATCTTGGGAAGCACGCGCGACCTCAGTTTCCGTTCAGCAGCCATTCGCGCGTAACCTCCATGTCAGTACAGGACCGTGTTCAAGAGAGGTGTCAAAGTAATCGCTCAATTAGCGATTACTTTTTCAACCTCTCTTGGACGCGATTGCTCAGTGTAGCGCTACGTAGCAAAGCGAGTGAACTTTGAGGTTTTGCACCGTATTGTTCAGGATAGAATGAGAGCTACTTGAGCGCTACATTGATCAATCAATGAGTGATCATAAGCGCTCGCTGTTAAGGAACGGGGCCCAGATGTAGTCAACTTCCCAATGCAAAGCATAACCCTTGCTAGTCTCCATTACCGGCTGATTTAGGCCTTGCAGTATTTCCTTAAGAAATCTGTGTTTAGAAATCCAGCCCCGCTATGCATTTCCAGTGCAGCGATTCACTGCCTCGACACAAGAAAGCGAGGGAAATACCGCAAGGGTTAAATCAGCCAGTAATGCAGACTGGCAAGAGTTATGCCTTGCGTTTGGATGTTGAGATGTAGTGATCTTAATTGGACGTGGTTTTCTTAAACGTTATTGATTCAAATCACACGTTTTCCACTGTCAGTGGACCGTCATATCAATTATTGTTTCGGCATATCTTGGACACCACCATTACTTATATTTTAGAAAATACTTTAATTATACATCTAAAATTGTCAGTAGTCGTTTCTTTTCCCGGTAGTGTAAAATGAAATACCATCATATCATGCCAGATACCCATTTAATTTCGTGGACAAAAGGACTGTTGCAGGACTGAAGGACTGTTACCAAATTTTTAATAACAAGTATCTCAGTTTGAGTTTAACCGTATGGAGTGAGTAAGATCCTACCAAGTACCAACTCTCAGATATACTAAAGCATGTGGTGAGTCATCCATCCAACGACCAACCACGCCCGTCGTTGCTGAGCTTCATCTGATGACGATAAATTGCTCTAAGCACAATACACCATTTCCGGAGCAGACGGTCGTTGCACAAAACAACCTGAACATTAAGGTTGACCTAAGTGCCATCTTCTAACAATTGCAATGCACCAAAGCAATCTTAGCTTAAGTTTACCTTAGAGTCTTGTGCAACGGAACCCAGGGCCGGAAATCCTTTAAATTTTTAATATGTTTTTGACACTGATTCTTACGGTGGGAGTCATACCTTTTGATATTTCCTTTAAAAGATAGTGTTTGTATTATCAAAGAAGATGTTAGTCATACCATTAAGACATCTGTATGATCAAAGAGATACTTCTGGCATCTGAAGACAATCATCTCTCTGGTGTCCTGCTAACATTTACAAGTCTCATTAACGTGACAAACAAAATCAAACAAACTTTAGTTTATATTTCAGCGTTCTTCCTCAAAGTTCTTTTCTCAGAGAACCTGTTGGTTTCAATTAGAGATTGTAATTCCGTACACAGATTAAATACAAAAGTCGTATTGCATGATATATCCGAGTGTCTAATAATAATAATATAAGTCTTCTTGTATTGCGCCGGTAATCCAATCAGCTAGTGGTTGCTCTAGGCGCTACATTACATTACGTTACATTACGTAGAGGGTAATGTCCGAGTAACTCTCCATTCCTTAAAAATAATGGAGCCGAGGCCCCGGAGGGGCCGAGGCCCATTATTTTTAAGGAATGGAGAGTTACGAGGCTATTACCCTACTTAAATTACACTCAGCATATTGCTCTTTTATCAAAATTGCTTTAAAAAGTTTAAGAAATTAAATTTCTACTTCAAAAATATGATGTGATGTGTAACTATCCATTACTGAAAAATAATGGAGTGAAAGAACAATAGGATGACGTCACAAGTGTGATTTAAATGTACGGAGCTCATGATATTTTCGGAAGAGGAATGTCTTAATCTGGCTTTGAAAGGTAGTGAGGGTAGAACAGTTCTTTATAGGGAGTGGCAAACAGTTCCAGGTTGTGGCAGCAATGTATGCAAATCGTCTACATCCAGTTTAATTTACTAGGTAAAAGGCCACACATCTAATATAACAGAAACATCGCGGTCAGTCTTTCTGGTTGACCACATCAGATATACCGGTCTAATGACAGCATCTGGAAGAGACAATACCTTATTGTGTCAACACTCACGTTGTTAATATTGACTAGAATGAAGGCGTAATGGACATTATGGCTTGAGATATATTCGCCACATGCATTAACAACAGATCGATGGGGTAGTAAATTGTCGTTATCAAAGTCAATACATTAATCATATTAATTGTTTCCGACTAGTGAAACCTAGTGAATTAGAAAATTATTTTATTGTTACAATTTATCTTTGTCAATGTTGAAACATTTATATATTACAAGTTTATTTACCAAACATGTTACAATTAAAATGCGCCACAGTGAATAGTTGAATAAAATCACCATCTGTGTATCGAACGTGTACAGTAATTTTCAGTGTTTATCAAATAAATTTAGATAGACTTTTCAATATTATGTCATTACAGTCGATGTCGATCTAAATTTAGATTGGATTCATGCATACACATTTCGTCTAACCAGATTATATTGAAACGGTTTTTGTTAAGTATTGAATATTTTAACATTTATTTCAGATATCCCACATTCTTTTTTCTGCATTTTCTACCATTTTAATCAAACACTTGTAAGTCAAAGAGTTCTCCATATATTTGTTTATATTTGATCATCTTTTAAGATATTATTTAAATTCTATCCAATGATTTATATTTGCCCATCGTTTTTTTATATCTTGG
The DNA here is from genome assembly GCA_936450465.1 of Gibbula magus. Taxonomy (NCBI): domain Eukaryota; kingdom Metazoa; phylum Mollusca; class Gastropoda; order Trochida; family Trochidae; genus Gibbula; species Gibbula magus. The sequence continues at coordinate 61,392,331 of OW388294.1, forward strand.
TCGAAAATTTATATTCTATTCAATGGTTTATATTTCCCAATCGTTTTTTACATCTTGGTCAAGGCTTTATATTCCATCTACAAGTCTATGTTGCTCCATCGTTTTATACATCTTTGTCGAGGAAGAATGTTCTATCCAATACTTTACATTGTTAAATTTGTTTACATATCGGTAAAGAATTTATACTTCATCCAATAGTTTATATTGCCCCATGGTTTTAAACATTTTATTCGATTATTTAACGTTTATCCCACATCTTTGACGTATCACATGTTCTTCAACTTTTTCAACACCTTTTAAAAATTGACACAGTTTAAAGGGACAGTAACACGTGTTTTTCGCTCAAATGGGTTGATGAAATGTATTTGAAAAATAATGTCACTAATAGTAAAACACCATTCTCTCTTCGTAAAATCAAGTTAAAAAATTAGTGTACATGGTTCGGTAAAGCCATGGGAATCGTTTTTGTAATTCGAAATAATAAATTGTGTTCACAATCAAATTGCCGCCCTGCAATTTTTGCTTTATACGCAACACCTTTATTACCACTACGGATAACTGGTTTGTGTAGTAAGATGGTTTACCCTCTAAAGTAAATATAAATGACATAAACTATCATTATAAATGGCAAATTTGCTATTGATTTTTTATAGCACTACCAAGTCCACGTGCAGCACGCTGCTACTACGCTGGCACAGAAAAGTGACGAAATGCAGCAAAGCTTAAATTACCCAATGATAGAAACTAGCGCAAACTATGCCTTCTGGGGAAGTTGTTTGTCAGCTCTAACTTGATTAATTCTGTTACGGAACCGATCTTAATGGCATCGGAATATTGAACTAAACTGCCAGGCAAAAGAAAGTACTCACTTCTGTTGATTTTATCATATGTATTATTTTCAACTGCTAATGCCGCAAATTTTCGATATCATAATGCAAAACTGAGAAGTACAGATGTTTAGTCAACGGTCAAAGAATACTTCTCCATGTTTTTTTTGTTAAATTTAAAAAACAACAACGAAATTTTAAAGGGGCAGTTGCACGTTTTTTCGCTGAAATAAGTTGATGAAATGTATTTGGAAAATAATGTCCCCAATAGTAAATTAACACCCCTCTGTCTTCCGAAAATCAAGTTAAAAATGAATGTACGTGGTTCCGTAAAGCTATGGGAATCATTTTTGTCATTCAAAGTAATAAAATGTGTTCACAATAAAATGGCCGCCATGCAATTTTTGCTTTATACGCATCACTGTTACTGTCACTACAGATAATTGGTTTATGTAATAATATGTTTTACACTCTAAAGTAAATATAAATGACACAAACTATCGTTATAATAGGGAAATTTGAAAAAATAAAATTGGCAAAAACATGCTACTGCCCTTTTCAATTTAAAATTTCTGAAAAAGTTGTTTTGATATATACACAACTGTTTATCGACATATAAGACACATTCTATGTGAAAGTTAATAAAGTTGCCTGATTCTGTACACATTTACAACACTTTAAACATGGTAGGGGTCATGTGTATGTAAATTATATTTCTTACCCCTGTCTTCATTAAACAAAGATATTTTAAGATTTTAGATTTTAAATTTCTGCAAAAAATATGTTGATGATATGTTCATCAACATGTAATGTTGCTGTGATTTCCATTCTTACCACTGTCTTCATTAAGCCAATATAGTTTAACTAAAATTTAACCACAGTTACCAATTAACTCGTTCAGACTACTGTAGATAAGTATTGTTGTATCGTCCCGACTCCCATAGTTAAATGCATCTGATTTCTTATAAATATTGAATTAATCGAAACTGAGGTGAGTACTTTCTTTTGCCCGGTAGTTTATTAACGAAATCTTTAATACAACAACCACTATGACTGTTTGCTACATGTTATATGATCTTAAAAATATACAACTGATTTCTACTGACTTACAGTTTTAAAATGAAACAGCGAGAAAACATATATTATTCTATAAGGTCTATAAGGCTGCATAAAACATGTTTTTCGGGCAATTTGTTTTCAAAAGTGACGAGGGTTGTATGACTTTCTGTTTAAAGAAATAATGACGAGAGACGAGTAGCTTGAAAGTGGTTCAATTGTACAAAACGGAAGCTCATACGTTCCAATGTTTTTGATGGACAAGTGTATTTGCGGGTTTAACAAAAAAGATGCGACAAATACAAAGGCTTTTTTTAAAATAAAAATAACAAAACTGTCACAAATATAAGTAATGCGCCGATGTCTGAGAAACATTTACTTTTTGTATTTAGCCTACTAATTTTCCAGAAGAGTAAACAAAGCTTTTTAACAAACAAAAATGATTAAAATTATTCCTTTCTACATATACATTGTAAATAGCCGAAGCTGTAAAATTTGGCAAAATAAACATTTGTATACCAACAATAAATCTCACATGACACACATACTTTAAAGGTACATCCATTGTGTTGTTATGGGTCACATTTGCCAAATGTTACAAATGATGTTAATCTTTCGAGAGGTACTGACTGTTGCCGAAAATTGGCATTTTGATGATAGTCGACTCAGTAAACCAACGATATAAAGGTAAAAGTGTCGATTTCTGATCGAAAACCGGACAATGTACCACGTGTGGCGCGCGCCAATTAGTCAAACGTAATTTTGGAAACGTCTTTACACCGGACAAACATACAACTTTAGCTGGATAATGTTTAATAGGTCTTATAACTACCATGCATGTAAAGTGCAGGTGTAGTTTCGGTTTGTGTACGTATAATGACGTTGCTTAATTTTAATTAGAAACTAGTAATTATGATATATTTGTCGATTGGAGATGAATATACAAGTTGAGTGAACTTATCTTAACTGAAATCAGCACATATATCGAATGCTGACACGTATTTCAGCCAAATACATTTTATGATACACAATGGATGTATCTTTAACGATGCAAACCTTTTACCCAACATCAGTGACATACAAATCTGTGTCATCTGCATATGAATAGATAATGAATCAGACAATATATACAATCAATATAGCAAATCGTCGCATTTGATAAATGAAGTGCAGTGACAGGGCTTGCTCTATTTTGAATGATACTCTGTCACAACGGTATGTTCACGGCCTAGATGGCGCTGGGATATTAGCGAGTCTCGCTGGCCGATCGATTAATTCCAAGCAGACCCTACCAGTTGCTCTCCGGGTTTCTTTTGACCACTGTTGTTTAATCGTGGGCTCGAATGCAAGCGTGGATCTACTCTGTGGAAACTTTTGTGTTGTGATTGTTTCAAATTCCTGAATTTCCTGGCTAGCTTTCGCAAACCAGAATCGTCTGAGAATTTTGGCTCGCCTGGTTCCAGAGTTTTGGTTCTGAAAGTGACATGACAGGTTTCACTTGATTCTGTGAGCGTGTACATGACGGGAGTTCGGTGTTAAGTAAGCAAGTGGCTGGTATATGTCTTTGGATGAGCCAATTTGGATCTTCTGGATTTCCATCTCTTGTCCAAAGTGGTTCCCTGCAAGATAATCTCACTGTGGATAACAATTGGTGAGTACATTCATGTTCCTGTTTGAACTGAAATATACTCTTGTTTCTTTCATGGGCAGATTTACTATTTGTTGTGGAATTACGTGTTTAAAGGTGCATCCTATCTTTATTATGCAAATACTTTCAAAATCTATACTTATGTGTTATTACAAGATCGTTTTCAGGTTTCATGTCCCTAATGATTAAAAATGCTCATCTGTGTCTTTAATTTACTGATTAAGGATATTGGTAATTTTTTTCATAATAAACATTACCTGCATAGTATACACATATTTACTAATTGTAAAAAACATATAATAATTATTACCTACATTGTGTTCTTATACTTACAAATTGTAAAACATGTATATAAGGACTATTTAAGTTCTATCACCTACAAAGTGCATGTATACTTACATTAATTGTAAAACGTGTATATAAAGACTATCTGTGTTACAAAAGCTACATAGTGTACATAAAACATAAACCTACTAACTGTAAAAACATATGTAAAAAAGAGATCTTTCTGTTTTATACAAACTTGTCCTTCAAGCATGATATCCAGTTATTATTTGATATATTGGTATTTGAATCCAGATACATGCACCATGGGTAATGCATGCAACAATTTAAATATCTCATCTGTTTAATGAACAGCAATGATTGATGGAAAATATTTTTGGATTATTATAAGAACCCATGACTATAATTATATGAATATCTATAAACTTACCGGGGAGCAGCTCCCCAGATTCTACATGTGTAAAGTCTCCCAGAATCTCCCAGAATCTCCCAGAAGCTCCCAGAATCTACCCGCTCTTCCCAGAATCTACCCGCTCTTCCAAGAAATCTTACACCTGTATGTGGTTGAAATGCTTTTAGGATCTATACCCAGAATCATTTTCAAAGGATGAAAATAGAAAAGAAAAATAGCTCATCCATTTCATAAACAGCATAGATTGATAGAGAATAGGTTCTCACTATTATTAATAACCCTGTAATCATCATATGCATATTTTATGGATACTTGAATGAATGAAACTCAATTTTCAGAGATTGAAGACAAATACCTCATCAACTTTCTGAACAGCAAGGATTAATAGAAAGAATATGGCAAAATTTATTTTTCAGAAACCATTCTTCTAATTATATGAATGTTTATATCTTAATGAGATAAGAATCCAAACCATATTTTCAGTAAGTCAAGACACAAACCTCATCAACTTGAATTGATAGAGAAAAAGTTGGCTGCTGTGATTAATAACCATGTTATCATACAAATATTTAGACTTCTTGGATTAAAATTCCTGAAGGATTTTAATCCAGAATCATGTTCAAGGGATAAGACAAAACATTATCCACCTACTTGAAATAAAATTTATAAAAAAGGAAAATATTTAATAAAAAATTACAAAAACCATTTAGAAGCAGAACAGAATTAGCCATTTTGAGATGGTAAGAATATTGTCATGCTTTCTGAGGAACCCTTGAAATAAGCATGTCTTTGGTATTTATTGTCAGTGAGAATACTTGTTAAAGCACAAGAAAATCTTTACTAGCAATCCAAAACAAGGATAATTCATTCTCAACAGAAATTGGATTTGTGGAAAAAGCAAATGTCTTTGAATAGAATTGGCATTTGTTGAAAGCCTGATCAGGTCTTAAAAGAAGATTACGAGGCCTAGTTAGCAGAAGTATCTGCCAAACAAGAGGTTTGAATTCTATTGAATTGTAGAGCGTGCAAAGATATTTGCATTTCTTAATCATTTGAGTGTTTGAGGTAAGGAGATGTTTTATTTCCATACTTTTAAATTTGTTTTTAATGGTTATTTGCTAAATTAAAGAAATATCTTTTCAACACAAGATTGAATTCTATTGTTATGGATGTTCACTTACATTACCCTTGAATAGGTAGATTATTTTGATGTCTTAATCCTTTAAAGAGTATTCATTTAGGCTCATATAAACTGAATATATTTGATATCACCAGATTGTAATTCAAATTTATATGTTCCAGATATTCTCACATTTAATATCTGCAAATTTAAAACTAACAGTGCAATTAATGCCAAAATAAAAATAATTTCCATACGTTACAATTCATATAACAACATAATTTCAGTAAAAAATTACACATGATTGAATATAAATGTCAAATTTATGTAGTATTTGATCAATTTCCAAAACCACCCATAAAGACAGGGATATTGATCAATATCAGTTTCTTTCAACGTACCGTCTAACTATTATTCAAAACTTCAAGATTATCATCTTGCAATTGAATAGAATCAATTCAATCTTCTCTATGTATCTGTTATCAGTATTGAAACTTATAAACAATTATCTTGAATATATTCAATTCAATCTTCTATATGTACCGGTAACTAACTAAACTCATGTGCAAAAGAAACGTCCTCATACAAAAAACAAGATATTTCAATCGACGGGCGATAAATGCGATTGAAACAGCGTTACATCATGTCTTCAGAACCCAACAATACTAAATATGAATTTTCAAAACATAATCTATTCATAACTCTGAGAAACAAAAGTTTTGAGAAATGGTCGTTCAGGAATCTCCTTAACTAGACAAGATAGAAGCCTCAAAGAGCCAGTTTTGGCTTGTTTTGTGACGTCCTACAGTAATGACACGTCAACAAATTTAAATCAAAGAAGGTTTTTTATGTCGAAAATTTTTAAATACCAAATATTGTGGGCCAAAAACATCTTTAAAAAACAATTTTAGCACCCCATGTCTATTTGAACAGATGTAAAAATAAAAATTGCATACTCTGATGTATGAAATTGTGAATACTTCTTTACAAAACATGTGGCTACCAAATACATTCAAAAGCTACTTTCTCCAACATCAATATTTCATTTTATACTGTTTTCAAAATGTGGGGACGTTTCTTTTGCACGTGAGTTTATTATCAGTATTCAAACTTAAACAATCCTCTGGTATGGAATCAATTAACTTTTCTCCGTTGCAGTCTGATTAAAATCGACCGTGTTCCGAGGAATAAAATTTGCAAAATTATGCATCTACCGGGATAAGAACAGGTTCTGTAGATTCCTCTCCACAAGGTCTGAAAACACCCCTTATAGGCGCATGTTCCGAACAAGTTTAGCACAGCCAAAGCCCAGTCAAATAGCTGACCAATCACAACGCAGTATTTAAACGGTCACTGTTTTGAAAGCATTCAGAACAGACCAAACGATAGCTGTTTGGAGTTATCTGTCCCTAGCTTCTCGCACCGAAAGTATTTGTTGGGCGTCTTTTGATTGGCTACCTGAATTGTGCTCGAACACGCGAGTCTACGGACTGTTATCAGACAGTTTGGCGTGGAACCTAAGACCGATATGAGTTCGTATCCCGGTAGATGCAATATTTTGCAATTTTTATTCCACGGAAAACCGTAGATTTTAATCAGACTGTCTCTGTTGTAACTTATAGGAATGGGCAATATCACTGGAAGATTGGTTCAAACTGGTACAGACTGTGCAATGATTGGTCATTTAGCAATATATCGCACCAAACAATTTTAAGTGAAATATCTAAGTATCATGAGTACATAATGTTATAAAGTAAAGTTGTGTGTTGTTGATGTATGAAGATACTTTTGATGTACATTACATGTGACAGTAAACTGTTTTGGTATCTATACTTCATCAAAAGTTTTATTTTCAAATTGAAGGGGTGCATTAAAAAGGAACACAAGTTCAGTGTATATCAGCACCCAAAGTGTATTTGAACTGACATAAAAATAAAAGTATCAGTGATGGTATGAAATTGTGAGTACTTCCTCACTGAACATGTGTCTATCAAATATATTCAAAATCTACTTTCTTTGACAGCAGTTTTCGTTTTATACTCTCTTTAAAATGTAGGAACGTTTCTTTTGCACATGATATATTAACAGTATTCAAGCATCAGCTGAAACAATCTAGGCAATTATTTGGAATAGAAACAACTCAATCTTCTATAAGATAAAACAATGTTAGAAGATTATTGATCAGATTCTTCCTGGTCTCCAATTAAAGCTGTTCTTTGATTTAAAACATTGTTTCTATACCAGTGAAAGATTTTTTTTATTGAATTAGACTTTCCTAATGTGCCATGATTTGAGTGATGAAAGGAAGTGTTGTTAGTGAGTTATAACATCCTAGATCAAAATTGCAGTATTGGCTTACATATATGTGTGTCTAAATATAAAAAATAGAGCCATGGGCTCTGAAGCTCATCAGGGTTTTAAGATTTACTATCTAAAGTTGAATATTTAAGTTATTTGAGTTATTGTTTACAAGCAAAAGATAGGTTCTTAGATCATAACCACTGTGACCCCATTTGGGGTCACGGGGTCACGAAATTTACTATTTAGAATCCCCATTGGCCAAGGAGTCTGCACACAACTTTTCAGCTCTCTAGACCTTTTGGAACTGAAGAAGAAGATGAAAATAGGTTTTTAAGGATGTGACCCCAGTGACCCCATTTGTTGTCCTGGGGTCACGAAATCTACAATTTAGAATCCCCATTGGCTAAGGAGTCTGCACATAATTTGTCAGCTCTCTAGACCTTTTGGAACTGGAAAAGAAGATGAAAATAGGTTTTTAGGGATGTGACCCTGGTGACCCCATTTGGGGTCACAGAGTCACGAAATCTACAATTTAGAATCCCCATTGGCCAAGGAGTCTGCACACAACTTTTCAGCTCTCTAGACCTTTTGGAGATGGAGAAGAAGATGAAAATAGGTTTTTAAGGATGTGACCCCTGTGACCCCATTTGGGGTCTCGGGGTCACAAAATCTACAATTTAGAATCCCCATTGGCCAAGGAGTCTGCACACAAATTTTCAGCTCTCTAGACCTTTTGGAACTGAAGAAGAAGATGAAAATAGGTTTTTAAGGATGTGACCCCTGTGACCCCATTTGGGGTCATTGGGTCACAAAATCTACAATTTAGAATCCCCATTGGCCAAGGAGTCTGCACATAAAATTTCAGCTCTGTGGAGTCATTGGTTCTGGAGAAGAAGTCGAAAAAGCAAAAAGTTTACGGATGGACGGATGGACGGATGGACGGATGGACGGATGGACGGACGGACGGACGCCGGACACCATGCCATGCCATAAGCCCATCGGGCCTTTCAGGCCTGATGAGCTAAAAATTAAAAAACTTTTCGGGCATCTGCACATCACTTTTCGTGACACCTTTTCATTGTCATATAAAAAAAATAAAGAGAGAATATTCCACAACATATTTACAAAAGCCTAAAATCCATTTGTCTACCAAATATAAGGGTCTGCAGAAACGGATGTGCTTCGTTTTTTTTTTACTCCTACCACTTCCTATGTACATCTCTTTCGTCATTATTTTTTCCAACCTTTGAAAAAATGTGCCAGAGAAGGATTGAACTTTTAGCAGCCATATAGAACTGAAAACCCCAAAAAAACAAAAATTCTTGATCTAATGTGATATTTTGGACTTTTTCCACAGACATGATATTTTTTGTCTTGACTTTTTATATCCATCCATATGTCAGCTGTGATCATTTCAAGAATGTCATCGGAAACATGATGTTGCATTTTGTTCATGATGTTAGTCACACAATGGGTACGATTCTATCAGAGATTTTGTGAGAAAGCAAGACAGAATCTATTTACTGGATCCATGATCCTGTGTGACAATTCAACCTTTTTCTGAGACTTGAATGATTTGAAGTATTCTTTGCACTTACATTTAAATCAATCCAGAATGTCTGAGTTTGTTTTCAGAAGTTTTGTGGTAATGAAATGTTGCATCTAGGTATTTTTTAAAGACACATCATAGGTGACAATTCTTTCAGAGATTTTGTGAGGATTTCAGTCAAAATATCTCTAAATAGGATCCATTATCTAATGTGACGTTTTTCCACACACTTGGAATGAAATATGTATTGTTTGTTTTGTCATTTTATATCCATGAAGACCTACTGTATTTTATTCCAGAATGTTTGTGGTAATAAAATGTTGTATCTAAGGCTTGATAAAGAATACATGTGACAATTCTTTCAGAGATTTTGTGAGAACTTCAGAAAAAAATCCTTGGATCCTTGATCGAATGTGATGTGATAGACTTAACCCAGACTTGAAAAAGACCTAAAATATTCTTTGCATTGTTATTTTATATACATCCAGAATTGCGACATTGGTGTACAGAATGTCATCGGAAACGAAATGTTGAATTTCAGTCTTTTTTTGCTTATAGTCACTCAGTGGCTTACAGTTATGAGAATTTTATGACAAAGGGACACTTCAACCTTTTTCTCAGACTAAAATGATTTAAAGTATTCTTTGCTCTGACATTTAATATCCATCTGTAACTACTTTGTTTGTTTTCAGAACATTGGTTCTAATGAAATATTGTATCTAGGTCTTTATTAAGACACACTCTAGGTGACATATCTCTCACAGATTGTGTGAGAACTTCCACAAAAAATCCTATGCAAGATCCTTGATCTAATGTGACATTGTGACCTTTTTCTGAGACTAAATTTAAAGTGTTCTTCGCACTAATTTGTTATATCCATCCATTTCAGAATGTTTGTGGTATCAGAGTTTAAGCTAAATCTTGATAAAAAATATATGTGGCAATTCTTTTAGAGATTTTGTGAGAACTTCAGAAAAAAAATCCCGAAAGAGGATCCATGATCCAATGTGACATTTCAACCATTTTTTGAGACTTGAATGATTTAAAGTATCCTTTGCACTGACATTTTAAATAAATCTAGATCTACATTGGTTTCCAGAATGTCATTGGAAACATAATGTTGCATTTCACTTTTATATGCTTTTAGTCACCCAGTTGGTGACAATTCTATGAGAATTTTATGAGAAAGTGACATTTCAACCTTTGTCTCACACTTGAATGATGTAAAGTATTCTTTGCACTGACATTTTAAATAAATCTAGATCTACATTTGTTTCCAGAATGTCATTGGAAACGTAATGTTGCATTTTGCTCTTTTATGCTTTTAGTCACCCAGTGGGTGACAATTCTATTAGAATTTTGACATTTCAACCTTTGTCTGAGACTTGAATGATGTAAAGTATTCTTTGCTCTGACATTTCACATCCATCTGGAACTATTTTGTTGTTTTCCATAAAGTTAATGGTTATGAAAAATTCAATCTAGGTCTTTTCATGTTATGCAATTTGGATATTGTATGTTCTGAGTATTTTGGATGACAATTTCTTTCTGAGGATTTTGCTAGAAGAAAAAAAATAAGTTTATATCTAGACCTTTTTCTCCAACTAAAATGATATGAAGAATTCTTTGATGTGACATTTACTATCCATCACTGGGAGTGCTTAATTTCCTGAAAACCAATATGACTTGAATGTTGCATTTACCTCATTTTAAGTTTTTATTCACACTGTGGATGACAATTCTTACTGAGATTTTGCGAGAACTTGAGAAAACACTGCATGAGATTAACACATTTTCCCAGACTTGAATCAATACAAAGTATTCATTGTCTTGACATTTTCTATCCATTTCAACTGCTTTAGTGACTTCCTGAAAGTCAATGGTACTTTAATGGTGCACTAAGACCATTCTGTGGTGTAAATCACACTGTTGGGAACAATTCTTGCTGAGAATTTTTACAGACTGGAGAAAAATTGATGTTCAGAACTTTATTCAGAGATGTGAATGTGAAAGTTATATTTTTGAGTTTCATCAGAACTGCTTTATTGCTGTCCAAAAGGCAATTATGATGAAAGTTGCAAATACTGGTAGGTTTTTAAGGATTTAAATCACAATGTTTATGTATTTTCTAAAAAGTTTTTGTGGGAAAAAACAATTGCTGTTTTTGCTCAGATTGGATTGAGTTAAAAACATTCTTCCTATTGCCATGCTATTTTCTTCCTCAGAACTGCTTCAAAGGTGTCCAGAAAGCCAAAATATTATTATCATAAGGATCGCAAAATAGTTTTTTTTATTTTTGGACCTTGAAGGAAAAGAATTCATTGATGTGATACTTAAAATTTGTGCAGTAATTCTACTTTTTTTTTTCAAGAAAATAAAAGGTAATGTAATTTTATATTGCTTTTGTACCTTTTTATGTTTTAAGTTTGATAAAGAAAATGCAGAGATTTTGTAACAACTAGAGAATAATCCATGGCATTAAATTTGATCTTTGATCTAGTTCTTGACTGAAATTATGGAAGCGCATTGCTGCCAGCAGTGAGAAAAAATTTACACAACGTCTAATTAGATGATAGTTTCATCTAATTAAAAGATACTTTTATCTAATTAGAGGATAGTTTAATCTAATTTGATGATAGTTTTATCTAATTAGAGGATAGTTTAATCTAATTAGATGATAGTTGCATCTAATTAGACGATAGTTTCATCTAATGAAGTATTTTTTTAAATGTCTAATTAGATGATAGTTTCATCTAATTAGATGATAGTTTCATCTAATTAGATGATAGATTCGTCTAATTAGATGATATTTTCGTCTAATTAGATCATACTTTCGTCTAATTAGATCATACTTTCGTCTAATTAGATCATACTTTCGTCTAAATAGATGATACTTTCGTCTAATTAGATTATACTTTCGTCTAAATAGATGATACTTTCGTCTAATTAGATGATAATTTCGTCCAATTAGATCATACTTTCGTTTAATTAGATCATACTTTCGTCTTAATACCAATTACATGTATGGTTGTGGCTACTATGACAACAGAGATAACTACATTAATGAGTGTGGCTGCTATGTCAACATAGATAACTACATGTATGGTTGTGGCTAATATGTCAACGGAGATAACTACATTAATGGTTGTGGCTACTATGTCAACAGAGATAACTATATTAATGATTGTGGCTGCTATGTCAACATATAAAACTACATTAATGATTGTGGCTAATATGTCAACAGAGATAACTACATTAATGGTTGTGGCTACTATGTCAACAGAGATAACTATATTAATGATGGTTGCTGCTATGTCAACATATATAACTACATGAATGATTGTTGACATAGTAGCCACAATCATTAATGTAGTTATATCTATTGACATAGTAGCCACAACCATACATGTCATTGGTATTTAGACGAAAGTATGATCTAATTAGACGAAAGTATGATCTAATTAGACGAAAGTATGATCTAATTAGACGAAATTATCATCTAATTAGACGAAAGTATCATCTATTTAGACGAAAGTATGATCTAATTAGACGAAAGTATCATCTAATTAGACGAAAGTATGATCTAATTAGACGAAAGTATCATCTAATTAGACGAAATTATCATCTAATTAGACGAAAGTATCATCTAATTAGACGAAAGTATCATCTAATTAGACGAAAGTATTATCTACTTATCCCTAAAGTATCATCTAATTATACGAAGTATCATCTAATTAGACGAAAATATCATCTAATTAGACGAAAGTATCATCTACTTAGACCTAAAGTATCATCTAATTATACGAAGTATCATCTAATTAGATTAACATATCATCTAATTAGATGAAACTATCATCTAATTAGATGAAACTATCATCTAATTAGACATTTAAAAAAATACTTCATTAGATGAAACTATCGTCTAATTAGATGAAACTATCATCTAATTAGATTAAACTATCCTCTAATTAGATAAAACTATCATCAAATTAGATTTAACTATCCTCTAATTAGATAAAACTATCTTTTAATTAGATGAAACTATCATCTAATTAGACGTTGTGTAAATTTTTTCTCACTGCTGGCAGCAATGCGCTTCCATATGAAATGGTTAAATGTAATTTTTCAATGACATTTTACTTCCTTGGCTGGAAGGCAGTTATTTTTTTAAAAAGATTAATGGTGGGATATTTAGAGCTTTATTTGTTCACAAATTGCTTTTTTCTTAATACTTGATGACAATTGGTAACATTAATACATTAACATACATGTAAAAAAAATTTAGAAAGTGACATTGTTACAAGTGGAATCACACTATCTGCAATAGTACAAATTCTTTTACTTGTTTCGGGATGGGTCCTTGGTGGATTCGAACATACACCATCAAAGTCAGGCACCAATAGTCAGCACTGACTGTACCTACAGCTTAAATCCACACGGCCACCAAGACATTATCCAGTATACATACACAAACCTTGACAATTTTCTAAAACATTAGTCCATCGGTAAATGGTCGGATGGTGACCACATGAACATTCAGTTGCAAGTGCCAAGTTGTAGGGATACAAACTATGACTTTCTGTCCCTATAACCAAACGTTGGTACTTCATGTGGATGAACATGCAAATTCAACTTGCACCTCGTGGCAGCATTAGTTGTAGGATACTAAGGGATATTGAGATCCAATGGCAAATAAGTATCAATGAACAACAAGTTTTCTGGATATACAGCATAAACAAATGTATAATTTTTTAGTATTTGGTGAGTGAAATATATTTAGTTGGTTAACAAGTTTTTGACCAATTTTGGGGGAAAAATAAGTGATACTCAGAATACCTCCCAAATAACAATTCTTCCTCCCAATCAACAATGTAACCAGATTTCACCGTCAAACTAAAAATATAAGTGAAAAAGTATTATTTTCTTAATAAATTTTCTGCCTTTTTTGTTTACCTGAACATGCTTTATCTACACTAGAGCAAAAAAATGAGATTTTGCCCAAAAACACTGTAAAACAGTAATTAATTTTGCTTGGCCTTAATAATTGTACTTGATATATAAGATATTTTACATCAAAGCCTTTTTTATTTAAAAAAATGTTTTGCAGGTAGTATAGTATTATGTTTTTTTGTCACACGTTTAACCACAGGTGACATTTTTTCAAACATTACAGAGTAGTCAGGAAATACCACTCAACATGATCCTTGATCTAATTTGACATTTCAAACTTTTTCTCCAAGTTGAATTACATACAGTACTTTCTTCCATGACATTTTACATCCCTGTCGGAACTCCCCTATCGAATTCCAAGTGCTGTAGCTCTATCCATTTGCAGCATTTTGTTCTTTCTGTAACCGAGGCTACAGCAGGTGAAAGTTTTTCAAGATTTGACGAGAAAATATCACTATAAGTGATGATTAGGCACCTCTGGCCCCGGGGGTCGCGACTAATGGGTTGTAGGGAGAGTTAATGAACAAGATGCCACATTCAAATCCCCAGTAGCCAATAACCAATTTTGAAGCTCTTGTTTTGCAAAAGTCAGGCAGTCTTCGTTTATCTTGTAAGAATTCTTCAAGAGATATGTTGTTCTTGATCAGCATGTTAAAGAACGTTAGTATTATGAATCTTAGAGACACTTGTGTCTTCTGTATGTTGATATTTATGGATATATCTATGCATTGCTTCTTAAAGGGGCAGTAGCACATTTTCTCGGTTAAATATGTCGATGAAATGTATTTGGAAAATAATGTCACCAATAGTAAAACACCCTTCTCTCATCAGAAAATTAAGTTAAAAAATGAACTTACATGGTTCCGTAAAGCCATGGGAATAGTTTTTGTCATTTGAAATAATAATTTTTTTTGCATTATACGCAACACCATTATTACCACTACGGATAACTGGTTTGTGTAATAAGATGTTTTACCCTCTTAAGTAAATATATGAATATATGTAAATGATATGAACTATCATTATAAATGGGAAATTTGAAAATATAAATTTGCAAAAAAACGTGCTACTACCCCTTTAAAGGGATAGTTGAACTGTGGTATTTTTGTGAAGCAAAATGAAAGGGGATAGTTCTGTTTTGTGCATTGATACCATTACATGGACGGTTCTATCAATTTTCAGTGGAAATGAAATACTAGGAATCATTCTTGCTTATAAATATTGTTTTTAAAAAATGATTATAACACAATCCTGTTGAAACCTATTTTTGAGGGTCATGTTCTTAAGACAACAGAGTTGTTAGTATTTACATAATGTTTTACTTGGCTTTCATATGTGCTGAAAGACTGCATGTTCTGATTGAAGTTAAAATAATTTCACTTGGCTTGCAATTCATATCATTGCCAAATATATGATAATAACTTGTTTCCAATGAAAAATGCAACAGTCTCTTACATGTGCAGAAACCAAAATTACCATATAATATGCACAGTTATTTGACTTATTAAACATTACCAACCCACATCTGTCTTTTTGTCTGTTATAGCTAAATTTCAAAAATTACTTTTGACCAATTAGCATGCGCCATTGACCAGTTTGTTTATAATAAATCACAAGTTTCATCTTTGTATTATGTCACTATTCTGAGTGAAGCAGCATTAATAGATCATTTTCAGATAATTAACAGTCAGTATGAAAAAACACAATTTTATGTAATGTGACCCCAACAAAATACTCAATTGCTCTTAAGCACAATAAGTTTAGTCAAAAATGCTGTGTACATTATAAAGATACGACCTCTCTGGCATTATGGAAATGTCCTGTCCTAGTCTGTAAATGTAGTTCACAGCTGCAGTAGACAGTTTAAGACGGGGAACATGTGGCTTGACTCTCTCCATTAAGTCTTTTATGTCACTGTAGAATGTTCTTTTAACTTGTCGGTTTTGGAAAAAGTTAGAATTGTCTCAAGATCACTTTGACTATTTGTTTTTTGGCAACAAATTAAATATTAAGATCTCATAAAAACACTCTTTGTCACCGTACAAATTTGGGTTTTGGTATTTTGATAATTATTATCTATTTTATACCCCATAGCACTTCTTTTCTGAATCAAATTTTTTCTCCATGGAAAATCATAACCTAGAAGTGTCATATTTTCTTATAAAAAATATGCATTTTCTCTGGTGTAAAAAATCCAAAATGTCTCATTATAAATATGTATATGATCCAATTTAAATAATAAGTAATAAGAATAAAACAATCTTTATATGTGGCATAAGCCAACCCAAACAACAAATATTTCACAATATCTTTGTAACTGTTGAATTATTCCTTTATATATTTTCCTTCTTAGATTTTTGTCAGATGTCCAAGCAGTACTGAACAATACCTGTAACTCAAGTCATTTTTTTCAAATTTTGTTTTTTGGTCATTTTTTATTTGTTTCTTGGCTAAAATACAATTGCTTCGCTTGTCTTGTCATTTATATATAAAATGACAGTATAATATTGTACACTTATCAGTTCCTACTATACTGTATTGTGTGATTTTGTGGTAGAATAAATCATGGAAATAGTCTTTGAATGCAGAAAATGTCTAATCCACGGAAAATGCATTTTCCTGCAGAATATCATCAGAATTTACAATTTTTTTGCCCCAGAATTTACTTTTTTGCAAAATTTTGTAAAAATTATTAGTAAAATGAAATGAAAAGTAAAGTTTTGTAAAAATTTATTTAGTAGCATAAGTTCCAAGCATCGTCACTATTGTTTCTTTTATTCGTAGTGGGAGTGATTTTTTTTATTGCTTTAATCAGGCCATTGCCAAAGCACATTTCCATACAGCCATGCCCAAGCCATTTCCATAAGTGCCATGCAGTGCAGTTAGATAATCGTTTCCTCTGCAGTTTTCATTGAATATGATATTAATGGTCAAATTTAATTCTGAACCAAATATTTTATATCAATAAATTGGTTTCAATTGTATTTCAATAATAATAGTGGCATTTTGAATATCTTTTCTTTTTTTTGCATATGATGAATTAATATCTGACCACTTAATTTGAATTTTTAATGATTTTTGGATTTATGTGTTTCTTTTGGATTTCAATAATCAAAAAGATTATTGCATGTGAATTAATTTTCATACAAGATATTTGAAACAGGAAAATTCTTTCAGTTTTCATATTGAAAAAAGGAACTCTATAGGTTCAAAATCATGTATTTATCCAGAACCATAATATGACTTGTAAATTGAATTAGTTTTTCAACCTCAAAATGCAAATTATAATTAGAGTATGTAAAAGAGACATTTAAAATACCCTTGAGTACATAATGTAGTTATGCTTTATGAATAAGTCATGATTTGAAGTTAAAGTGGCCCCTTGTCAACTAGAATAAGCCAAGTTTTAAACTAAACAGACAATTCAGTCTTGTTATAATGTTTGAAATTTACATAGGAAACAGGAGCTTCCAGTTTAAATTGCTATCTCAGAAAATAAGTTATAAATGAATTATAAATCAAATTTACTTATCTTTTATGTATGCTTCAGAAGCGGAGAATATATTTATATTTAGGAAAAAGATTTAAATAAAGAGGAGGAGAGAGCCGTCAAACCTCAAGTATCTTCAGGAGGAGGAGGAGAAGGAGAAGGAGAAGGAGCAGAATGTTTGTAGTTACATGTTTTGGGGTTAGACCCCCTTCATCAGACTCTGTTAATCACGATTCCTGTAATTCAGCCATGCAGAATGGTTCAATACTAATTAATTCAGCTGGTAATTGAAAATGTAAGGATGCCATTTAAGTTTTGTGACATATTTTCATAGATTTTAATTATAGTTAGGAACATATGAATCATTATCAAATTCAATCAACAATTATGAAATGTTAAATAGGTACATGACATATGTATGTAGATAAATTCGAAACCTATAACTGTGAGCAGATCCATCGAAGGCTCAATGATTTTAACCCCTATTCTGCACCTTCCCTGATACTTCAGAATACCTATCATCAGGTCCTGGTCAAATATTAACATATTTTAACTACATTTGGTTAGGTGCTTGCGACCTTGTCTAGAAATATGTGTGGTGGGGCTAACAGAATGAGGATCCACTGAAGGATACTATGACAGAACCAACAAGAGTTGGGTAAAAATAAAGAGGAGAGCCACCAAAACACATGAAGTCATCCTCGGGGGGAGGAGGAGAAGGAAGAGGAGGAGGAGCAGACAATTTGTAGTTTCGGAGGTTACGTGGACCCCCTTCATCAGACTGAAATGTGCAACTACAAACTATATTCTAATATTCATATTAGCATTAAAGGTAGCACATTCTTTGCAAATGTTATTTTTTCAAATTTTCGATTTATAATGATAGTTGATGTCATTAATGTTCTCTTTAGAGGGTTAAACATCTGATTACACAAACCATTTATCTTAAGTAGTAATAACGGTGTTGCCTATAAAGCAAATATTGCATGGCGGCCATTTTAATATGAACACTTTTTAGTATTTCGAATTACAAAAAACGATTCCCATTGCTATATCAAACCATGTATACTAATTTTTTAACTTGTTTTCCGAAGAGAGAAGGTTGCTTAGCTGTTGGTGAAATTATTTTTCAAATACATTTCATCGACTTAATTGAGCGAAAAAACATTCTACGTACTGCCCCTTTAAGGTGCATCCATTGTGTTTCATAAATTTCTATTTGGCTTTAATACGTCGTAACACATCAAATGTGCTGTTTACAATACAAGCAAATTCACTCAGCTTGCATATTCATCCCCAATCGCCAAACATATCATAATTACTAGTTTCCAATTAAAATCGAGTAACGTCATTATGCATGTGCAGAAACCGAAAGTGCACGTCCTATTTACATGCACAGTAGTTGTATGACCTATTGAACATTATCCACTTAAATTTGTTATTTTGTCTGGTTTAAATCAGATTCCAAAATAACGTTTGACTCAGTGGCATGCGGTGCATTGTCCGGTTTTCGATCAGAAATCGATACTTTTACCTTCATATCGTCAATATACTAAGTCGAGTATCATCAAAATGGTAGTTTTCGGTAACACTTGGTACTTCTCGATAAAATAAGACCATTTATAACGTTTGGCATATTCGACCCCCAACAACACAATGGATGTACCTTTAAATAACACCTTCGAAATCTCAATTTAGATACTTGAAGGTGTATTTTCAGTCATGTACAAAATTGTTTTTTATGGATTTCTTTCAAGGGGGCTGTAGCATGTTTTCTAATGTTTATTAAAATGTCTCACAAAATACCAAAGAAAAGTTACCAATTGCAAAAGAATTCTTCAATCAATAAATAGACTTCTAAACAAAGCAGTTTTCATTTTATATGTGACACTATTTTCTACGACTTCTGTTTTACCCTCTTAAGTAAGGATTGTGAATGGCAAATTTGAACATATGATAAATGAAACATGCTACAATGCCTTTAAGATATACCATAACCTATTTATTCTGCATTGTTATAGGAAATCAGTAGAATTAATGGTCCAATTCCAAGTGTAATGTATCATTGTGATATTGGTATATTGCATTTATTCGCAGTTGACATTCTATCAACGTTCAATCAAGCTCTCTTTGTGCCTTTCAGCTGTTACAACATTGATTATTTCTGTGCACATGAACATTGAATAAGGCCTGTTTAACCAATTTAAGCATGACCAATAATGGATACTATAATGGATACAATAATATACTAATGGATTGCTGTTAAAAAGATGCATTATGAAGACTTTTTTTGTTATACCTATGTGAACTGAACTAGTTCAAATATTGGATATATATATAGTTGTAAATAATCTCACATTTTACGAATAAGTTCATTATTGTCAATCAAAGATCCAGTCCATTTGTGTAAAGAATTAATTTTGAAATCTTTAAGATAATAGAATTTCTCTCTTTTTTTCTATGTTAATTCGTTCATTCATATAGACAATGCTTTCAAGTAAACAATACACATAAGATTATTTCAAAGCGTCAACTACTTACCGGTACTAAGATATGGCCATTCAAAGTGAGTAAAATTGGCCAGCTCATTATCCCAATCCTTAAACAGTCTGCCGGGCCGCAGCTTTCATTAGCGATGTGACGTCATACACAAGAGTTAATTAATGAAATCCGAAAGGCGATTTGTCGATTTTCGTTGATAATTCGTTTAAAACGTAATAAGAACGTTTCGACATTACAATTTTCCGATAGAATGGGTATATCTGTGCGTCGGTTGTGAGTAATTTCTGAGTTTTTGGAGTATTTTTCGATATTCAATCAATTCAAAATGTCTGTGAGAAAAAATTATTTGTGAGAATTACACACTGTCATTAAGCAAGGAACCCACCTGTTTATCAATGCCAAACACTAAAAAATAAACGTAACTCATAAGTACCGTTTGACCCTTATGTTTTAAACCCTCCATCGAACTGATCATGATTGAATGAAACATTCAAGAAAAGGGTTAGGCACAATATTAGTTACACAGTGTTTTGACAGGGTGTACAGGGTATATGCTTCAGTGACTTCAATGAATCGTTTTGAGCAAATAAAATTAATAAATTTTATGGGCCAATTTTGAAAGTTTAAAGTTGGGTATTTGTCAATTTGAAAACCCCTTTTTATATGAATCCCAAAAGTGACCATGGAGCATCAGACCCTACCTTTAACCATTTATTTGCAAGTACACCATTTTCTCTTTGTGTACTGGTATGTTGCTGCTCGTAAGTTTTAAAGTCGTCAAACTTCATTAAATATTAATGAAATGTCGAGCTTGTCCATAAGCATTTGTGCTGTTTAACCATTTATGTATAAGTACACCATTTGCTCTTAGCGTACTAGCGCTAAGCAGTTGTTGGGTGGTCCAGTGTCATTAAATATTTGTGAGATGTCAGGCTTGACGAGCCGACATCAGCGATACATAGTTCCTGGTTTAAAAAAGATTTGTCATGATGCTTAATGGTCAAATTTTGAATGAATCCATACTGGATGTCTTTGCAGGTTAAATATTGTACTTTACTACAGGAATTCGAAGCCTCAAGGTAGACACTAAGACTATTATGTCCTAAAGACCAATCCTCTCCCCCCTCTGAAATTGTGCATGCAAATTTGATGGACGCCGAGGTGAACCCCCCCCCCCCCCCCCCCTTTTCAGTAAGTGAACCCCCCTGTTTCAGTGAGTGAACCCCCCTTTCAAAATTCTGGATCCACCTAAGAAGACAGTAAAGAGTTCTGTTGAATGTTAAATATCTCTTCTTGGTTGTAAGTACCAGATGAATGTGCGGACAATTCTTTGTATAAAGAAAGATAAGGATATTTTTTTTAAGGATGTTTCGGTATAGATCCTTATACCGTTATCAAGCATCAAGTTATAAGGATCTATACCTAAACGTTGCCATTGTGAAATAAAGAAGTTGAATATCCATAAAAAATATCCTTGTCTTACTAATAACTTCTAGAATGCCTCTCAAACAGTATATTATGTGCATACATCATGATTAACGTAATTAAAGTATTAACCATCCTGTTCCATCAGCTTTTTTTTGTATCAGTGACCCTACTAAAATACCCTGATGCTCTGAACATAGGAACTTGATATT
The DNA here is from genome assembly GCA_936450465.1 of Gibbula magus. Classification (NCBI taxonomy): domain Eukaryota; kingdom Metazoa; phylum Mollusca; class Gastropoda; order Trochida; family Trochidae; genus Gibbula; species Gibbula magus. The sequence continues at coordinate 61,414,108 of OW388294.1, forward strand.
GTAATTGTACGTAGGTAAAACGTAGGTTAAAAAACCTACACCCTATATTACATTGAGTAAAGGAGCAAGGGCAGCCATGTTGCCGATCTAAGGGTCCATTCAACATCAGCTCAAAATTTACACTAAGAATTGGTGACATTCACAAATAAACACACCTACCTATCAACTATACATTTCTCTGCAAAACCTGCCTGATTTCTACCATATGTCACCCAAAGATAACCTTAAGAACTCTTCACACCTGAAAATGGACCACAATAACCTCTCCCGTGAATGTCACTCCGCAGTCAATATTCATTCAAACGGTCTGATTAGAGCAGGATGATGATCTCTATAATTATGAAAGGAAATTAATATTATCATGTTGCCAATATTTCAAAAATATCATATTATACATTCATATATAGATCCTTGGCTTCAGTGTGATGTTTTTCAGCAATTATATAACCAGCACATCACTGAATCAAGCTGAAGTATAACCTCAATAAGCCACACGCAGAATCAAGTTTCAAGCTAGTGCTATTATTTCACCTCATATCTTACAATTATTCTGTGACAAAATGTCTAATCTTGGATGAGTTATTCGATCCGTATGTAAATTGATATCTGATTTGAAGGAAATCTAGAATCATTATCTTCACAATCAAATCCAACGTCGGAAATATCACATCTAAATTAGTTTCGTATTTCTACCAGATCTTGATACATACCATTAGTGTCGTCAAATGTCATTTGAATAGTCAAATGATTATGCTATCTAATATAACCGCAATTAGTTTGTCAAATGATTTATTTCAAATTTCGTAATGAAAATTTGAAATCACTGACGTTGTGATTCATTATTGAATGAAATCAGAATACGAATGGGGATATTGTTGTCATTTAGTAGCTCTGTGCAATATTACCGGTATACCAGTATATACCGCTTTTAGATTGTGCAATACAATTATTGCAATTTGTTTTTCATTTGACTATATACCGTACCAAACAATTTTATGTGAAATATATATATATGCTTATATTGATCATAATATTATCTTTTTTAAAGGTAAAATTGCAAAATTTAGATGCAAGTTAATGCCCTTGATGTGTAAGAACTTTTGTTGAGCTGTATTACAATTGAAAGTTGTTGTTTTGGAATCTGCTGTATCAAATTTGTTTATTTTAACTTTTTAATTATATTAACTGCATACTTAAGTGTAAAACTGTTCAAAGTTCATTCAATATATTTCAATATTATCACAGAGGCTGTGTCGCATTGCAATATGTCGCAATATAAAATCTAATATAAATTCAGTGAAAATATAGAGTCCTTTTATTTAGTAGACTAATGGTGAAATGATTCTTGAACATTAATATACAATACAATTTAATCATTTCTTTGTGTCACATTAAAGTAAATAAATTTTGTAAGAATTGAGTTTAAGAAAATATATTTTTTACCTGTACGTACTGTACTTTTCAGAAAGTAATTACCTTCTTTGGAATAAACTAGCTACCGGTACTAACTAAGAACTAAAAACTAACAGATCATTATCTGAGCTTTTCAAAGCCTTAAAGTGAGGGTTCTATCAGTGTATGCGCCATTTTGTTTTTGCGCATTACTCTTCGTGCGATTCTTATTGTTTCAATTTTGTTTATTGAATTAATGCATCCTGCTTATCACATTATTGTTAAACCTAAAACATGTAAAACATTACTTTCAGTAACATGTTTCAACGGGACTGAGTTATAATCATTTATTAATAAAGATGAAATAGGAATGTTCCATCATGTTTATTTTCCACAAAAATTATTTTAAACAGCTTAATATTGATATTATCAAAAATAATTTTAAAAATTTCAATGGAAAACGTTGAACTTAACCCTCAAGGATTCTTACAATATGCCACTTGAATAGTTACAATGCAATTAGAATGTAATTTTTTTAACATGTACAAATATTCTGCATGCTGTCAAAAGAATTAAATTTAACATTTTGAATTTCCATGAATCTTTAGGAATTTTTATTCCAACTCCATTCTGACTCATTCAGTGAAGAGAATTGTGTTTCGACTTAATTTGATCATACTCAAATTGAAATATCCAAAAACAATGGAATGACTGCTTGCACCAATTGAATTATTTGCTCCTTGAGAATATATTTCCCTTTCTCAGAATCCGTTTATGTTATATGGAAGCAAATTGCTAAGATGTTTTCCTTAAAGTTTGAAGAATGCATCCTTCTGAATACACTGTGACACAATAACATTACAATATGATTATATTTACAAAGAACTGGATCCTTACTGTCTACATGAATATATGAATATGATTTTTTGCTAAATCAAAATGATATATATATATATGACTGTGTCTGTCTGCTAATAAAAGCTGTATAACACTGTGACTCCAAAAAGCTGATCTTTTATTAATGTTGGATTTGAGAGACTGGCTGTGTTTTGAATATGTTGAATCACACATCAGATGTCAACTGTCCAATCATATTTGTCAGCTTGATTGACTGCGGAGATAATACAGGATATCTTAATCTGATTGGTTGACAAGGTGGAGCACATTCAAGACTTTATCACGGAAGATGTCCATCAAGCTGTCTTAGAAGAAATATTAGAATTAGTGTTATGAAGAAATCCCATTTTTAATGACATTTATATTGGAATTATTTATATAATATGAGAGAGTCCATGGCCATTGTAAATTAAAATGTATTACAGACTTACTTGAATCTCAAGATCAATAATATCTCTAAATATTCTGAAAAATTCCACAGACTCTCCTTCATCGGTCAACATATTTGACCTTTCTGATGATGACATTCTTTAGGTCAAGATTGATGGCTGGTCAATACAGAATACTTTATATGAAGGTAACTAATCAAATTAACTGACCAGTCGACTAACAGAGGTGAAGTATGGATCTACTTCAATCTACTTCTGTGCAAGAAGATGAAATTTACAAAATGTAGTATTTGCTAGTGTTCTGAATATGTTCAGCCATTTTGCCATCATGGCCACAGCTACCGGTACATTCGGGGGCAAAAGAAACGATACCAACAAAAAGTGCAAGATATTTAAATCCACGAGGGATAGATATGACTGAAACATAGTTACACCATGTCACTTGAGGTGAGTCGGGGTTTCACGCCACTTTCAAGAGTATTTCACTTATATCGTGGCTGCTTGTATTACGGCAGGGAGAAAGCCCGCAACGCCGTGTGGCTATGCATTGCGGTGAAACCTGCGAGCAACGGCTGGAACTAGCAAACCATGGGTGGTAATACTCTGATATTCAGTGTAGCATTGCACCCAAACCTTACTGTGTGTAGAACTGTTCTCTACTGCAGACAAAGTTGCCGTGCCCCTGGCGGGAGGGTGTTCAGTGGCCTTTGATCTAATGCGTATTGGGGTGTATGACAACTGACATGTTGACGAATGGGAGGATACCCTTTCAGCCAACTAAACTTAATTTGTAAATTTTGAAAAATTATCTTTTCTTGTTTCTGAAAAACATGGCTGTTAAAAAATTCTTGTTTTAACATTTTTTTCCAACTGTGATGATTTTGTCTAGAATAATTGAAATTGTTATGTAAATCTGTGAGGAATTTTAAAGTAAAAAGTTTTGAATATCTTACTAGACTTGCAAGACACTTACGACTGGTGGTGCCAAGTGGTCCTGTGAATAGCTCAGTCGACCACTATCAGTGAAGTTCAGCAACAATGACCCGCTATATAACCTTTCGACTGCCAGTTCTGTTTTGCAGGGAAACAGCTTATCCAGTTTCAAACATGTTACTTTTTGGCCCTTAAAACGCTGGTATACTTTTCCTGTCCCATTGTCAATCCGTGGTTCAGCCTGCAGTGAAACACGTCACAGTGGCGTTTTGGAGGTCACAAATTTGATACGAATAAATACGCTTCAGACATCGTCCAGAGAAAATACACCGGCATTTTAAAAGCCACAAAAATGATACGTCTGACACCACTTTGGACGTCAAAAGGATATATTTTTTATTGCTGGATAAACTAAGAGTATGATAGGGTATTCCCTGAGACACACTGAGACATGAGTTGAGAGACTTGCAGTGTCACCATGGCTAAGTGACGTAGCTTATCCACAGAGCAGTAAAATGGGTACCTGGTATATGACGTTAGTCTGTATTTGAACATTGAGTGCCTGACAGGAAACAATTGTTTTCTTGTCAGGTGGTAGGTGTTCTGTGCTCATTGACCATGTCATGTTACTAGCACTTTGAGCATGCAGTGTCCATGGATATAATAAATTATGCGCTTTATAAATGGACTAATATTATAACTCCTTAGTTTAAGTAAAAATATGGAATCATCGGTTTCTGGAAATAAATATTTTTTCGTAAATACTTATTTCTCATCTTCACATAAAAGATCGAAGGAATGAAATAGTTAATTACTGGATACAAACGCTACTTCAAGTATTCATTTCCTCCAGCAAGACGATCTCTGATTAGTATGACCCCTGTGTACCCTTGGCGAGATCAGACAACACTGTTCAATAATATTGGTCCCGTCTGGTTCCTGCGAACTTTGAAATATCTGGGTTTCCGTTGACATTTTGATCATGTCCTAAGAAAGCCCTTTGTGGTGCTTGCAGAAAAGTACCGACACCTTGAGTGCCTTGTGGCATTGTGACATTAAGAGACATGTTTAATCATGGCTAGGGATCATCTGTGGTGTCTGTCATTTTTGGGTTCTGTCCTGAGGGATAAGTTAAAGATATGGCTATACTTTTGATGAAGATGATATACCTTAAAGTGACAGGGTAATTTTCAAAAATTCTTCTTAGCTTTGTAAGGTGCGAAAACACCATATGTGCTGATTTAAGTTAAAATCATTTCATTCAACTTTCATGTTAATCCTCCAATGCCAAATATTACAATTACTTGTTTTCGATGAAATTGAGCAAGTGATTAAGCTAAAATTACGTCATATTTATATGAATACTAGTCATGATTACTGTTATACAATACCAACCGAAAACTGCCTTTTTCTTTGCTATAAGTTTTTACCGCAAAACATTGTTATGTTTTCAATACAAAATCACAACTTCATGTTTTTATATTATCAGTCTACTAAACCAATAAGCATAAAAATTAATATTTTCTGCAAATGGCCAGAAGTAACACCATGTGATAATATTTGACACATAATTTACACATAATTAAACAAAACAGCCATCCAATATCACTTTAAGATAAGTTACTTTTGAGAGGCGTGAACAACATATATATAGTTTCAGTTTCATTTAGGATTTTGGTACGAAAGATAAAAATGGCTACTCTATGATAGAGACCTCACATTGACTTCAGTTGTCTTTAGAAGGTTTCAAAATGGGAGGGGTAATTGGTTCAAACTCCTTAAGACCCCGCTTGAATTAGCCAATGAACTGATTAGAATAAATATGGTAGTTTTCAGCAAATAGACAGTACTTTTCGATGAAGTAACGATATAGTAATATAGTGATGTTAAACTACAGTTCAGGTTTTGTGTTCTTCTCCATCCTTTTGATAGGTGTGAGATAGGTACCTGAGATAAAATAGCTAGAGACGTCAGTCAAAACATTGACTTCAATTATTTCAAAAGAGGAGGGGGATTTGGTCGAACTCCCTTATATCCCCTTCACAAGCCACACCCTCACCCTCACCCCCACTTGGCACAAGATCTGTGTTATGGACCCATACAGTTACATACATTAATAACAACCTGTATGTTTCACACCTGTCGGTCTCATTAACAGGTAGGTGTAGTTTATGTATAGCAATTATTGGTCATTATCCCCTCTTCACCCCTCCTCGTGCCCGCCCACCTTGCACATGATCTGTGTTATAGACCTTACAGTTATATAACAAATTTATAACAACCTGTGTTTATCACACCTGTCATCACGAACAGGTAACTAGTAAGTGTACTTTATGTACAGTAATTATTGGTCATTACCTGAGCAGGTAAACTATTAATGAATTCTCATAATAATCTATTGCTAGCTAAAATGGACAAAGCATTGATTATGTAATTAATCGACCAAACATTCAGGATATGGGAAATGAGAACTTTCTCAGACTGGAGGTCAGTAATAATTAATACTACTTATTTCTATGAGGGTAAATCTTTATGACTTAAGTAATATTTCATGTTCTCTTGATTTATGATATAGAAATGACATTGCGACAAGTTAACGATGTGACATATTCTAGAAAGGGTCAGTCTTAAGTGATATTGAATAATTTCTTTTACAATTTCATTAATAAATTTGAAGACAAGAATGATTATAGCTCCCGTGTCTATCCATCTATGTGTTGGTATGTTCGTCCATGTGTTCCAAATCGTTTGTTGGGCAGAACTTAAATGAGATTTACAAACTACCAATTTGGTATAGTTCTGTCTTTTTGTGGTAGAAGAAGAAGCTATAACAATGTATCCAAGTATTTTAATTTTTTTATTAGATTGTGACAAAAAGAGATCACCAACATTGATTTCAAGTGCTTTAGAATCTTCATGTCAATTACATATAATGACTCCAGTAGTTCTTTCTCTTGCTACTCCAGACTTTTTTCTCATTTACGTTTCTTCTTGCTGAACCTTTTCAATAGATTCTATCTCAACGCAAATTTTCGTCTAGAATAATTGAAATTAATTGTTATGTAAATCTGTGAGGAATTTTTAGTAAAAAGTTTTAAATATTTTACTAGACTTGCAAGACACTTACGGCTGGTGGTGCCAAGTGGTCCTGTGCATAGCTCAGTCGACCACTATCAGTGAAGTTCAGCAACAATGACCCGCTATATAACCTTTCGACTGCCAGTAGTGTTTTGCAGGGAAACAGCTGATCCAGTTTTTGGCTCTTCTAAAACGCTGGTATACTTTTCCTGTTCCATTCTCAATCCGTGGTTCAGCCTGCAGTGAAACACGTCACAGTGGCGTTTTGGAGGTCACAAATTTGATACGAATGAGTATGCTTCAGACATCCTCCAGAGAAAAAACACCAGCGTTTTGAAAGCCACAAAAAAGATACGTCTGACATCACTTCGGACGTGAAAAGGATATTGCTTGATAAACAAAGAGCATGATAGGTCATTCCCTGAGACATACTGAGACATGAGTTGAGAGACTTGTGGTGTCACCATGGCTAAGTGACGTAGCTTGTCCACCCAGCAGTAAAATGGGTACCTGGTATACGACGTTAATCTAAATTTGATTTGATTTGATACAGTAGTTATTTCTCTTGCCACTCCAGACTTTTTTCTCATTTACGTTTCTTCTTGCTGAACCTTTTCAATAGATTCTATCTCAACGCAAATTTTGATCATGATTACATTCTGATGTTACAAAATCCTGACAATTTTCATTTTATCTGAAAAAGTTAATGGTGATAGTACCATCTATGTGGAAAAACTTATTGTTAATCTTGTGGATTTTGACTTTGTAAAGTGATCCTTGTATTTTACCAATAAAGTGCACAATCTGTACCATTTTGCTTCTTTCCAGATACATGTACATGCGTCGATGGTCATTAACATTTGGAAACATTAATAAGATTAAAATTATCTTACTGAAAGTGTCGATTGGTTATTATATTTTTTTAAAATAATTTTTAAAACTAAATAAAAAATAATAATAAAAATTCATAAAGCATGGTAATGGAACCATACTCATTTCTGCAATATATTTAAGCAAGCTTGAATTACAATATTCAATTAAAAATTGTCACAGCATTATTCACATTTGTTAGAAACACTAAGAATAAAGCACAAAACACTTCAAGGGACATTAACAGAATATTTCACACTGATTATTTTGAGAGATGGGCACATTACGATCAGATTCATCACCTGAAGGCAGGTGGTAATTTGATACCTGCCATATGGCACAATAATGGATGTCTTCCAACACTTCCATTATCAGACCAAGATAGCTAGGGCAAAGAGTTCAAGAATCCACAAGAGATCCTAATATTAAGAGTTACACTCTATCGGTGAATGAATATTGGAGTACTTAATCCAAGAGTTCAACTATTTTCTGTATGGCACCAATGGTTCATGGTTCAAATATATTCTTATGAATCAATGTTTTTATTATCAGCATCCAAGATAAGGCAAAGAGATCAAGAATCCACAAGAGATTCTAATATTAAGAGTTACACTCAATCAGTGAAAGGATATTTGAGTACTTAATCCAAGAGTTCAACCATTTTTTGTATGGCACCAATGGTTCATGGTTCAAATATATTCTTGTGAATCAATGTTTTTATTATCAGCATCCAAGATAAGACAAAGAGTTCAAGAATCCACAAGAGATCCTAATATTAAGAGTTACACTCAATCAGTGAAAGGATATTTGAGTTCTTATATTAATCCAAGAGTTCAACTATTTTTTGTATGGCACCAATTGTTCATGGTTCAAATATATTATTAATTCTTATGAATCAATGTTTTTATTATCAGCATCCAAGATAAGACAAAGAGTTCAAGAATCCACAAGAGATCCTAATATTAAGAGTAACACTCAATCAGTAAATGAATATTGGAGTACTTAATCCAAGAGTTCAACTATTTTTTATGTGGCACCAATGGTTCATACTTCATAACACATGTATTCTTATGAATCAACATTTTCATTATCAACATCCAGGATAAGGCAAAGAGTTAAAAATTCGCCAGGATATTCCAATATTAAGAGCTTTTGAAGACTTAATCAAATAGTTTTTAAAATGTGTTCGTACAATAGTTGACAGCGCATATATTCAAATTAATCTATACTTTCATTATCAGCATCCAAGATAAGGCAAAGAGTTCAAGAATCCTCAGGAGATTCCAATATTAAGAGATACACTCAATCAGAGAAAGAGCTTTGGAGGACTTAATCCAAAATTCCAAGAATCTGCCATAAGGTACCATAATGTTTGATAGCTCATGTCTCTTCTTAATCAACACCATTGGAGCCAAGATAGATCAAAGAGTTGAAGAATCCTCATGAGGAACCAGATTTAAAGCCAGCATATCCACACTTGCAAAAGAGCCAAAAAACACTCATTCAAATTGTAAGTTTTAAATAAGAGTCAGAGATTCTAAGAATTTCCTCCACTGATCAAGTATCAAGGGTTGTACTCAGAGAAGTATAATTATTTATTGCCAGTTGACAGATAAAATAATCTTTATTGCCCTGAGAAGGGAATTTGCATAGTCATGAATTGAACACAAAAAAATACATAAAAAGGCTAGAATGAACAAAGATATAACAATTAACCATAATCACAGAGTATATAGATATGACTGTCGCAGTGTATAGTTAGAGATTTAAGTAGTGAATGCTTGATGGAATAAATGACATCTTTGTACGCCTCAACTTTACATTTGGTACTCGGTAACGTCTTCCTGATAGAAGCAGTTCTTAACTGATTCTAAGCTATAAAATTTTCTCCCTGATATTTTCCCTGTAATACTTAACTTAATAACTTTTCTCAGTCTACATTTATCCTGCAAAGTCAAAAGGTCACACCACGACTGTATGTTAAAACTGAGGACAGATTCCATACTATTTGAATAAAAAAGAGACCGCAAGCGCGAGTCAACGTTGAACGAGCTCAGTTTCGGTAGAAAATGAAGCCGGGTTTGATGACGTTTTCATATAGAACCTTGTTATCCAATATAAACTCAAGGATACTCAAGAGGGTCTAATTGTTTGGAGGCTGTAGTCAAAGAGTTAATCAGAACTTCCATATGGTACTGTACTGATAAACAGCTACCGGGTATTATTGTATTCCTTGATTCAACACTAATATTATCAGATTACAAAATAAGCCATAGAGATCAAGAATAGTCTAGATGTTCCATTATTATTAAGAGATACACGCAATCAGAGAAAGAGTATTCAAGAATTTACTTAGTCATAGACTTCATGAAACTTTGATATGGCACCATAATGGTTGAAGCCTCATGTCACTTCATTTTATTTAAGATTCCAAGAATTTTCTATTATGGCATCATTAAAAGGAGGGTTCTATAGGAGTATTTTTTGTGGAAACGAAATTCGAAAGGATATCCCCGTTTACACATATATATGCTATTACTACATTATTAAAACACAGTCAACTTGATGGATATTAATGAAGTTAATACTTAGATGACTTTACATTTTACAACTTCATAAAGACAAGTGCACATTTGTTGAAAAATATAAACAATGACAATCGAAGCCATTCATCGGCGCTGCGAGTGGGGGAAACTTAATTCGCTACGGCACAATAGCACATTGTTTATTAGTTTTATGATACGTTATGTGTTACTATGTGAATATTCTATCAGTGTATATGTTTAATTATTACAAAAATTTAAAATTGGGTTAAATATAGCATGTTTTCATTTCACAAAATGCCGGAAAACCAAGATGGCGGATGCTACCGATAATTCGGTGATAGAACTTTCCCTTTAAGCAGTTGACAGCTAATACTCTTGTACCTCAACACCTGGATCCAGCATAAGTCAGACAATTCAAGAATCTTCAAGATAACTTTTTCCACAATTTGTCCATATGCCACCATAATAATTGACAGCTTCTGTCTCTTCTAAAGAATTTTGTCCAAGGTATGTATAGTATTGGTTTTCCAATGTTGAACATCTTTGAAATTCTAATGTTCATTTATCCAAGAATATAGAGATCATCATTTATTGCACTTCCTTTGTTAACCATTGGATCATACATCTGTCTGGTGTACAATGAACTCCCTATTGGGTCATAAGGAGTTATCTTATTAGATCTGGTATGTCGATCATAGAGTGCACTAATTCCTTAGAGGATGCTCCACCAAGATGTGGTCAATTAGAGGTAATGTGTATCAGTTACAGACTTGGTACTGTACAGACAGGCTGCTGGAAGTAGAATTTTCATAATTTTATCAAAGAATTTACCAAATACTGCAGCACAACAACAGGTCTGCTCATAGTTATACACCAATGAATTCTGTATAAGCTAGAGATTTTAATTTGCATTACAGTTTGCATTACATAAACTCACGGGCAAAAGAAACGTCCCCATACAAAATACAAGATATTTCAATCATCGGGCGATAAATGCGACTGCAACAGTGTTACACCATGTCTTCAGAACCCAACAATACTAAATATGAATTTTCAAAACATTATCTATTCATAACTCTGAGAAACACAAGTTTTAAGAAATGGTCGTTTTGGAATCTCCTTAACTAGACGAGATAGAAGCCTCAAAAAGCCAGTTTTGGCTTGTTTTGAGACGTCCTACAGTAAAGACGCGTCAACAAATTTAAATCAAAGAAGGTTATTTATGTCGAGGATATCTTAAGTTAATTAAATTTCTACTTTTTCAATGTTTTAAACTTAAATACTAAATATTGTGGGCCAAAAACATCTTTAAAAAACGATTTTAGCACCCCATGTCAATTTGAACAGATGTAAAAATAAAAATTGCATACTTTGATGTATGAAATTGTGAATATTTCTTAAGAAAACATGTGGCTACCAAATACATACAAAATCTATTTTCTCCGACATCAATATTTCATTTTATACTGTTTTCAAAATGTGGTGACGTTTCTTTTGCCTGTGAGTTTATATACGTTTTACATCGAGGGATACGGGGATGGTGGAGGGAAAACTTGTATGGAACGTTATCAAGTGCTGCTAACTTTGGTAAGAATGAGCTGGGCAAAAACAGTTTCTGCTCATGACGGAAGAAACAATTTGCATACAGCAGTGGCGGATCCCCCCCCCCCCCCCCCCCCCCCCCCCCCCCCTTTCTGCATGGGCAGGTATGGGGGAAATAATTGTGGACCCCCCTTTCAAAATTCCTGGTTCTGCCACTGGCATACAGGAAGTAAAGAAGAATAATTTACAAAGTGAAATTGTTAAGGTGAATAAGAAGGTAATTTGTCTGTTACATAAACTACATTTGAAACATATTCCAAATGTCATTAAAAGAAACAAGAAAAAATCAAGATATTTTAATCCACGAATGATGAACATGTTCATGTTTCTGAAAAATGTGACTTTTAAAACAATTGTTATTTTGAAATCTTAAAAAGATGAGATAAAAGAGTGAAATATGGTTTTCTAGCTTGATTTATGATATCCTACAGCAATGTAATTAAAGTCCACGAAGATACATTAAGCCAGTAAAATCTTTAACTAACATAATTTTAATTTTTCATAAAATTTCACCTTAAATACCAAATATTATGTCAAGAAAACCCTGTGAAATAGCAATTCCTACACCTGTTTGAGAAGATATAAAATGTTAAGTATCATACTGTCATGAATGAAATTTTGTATATGTCTTTGTGAGGTATATCCTGATCACAGACATTCAAGATCGACATTATAGCCATTTCATAAACATCAACTGAAAGATTTGCAAAAATAAAGTGAGATTCCTGTTCACTAATTACCTAATTACTTGTCTTGGTGAACAATCTCTGGTTAGTCAATGATGAAGCCGGTCACCCATCCAGCAATAAACGGTGCCCATTGTTGCTGATCTTCATCTGATGGTGGAAACAGAAGTCTCACACCTCAGGGATCGCTGATATCTCTCTCTCTCTCTCTCTCTCTCTCTCTCTCTCTCTCTCTCTCTCTCTCTCTCTCTCTCTCTCTCTCTCTCTCAACGATGAAGCCGATCACCCATCCAGTGATAAACGGTGCCCATTGTTGCTGAACTTCATTAGATGTTGGTTTTATCAGCTTTGTATGGGATCTGTACTGTAACTGTACTTTTAATTGCCTTTTTAAGTTTATGTTAATATTGTTTTTACAAATTTTGTGTAACTGCACTAAAGTCATTTTTTAAAATGAAGAGATTTTTAAAATTTAAAAAATGAAATAAGTAAATTTAATGCTAGACTCTAGAATTGTAAAAGATTAATATGTTCATAAAATGATTTCAGAATCTCAATTGAAGTCTTGATATTTTTTCTTTACATGAAAGTTATTGAGAAAGGTTTTATTTCTTACAACATTCTGATAATGGTTTTTTTCAGAGAAGGATTTCATTACAAATCTCCCTGTAATTAAGATATTGAGAAAGCTGTAATTTTCTTACAACTTTCTAATAATGGTTTTTTTCAGAGAAGGAGTTCATTACAATTCTGACAAAGATTTATTAGCAGCTCCGACTAAGTCGGAGCTGCTATCAGTTTTTGCGCAGTTTCCGTCGCCGCCGCCGCCGCCGCCGCACGCGCGTTTTGTATTCGCTATAACTTTTTTCCTAGAAGGTTTTGAGAACTCATATACATAACTTCTTACTTATGCCCCTGGGGAATTTTTTTGACATGTTCATATTCAAGGTCAAAGGTCAAGGTCACGAGTTCTGAAATCGCTAAAAAAATCCTTGTAAACACGATAACTTGAAAAATATTTGTACTATCAGGCTCTTCTTTGGTGTACATCAACTATGGAGAAAGGCCAAGATTTGAAAAGGTTTTCGCTAACATCCGTCAAAGGTCAAGGTCACAGCGAGGGCACGACTTAAGCATGCTTTTGCGAAACTGTCTTATTTCAACTATTAACACTTTGAATCTTTAAATGATTGTTATACACAATGAAAAGTGATCACTGATTGTGTGACCTTGAATTTTAAAGGTCAAGGTCACGAGATAGGGTCAAGGTCACCAGTTCTGAAATCACTAAATAACCTTTTCCCAAGAAGGTATTAACACCTCATATACATAGCTTCTTTCTTATAAACCTGGTGGATGATTTTGACATGTTCACATTCAAGGTCAAAGGTCAAGGTCACGAGTTCTGAAAACGCTAAAAAAATCCTTGTAAACACGATAACTTGAAAAATATTTGTACTATCAGGCTCTTCTTTGGTGTACATCAACTATGGAGAAAGGCCAAGATTTGAAAAGGTTTTCGCTAACATCCGTCAAAGGTCAAGGTCACAGCGAGGGCACGACTTAAGCATGATTTTGCGAAAATGTCTTATTTCAACTATTAACACTTTGAATCTCTAAATGATTGTTATACACAATGAAAAGTGATCACTGATTGTGTGACCTTGAATTTTAAAGGTCAAGGTCACGAGATAGGGTCAAGGTCACCAGTTCTGAAATCACTAAATAACTTTTTTCCATGAAGGTATCAACACCTCATATATATAGCTTCTTTCTTGTACACCTGGGGAAATATTTTGACATGCTCACATTCAAGGTCAAAGGTCAAGGTCATGAGTTCTGAAATCACTACAAAAATCCTTGTAAACACGATAACTTCAACAACTTATGTGCTATCAGGCCCTAACTTGGTATATATCAACTATGGAGAAAGACCAAGATTTGAAAACGTTTTTGCTAAAATCTGTCAACGGTCAAGGTCACAGCAAGGTCACAACTTAAGCGTGCTATTGTGAATATGCCTTATGTTAACAATGAACACTTTTGAGTCATTGCATGATTGTTATACACAATGAAAAGTAATCATTGATGGTGTGACCTTGAAGGTCAAAGTTCAAGGTCATGAGATATTGGTTAAGGCCATGTTAATCTTTTGATCCAATTTTGAAATCAGAAATAGGTTTTAAGAACAAAGTTGTGAAAAGTGAACTCAGTGATGATTCAACTTGTTAGAATAACTTGAATAATGAAAAACATTTTGTCCAAAAAAATTCCCATTTTATTTATGCTGAGGAGAAGGCGGAACAGGGAAAGGCGAGACCCAAAGTTTCGGAGCTGCTCTGCTTTTGCGGTGTCCCGCAAACGCTCTTCTAGTTTTCCTCTATTGTCATATTGACTTCATTCTCATATGTCATACATCTGAATCAGAATGGGAAAAAGTTTCAATTTCAACTGAACTCATCCAAGTGCATGTGCTCTTTGAAAATGACTAATTCTGTCTTTGCCAAGAATTGTATTAAAAACAATATAAATCATGGTAGTATAAATGATAAAAATATAAAAATTGTTTTCAATGAATATAGAATTTGGAACTTTGGGTATAAATTGAACTGATATATCATTACATGCACATATAGTAACTAAATTGTGACTTTTTAATTTAATAAGGATTTATAGGTCAAGTATGTTATGTTTAATTGAATTTCATATTCATATATTCTACAGCTGAATTATGTATGAAAATGTAAATGTTAATCAAAATGATGATAAAGTTTCTTTTAACTAAATCCTCCTCTGTCGTTCTCTAGATCTTCTGTTCCATCTTGTATAAAGAATGTAAATAATATGTATGTAAATACAAGGAAGAGTGTGCTCTAACTTATACCCAATCTTATCTCATAAATAAAATATGTTTGAATGAATGAATGGTAAGGTTTTGCATGATCAAATTTTTTTTGAGAGTGTCAATTTTGAATATTGTTGCTATTAAATCTGACAGCCAAATCCATCGTTAAAGATGCTGTAGCACGTTTTTTGCATATTATATTTTCTTAAATTTGCCATTTATTATCAAAGTTTATACACTATATTGGTAAGTTAAAAGGTAGAACATATCATTACACGACCCGATAATTAAAAGGGGCAGTAGCACGTTTTTTGCAAAATTTATTTTTTCAAATTTCCCATTTAAAATGATAGTTTATGTCATTAAAATTAACTTTAGAGGGTAAAACATCTTATTACACAAACCAATTATCCATAGTGGTAATAACGATGTTGCGTATAAAGCAAACATTGCATGGCGGCCATTTTATTGTGAACACATTTTATTCTTTCAAATTACAAAAACGATTCTCAGGGCTTTACGAACCATGTACACTGATTTTAAACTTGATTTTCCGAAGAGAAAAGGGTGTTTTACTGTTGGTGACATTATTTTTCAAATACATTTCATCGACTTATTTGAGCGAAAAAACTTGCTACTGCCCCTTTATGCCGTATTCATAGAAAAGGGTTATCCGTATTGGAAGAAACTGGTGCTTATATAGAGCAACAGTGGTGTGGAACTCTTCAGTGTGAAAGTTAGATTTGTAGGTCTCAAGCAAATATGAGAGATCAGACAGCAAGATGGTTGACCATTCCATCGTTGTACCATATTGAAAATTCTACTCTGTGTGTTTAGGTATTGCTACATTGATTTTAATACCCATGTGTACTTGAACAGATATAACGATAAAAGTATTATACACCGGTGTATGAAATTGTGGGTACTTCTTCACAAATCATCCCTGTATAAAGCATTTAAAATCGTCAGTATTTCGTTGTTCGCACCATACCATTGAAAATGTGGTGACTTTCTTCTGAGGTTGAGTGTAGATCAGTTGTTCTCTTGTCATCAATAACACTTTTATACAAAGTGTGACAATTTCCACAAAATAAACAAACCAAAGTATGACTTGAATGTCTAATGAACAATTATGTGTCAAAATGATTTTAAAAGTTATTTCCCAATATTTCATTCTCTGAACAAAAGGTTGACCATCAACCAGATGACATGTGCATCACGTTTCATTTTTGATTGCAAGGCAAAATGTCTCCAGATTTATAACCGAATCAGTTTTCAATAACAAGAAAAACGTCTCGAGCAGTGTTACCCATTCAGCACCATGTCTACAGTAATCAATTCCATGAAAATATTTGATTAACTTTTGAATGAAATGGATAGAATGTCACGATTTGATCAAATGTAATATTTTTTTCTAAAGAACGTAATTTCAGAAAAACCAATGTTGCCGAATGCCTGTCTGTGAAGAACTATTTCCCAAAACAAACTTATTCGTTTGAAGTAGATTCCAAATCTGAAAATTTCCTTCTTCTCAGCTCAATTTTCCAAATGGTTAACAATATTTGATTGATTTTCAGCCTGCTTTTTTACATTTTAATAGTTTTTGCTCCTTGAGAAGATTCGAAAAGATCTCGGGTTAAAGATAACAATACAAGAGGCCTTCAAGACATTTATTGGATCTTTCATTGAACTTTCGACATTTGGGAAGCATTTTTTTTACTTTTTGTAATTCGTTTTTTATAGAATTTAGATGAAAAGAAAATATGAGAAAACTACTTTTGTTTTCTTTAAATATAATTTAAAAGAGTTGAAGGCACCACAAATTTGATAGATTTTCTAAAAACAAATTTATTGAATTTATCGAGCAATATCACAAAAGGTCATGTTCATAGAAAATTAGTCTCCATGATTTATGATATTGATGACAATCAATTATTTGCATTATACCAATGCTATAAAATTAGACACTGACATATATCAGCAACTATTTGATACTAAAATCTCATTTTAAAATTGATTAAACCCTGCCTTAAATAATGCCCAAAAACATGTACAGACTTAAAGAGAGGGTTCTATCAGGTTATAAAAAATGAAGACAATGAAAAGGAAAGCCATTTATTTTTATATTTATTTATCATTTTGAAAAAATAAACTTAGTGAAAATACAGCATTTTTCCTTTCAAAACAGCAAGATAGTGGATAATGAGTGACAGAACTGCCTAAACCTTCACCAGAATGTTCTATATGATGCCCTATAACCAGGAGCTACTCTTGGAATACCTTTGGAGTTGAATGTTACCGTATTCATTGTACACCATTTTAAACCCAACACATGGCATACAAAATTCATAAATAAAAAAATTAATGGCAATGATTTCATGGTTTTTGCAGTCGCCGATCATAGAATTCTGAAAAACAAAAATGATGTTTCAGTGCATAATATAATTATCATTTTTATAAAAAAAATTACATGAATGAATATTAATAATATCGTGTTTATATTTAAAGGACTTAATTAAAGTACAATATTCTTTATGCTGGTAACATGCCTTGCCTATTTGTGTTAGTTATGAGCCGCTATCTTGGATTGAGTCAATTCGGTCTCCTGAGTTGGGGTCTCTCTCGATTACTAGCCCACCCCCATGTTTTCAAGATGTTTGTTTGCGGGGCCTTATACCCGAGAGAATACGGTAAGTGGTCATCCAGAATGGTTTGATCCTTAATGTTTCAGGAGCTAAAACTGTTGCAAGATGAAAGCATTAAATGCTTATGATTTCATTTAGAAATGTTATAATTTTAAAAATCATCAATTTTATCAAAGTTTATCATTTTCTTATATTCTCCAACTCACAGAAATAAAAACTGTCTTATCGTAAGCTTTATAATTATTTTTCATGCTTTTTGAAGATTTCTATTTACTTGTCCTCTGAAAAATTCCACAATCTAATTTTCAAGGCTTATATTTCATCAGAAAAGAATGACACTCTTGACAGTTATTTTCGCATCAGTCAACAGACTCTAATAGTCACTGGCCTCAGATTCCACAAAAGCATGTGAAATTCAGCAATATGGAATGGGTTTTGACAGGAGAAAATTAAATATTGCTTGGAATATTGGTTCATCAATCTCTGTCAGTTGACATGCGATAGCGCCGATGGCAAAATGGTACCAGAAGTGCCAAAGGTGCCAAAGTCTGTTGACAATCATGATATGGCCTATTGATTGTTCCATATATGATTTATATGTTTCTGAAAATGTCTTGACAAGTTCTGATGGTATTGGCGAAGTTTTAATTCAAAGAGAACGAAAGTTTAAACTTTGGTTAAGCTTTGGTTAGTCGATATATGGAATAATTCATGAAAGATGATCATTGCATGGCTATATATGGTCATAATTACCTTGCAAACATATTTACTATTCTTTTCTTGAAGTATATAAATTAATATTTTGAAATAAAAAAGAAAATAGATTTACAAAATTGAGTATTTGTGTGATAACTTCATTTAGAACTCACAGGTTATTGTGTGCCATTGCTTTTTAAGATGGTCTAATTGTTAGATGGGGGAGAGAGGGGAGGGGGGCTTTAATGTTAGATAACAATTAGTAAAACCAAAACATGCATTGTTAGAACGTCAATCCATGTAACACATAAACAATCATTAACCTGATCAACCATGCATTATGTTATAGGAAGACTTTTCACACTCATTTATATTTATTTCACATTTGAATTTATTGGCCATTTTCCCCTTTTTAAATTGCTCTTTTTATCTAATTAAAGCAACAATAATCACGCTCAGTAACATTTTCAATTGGATTATATAAAAGTATTAAGTTTCAGGAATATCTCGTCAAAGTTTGTCTCCATTATCCCCTAGAACCATCCCTTTAATTTGGATGTAGCTGATTGGTTGGCTAATTGGTATATTCAAAGAGTTTGGTTACAGTTATTGATCATGGTTTCTGTGGAATCGGTTTCCTAATTGCTTTGATCTTGTTAGTCAGTCTGATCAGCAAAATGATGTTGGCTCAATATAATCCTTTAAATGGTAATCACTTCTTTCCTATTCAAGGATGGGATTGGAATAATGGATATTGTAAGGTGCATCATTGAAAGCTAAGTTTGGTAACCAAATATTGAGATCATTGTTGAAGAGAAATGGCTATATCTATGCTGGCGTCAGTGGCAAGCAAACTTTGGTAACCAAATATTAAGATAATCATTGAAGAGAAATGGCTATATTTATACTGGCGTCAGTGGCAAGCAAACTTTGGTAACCAAATATTAAGATCATCTTTGAAGAGAAATGACAATATGTATGCTGTTGTTGAAAGCAAAGTTTAGTAACCCAATATTTAGATTGTCATTGAAGAGAAATTTGTGTTTCTTCTGAATAATCCTCTTATAAATATGAATATTTTAGCACAATGTACTTGCAAAACACTCATCAGAGAGACTTTAGGTCTCTGAAGCTTATGAATAATATTAACCAGCATGTATGGGATTGGATCCTTGGATACAAATATTTGCATCCCTCTGATAAGTGGTATCAAAGATTTGAAGTCTTTGAAGATCATTTAGACTTGAATGCATCAGATCTTATGTTTCTGTTTCTGATCTAATAATTCTTTGTTGATTCCCAATGATTGTACAAACTAATTGTTATGTAAATTACTATGAAATGAAAATGATTTATTTCACTGTTAATGTGATTAGAATTAAAGGGGTTTGATTCTTGAGTACCTATAAATATTTGCATAGCCTATTATCTCTAACCTATTCATTCCATTTTTCATGGTTTTGAGGACCATTGCTCTAGAAATCATTGATATCCTTCAACAGCTAGTCTGAGAACTGTCTTGGAATAAAATTCCAATGGTTCATGTCTTATAGCTGATAGTTGACATTGATGACAAAGACATCTTAGAACATGATTTTGTTGTGTGAGACAATGTAAAGGGGCTGTAGGACATTTTCTAATAGAAATCTCACAAATTGGAAAAGAAATGTTACCAATTGCAAAACAATCCTCCCCCATCAATACAGCTCTAAAACAAATGGTTATGGTCCTGTAAAGCAGTGAGGATCCATTTCTAATCCTAAAAAATCAATTGTTAATATGGCCACTAGCAGTTTTCATTTTATACATGACACAATTTTCTATGAAATATATACAAATAATTGGGTCATGTAATGGGCTGTTTTACCCTCTTAAGTCATATATTGCATAGATTTTTTATTATAAATGGCAAATATGAACAGATGCCAATTACAAAAACATAGTGCTTTTAAGTCACAGAGAGGTTGTGCCTTTCAAACCCATTCCACTGTCTTTAACTCCATCCACATCTTACATGAAGTCTGAACCAAACACAAGAAGAAGATATCATAATGAGCGTGAGCATTGCTTGCTGTATGGTTGACCCACTTCAGACAACCTTCATGCACACGAGGAAAAGAAATGTTCCCTCATTTTTATAAGAGTATAAAATGGAAAATTGCTGTCAGGGAAAGTAGATATTGAATGTATTTGACAGACGCATGCTTTGTGGAATAGTACTCACAATTTCATAAATCAGGGTATGATACCTTTATTTTTTATTACTGTTCAAATACATTTGGGGTGCTAAAATCGCTTTTTCAAGATGGTTTTTTTTCTGCAATGTTTGAAATTTAACTTTTAAAAATTTAAAAAGTGGAAATTTGATTAATATAAGATATCGTCAACCTAAATAACTATTTTGGATTTAACTTTATTGACGCATCATTACTGTAGGACGTCACAAAAAAGTCAAAAATCGTTTTTGACGCTCCTATCAAGTCTTATTAAGGAGATTCCAAAACGGCGATTTCTTAAAATTTGTGTATCTCAGAAATATAAACAGATAATATTTTGAAAAATTTATATTTATCATAGTTTGGTTCTGAAGACATGATGTAATGCCGTTCTAGTCGTAATTATCAACCGTGGATTGAAATATCTTGTATTTTGTATGGGTATGTTTCTTTTGTCTATTTATTTGTCTCAGTGCCACTCATACACAGTTTCAGCCTGTCAACCCCACTTCTCAACATCTATCAATAAAATGTGTGAAAAGCTGAACCAAATACTACAAGAAGCTGAACCAAATACTACAAGAAGGTCAAATGGCTGCTAACAAACTGCCCACAGCAAAGCTTAATGATGTAGAACATGATCATTTTGACAAGTCATCACCAGAGTAATAGAGTTAAGAGCCTGCACAAACCAAGCCTTAAGTAATGTCTTCTGGACACGCTGAGTAAGCCTCGGATCATCATTCAGCTTCTTACGGGGCAATAACCTGACCAGCGGTCAGTCGTTTGATTAATGGACATTGAAGGCCCTGTTATGATATATATCATGATAAGACGTAAATTGTAATACTTTCAGGAGATTTGAGGTGAGGTGAGTTAGGGTTTAACACTGCTTTCAAGAGTATTTCACTTATATCACTGCTGCTAGTATTATTGCAGGGAGAAAGCCTTCAACACCATGTGGCTATGTGTTGCGGAGAAACCTGCAAGCATCGGCTGGAAATAGCGAACCATGGGTGGTACTGTACTGAAATTCAGTGTAGCATTGCACCCAAACCTTACTGTGTGTAGAACAGTTCTCTACTGCAGGGCAAGTTGCCGTTCCCCTGGCGGGATTCGAACCCCAGACCTCTTGATCCGAAGCCGAACACGCTAACCATTGCGCTATCCCGCCCCCTGTAACAGTTGAGGTAAATAAAAATGTGCATTGTAATAAAAGGTGACATATATTTGTGTAATATGCAAATTGCAATGAAATTGACATAAATTATTGAAATAATCTTGCTGTGAAATGTAATAATTTATTTGAATACTTCTTTGTTCGATTTTATCATGTACAAATGTCAATAATGTATACAATCTGACATTTAGTCAACACTTGCGGTGTCACCCTGGGTAAGTGACTTAGTTCGAAGTGTGCCTCTGTCCACCCAGCAGTAAATGGGTACCTGGTATGATACGATGGTAGTCTGAATTTGAACATTGAGCGTCTGACAGACGACCAGTTGTATCCCTGAGGGAGCGTTCTGTACTCCTTGACCAAGGGTAATATGTCGACCAGCGCTTTGAGCATGCAATGTACATGGATATATGTGCTATGTAAATGGACTATTATTATGAAATGCCATTTGTATTAAAATGGTAAGCATGGCACGTATCATGTATTATTAATTAACTATCAATGTTATGGCACGTATACAGTATTTACGTCCTAGACCATATGATTCGACAACTGGGCCAATATGGGGAAACTGGGCCAATACTGGAAAAACTTGGCCAATACGAGAGAAACTGGGCCAATACAAGACAAACTGGGCCAATATGAGTCTGAGCATGCGCAGTTGCACATTTGACCCGTGCTATTTGTTCACCAATCTTGTTTATAATTATTATTTCAATATAAATGAGATGTCTAGTGTTGTGCAAACAGAAAGAAAAAAACTTAATTAATAAAATTGTCATGAATTAAGCATTTCCGTATTGGCCGAATTACAGGTCCTCGGTCTGTTGTATTGACGCTCGACTTCGTCTCGTCTAATTCGACGAACCTCAGACCTGTAACTGGGCCAATACAGAAATACTTAATAAATAACATTATAGAATAGCATTCCGATGAGGAGACTTTCTTTCTACCTAAATGATTTGAATATGCATTCTGAATCCTAGACCCAACGTCTAATTTATAAACTGCATGTCAATAACAATGTTATTTATGTTAGCATATTTTCCAAACGATCTGATTGGTCGAGAGACGGTCACGTGACCGTCGACAGAAAAGCATATTGACTCCAGCCGAGTCCGACCAAAAGCCGTATTGACTTGAGTGACGTCAAACGATTGTTGCATGACGTCAAATGATTGTTGCATGACATCATATGACTGTAGTCCCAGCTGTTTAAAGGAAATTACATTTTTGACTGTATTTCATTGTTTTCCTTTCATTTCTGTATTGGATACATAATAAAACCTATTGTTTTCTCGGGTCCATAAAAACAGGTATTAACTCGCCAGTCTATAATTGTATAATATTGAATAACAACATAACTCTTTGTAGTTAATATAGCAAATATCATCACCGAATCTTCCCTGTTATCATTTATATAATCAAGTTGTTATTCTATTCCTACAGCTGTCACCCGAGGAATTAATATTTCGTAAATTTGATAATATTAAGTTACAAATGTGGTTGACAAAAGTTGACTTGAGGTACGTTTTTAATGATTATCTATTTCATATACCATAGATGCTTAAAACATATGTTACAGGTTGTAAAGTCATTAAATGTGTCAATTATTCACAGACAATACAGCAATTGAGGCTCATGATACGCCAACCATTTCAATTAAGTATACCACGAGATAGATATTTATTATATTGATTATCAGTGTTCTAATTATTGATGATAACTACTGTGAATTTCGCAACATATGCTTTTGATTACCTGACATTTATGACAAGAGAGTTTTTTTTATATCTTGAATGGAAAACCACGGTAGGATGTGATTACAATCATCTGTTTCAAATGAAATCAATATAGCCATCGACAATAAAGAGGTTTTGTTGATAAATGTTCGTAAGGCCTCAGAGGTGTCTTTTGTTCATTGATTTGTAAAGAATTGCAATTGCAGAGCAATATTTGAATTAACAAGACATTCTACCATGACATTTAAACACAGTTCGAACACAATTTTTATAATAGGCAATTCAACAATTTAGAATACGTGATGACCAGGGATGCAGAAATCGGTCTATTTGCCGGACATGTCCGATTGTAAATCCAGTTTGACCGAATGGAAAATTGACCTATCGGACATCAGTTGACCGATTGCAGAAAATAAAAGGAAAAACTAAATTTACAAGCATTAAATAAAGGCAAACGGCCTTTTTACTTCCGGGTTCGTCTTTTTGGGTCAAAGATGAAATGTCCGACTGGCAAAAATTTGAATCTGCATCCCTGGTGATGACGTAACATTGGCCAAACTTGCCATTGAAATAAACATGCGTAAATCAGTTGACTTTGCTTTTACGGTTTTCGTCATATTTTCCATGTACGCAATTTAATCTGTGTAGCCTATCTGTTTTGAATTCTAATTTAGACCGATGTTTTGAACAGAAGAACTACAGTAGCCGATCTCGAGAGGAGTCAATGTGGTCGCTGAGACTTTGTGTGCCATTTGGAAGTCATTTAAAAAAGTTACACACGACTAGATCATCGTAATTTTAATGGCCTACTTACTTTGTTATGGTTCTATTACACTCTACTACTAATTCAAGTGATAGCTTCTTATTATGCTTTTCCTGTCAAAAAAACCATACTGATTTCAAGTGGCACACTGCCTGCACAACCGTGATAAGTTGAGAGCGTGTCACATATCAATGGAAGCGCACATAAAATAACCATGAGTCAACTATCACACTGTCACCAGCCTTGGTAGATGAAGCGCCACCTATATGATGTTTTTATGTTTGACATAAGCGACGCACAATAAACGTCTTCAGGTCCCGCCATGCTTGTCTTTGAGTCGTACATAACAGAGCAAACCCCTTTACGTTAGAATATTATGAGGTTATAAGCTCAATCAGTTTGTTTGTGAATTCTTATCATGGACTCACTGTATAGTCTATGTAGGGTCAATAAGCTGACCACCTAACAGATTGATGGATGGACATTGAAGGACCACTATGGAATTTGATGGTGTAAATCATTTTGATGAATAGTTTCAACATGACTTATAGACTGGTATGCTATACAATAATGTTTGCAATAAAATTGCTCAGAATTATTGTGAATTCTTATAATAGAATCACTGTTCAATACACTGACCACAACTCTTGGATTAAAGGACATTGGTGGACCAATGTGGGACTTGATGTTGTAAGTCATTTTGATGGAACAGTTTCCAAATGACTAATATACTGGTATGCTATACCAGTGTTTAATATGAACTTGCTGAGAATATATCGTGAATTCTTGTCATAGTATCATTGTTCACTTTTTCTTAGGTCAATAAACTGACCACAACTCTTGGTCAAAGGATTGATGGATGGACATTGGAGGACCACTGTAGCCTTGCTTAGATGCTATACCAGTCTTTTAAAGGAATTTGTTCAGAATATATTGTGAATTCTTGTCATAGAATCATTGTTCACGTTATCTTGGGTCAATAAACTGACCACAACTCTGGGTCAGCAGATTGATGGATGGACATTGAAGGACCACTGCAGCCTTATATGGTGTAAAGTAATTTTGGTGGAACCGTGTCAAAACAACTTTGTTAGATTCAGTGATAAGTTGAATCATATATGACAGTGGCTGAATTGAAGGACATTGATGGAAGGACCACTGTGGCATTTGATGGTGTAGGTCATTTTGATGGAACAGTTTTCAAATGACTGATAGAGTGGTATGCTATGCCAGTGTTTGAAATAAACTTGCTCAGAATATAGTGAAATTTTGTCATGAAATCACTGTTTAGGTTATCTTGGGTCAATAAATTGACCACAACTCTTGGTCAGTGGATTGATGGATGGACACTGAAAGACAACTATAGCCTTACTTAGATGGTACGTATGCCAGTGTTTGAAATAAACTTACTCAGAATATATTGTGAATTCTTGTCATAGAATCACTGTTTAGGTTATCTCTGGTCAATAAACTGACCACAACTCTTGGTCAGTGGACTGATGGATGGACACTCAAGGACAACTATAGAATCTGATGATGTAAATCATTTTAATGGAATAGTTTCAAAATGACTGATAAATTGGTATGCTATAACAGTGTTTGAAATAAACTTGCTCACGATATATTATGAATTCTTGTCATAGAATAACTGTTTAGGTTATCTTGGGTCAATAAACTGATCACAACTCTTGAATTGAAGGACATTGAGGGACCACAGTATGATTTGATGGTGTGAGTCATTATGATGTAACAGTTTCTAAATGACTAATAGACTGGTTTGCCATGCCAGTGTTTAAAACAAATTTCTCACAATATATTCTAAATTCTTGTCATAGAATTATTGTTCACGTTATCTTGGGTCAATAAACTGACCACAACTCTTGGTCAGCAGATTGATGGATGGACACTGAAAGACCACTGTAGCCTTACTTAGATGCTATGCCAGTGTTCAAAATGAACTTGCTCAGAATATATTGTGAATTCTTGTCATGGAATCACTGTTAAGGTTATGAAGGGTCAACAAACTGACCACAACTCTTGGTCAGTGGACTGATGGATGGACACTGAAGGACCACTGTAGCCTTATATGGTGTAAGTCATTTTGATGGAACAGCTTCCAACAATGTAACAATGTAACAATGTAACAATGTAACAATTATATCCCTTTCAAACTTGATCCAAGCATCCCACGTTTCTACTACCCAGAATAATTTTACAATTCTGTAACTATTTTACTTAATATAGGCATCATGATGCACATGTGAATATTAGCAGAAAAATGCCATTCATTGAGAATGAGAACCGTTGTACTTGAAATAAGCAGGTTGCATGATAAGGAATGGTTCATGTAGAATATGATGCCATCATGGAAGCTGCAGTTCCTGCAAACAGGAAATCTATAGATTTTGGTATTAGGAATCTTTATTGCAGTGCATCAGATTCTTCCATTTAAGGAAGGAAATTGCTTCAGAAGTCATTGATTTGTAATAACACTGGATTTATTGTGGTTACTTTCGTTATCACAGACCATTCGTGATAATCCATGCAGAAATCGTGTAAAGAGCTGCTGATAAAGCGATTTTTGGGACAAAATGAAAATAAGTTTTTAAAATTGTTAATTGTAACTGAAAGAGTTTATAGGATTTGTTGTACATGCATGGTCGTCTGTTACATGTTTCTATTTCAGTTACTAAAAAACTGAAGTTCCTTTGTTGAAGAATACAAGAAGCTGCAGGTTTTTTTTTTATCAGAAATTAGAATTTCAGATTTTGTTCAAGATCTGTGAGAAATAATTTTTTTCAAAACAAATTTTGATTATTCTTAGCATTTGAAAAACATACCTTTCATGTTGAATAATTCTCATTCAATCCGAAAATCCAGGAGGTTTATAATTGCCTTTTTAAAGGCTTTTATCCATCGTAAATAAAAAAAAACAGAACTTTTTTCAATAAAAGAAAAAAGGAAAAACACAAATTTAAAGGGGCAGAAGCACGTTTTTTGCAAAATTTATTTTTTCAAATTTCCCATTTATAATGATAGTTTATGTCATTTAAATTATCTTTAGTGGGTAAAA
The DNA here is from genome assembly GCA_936450465.1 of Gibbula magus. Taxonomy (NCBI): domain Eukaryota; kingdom Metazoa; phylum Mollusca; class Gastropoda; order Trochida; family Trochidae; genus Gibbula; species Gibbula magus. Next base: position 61,441,661 of record OW388294.1, read on the forward strand.
CATCTTATTACACAAACCAATTACCTGTAGTGGTAAAAACTATGTTGCTTATAAAGCAAAAGTTGCATGGCGGCCATTTTATTGTGAACACAATTTATTATTTTGTATTACAAAAACGATGCCCATGTACATGTACACTCATTTTAAACTTTATTATCTGAAGAGAGAAGGATGTTTTACTATTGGTGAAATTATTTTTCAAATACATTTCATCAACTTATTTGAGCGAAAAAACGTGCTACTGCCCCTTTAAGATGTCATACCATATTTGAAAAACAGTAATTTGTTTTTCTCAAATAAACTTTCCTCAAAGGTACTTAATCATTTATTTAATCCAGCAAATGAAGGTAAAATTATTAATTAATATCATTACATATATACATTGCGGATCAAGAGGGGGTTCAAACTCCATTTTGAAATTTTTGCATATAAATTTAACCCCCCTCTTTTCAATAAATGAACCTCCTGCTTTGAAAATTTGTGGATCCACCCCTGACGTTGTCATAAATGTCCAAGTTGATTCAGACAAATGTCTTTGCTAAATATTATGCCTATCTTGGGGTATTCTTGGCCATAGCAACAGAGGTCTTGTTTGTGTGGAATGAGACAATAATAAGCACTGCTGTGTCTGGGGCTGGAATCCATCAGTCTTTGTGGACAGGGCAAGAACGTTCTTGAAGATCTCTTCTGGAACTTCAGAAGATAATACATTGATTATCTGAGAATTACTATGAATATAAGACCCATGTGTCTGTTGTGACAATGCACAGATGGAACCGTCTGAAGTGTAAGATATGTTCGTAGTGAAATCAAGTTTGGTATTGTCATTGGATAGCCATTGGGATAGCCTTACTCTGCTGCCATGATAATAATGATAACAGCTATGACATATTCCTAATGTGCATTTATTACTATTTACTATTTATTGAAGATATTGACATTTAGTAATTTATATTGTGTGAAAAATTTGAGCTTTAATTGACATAATCGTTAAAATATTACATCACAATGTCACTGCCATGGCCGCAATTGTCTTTAGTTACCTTACTTACAGTGTCAGATCAACAAGGAGAAAAATAGTTTATTAAAAAATTCTGTCTACAAGGCCTATGAGACACATAATAAAAAGTAATAATAAAATCCTTAAAATAATATTGGTAGATAATATTCATCCACCCGTACCTTAACATACATACATACACATTCACACCCTTGCACCAATGTTCACTCACTGACAAACATCCACAATACACATTCACACCCTCGCACCAATGTTCACTCACAGACAAACATCCACAATACACACTGCTGACATCCACACTATGCATATATACATTCTCTCACAGCTCCAAACAAATATATTTCTATATATATATTTCTGGAAGTTTATTTCAAGTAAATTCACACTTGAATGACAATGAAATAGAGTTATGGATACTCTTGCTAGAGTATAAATTGCAAAAGGTGTTTCATTAATGTTTTATATACAAAGTTTAATAGCATCATTCTTATGTTATGTTCTTTCAACAATTAGATAGTTCTTATAAAACGTTTGAGAATTGCAGCTGATTAAAGTTTTGTTTGGATCCAAAAGCTTTGGAGATATATAGCTATTACAATAGTGAGTAACAATAGCTTATTACTATCACAATGGACTGTCTGGTTTAAAGGGGCTGTAGCACATTTTTTGCAAATTTATTTTTTCAAAATTCCCATTTATAATGATAGTTTATGTCATTTATACTAACTTTAGAGAGTAAAACATCTTATAACACAACCAATTGTCTATAGTGGTAATAACGGTGTTGTGTATAAAGCAAAAATTGCATGGGAGCTATTTTAATGTGAACACATTTTATTATTTCGAATTACAAAAATGATTCCCATGGCTTTACCCAACCATGTACACTAATTTTTAACTTCGGAAGAGAGAAGGGTGTTAAAAAGAAGCTAGGGTGTTAGAGAGAAGGGTGTTTTACTATTGGTGACATTATTTTTCAAGTACATTTCATCGACTTATTTGAGCCAAAAAACATACTACTGCCCCTTTAATAGTCATCCTAAGAGCGCCAAATGTTTGAACTCTTGTTTGTGTGGATTGAGAGACTAATGAACACCTTTGTGTCTGGCATTAGAATACATCAGTCTTCATGGACAGGACAAGAACGCTCTGGAAAATCTCTTCCTGAAGATCAGAATATACACATGATAGATCTGCTGATTACTAACATTATCTGACTGCAGTGTCTGTGACTTGAAAACTCAGATAAATAGAGGCCTTTGATTTAAGTTATTCATTAGATCATACTTCCAGACAAAATTAATTACTTGTTTTACGGAAATATTTCCGGCAAAATTTCTTAAGTGTGGAGGCACAAAATATTTTCTCCAAATTTGTCAAGATCATTTAAATGTTTTTTCCGCTTAGAATATAGTTTTTATTGTTTATTTAATTTGAATAAGTTTCTAGTCACACCATACTGAAAACAAAACCAGACTCAAATATCATCATGCTATTATCAAAATCAGTATAAGTACTCGGTTATCAAGAGAATATAGTTTCAGATTATTCAAAGGAGAGTACCACTCATGTACCAGAAAGAGTACCACTCATGTATCAGGAAGAGTACCGCTCATGTATCATGAAGAGTACCACTCATGTACCAGGAAGAGCACCGCTCATGTACCAGGAAGAGTACCGCTCATGTACCAGGAAGAGTACCACTCATGTACCAGGAAGAGTACCACTCATATACCAGGAAGAGTACCACTCATATACCAGGAAGATTACCACTCATGTACCAGAAAGAGTACCACTCATGTCCCAGGAAGAGTACCACTCATATACCAGGAAGAGTACCGCTCATGTACCAGGAAGAGTACCGCTCATGTACCAGGAAGAGTACCGCTCATGTATCATGAAGAGTACCACTCATGTACCAGGAAGAGTACCACTCATGTACCAGGAAGAGTACCACTCATGTACCAGGAAGAGTACCACTCATATACCAGGAAGAGTACCACTCATGTATCATGAAGAGTACCACTCATGTACCAGGAAGAGTACCACTCATGTATCAGGAAGAGTACCACTCATGTACCAGGAAGAGTACCACTCATGTATCAGGAAGAGTACCGCTCATATATCATGAAGAGTACCACTCATGTACCAGGAAGAGTACCACTCATGTATCAGGAAGAGTACCACTCATGTATAGTCCGGTGGCTAACTTATTTGAAGTATACACGTCGGATTAAAGCATGAAAATTGGCATATTGGTCCAAAAAACAATGCTTATCAATAATTTGAGGGTGTGCCCGATTTTCGTGACCTACTTTTTTCAAAATCCAAGATGGCTGCCAAGATGGCCGCCAAAATCATAAATAGGCATATCTCAGTTGTTATTTGGCCTATCAGCTTGATTTGAACAGCAACATTGATGTTATTAATTATGCTTTCTTCAACTAAACAACTAACAGATCGGTAAGACATATTTTTTTTATAAATTCACTTTTAAGTTATTTTTGAATCAGTGTTCATTAAATTATATCATTGTACCATTGATGTCAACCGTTTCCTTTGCAGTTGCAAAGCGATGTGCACTAAAGCTGCAATTTTAGCCAACACTTGTTTTAGCAACACATTGGCAGAGAATTACTGTCACACTTGGTAAGTTCTCTGAATATTCGAGACTCTGGAAATGTCCTCCACTTAGGTTTCCAGGTGACATCATGTTTCCAAACACATAGGAAAGTGGTACTTCTTGCTGAGGATGTATAGCAAGGTAACAAAGACTTGCTTGATAGAAGCTTTGTTGGACATGCTGTAAGAGAAAATCCTTGGCAGGTGAAGCCCTCAATAGTCGTAAAACAATTACTCCAAATCTACTGACTCGAAAGAGAGAAATAAAATGAATGTAAATCTTTTGTTACTTCTTGGTAGGATTGCCAAATCTTCCATGAACTATTTTTTCTTTCCACTGAACTGAGACATTGTGTAAAAAGCATGGAAAAGGGGTAGGGCCATGGGTTTCTGACTGCCAAGACGTTGCTGTTGGCGTTGCGGAATCTGAAATTCGACTTTTTCCCAAATTTGCAGGATAGCAAATTGCTGAGCACATTTACAAGTGCATCTTTGTCAACTGTTGAAACAAGAATTTTGACGGCACCTTTTGCATCCTGAACTTAAAGGCAGATTCTTGTATCTACTTCTTCTGGACTGGTTAGAAGCGTCTTCTCTCCACGACTTCATGTTACCACCCATGCTCCTTTTGTTACGTCCTACCCTCTGGAAAGTTGTTCTTAGTAACTTGTTTCAATGGTAACATTGTGTCAGGGGAAACCTTCCTTCTGATGCCCTTTCCTCTCCTATCGTGTGTTAATACTTTATTCTTTGCGAGTGTGCAAGTTCAGTTTAGAAGGTGCAGCTGCCCATGGATTCATATGTCAGATCAGATTCATGTACCTGGCAAGCAATTTACATTTTGCTGATTAGACCGAAGTCATCATAAAGGTCAATTGGTGCTTGTTTGGAGTTCATGTTAGCTTTTAGTTGTCTGTGTTTGAAAAGAGACAGATGAGTATTCTTTTTTGGACAAAACTATAACAACAGTATCAAACACAACCATAATCACCAAGGGTCATCTTCACCTGGAATTCTTCGAAGCAATGGTGTCATAATAATCTGTTCACTTAAACTTTGAAAGCCTGTTGTGTTCCTGATTCTGTCCTCTTTCTTAAACTCTTTCCAAATTTGTGCCTGCTTGGATCACATTACCTATGCACGCTTGCTGTCAGTGCTTTAGAGACATGAAATCACTTTCTGATACCTGGAGAGATTCACTTCAAATGCCACTGAGAGGTGATGCTTCTACGATGCCATATACTTCATGGATAGAATGAACAGAGTATCAAAAGCTTCTGGGGGTGCAGTTTTATAAATCATGTTGCATTTCATAGATGGATTGTTTCTGGACTGGAGGTTCAAGCGCAAAATATAGGAAGGAACAAATGTCTTAACCACTATTTGAAATGAAGATGAAGTTCCCATATCAGTTATCAGTCGGTACATTATCTTGAAGCTTCGTTTACTCTGTCAATTATATTAAACAGAAAATATTCAAGCAGGATAAGTTCATATCTATGAATCTGTCAGCAAAATGAGATTCATTCAGCGAGTGTAGCAAGGAGTATAAGGATTACCATTGCCTGCAGGTGGTGGTAATATTACTGTGAAAGTTGTAAAATGTGTAAATATTCTAATATTGAATGTATTTAAGTTGTCATAGTGTTTTGAAGATTGATTTAAAATACTGAATCACTGTGCAAACCATGAAGATATTTACATCATTTGGTTCACAGAGTAACTCTAGTCTACATGTAAGAACAGAGAGATTGTATCATATGTGATCTGACAATAGATTCCATAAATAGATTTTCTATTGGACATTTCACAACAGAAAACTCACAAATAAATGCCACAAAAATGATGAAGTTGTAAAATTGGTTTTAATTGTTGTCTTAATAACTAGGTGTACCTAGTGATGAAACGTTCTAAAGGAATACCCACTACATATAAAAGTGTATTTCCCATGTAAACGACAAATTGCGGATAACAGATAAATAAACTAACAATAATAAATATGTATGATCTATCTTGAAGAATTTGGGATGCCCTATCATTGATAATTATGCATAAAGTGTCCGTTAAAGTCTCTGGAAAACATGTTTGGACACTACATATTGGTCATGTTAACTGAAATAGATGGATAAGCAGTTTCAAAACAGTGAGTCCAAAGTCAATTAGCATTGTTTTGGTGGCAGATTCATCAAATAACGTTGTCATTCATAACAGTTGTCTTTACTTAGGATAAAATTCTTGAAAGTGAGTGCATGACTAATTAGGTAGAAATAGATATCATGCTCGGTGTGCATATAAATGAACTGCATAATAACTCTACAGACACCTCAAAATCAATTTGACATTCGACAACAATTCTGATTTTTTAATTTTTTAATATGTATGGAATTGCAACTTTTCACTGAATTAATCAACCTCAAATATATATTTATTTATATATAAGATAACAGTGTTCTTTATGGTATATGTGACTAAATAATACTGTGGCATTGTACCTAATATGAACACAAGCAGCCACACGCGGGTTTGTTTATAACAAGTGCGACCTAAATCTGAGCTCTGGAATGTACAGGCCATCCCACCGCCTTACCAGTATCTCTCAGTCTTATATCTCTCCGCCTTCCAGAGTCGGTCAGCTACAGTGTGTGTGCGTCAACTAGCTGCCTAGTGCTAAAGGGATATGAGCAACTTTAATCAATTAATTCAGGCTAATTAAGAAAGTTAAAATCGGGCACACCCCCGCCATTTGATTTGTATTGGTGGATACTTGAAGTGTGCAAAGTTTCTTGCTTTAATCCGGTGTGTATAGATTAAGGTAGAAATCTGCAGTTAGCCACTGGACTAGTACCAGGAAGAGTACCACTCATGTATCAGGAAGAGTACCGCTCATATATCAGGAAGAGTACCACTCATGTACCAGGAAGAGTATGAATAATTCATCAGTATCAAATGTTGCAACACTTCTAGCTTACATCAGAGAATAGCTATATAGGTGCAAATAATTAATGTCATAGAGTGGTGCTAATATCAAAGATTAATCCCTATCATGAGTGTTACATAAAGGTTGATTTCAGGTGATGTCTTGTCAATTTCATGGTTTAATGGAAGGTTAAGTGCTAATAGGAATGTTATGTAAGGACTTGATATCATGTATTATTACTCACCTGTTTAAACTAGTGTAATATCGCTGAAAATATGACGTCAAAATAGTGTGCAGTTGTGTTATAATGTCGTATTGCCATCACAATGATCCAGGACTTCCGGAAATTTAAGTTTCAGCACACTGTTGTCGATTTCACTTGAATATTAATAGTAATAAACAGAACACTAAACTTGCTTCCTTATACAATGAAATACCATTTTTATTCAACTTGTGAATGATTTGGTATAAAACTTGCTTTCGCTTGTTAAATAACAAATCGTTACCTTGTTTAATCAAACTGGTATTAAATGGATTGTCACTTAGTATTACTTATCCGAGTTCTTTTAATTCCACCGTCATGATCAGGTAAATAAAAATCTATCTGTTGTCTAAAAATTATTAGTTATTATTTAAAATATAAGTTTTTCTCCAAGAAGTAAACTACCGGGCAAAAGTGCTCACTTGATTTTATCATACGTATGATTTTCAATTGCAAATATTTGAAGTTCGATGTCAAAATCTAAAACTTAAAAGTACAGGTGTTTAGTCTGCAGTCAAAGAGTACTTAACATGTTTTGTAAAAAAAAAATTAAAATGAAGAAATTTTTAGTCTTAAATTTATTCCAAAATTATTTTTGATGATACGTATACACATGTGTTCATCGACATATAAGACATATTCTATGTGAAAATTAATAAATGTGCCTGATTCTGCACACATTTACAACATTTTAAACATGGCAGGGTCATGTTGGTGTAAATTTCATTTCTTACCCTTGTCTTCATTAAACAAAGATATTTTAACTAAACTTTATTCATATGTAGTCACCAATGTTTTCATTCAAACTACTGCAGATAAGTATTATTGTATCGTGCCATAGTCAAATGCATCTGATTTCTTTTAAATAGTGAATTAATCAAAACCAACTGAGGTGAGTATACTTTCTTTTTCCCCGTGTAGCAGGCCTTTTCTCCCCAGCCTAAACCAGGGGGAAACTTTGACCTGTTACATCGGTAGGTTATATAAAGATTTTCTTCAAAACGGACAACATGGTCAGATTTTTTTGTGGAAACGAAAGGAAACAGTTAGGTTTGATGCATTCATACATGTTTTCATTGTATTTTGTTGATGATATTTATTGGATAGGACAAACTCTGTAACTCATTGGAAATAGATTTGGGTTCATAGGATTGGAAATAAAAGTAGGATCACAAAAATAACATAACATTTGAAAAAGAAAAGACACAATTGGAAAACAGAACAAAATAATATTCTTCAGGGCAAAGAAGCTTGTTTAGGATAATAAATAATGTGATTATGAACAGTGCTCAGGGGACAATTGTTTTTACAAATTTGAGTGTAGACATTTTTATCACCCATATGGTTGAATATAATTATTATAATAATAATATATTAATAATATTGATATGAGCACATGTGCACATATCACGTTTGTCTAGCAACCATTGTTTCATCGCAACTTCCCATATGTCGACAACTGTGACATCATAATACGATTGTTCGTGTAGCTTGCCGTCACAAGAGAGTTGGCCTTTCCTGACTAATTTTACGCAAATCAAATGGAGTAAAATGGGGAGTAAAAAAATTATTACCCTCGAGAGTGCATATGACTTTCATGAAACTTGTGCAAATTAATATATAACTCTCGCTCTTGCTCAGGTAATAAACAAATTCACACTTGTTTTATGACTTGTCATATGACACACTTCCTCGTGCAATTAATCTCTATATGCATTTCCAGTTCTCAGAACTCTCTCCATATTTTGAGGGACTTTTTAGGGTCTGGTCACTTATTATAGAGGAAGTGCATGCTGTAATGATGTGAATTACAGTATTCCTTTTCCAGCTGGACTCATTGATGATTTATTTTTATGGATCCATCTACAAATTTTTCTGGTGTTCTTTAATGGATATTCGAATTATTGAAGTAATTTTCAGAAATTATATGAATTCAATTAATCAATGCAAGATTTCTTATATATTTAATGTTAAATTTTGTTAAAGGTGACATTTGTGAAATATTGAAATGTCCATTATAAGTTGTTTATTTTTCAAAGATAATTCTCTAACTGAAAATAATTCTGTAACTGAATTTGAAGTCATGTTTATATTACTAAAATATAATTATGATGCAATAATATTTTTGTTGGAATAATTTTGAAGCAAAACTGACATTCTAATTTGTTTGTGTTTGATACCAGATATTTGAAATGAACTGTTAAAATTTTATATTTCCCAAATTGAAACAAATGTGTCTCTTGTGGCAATATTTGAATAAAAAAAATTAATTTTCAATTCTTCAGTATACTTTGTAGAAATTCAATAAATCATTTATAAACAAATTAGATGTCAGGAACCCAAATCGATGTAAATGCAGAGACTTTGGTTGACAACTGCTTGACATGTTGAAAAATTTTTCATTGAAAGACATGTTTACTTAAAAAGGGAAGATGAGAATCAATTTCTTTTTATCCCATTAGTCAAATATATTTTCAGTTTACTGCATGAGTCCATTGCCATCACACTGAAATATGATGATTGAATTTGCAATATATTAGATTCATCTTAGTCATAATTTGTACTAATTATTTGCTTAAATTAAATTAATTGGGTTAATGGGATTAATTAATATATTGAAATAATTTTAACCTTTTTGGATACAAGTCTTTGAAGGGCAATATATTGAAATAAATTTAACCTATGTGGATACAGTTTTGATATTAGAATGATATTTTCTTAAGTATTTGAATGACACTATCTTCTCTGAATAAACACTTCATGGATTTTCATTATGAAACAACAAAATGAAATTAATATCCCCAAAAATTCCTAGTAATTTATTGGATGCTAATACTAATCCATTGGTCCATTAGAAACAAAAAGTGCTCAAAAATCTCAATAACATCTCAGACTTATTTTGAAGCTGGTACTCTTAAAGGTACATCCATTGTATTTCATAAAATTTTATTTGGTGTTTATCTGTTAATACTGTGTGATTTCAGTTCAAATATTTTCACTCAACTTGCATATTCATCGCCAATTGCCATATAGTTTTCAATGAAAATCTAGAAATATCATTATATACATGTGCCGGATTTGAATAAGTTTCCAAAATTATTTTTGACTAATTGACACGCGTCAATCGCTGTGCATTGTCCGGTTTCCAATCAGAAATCACTACTTACACCTTTATAACATCATTATACTGAGTCGACGATCATCAAAATGATATTTTCGGCAATAGTCAGTACTTCTCGATAAAATAACACCATTTAGCACATTTGGCATATGTGACCCCCAACAACACAATGGATTCACCTTTAATATATGTTGAAAAAAAAGTTCAGAGATTTGTGTGGTATTCTGGAAAACTTGAAAGATTGATTGTGAAATTATGTTCCAGTAAGATGAGAAGTTCAGTTATCATAACAGCTCAAAAGCAAAAAGAGAATGAATATAAATATGAGAAATCAATAATAATGTAACGTTTTGATATTTTTGGCGCCTGAATCAAATACAATTGCGTCTTCATCTGTCTTTCTGTAAAAAAAAGTTTTGTCGATTATTTTTGTCTCCAATAACATGTTTGGGTTTCAGCCACAAATACAAAATTCTAAAATTGATTAAATAACGACTGTTACATCTTTGACAGATGTTCAATCTATGTTGTCAATTTCCATTGTCTAGTTCATGCGTTTTCATTTTCTATTGACCGAGTAGAACTGCGCAAACCAATTGGAGCACCATAATCATCGTAATTATCATGATCTTTTAAGCTATAGGTCTGCAAATGTCTTGATGTATGAACATTGAAAAAGAATTTGATAGAGATACGTGAAAAGGTCATTTAAAGTGACACTGTGTGAAATTTTTATGAATTTTATTTATTTTTTAAACATGCCAAAATATCAAATGTGCTGATTTAAGGCCCAAATCATCTCACTTAACTTGCATATATTTATCTCCTAATACCAAATATCACTTTAATATCTAAAAGATTCTGATATTTATAATAAAAAAAATAGTTTGTGGAAAACCTAGTTAACATTGAAAGAAGTAGCCTGTGAGCAGATGGAGTAAACAAGCAAAATGTTTACACGAATACCGTATTCCCTCAAATACAACCCGGGTTGTATTTACCTCAGCACCCCTTACCCCCCGGGGTGTATTGGAGACCTGGGTTGTATTTACCTCAGCACCCCTTACCCCCCGGGGTGTATTGGAGACCTGGGTTGTATTTACCTCAGCACCCCTTACCCCCCGGGGTGTATTGGAGACCTGGGTTGTATTAGAGGAAATACGGTAAGAAACGAAAAACATGATTTGTTCCAACATCTTATTTAACATTCGCATATAAATATTAGATAACCAAACTTCGTAGAGAGTATGATTATCTCATAATGATAAGTATATAGTTGTAATATTCTGTAAAAATAACGCTAAATCCTCATTGGTAACATTGGGTCTATTGCATTAGTTCGAGGTTAAGGACCAGAATGCAGTTTTTATAAAAGCTTGATGCACACAGATACGTAACAGCGCTGTGAGGAGTTTGTGAAATAGTATCCTTAGTGTTGATAAAGTTTGTATCTACAAAGTTTAATTGCTTTCTTAGAAAATACTATCAAATTTCACCTAGTGTTTATTTACAGAACTTTTCTAAAAGTTTTAATGAGAATATGAATTGGAGACACGATAAATAATACTTGATATTGAATTTTCTAATTATTTCTGAAAATATCATGAAAACAGCTGCATACCGAAAGTTTATTCACCTACATGTGTATCTTTGTCAAATATCATGTAAATTGATGTTCTTTGTAACGTCAATAAAATTGCATCACACACAATTACAATGGTAGCGTCCCATACTGCCTACAGTCCCAATCTGCCTACAGCTTATAACAACATGTTAAGGTCCAGTGATCAGGAAGTCAGGGTTATATGCTGACCGGTTCTACCTCTAAATAAATGAACTCAACCAAATAATCGGTTCTGCAACAACAATAACAGAGGTACAAAACTGTGACACATGCACAGTATATCTCAATCTTTGCATGGTTATGCTTTCAATGTCACACATGTTTTTCAAGTATTTGTCAATTACTTTGCATTTGATCAAGTGTCCGCTTCTTGTGTCTGATAACATTACCTTACGCGGTTGTTACGAGAATTTGTATGAGGAGGTGGAGACGTGTGGTGTTATGAATTGGGCATATCAGGTCAAATGTATTCTGTCAGTTGTCCAGCTCGCCCAAACATGTACTTTATAAAAATATTATAAATAACTCTTCGCTTCAGTATTATTTATGTAAATCTATTCCACATTTAGGAAGTATTTAACTAAATTTAGACTTAGCTGTCATAACTTAGCGGTAGAAACCGGCAGATACCAACATTTAGATTATGCAAATCGTAAATGCCAAATGTGTAAAGACAATATCGAAGATGAATTTCATTTCATACTTAAATGTCCATTATATCTTAGAGCGACTTTGTCCGGTGGCAGTATTTTGTCTTTGATTCGATGGTGGCATTTCATTCTTAATATAGGCAACTCTGAATTATTGGACCTGACTTATAAATGGCTGGGAGAATGGAATGAAACTCTTACTGCTAAAATGAATTCCAGCTTGAAGTAGATTAAGTTTATATTGAGAGATGAAACATAACCTTTTTCATATTGTTTTGAATTCAATTCAGATCATATCATGAGTCGATCTAACATCAGTTAATCCTTCTCTGACATGACTATTTGTTATGCTCAATAAACATATTAGCTGTTTCTGTATAAGTGTATAACTACATGAAGCTATTAGTAAAACGGTAAGTAAATGCAAGAATTTAGGTACTCTGACTTGAATATTTGTAATACTAAACAAACAGGTTTACTGTTTCTGTATGAGTGTGACTCTGTCGTGATGTTATAAACTGGAAAATGGGTTGTTCCATTATGCTATGGGTAAAAAATAATTTCCCAAACTGCCTACACTATTTTTTGTAGGCAGAGTGGGATGTAGGCAGATTGGGACTGTAGGCAGTATGAGACCTAACCATTACAATCATTATATATCCATGAGTAAAATAATCACTCTCAAATGTACTGTTAGTTGTTAGTTGTTCATGTTTTTGAAATTTGGAATAATGAAATAGACAGAAGGGATCAAATTTTGAAACTTCAAATTTCATTAATTTTAGAATAAAAGTTTTAATATCGACTAAATGAGAACAATTTCATCATAAATGCATTAAATAAGAGGAAACACGCGATGTATGTTTGACCTAGTTGATCACTTACTGAATATTTCACAGAAAAAAAATAAAAACTGTAGTTTTGAAAAGATTGATTCCTGGTCACTTCAAAGAGCTGCCAAAACTGTAACTATTTATTTTGAGGCATCAAATCAGTTTGTGTTATGGAACGCTCAACTGTCTTCTTATTAGGCAAAAATGTGTTTTGTGTTGATACGATGCTTCAATGACATATACAAATTACATGATATTTGAAAACACAAGCAGGTGAACACACTTTCGGTATGCAGCTGTACACAATGCTAGGTATCGTAAATTGATAAATATTTTGGTATTAATACTTTTTTCATAATTTTTGGGATGCATATGCAAATTATCTAAACTGAAATCAGCACATACCGGTATCATATTTTGGCTCATATTAAAAAGAGGATTCTATCGTGGTATTTTTTGTGGAAACGAAATTCGAGAGGATATTCCTGTTTACACATATATGTTATTAATTATTGATTAAAACACAGTCAAATCGAAAGATACTCAGTGGTGGATCCAGGGGGGGTAGAGGTGGTCCGAGCTCCCACCTTTCAAAATATTTTTGCATGGGCGAGTATGGGGAAAAAAATTTTGGACCCCACCCCTTTTCCATTGGTGGACCCCCCTTTCAAAATTCCTGGATCTGTCACTGATACTAATTAAGGTAATATTTTGATGACTTTATATTTCACAACTTGATAAACATGCATGTACAAGCGCACATTTGTTGAAAAATAAAAACAATGAGAATGAAAGCCAACATTAGGTACAATAAAGCATATGTTTTCATTTCATGTATGTAAAAAATTCACAATGGCGACAGAACCCTCCCTTTAAAACCCAATTAAATATCACGAAAACAATGGATGTCACTTTAACATATCTTGTAAAAGATTACCGTGTAACTTAGTGCCAAGAAAAACATCTTAGCTTACCACTTGTTATTCTTTACTGTCAAAATAGAATATGAAACATACAGATTAAGAATTGTAATCTGGTTCATTTTGTGTTCAGAAAGTTTGAATTATCACATATACATTTCAATCATTACAATTTATTCTACAATTCCAATTATGAGTCCTAAAAGTTTAAAGTATTGTAAATGATCACAATACAATTTGACATTAAACATTCTGGTAACATTTATAGATGATCTGAAATTTAAGACCAGAAACTTCGAAATATTGTATTTCAGGCATTGTAAGTTCTTCTTGAGATATAATTTCCTTTCAAGTTTTAAAAGTTTGAAACATTGTAAATGATTGTAATACGAGTTGATACTAATTAATATTTATGATATCAATATCTATACATTCAGACCTTGATAACCAGGTCCCTGTTTAGCCAGAAACCCGGCCATCCGCACGGTAATATTTCAAATCTTCTCTATGCATTTTTATGCAAATAAGGATTTGTCTAACCACACTGCTCATGATTTTTAACTGTAACCAAATTGTGCGGATTAACAGGATCTGACATTAGATTATCTGAAGTTGAAGTCCAGAAACATGGAAATAGTGCATATGTATATTTCTGGCCTTGCAAATTCTTCTAGTGTTTCCTTTCAATTTCAGATTCTTAAAAATTTGAAGCATTGTAAATGATTGAAATACAAGTTGACAGTTTCTAGTACCATTTATATGATATGAAGATTGCGTATAGAAAGTTTGAAATGTTGCAAATCATATTTCAGGCAAAGCATATTCTTCTAGAAATATGATTCAATATCTGGACCTGAAATCCAAGTTTATCCCCTACATTAATTTGAACATAGAATATTTTATTACCTGTATGAGAATTCATATTCTTACCATACAGATATCACCATCTTTGTTGGGGTGAGATAGCATAGTTGTTAACACATTTGACTTTGGACGCAGAGTGTCCAGGTTCAAATCCCACTCTCGGCTCGGAAACATTCTCACTGTTCTCATACTCATAGTTCTGGCCAATGCTCACAGGTTTCACATAAGTGCATATAGCCACAGTTGCATTGCAGGCTTCCTCCAAGCAATTCCCTGCCTTTTACATAAGTTGTATTCTCTAGAAATTAAATTACACTTGTGACGTCATCCTATTGTTCTTTCACTCAATTATTTTCTGGTCATGGAGAGTTGCACATCACATCATATTTTTTAAGTAGAAATTTAATTTCTTTAACTTTTTAAAGCAATTTTGATAAGAGCAATACCTTTGAGTGTAATTTAAGTAGGGTAATATCCTCGTTACTCTCCTTTCCTTAAAAATAATGGGCCTCGGCTCCATTATTTTGAAAGAATGGAGAGTTACTCGGACATTACCCTCTACGTAATTGACCTCACCACGCCACGCCATGCCATGCCACAACATAACACACCACAACACACCATAACACACCACATCACACCACACAAATCAGTTCATTCAGTCCACAAAGTGCAGACTATTTTTAAGTGGCGTTAAACAATAACTCACTCACTCACTGAGACCATTTCATGGCCCAGGTCTGAATCAGACATTTATTCATGGGAGACAAACTCATGCAGTCACCTTCTGTTATTTAGCTCTTTGTTCAGGTTCAATATTGCTCTAGGGCCTGTATCTGTCTCAGATCAACTCTAGCTTGTTAGCTTGTCTCGTCTCCGGTAGATAGACACAAGTGAACTCAGAACTCTCTCTGAATATATTGATCCACTTGCATAGTCTACCCTGAAAGGCACTGTTCTATTTTATTGTTTTTGGCTTTTGGTGAAATGAAAAACTTGCTGTATTTTTATTAATTTTGCAACTTTTAAATAATAAACACATACATTGATAGAATATCCACAGAGTAAAAGATGAATTCATTGTTTTTATTTTTCAACAAATGTGTGCTTGTCTTTATCAAATTGTCGTGCAAATTAAGGAATCAAAATATAAGTATCATTAATATCTTTCATGAATATCTTTCTACTGGACTGTTTTAATCATGTAATAATAACCTTTATTGTATGACAAGAAGTGAAATACTGGGATTTAAATATCAGTGAAATAAACTCTCTATCAAGCTACAACGAAAATAACTTGATCATATGATGAGATTAACATGGTAATAGTCAAGAAAAAACAGATATCCTCTATATATCTGTAAACAGGAATATCATCTCACAAGAATACCCTGATAGAAACTTCTCCTTTAGGCCAGGTTTGCTGGTAAAATATTCTTACCGTATTCTCGCGGGTATTAGGCCCGGCAAACAAACATCTTGCAAACATGGGGGTGGGCTAGTATTCGAGAGAGACCCCAACTCATGAGACCGAATCCAAGATGGCGGCTCGTAACTAACACAAATCGGCAAGGCATGTTACCGGCATAAAGAATATTGTACTTTGATGTTTTAAGTCTTTTAAACATAAACATGATATTATTAATATTCATTCATGTTACTTTTTTTATATATGATAATTATATTATGCACTTAAACATCATTTTTGTTTTTCAGAATTCTATGATCGGCGACTGCAAAAACCCTGAAATCATTGCCATTGAATTTGTTATTTATGAATTTTGTATGCCATGTGTTTGGTTTAAAATGGTGTACAATGAATAAAAACGATAACATTCTTGAGTTGCGTTGTTGATAGTTGCATGTGTACGTAGCTGACAAAATAATTCAGAAAAAATTTAATGTTGGGAATAAAATTTAGCTTCTCACGTCATCAGACATCGATGTAAGTTACACGTCCCTATTTGATATTCATCATTACATAGCTTAATTATGATGTTGTCAATAATGTTTATGTACGTTATTTAGTCATAAATTCCAGAACAAATATCGTAATTTGCTAATGAACTATTTACAATTCAGTGTTGGAAGCGTCAATGCATGCCGATTGAAATGGCTTTTTTTCAAAGGAAGTACAGTATGATTGGTTGTTATATTAGTCTCGACCAATCAGAGCAGACTATCGTCATTACGGAATTCCCTTCCCGCAAGCGTGGTGTCACTCTCTCACACACACGATCTGTCTTTAGTCTACATCATGTTGTTTAGGATATTGTTTTGATGTTTTACTTCATAACATAACATAAACAGGATATTTATTTATGTAATTATGTTTATAAAATCGTAACTTTATTCATTTAACGCACAAATACATCGTGTTTGTTTTTCAGGTGAGTAGCTACGATCAGCGAAGCCATGATACTCTAGTTACTTTTTCTGTGAAATTTGTTATTGCCTTTGAGTTAAAAAAATGTGCACCATGAATTAAAATGATAACAATAAGCTGTGTTGTTGTGTTGTTGACAAAAAATCAACAAAATGTTTTCACTTTGAAGGTCGATTATTCAAGAACGAGTGCAGAATATAACGAAACAGATGGCAGATTATTGCGTCAGAACGAATGGCTAATTACTTATGCGAACTCTCATTGGTGGATAAAAGGGTGTGTCATCGATTCAAAATCTCATTGGCTGATATATTTGGCGACTCATAGGCATACGATGCTTACTTCCTGCTTCGAATCGAAGTATTTAGACACTTCAAAATGATACGAAAAGAGGACAAATACAGAAAATATTACAAATATTTTATTTCACAACTATCTTCAAATTGTTTCCTTCAAGTGATTGTTTGAAAGTCAAAAAAGTTTGTGACGTTGTTCGCTCCAAGTATGGCGGTCATGACTAAACACGTGAGATACATTTTTGTCAGAGATAAATTACAGATGCCATTTTCTACCTGAATGTTATAATAACTTGACTGCATATCTATATTTTACTACCATTCATTTAGCCTATTCGTTTATGGTGTTTGATATTTTTTTAATAATTACGGTATCGTAACTGCACGAGACTTGACAACTCGCAGGGAAGTACTAAGTTCATGTTGTGTTTTGATTTACGTACACACAGATAATTAATGAAAGATATAACCCAAGTTATAAAATAATATTATAGATATATGTAATGTATCCAATTATTTAAATATATACAATAATTAAACTGTCAAAATAAGAATATGAACACATAACACAAGACGATAACATGACAAATCAAACTTTATTGTATGTCCGAGAAATGAAATCTGTGCATGAATAGAGACGTCGTTGGACCATGGAACATCTGGCAAAATGGGGGGTGGGCTATAACTCGTGAATAAGCCCAACCAGGACAACCCTCTGAAAAGTGGGGGTGGTCTTAGGCTCAAATATGGTCTTATACCCGCGAGAATACGGTACTTCTTTTTGTGGAATTTCAGTATATAAAGAGCTTGGAGACTTTGATTGCTTGCTTGTGTTTAAATTGATTTGTTATTTTGTGGATATTAACAATGAAAGAAATTAATACATAACATGTGATTTATTTATCACAAAACAATTTTCTATACCATTGTTTATCAGCTATGATTTAAGATTATTATTTATCATATTTATATTATTTAACATTTGTCATTGAGAAGCAAAGTTTTGAGTGAATTAACAAAACAGATGCAAAACGAAATACCAAATATGATAATTTTCATTTTTATCTTATTTTTTTGGGACAAATTTTTTTTTTATTGGGAGAGATTCTGTGTTCCTATTATTTTTTTTCATATCAAAATCTTGGTAGGAGATTCCAAAAGTAAATCCATTTTTTTCACCTCATATCAACAAGGGAATTTGGTTTCAAAGGGTGTTTCCATCTTTGATAAATAGCATGTAGAAGTTCACATGTGAAAATGTACAAATTCCTTTTCCACATTATGGATCACTTTCAGGAATGTACAAGTTTTGTAGGATTACTATTTAATAAGATAATTTCAACTTGGTTGATATAAATTCCAAATCGCTCAAATGCGGTAGATTTTTAGCTCATCAGGCCTGAAAGGCCAGATTGGCTTATAACATGATCCCTCGTCAGTCAGTGTATTAAACCATGTATTTCTTGAGATCGTGAAGCTCTTCAACCAAGTCACTTAAATCCTGATGAGTTACAAAGCCCATGGCTCTATTTTTTCACTTATAAGCAGAATTCATT
Source organism: Gibbula magus (assembly GCA_936450465.1). Lineage (NCBI taxonomy): Eukaryota > Metazoa > Mollusca > Gastropoda > Trochida > Trochidae > Gibbula > Gibbula magus. The sequence goes on from OW388294.1 coordinate 61,460,733, forward strand.
TATAAGGTATATTTACTTGAGAAGAGATTTGTATTGTTTCTCTCCAAATTTTATAGTATTTTGTATGATGATTGGGGGAATATGTTAATTCCATTTTGATTGGAAAGATCACATTTTCTTCAAAATCTTTGCAGGAATTGTGACACTTCAACAACCAATTTTATCAAAATTTATTATCAAGTCATGTTTTTGTTATGCACTGACAATTTTGAAGATTGAGATTTTTCAAGGCTAGGGATTGTGCATTATATTGAAAACAATTTATTTTGATGAGCTACAGAGCCCATGGCTCTATTTTGTGTGAATCATTTTAAGACGTTGGTCAAGAATGTTGCTGTTGTGGGGAGTTTACATCTGCTTCCACGACAGGGGGTGATTTATAAGTGTATACATATAGTGGTGAGGTACTTTTATAATAAAACCCAATGTGGATGGAAAAATAAGACATTTTGTAAATATAAAAGATAGGTCAATCATTTCTTCTTGGAGATTTAACAAGCTTTCTCCAGCAGAGCTAATTTCACCCCTCGTCAATGCAATATTTTGTTCTTGTATAAATTATTCTGATTTAGATCACATGTTTTCCATAATTTGAATGTTGCAATTAAGTATGAAATTATTTGATTTTCATAACTATAAATTTAATTTTGCATAATGTGTATTAGGAATGATATCATAAATGAATAGTGGATTGTGAAAAAGAAGCTTTTATATTTTAAAAGAACAAGACTTTGAAAAAAGTATATAACAAATTTATAAAACGAAAGGGAGATAACTCTTGTTGTGAGAGTTCAAATCATATTAGATGGTTATACAAATGTTCTAGTTCTTTCAGGATTGAGTATACTGACTGGAAGTTTTTATTCAATTGAAGTTATCAAATTTTTTACTTTTATGAAATTATTAAATCTCTTAAATTGCAGAAAAGAATCTCACTCAAGATAATGTCAAGTATATTCTTCACTTAATTGTTCCACTTTTAAAGTTCCCTCAAATAATAAAAATATTTGTTAAACTCTATTTTATTCTCAGTGGTGAATCCAAGATTTTAGAAAGAGGGAATGGATTTGAAACTTTGCATAAATATTTCTGGCATTGCAAAATCCTCTATATATACCCGGATTTTAGGTCTTACAAGTTTGAAGTATTGTAATTGACCAGGATATGGCATTATCGGCTACGGATAACGAGGTCTGGGGTTTGAATCCCACCAGGGGTTTGGCAACGTTGTCTGCAGTAAAAAACTTGTCTACATGCAATGAGGTTTGGGTGCAATGCTACACTGAATTTCATCACAGTACGGGCCATAGTTTGCTAGTTCCCAGCCGATGCAAGCAGGTTTCACCGCAATATACAGCCACCATTGTGTTAAGGCTTTCTCTCTGTTATGATACCAGCAGCCTTGAAATAAGTGAATTATTCTTAAAGTGCCCATTACACCCCAAAGTGCTGCTACCTTTTCCATTCTTTAGTTCTTTTGTGAACACATTGAAATCATATTGATTATCCCATTATTATATTACATCAACTTGGTTTTAAGTTCCAAGTTGCACAAAAATGGAGAATTTTTGTAAAAATCTTATATTAAATCAGAGGGTACCTCTTTGATAAAAACATTTTGTAATTCTTATTCTTATATTTATTAATAATTCTTAATAAGTTGTTTTCCATAATTTGAATTTTTTTATTTATTTATGAAAAATGTCCTATTCTGATAATCATAAATGTCAATGTTATGTAATATATATATAAAGAATTATACTATAAATAAATTGTGTTTGACAAAAAAGTGAAATTTGAATTTTAAAGGCACAAGAATTTGAAAAATGTATATACAAATTTATAAGACCAAAGGGAGATAACTCTTTTTGATTGCGTTCAAATCTCATATAAAAATTGCAGAAACGTTTTAGTTTTTATAGGATGTGTTTAAATATATTGATAGCACTATGTTATTCAATTTGAAATATTGAATTATATACTTTAGTGAATGATTAAATATTTTTATTTATAAGTGTCACTCAACAAGTGACCCTGTTTCGCACAAAGCGTCACACAACGGCTAGCTCATGAATATTCATTGAGGACAGAAAGCCCTGAAGCTCCATAGCATGCCTTCTTTTTCATCATTTGTAGTGCGTAGTTTTTAAATATTTTAAAGAAATTCAGACACATAAATGGCATTATATTTGCAAGTATTGGTCGTAAATGAATCATATATAAATGAATGTTCACCTGTCTGGAGTATAAAAGTATATTTAGATAAGGTATGGATCCGCATATGACACGACCTTTGCGTCCTGTTTACAAACATTGAAACATGGATTGACGTGCACAATCAATATTTCTATCTCTATTATTGGTCTGAGTAAGCCGCCCTCACTGGTGGAGAAACGTTACAATTAAACCCTTGAAGTTGTCAACCGTCTGGTTTTCTAAGTGTTTGGTAGCCGCACCCTCTTCTTTTCTTATTATTGAGTTCAGTGTGTTAATTTTACAAGAGATATGTAGACTAGTGATGTTATTAATTATCAAAGAATCTCTGTGTTTTTACAACAATCTAATTCAATATCAGCGATATAGGCCTCTTGTGGAATTCTTTAATTAAACAACTATATATATATATATATGGCTGCCTAAAAGAAGTAAGATATTTCTCAGTCAGGTTTTTTTTTTTTAAAAAGGACAAGGGCGTTAGGACTTTCTTCTTATTTTTTGTTGGAACAGATAATGAAGAGGGAGGAGTGCATTTTATTTTGTTTACATCAGAATATAGATATAGAAGTATACAAAATGTAAACACACTAGGTCTTATACATCATAAATTTGGTCCATGAATTGATTTCGCAACTTTGTCTGCAGTAGAGAACTGTACTACATGCAGTCATGATTGTGTGCAATGCTACACTGAATTTCAGCGTAGTTCCATCCATGGTTTGCTAGTTCCAGCCGATGCTCGCAGGTTTCACTGCAATGCATAGCTACATTGCATTGCAGGCTTTCTCCCTGCCATAATACTAGCAGCCGCTATATAAGTGAAATAATCTTGAAAGCGGCGTTAAACCCCAACTCACCTCACCTTACATGCAATGAGGTTTGGGGGCAATGCTACACAGAATTTCAGCACCCATGGTTCATTAGTTCCAGCCAATGCTCACAGGTTTCACTGCAATAGACAGCCACCATGGCTTACCCTCTTATTCTTATTCTTAAAGTGGCATTAAACCCCAAATCACCTGAAAATATGCTACACCCTTTTCCATACTTTAAATCTTCTGGAAACACAATGAAGTTTTATTGATTATTCAATTAATATTTTTCATCAACTTGGTTAATTTTAGTTCCAAGTTGCACAAAAATGGAGATTTTTTGTAAAAATAATTTGTGACATAACGTCAGTGTTAAATTGGGATACATTTTGAGTATATATAACAATAATTCTTAATAAGATATGTTTTCCATAATTTGAATTTTTTTATTTATTTATGAAAAATGTTTTATTCTGATAATCATAAATGTCAATGTTATGTAATATATATATAAAGAATAATACTTTAAACAAATTGTGTTTGACAAAAAAGTGAATTTGGAATTTAAAAGGCACAAAAATTTGAAAAATGTATATACAAATTTATAAGACCAAAGGGAGATAACTCTTTTTGAGTGCATTCAAATCTCATTATAGATTGCAGAAAGGTTTGGTTCTTATAGGATGTGATTAAATATACTGATTGCATATTGTTATTCAATTTGAATTATTGATTTATGATTTAATATTTTATCTTTTACAAAAGGCTCTCACTCAAGATTGTGTCAAGTGACCCCAACGGCTAGCTCATGAATATTCATTGAGGCAGAAAAACCTGAAGCTCCATAGCATGCCTTCATTTGCAGCACATAGTTTTTTTAATGTTTTAAAGTAATTCAGCCCCATAAATAGCATTATACTAGTGAGTATTGGCAGTAAATAAACCATGTCTGAAGGAAATTCACCTGTATGACTGGAGTGTAAAGTATATTTAGATGAGTTCTAGACTACATTGAAACATGGATCGATGTTCACAATCAATATGTAGGTGCCTATATCAATCAGTCAATTTGAATGAAATATGAATAAGTATGTTTATTCACAAGCCTTTGGAATGAGGAGATATGCTTTTGAATATAAAAAACCAACTGGTTTCCGCCCAATGACCAGGGAAGATTTCTGAGTTCAATGTGGTAATTTTACAAGAGATATATGTAGACTAGTAATATTATTAATTATCAAAGAATCTCTGTGTTTCAACAACAAACGAATTCAAGATCAGTGCCTTAAATTGGCCACTTGTGGGATTCTTTAATTCAACATTTATACAAGGCACTGTATAAAAGAAGTTAAATATTTCTCAGGCAAATTGTTTTTAAAAATAACGAGGGCGGTAGGACTTTTCTTTTACTCTTTTTTGTTGGAACAGATAATGACAAGGGAGAGGTACATTTTATTTTTTTATTTTGGAGTTTAGTATTACAATCCTTATTTCTTCTTTTTTATTATTACCATGCATTTAAACAAATATAACGAAGTATTGTGCATATATATATATATATATATATATATATATAGTACAGTACATAACTTATCAAAAGTTGTCAAAAGTGGCATTTATTGCAGGCTTTGATTTTTAAAAAGCATATGAAGTGTTGACCAGAATGTATGAAAGCTTGCGTATTTACAATTTGAAAATGCAATTGTTTTTGTTATTTGATATATTGGTGATTCTACTTATCTGATCTTTGCCAATAATGTATTTGTACTTAGTCTAATTGTGAATGATCTTGAACTGAAACCATCTTCATTCACTAATTTGTGTACATCTTTTTGTCATTTGATTAATATTTTTTGCTATTAAAATGACAATAAAAAGCTGTTTGCGCATATAGATGATAAAAAATAAATCAAGAAATATTTCATGTTTTTAACTAAGCCTAAGGTTATAGAATTCTTTGAAATAAAATGTTAAAATTTGTTCAGTTTCAGGAAAGGAGCTACTCTTCCAAGTGTGCACACAAGGCTGTGCTTTAATTAAATACATCTCTAGTTCCTTGTGACCTTTGACCTGTGACCATGGAGGGATATTTACAGTTTCACCTTTCAACATCTGGGTACTCGCTCACCGGGTAAGTAGATTGATTTTCTAATTAAAATCATTTTCCTTGGAATTAATCTCTTTGCCTTGAACCTGGGTGTCATTATTTGCATTGATTGTTCCCAACGGGATTGACATGGGACCCCGAGTGGATTAAATGATACGGGTCTGTCAAACCGTATCATTCTTGAGGAACAACAGTGCCTTTAATTAATTTGAATTTTCAGGTTTTTCTTTATATAATCCGTTTCTATGTGTGAGCATTTTTGCCCTCATTTAAGAATTTTTAAAAATTTTATAAATGTGATTTTTCTTAAAATTAATTGTTTTTTGTTGATTTTAAAAAGGTTTTGAAATGCTCTTGAGATTTTTTACTTTTGAATGTAATTTTGTTGTATTGTCTCATCGGATAGTTGTTTTGTTTAATATGTGACCTAATTAAATGTTTTGTCTTTGATTCATTTGTAATCCTTTTTTTGAGAAATCTTTGTATATGTATTATTCATGTAATTTTATTTCAGGTTCTAACATTGACAATTGTATGGAATATTATAAAAAAGGATAATGTTGATTTTAATTGACATGGAATAAATTGTTTTGATGAACATGTCCAATTGGTATCATGAATGATTGCACTAATATGTAAATGAAGGATATATAGAGGTTATCATGAGAGTGTGTTTTGGGATGGTCAATATCCTGCATTGGGAATAAACATTGTATTTTGCGAGCCTTGGCGAGCTAAATACATTGTGTTTATCCTTAATGCAGGATATTTACCATCCCAAAACACACAAGCATGATAACTTCTTTATCATACAATGTCATTCTTCATTCATTTTGTGCAAAACAGCATGACAACATTAATTTCAAAGTTGAACTTTACTGTAAATACGCGTATTGATATATGCAAATGAACTGCGTGCTATTCTCACAGTAAAATGACACAAAATAACGCCTCCTAAATTATGCTTTCAGTGAAAGTAATTGTTATTTTTGGCATGATCTTAATTTTCAATGTTTTAATACGTTTTAAAATACGTTTTTCAAATGAAAAATAATTAAGGTGAGGACAGCGAATTCGAACTCGCGTCCTTTCGTGTAATCATGAGTGTAGGGGAGTTCATCTTGAAGGGGCGAGAGTTGCTTCCCTTCCGCCCGGTTGCAAATGGCGACGCACACATCACACGGAGAGCTAAACTGAATGTTGGAAGCGAATTCTAAAATCTCCTTTACAAAAGTCATATTATAGAACAGTGATATGAAGATTGAAGTTCGATAAATGCATATGTAACTCAAACTGTCTTTGTTACCTGTGAGTATTTATAAAGTGTTTACTTGTAGTTTTCAACTCGCGATGAACATGTTTTGGCACTGCTTGATCATAATAATTGTTTCCGTAATATGCATTGCACTATGTTTGTTTCTTCATTTCTCAAATTAATATAGATCTATATGAAATGAAGACTGAAGTATGTCTGTTTACATGAAGCTATTACGCTATTACAACTGTTACGGTTATTACAGGCGTTCGAAATGTTAATGCTTGTGACGTCATTTTCAAAAGAAGTTCCGTCACTTGACCTCTGTAATTTTGCATCTTTATCCGTATATGACCCCAACGGATACCGAAAATATCCGTTGCCTTTATCCTGCCGAGAACACCTTCCATTGTATGATAAATGTCGATATTTATTGTCTCCTGTCAATACAACATAACAGATATTGTCCTCAGTTTCCAAGGACACATTTTCATATCTTCTTAATCTCGACTAACTAATCATGGTTTTAAATATAGTGCAGTATATAATCATGGTTTATCCTTCCGTTGACGTTTTTTGCCAAATCAAGGACACAGCTTTTTATTCCGCAAAATATTGACTAATTAATCATGGTATTAAGTAATTCATTAGTTTTGGTTTATCCTACGGTTGTCTTTTTACCGTTCAAGGACATGTAGTTGACTTGGTTCATATCGCGAGACTTTGACACGCCATACTATACTAATAAGCCCTAAGGGAAATAGTTTTTGTAACTTGCCATTGCCTGACATATGTTTGGTGGTACTGAAATGGAAAACTAGTGCGAAATTGAAAAATAATCCACAAGGAATTAGTTAATTATTTTGCCATTTGCTTTGGCAACTTCGGAAAACGATATTTCCCTTGGGCTAAGAGTTAAAGCGATTATTGTGATGTCCTTTGATTACACATTTTTCCTCACGATTTTCTCTTTCATAATGAATAGATGGACTATTGTTTTAAGGTATGCAGCAAAATGTTGCAATGTTTTGATGTAATGTATAGTGCACGTGATCTTATTCATAAATATAATGTTATTATTTATAATAGAATTTACAGGCATAAAATATATGTTTTTGGAAGTCTACGTTCTGTTACATATTAATTTAAGAAAGTCATATATTTTCGCTTAAAAATTTTATGCTTTGCCATCTAGATGTTGATCTATTACAAAATACTTGATTACCAAAAACATTTTTACAAACAAGGTCATGAAGATACCAAATTTTTAAAGAAAGACATAAAAACTATATTTGAGCAATAACAAATGTAAATAAACTATTAAAGGGGCAGTAGCACATATTTACGCTGAAATAAGTCAATGAAATGTAAAAATAATGTCACCAATAGTAAAACACCCTTCTCTTTTCGGAAAATCAAGTTAAAAAAAGGTGTGTGCATTGTTCTATAAAGCCATGGGAATCATTTTTGTCATTCGAAATAATAAAATGTGTTCACAATTAAATGGCCGTCATGCAATTTTTGCTTTATACGCAACACCGTTATTACCACTACTGATAAATGGTTTGTGTGATAAGATGTTTTACCCCCTAAAGTAAATATAAATGACATAAACTATCATTTTAAATCGCAAATTTTTAAAGTAAAATTTGAAAAAATGTGCTACTGCCCCTATAAATTGGGGTGCTGATCGCCTTGTGAAGTTGTGAAACAGGAATTTAAGACTCAGTGGTTTCTCTCATTCACTCGATCTTTGGATTTTCTTTATAAACTCCTTTCAAATACATTTAAGCATTACGAAACTGTAATCTTTAGATTTCTAGAAACTCAATTTCAATTTCGATAAAAGCATGTGGTACTCAATTCAATTTTTTCCTGCTCATTCCTTAACTGTAGACAAATTAGAAATGTCCATACATATAATTTTTCCAGAAATCTCCAGAATTGGGACAAAGGTTTTATCCAGTGATCAATTTCTAGTCTGCAGGAGAATAGCATATTATTGTGAGCGAATGCATGTAATCTGTGTTGGTCTCACTGTCTGGTTTCACAAAGACCACTTAGAGTTAAGTAATTGCTTCTCTGGGAATAGGACATCTGGATTGAGATGTATTGACGTAAGGGAAACTGCAGTGTGATGATTCTAAGTATAGAAATTTGGAGAAACAATTTCTCAGTTATTATGTGAAAGATATTATTATTTGTGAAATGCTCCTAAATATATTTATGATTGTTTAATAAATCTTTAACATATATACCTCAATAATATATGTTCCTTAGCATCAGTGTTATTTGAACTTCACATTACAGATGAATCTCAAAAAAAGATTTAGAAACATCCAAAGAAGAGCTTGTGGTATGCAAAATTTGATTCCTTAAAAGGAGGGTTCTATCACGATATTTTTTGTGGAAACGACCAAGATGGCAACAGAACCCTCCCTTTTAGTGCTTAGAAACCTATTTTCATCTTCTTCTTCAGTACCAAAAGGTCTAGAAAGCTGAAACGTTGTGTGTAGATTCCTAGGCCAATGGGGATTCTGAATTGTAGATTTGGTGACCCCCGTGACACCAAATGGGGTCATAGGGGTAACAACCTTAAAAAATTATTTTCATCTTCTTCCCCAGTACCAAAAGGTCTAGAAAGTTGAAATGTTGTGTGCAGATGGGGATTCTAAATTGTAGATTTGGGGACCCCGTTACTCCAAATAGGATCACAGGGGTCATGATCTAAAAACCTATTTTCATCTTCTTCTTCAGTCTGAAAAGCTCTAGGGAGGTGAAGTGGTTTGTACAACTCGTTAGACCATGGGGATTCTAAACTGTAGACCTCTTTTCAGTATGAAAAGCTCTAGGGAGGTGAAGTGGTTTGTACAACTCATTAGACCATGGGGATTCTAAACTGTAGACCTCTTTTCAGTATGAAAAGCTCTAGGGAGGTGAAGTGGTTTGTACAACTCGTTAGACCATGGGGATTCTAAACTGTAGACCTCTTTTCAGTATGAAAAGCTCTAGGGAGGTGAAGTGGTTTGTACAACTCATTAGACCATGGGGATTCTAAACTGTAGACTTCTTTTCAGTATGAAAAACTCTAGGGAGGTGAAGTGGTTTGTACAACTCGTTAGACCATGGGGATTCTAAACTGTAGACCTCTTTTCAGTATGAAAAGCTCTAGGGAGGTGAAGTGGTTTGTACAACTCATTAGACCATGGGGATTCTAAACTGTAGACTTCTTTTCAGTATGAAAAACTCTAGGGAGGTGAAGTGGTTTGTACAACTCATTAGACCATGGGGATTCGAAACTGTAGATTTCTTTTCAGTCTGAAAAGCTCTAGGGAGGTGAAGTGGTTTGTACAACTCATTAGACCATGGGGATTCTAAACTGTAGACTTCTTTTCAGTATGAAAAACTAACAAGCTGAGAACAATATATTTAAGGTTTTGCAAACAATACAGGTCCTGCTGACCTACAGAGCCCATGGCTCTATTTTTTACTTATTAACAGTCCTCAAATTAATCCTGCATCCATAAGTGATTCGTGGATCTGTGTGAACCTGATTATCCTGTGAAATAATATACCACCACCAAATGATCAAATGGTTTTTTGTCAAAGAAATGCAGAAGGAAATGACTGTGTTCAGAAAATGATGATTAAGAGCATGTAAGAAATATAGCGCCTCTGGTATCATGATGGATCATATAGAAAGTTCAGCTTTGATGAAATATGCATGTGAAGATCTTCTGAGATAACAATTCTTTGTTATTATTCTCTGTTATAAGATATGTTCTTTGGATTCTCTTCATACCTTACACATAGCTACTCCTAGGGAAGATGAAGAGTTGATTAGATTTTGATTTACCTTGACATGATTCTAACATTGTTACATTTGGGATAACACAACCTTCACCAGTACCAATTCTTGGACTTTTTTGGGCCGAGTCCTTTGCAGGATTTGAACAAACACCCTCAGAGCAAGGCAGCTATTGCCAGCACTGACTGTACCAACAGCGTACCACACAACCACGGGGCCTCGACAAGTACAAGAATTTGTTCTATCGAAGGTAGTGTTATCCCAAATGTAGCAATGTGAGATTTGTTCACTATCTAATGGTCATTCTCTTCCCACAGAGGTTACTCCCTTCAGATTTCCGGTCCTACCCTCTGTTGTTTTACACTTGAAATCGGGGGCAGAAATGGAGTGTCCTGATTGGTTGCAATTGAATCTAGTTGTGCAATCAGCGACGCCGTTGTAAAAGTGACATTTGCCAATGACACGTCATAATGATAAAATAAACGTATGCCCAACGTTTTCTTTTTTTCCTGTGTTTTCTGTGTTTTCCTCGAAATTTGCTATTTGATTTGTGAAAAATATTGATCATAAACATACTTATAAATAAAGAAGACCAAATCAGAGACAAATACCCAAAACAGTTCATTTGCGTTATTTACATCAGAGATATTCGAATGACATATGCTAATGAGCACGACCCTTCAGAATAAAATGCCTCGATCTTTGAAGTCATTCGGTCTATACATGGCCATTGAAAGATGAGTTTTCATTGGTTAAAAAGCAGGGATACGGTATAAGATTTCTTTTCCCACCGCTAGAGGACTTTATAGTTCTGCTCTTGATTTCAAGCGAAAAACAACAGAGGGAAGGATCGGAAATCTGAAGGGAGTAACCTCTGTGGGAAGAGAATGTCTAATGGTATGTATGTCTTGATTGTTTAATTTTAGAGGGATAATTTGCATCTGGGGATTTTTCACTTTGGTGATAATTACTTTTATTATATGACGAGCAGTGAAATACTAGGATTTATCAGTGAAATACACTGTCTATCAAACTAGAGTGAAAATAACTTATATTTTCACTGCAACCAGTGACTGATATAATTTAACGTCATAAAACAATGGTCTGACACAGCGAATTGGCTTATGACGTCACAGTGAAATGGTGACGTGCTGTTCCTATTGGATGCTCTACGTGAAAACTACCCCTTTTGGACGTAATAACAAGGATAACATCCCTACATTTCCCTACAAAAAAAAATCCCTTGAAAACATATTACTGCACCATTGCCACAAGGAAAATTTTACCATCGCCACAACCCATCCGCATAAATTATAAAATGAGTTGCGGATATGGTTTGGTAATATATCCAAAGGGATCCCCACCCTATCCAATAAAGCCATAAACCATCCACAGGTAGTCCATATGCGGATATGGTTTGGTAATATATCCAAAAGGATCCCCACCCTATCCAATAAAGCCATAAAACCATCCACAACTAGCCCAGAATGGAGCTGCGGATATGGTGTGGTAATATATCCATAGGGATCCCCACCCTATCCAATTCAGCCATAAAACCATCCACAGGTTGTCCATATGCGATCCCCACCCTATCCAATAAAGCCATAAAACCATCCACAACTAGCCCAGAATGGAGCTGCAGATATGGTGTGGTAATATATCCATAGGGATCCCCACCCTATCCAATAAAGCCATAAAACCATCCACAGGTTGTCCATATGCGATCCCCACCCTATCCAATAAAGCCATAAAACCATCCACAACTAGCCCAGAATGGAGCTGCGGATATGGTGTGGTAATATATCCATAGGGATCCCCACCCTATCCAATAAAGCCATAAAACCATCCACAACTAGCCCAGAATGGAGCTGCGGATATGGTGTGGTAATATATCCATAGGGATCCCCACCCTATCCAATACAGCCATAAAACCATCCACAGGTTGTCCATATGCGATCCCCACCCTATCCAATAGAGCCATAAAACCATCCACAAGTAGTCCAGACCCGCATTTGCATATATTTGCATAAAACCGTCCACAGGCACTCCGGTAATTTAATGCTTTAGATATACAATATATATACATCAAAACAAAAAACAAAAAACATAGTACACTTCACGATTTTTAATAGTACAAAATAAATACTATAATATTAATGTTCATCTTGAGATCTTGCGTGCTCTACAAATATATACATATAAATATCCTTGAAAGGAATTCAACATTCAACTGTGTTCAGGAACACTTCGTTTTGAGATTCAGCAACTTCTTCATGATCTTGGAATCTCCAGGTCACTTTCGAGGGCCATGGGGATCACGGTGAGCGCGCTGAGCTCCTGAAAAGTAGAATAGTAAGAATATAGATACCATGGTACAAACAGGCAAGTTACAAATCACATGATATGAAAAGACTTTTTGATATATATAGACCATAACCATTGGCACATTCATGTCCCATTACATAAAGGACATTCATACCCACAGGACTCTTGCAAAATATAAAGAAAGCAAAAGAGATATTATATCTTTGGAAATACCTAATTTCCGGAATGCCTTCCTCAGGCTGCATATCTTCTTGGACAGGTGGTCGGTGTACTGTGAATACACTGGAAAACACTGGAAACAAAAAACAGTATTAGTATTTCAATAAATTAGTCATGATTGCATATAGTAAAATGATTTTAATGTTTTCAAACTCTTCAAATTGTTATTCAAATTCATATGATATGACAATATATATATATATATATAGAAAACAAATGAACTCAGCATGGAGTAGTGTAACTGTTCCTTTAAATTTAAATGTTTAATTTAAATGCTTAATATGAAATGACAATATACATCATGTTAAATTCGCACCTTCAATGGCTTGAAGCACAGTTTTCACTGTGCTGCCGTCTTGAACCCTAGAACTTGACTTGACTTGAGTATCTAAACCAACATAAACATTTGTAAGTTCTGGTTCAAACTATAACGAATATTTATAATATAATCAAATAAATTAGTAAAATAATGAATTATTACAAAATGTGAAAAAACAAATTTTATTTTCATGATTAATGACTGATAGCAAAAGTTGTATGTAAAATATAATCAGTCTGACTGGATGCATATTAAGGTTGTAATTTGTAATCTGCAATAAATTAACTAACCATGACCGTTAGTGTCCATTAAAGTAATCAATCAGCTTGATTGGGTGCATATTCAGAAAGAAGATTATCAATTAAAGAAGCTAATTGTAAATTTCAATGCCAAACCCACCTTCAACAGACCTTGAATAAACATCGTCTGAGAGTTGTGTCCACAAGGTTAGTGTATTTTCTGTCCGGTTCAGCCGACACTGAAATCAATATTGACATTTTAATGAATAAGATACAAACTATTTGATGAAAATAAAAAGATTTTGAAAAGTATAATCCAAAATAAATCTTATTAACTGATAAACATATACTGAACAAAAATAGTCATGAATAATAATATCTTTATAAGTTGAGTAACTAGTGAAATATTATTCTTGATAATCATAAAACATCAAATATCCCTTACTAAACAGATTACAAATAATCAAAATCAATTTAATATTTAATATTATATAATTAATATTTAACACAATTTATTGACAATAAATGTGTTTATGATAAAAATAAGAATACAAGGTATTTTAACCAACAAACAATTGTTTGGAATTCTTTATAAAACAACAAAATTAAGATTTGTAAGTCAAACAAATATAATTGATTAAATTGGTAAAATAAATATGGATTAAAAAACCTTTAAAACACAAATGCATTTGTGACTATTAATGACTCACAGCAAATTTATCTGTAAAATGTTATATTAGCAATCAGCCAGTCTAGATACATTTCGAGAACATCAATTAAGGAAAACAAATGTCTTGATTAATTGTTATTTAACAATTTGTTTGTTTAAACAACAATATGCAAGCATCTCAAGTCTTACCTTGAGAGGTTACATCATTTCCTGTCTGAGAGTAGGTTACATCATTTCCTGTCTTTCCCCAGACCACCTGTCTGTCATGGCTGAGTGCACAATCACCTGTGTTAAGAAAAGTGACATGTTTATATAGACTGGTTTTTAAAATAAATTTAACATATATTCCTAATTCAAATCATAATCTGATACAAATTAAAGCAATATATTGCATATAAATATCACAGATACCTTTGTACACATGCCATGAGACATGAGTGCCTTTTTACAAATGAAGCCAATCTTATGTCAGAAAATGTTACTCAGTCTGTTCATGGAAATGGGTGAATGAAATTAGATTGATACATTTGGAATGCAGTGAAAATAAGTACTTGCCTTGGATAAATCAACTGAGAAATCTTGTACTTCTTGGCCTTGTGAACTGTAAAGGTTGGGGAGCTTCCTTCTTCTTGTTAAGAATAGCCACTATGGAGAAAACTGTACTGCAGCAAGACTAAGGAGGCTTCTGATTGGCTAAAATTGGTTTATCTGATCATAATGGCAAAATACTTCTTTATATATTGGTTGTGACAGTTTGTAATATATAAAGGATTTGAATTGACTATGAAGAATATTTGTTTTATCTATCAATTGTAAAACACAAGCAAATGAAAAGCACTAAATACTGAGAATGCTTCTGATTGGCTAAAATTTATTTATCTGATAATAGTGGCAATTATTTGGTTAAATATGACAGTTTGTGATATTTAAGGGATTTGATCATGAAATATTATGAAAAGGTTTGTTTCTATCAATTTATTAAACTAAAAAATGAAAAGGACTCATGAAGTTTAATTTGGTATTTTATTTCCTTCATTACATGAAATTTGTGCCAACTGTGTCAATTGTTGATTAAATCAATGAAAGAATAAATGTAAACTAGATATCAAAGTCTTGACTGTGAAGTACAAGCCAGCAAGTTTACATGAAATACATAATAATACAAACATAAATAAACATTTTGACCAAATGATTTGTTTTAGAACATCTCAGAGCTAATATGTGAGTAAAATGTATTTTTCATTTGGTATCAATAATCCATTGTGATAAACTGTGATAAATACTTAGGTTATTAATTAGATATACCTTCACAGCCAGTTTACAACTTGAAACAACATTCAATCAAATACACAGCGCCCCTCCACATCACTGCTCAGTTCTTAAACATTCAAATTGGTTAATCTTATGAAATGTATACAGTAATTAAGCTACTTGTTAAGCAATCCATTAGGTGTTTTTAAAATGTATATTTGGTGTCATTCCTGTAATCTGACCATTGGACAGTTATCAATTAATTAAGCTCCACCCATTTCAAGTCTGATGACCAATAGTTTTGCACTTGTTTGTTGTTGCAATTTCTCAGAGGTATACACATTTTAGTGATTGTAAATATGTAAAGACTGCACTTGTTTTATACAACTTTGTCAAGTATTTCAATTGATTGTAATTTAAGGTCAGAGAAAATTAAAATTAAACTTAAATTATTTTTATTTTTATTTCTTTCTGATATCTTCACTTTGGCGAAGTGTATAATTATTTATTAAAGAATATTTTTAACTTCAACAATTTTAATGTAGGTTTTGTAATGCATACATACAATAAATATATATTTCATGCAATTTTTATCTTTAATAAAAAATATGGATGATTATTTCAATCGCATATATTGACATGGGATGAATGTTTATATCTCAATTGTGTAAAATTAATATATTTTGAAATACCAATTGAATTAATGAGTTTGATAATTAAATAGAATAGCGATATTTCTACATCACAACCCAAATTGACAATTCAATTTTTATCTTTAATAAAAAATATGGATGATTATTTCAATCACATATATTGACATGGGATGAATGTTTATATCTCAATTGTGTAAAATTAATATATTTCTAAATACCAATTGAATTAATGAGTGTGATAGTTACATAGAATAGGCATATTTCTAAATCACAACCCAAATTCTTTAAAAGATAAAAATGGGCTATTTTTATATATTTACAAACACTAAGCTCTGGATTTTCAGTCATGTGAAGATATGCCAAAACTTTGTTGACATAAGACTCACATATTCAAATAACATAAAACTGTTAATTAAATTAATGAAAATTAACCTGACATTTAGTTTAAAAAAATAATGTTGAATCTTACACCAAATGTATTAAATTGTTTACTTGAAGATAGTAAGTAAAATGTACGAATGTAATATTTATTGTGTAAGCTATCAAATTATGGTCTCTGATATATATATTTACATTGGAACCTGCTCTCTCTCTGTTTAAAGTAATACAAGTAACACCACAGTCATTTAACACGATTTGAAATAACAATAATTTGAGAGATGAATAATTATTTTGCAATCATATTTGACACACCTTTAGAAAAAACATAGTTCTTATCAAAACTAAATGTTTAAACCTTATTTCCTTGCCCATTCATACTGTTATAAACATATTTTTGTATGTTGTGCTTTTCTCAGTATTGCATGAATGAATATTGTGTTAAGTATAATTTTGTACCGAAGACGTATTTACATAGGCGTAATGCATCTTTACCAATCCATTAAATTTTTAAAATAAATATTGTTTAAACCAGAAGGATGATGGTGATCAACAAAGTTTTTTTTATAGTCTAAACTCAAATCATAAGCTTTCTTTATCATATCTTAAGTGCTAACATCAATTCAATCTGTTTTCACAATAACAGGACTTGTTTGGCTTTTTTACCAACGATTTTTTACCAATACTTTTAACAGAGGACTTTTCCCTTGAATTTACCACAGAGACTTCATATAATTACAATCTATAAGCAGCCAACTTCACATCGATGCCCATCCGTAGCATTCCCAAAAAGCCAGTTATCTTGTGTTCATTTGTGGCTATGCTGTGGACAACAGGGACTCGGTAGTGGATATGTTACCGTAACATATTCAGATACGTTTGAGGGTCAAACAGCCAATGGATACATCGTTGAAACCAATCCACAAAGGCAGCTATCTTGTGCTCTTTCTTGGCTATACTGTGGATAACCCGGACTCGTCAGTGGATATGTTACCGTAACATATCCAGAAAAGTTTGAGGTTCTTACAGCCAACGGATACATCGTTGAAACCCATCCACATGACCCATCCACACCACGTCCGGATCTGATCCGCTAGCGGCAATGGTAAAATTTTGCTCTAACTACCTGAAAAGATGCTGTGGTGCTACTGTGGATATATTGCCTAAACATATTTTCAGGATATTTTTTTTGTAACATAGGATAACATCATATAATAAATAAGTGTGCCACTTGTGAAAATATGAACTTTCTACCTCACTCGATGAGATAAACATGGTATATTAGTCAAGAAAAGTCAGATATCCTCTATGTATCATACATAACTCTGTAAAATAAAATGATAACCAGAGGTTATGGGGAGTCATGAGTCAGAGGACTATAAACAACAGTTGCAGCAGTTTATATGATGATGCTGGTATCTGGTAGAGAATACGGCAATATCTGCTTACATCAGCCAGAGAAACATCACACAGAGTTGCAGGAAGATATATAATGTTGCTGGTATCTGATAGAGACTATGAAAACTCTACTGTGGATGAAAGTAGCGGAATCGGACTGTATAGTATCTCTTTGATTGATGAGACTTGTTATCATCAAACCATTATGTTCGCCATTCTGACACTTCTGAAAATATGAATTTCTTAAGTATATAACAGTGATATATCTAGGCAGCCCTGGAACCCTTGGATCAATTCCTGTTTGGTCCACACCAAAATATGATAAGAAGAAGTTGTTTCTTCCATGACAGAATGATAGATGATGATTTAAATGATAGAAAATTTTGTTTGTGTTGATGGTATCCCTCAACCTCCTTCCAGGGCAGGTAAAATTATTAATTTTATTTACTGATGTATTTGACCGAAATCTCTGAAGGCAGGAGACAACATAAAAGCAACTCTGTTCCCCTTGTAGATGAACATTTTTCTGGTAAGAAAAACAGGCACAGAAATGATTAAGAAAATAATAATTTTAGTTTGGTTGTTAAAATCTGGCAACAATTTTAATTCGGAGAGAAAAGTTTTACTTTGAAGGGAATCTGAGCAGCATTTGTTTTCAAATTGGTTAAAATCATGGGAGGAGAATCTCTTAACCAACTAAATAATTTGTTTTGCCTCGAATGCTAAGAAAAGTGAGATATGTTTACCGTTGTACATTTGTTCATGGACAGTTGCAAATAGTTCATGGAAAGTTCCATTTAGGTGTCCTCTGTGATGGAATGTGATGTCACTTCTGGCTTTTATCAAACACATCTTCATCAAGCTGAGAGAAGAAATGAATCTGTTATAATTCAATCGTGTCATTGTACATGAACAGTAGAAGATACTTGGTGGAAAGTTCCTGTGTGATTGAATACAAGTCATGTCAATTTTGATACGTCATGAACAGATTTCATCTGTCATTCTGACAGGCGAGTTTCTCCCCTGATTAAATATTGTCAGATTGTCACAGGAAATCAATTGTTGATTGACTTTAGGTGTTATTCTGTG
The DNA here is from genome assembly GCA_936450465.1 of Gibbula magus. Lineage (NCBI taxonomy): Eukaryota > Metazoa > Mollusca > Gastropoda > Trochida > Trochidae > Gibbula > Gibbula magus. The sequence goes on from OW388294.1 coordinate 61,479,473, forward strand.
TGAATTGTTAATTGCATTGTGTGGAATTAGATATTGATTACTTATAGCTAAAGAGGGATATATTTATATGCATTTTTATACCCAGGGCCTTATAATTAAATATGAATGCAAATTATGGAATATTTGTTCTGAATCATATAAATATCTAAATGCCCTTTAAAATACTTTGTATTGACATCCTGTTACTTACAGCTGCATACCAAACATTTGTTCATCTACATGTGTATATCTTCGTGCAAATATCATGCACATTTTGAAAATTATAATTTCACTAATTTTCGAATAAAAATGTTCATGTCGACTAAATGAGAACAATTTCATCACAAATACATGGTATGTTGTATAAGAGGAAATATATGCTGTATGTTGATCACTTACTGATTATTTCACAGAAGAAAATAAAAACTTACGTTTTGAAAAGATTGACACCTGGTCACTGGTCACTTTTTATCCCACTGGTATGTAATACCTTGGGATATAGTCATCACCCCGTCCGTCTGTCCGTCGTCTGTCCATCCGTAATCATTTCGTTTCCGGAGCAAAACTCGAAAACCGTTCATCATATCTTCCTGAAACTTTGCATGTGTATTACCCACTAACTGAAGTGGTGCCTTTTGATATTTTCAGATTTCTGAAATTTTTTATTTTTTCGTTTCCATAGAAACTTGATGAATTTGGACTTTGTTCACAGACAGGTTCATTTCCGGAGCACAGCTCCAAAACTGTTCATCATATCTTCCGGAAACTTTGCATGTGTATTACCCACTAACTGAAGTAGTGCCTTTTGATATTTTAAGATTTTTTCTGAAAAATTATTTTTTTTCTGTTACCATAGAAACATGAGAGGGATGTTGGTTGTTGTTGATTTCGACTGCTTCTGGAGCACATGTCTAAAACCCTTAACATACCTGAAACTCAGCATCTGTAATACCCACTAACTGAAGTACGGTAGTAGATACACAAGTATCTGTCAAAGATGTGTTTTACAAATTTTGTGGAACCGGTGGGATATGTCATCTTCTGATGACTCTTGTTACTATGAGGTATCAAATCAGATTATGTTATGGAACACTCAACTGTATTCTTATAATGCAAAAATTGCAAATTGATTGGTAAATTTTTGCGTTGATATTAACTCAAAGATATACCAAATAAAATTATATTTGCACTTAAATACACAAGTAGGTGAACAAACCACCACCCCCACTTTTCAGAGGGTTCTCCTGGTTAGGGTTATTCTCGGGTTATAGCCCAACCCCTATTTTGCCAGATGTTCCATGGTCATACATTATATACATAAATCTATAACGGGGTAATGTCATTTTAAGTTAAGTGTCAAAAGCCTACATAAAACCTATTCTGACTGTCTGATGGTCTGATGAATTTTCATCTGAGTTGGGGTCTCTCCCATCTAAAAGCCCATCCCAATGTTTTCAAGATGTTTGTTTGCCTGGCCCCCGGTCTTATACCTGAGAGAATACGCTCATTGAACAAAATGATTCTGTACATCCCTAATAAGACCACAGCTGAAATACTTTATTTGGATCAATCCTTCAAACATCACTGATTTGTTTGATCATTTGTTCAAATGTTTGAAAATATTCTTTGATCAAAGCCATATTTCTGCTCTGTAATTGATGTGATTGATATTGTGTAATTGTTTACTGAACAATGTAATCATGAAAGTAAAATATTTGACAATAGGATAAAGATTTGGTCTTGAGGATCTGTGAGAAGACTCAACAATTTGTTGCGATTGTAAAATATTTGCTTCATATTATTGTTTAGATAAAAGTGCCTTTGGATATTTAAACATGTTTTAATATTTGTATGACTTGTTTAAATTATCAAAACAGAGAAATTAACGGGCCTCTGGTAAAGATGTTTATCAATAACAAACATGAACAAATGAATTAATGTTTCTTAATTGTCTCCTTGCATACAGTTTCTAAAAGGTTATGGCATTATTATTTTGTAGGATGTTTCTCTTTGTTGAACTACTTTATGAGAAAAAAAGCTAATGTTGTGAAGAAATATATTTCATTAATCATTCTTGAAATAATGATGTTTTTGGTTGTTTTTTTCTTAACATTTATGATGGAAAGAAAAATAAATTCTATCCCAACATGAGCTTATGACAACATCTGAAACTTGACATATATGCATACATATACGATCAATGATATAATTGTTTCTTTGAAATTTTCACAAAACTATGTTCAAACATGAGTGTTAAGCATAAATGACCAGAGAGACAACTGAATAAATATTTCTGTGCTGATTGGGATACTGCAAGGTCATGCATTGCGACCTTGTCCAATAATAGTAACTGAACATTCATCAGAACTTCAGTCATGCAAACACTTGTAATTAGAACTCACGGACTTTCCATTGATATATTTGGAGCCATTAACCTAATTGTATATCTGAAGAACCATTCCTTTATGTTTTTGTATATCTGAAGAATATTTCCTTTATGTTTTTCTTTCAAGATATGATTTAAAATAATCATGTTACTTCCACAATATATGAATTTTGGCCACTTCATAGACAAATTAAATAATGATTTTGAAACAAATCTAAAGCTTCAGGGTCTAGATTTTCAAAAGTCTTTTGAGTCTAAGATAGTCGTAAATACTAACCACATTCGTTTATGAATTAGCGGTAAGGAAGCTTAGAATTCCTCACAAGAATCAAGAATCTATTTAAACTGCCTGCAGCTTGTGATCCGCGGCACACGTACTATTTAATAATACCGTATTGAACATATACAGAGCCCTGTGTATTTAGAAAATTAGATGAAGGGGGCGCTTATATAAAACGATTTTATTATTCAGTCGAGTAAGTAAAATGCTTATCTACATACAGAAAAATATCATTTTATCAATGCATACACAATTCAAACGAAGCTCAGACTTTAGTGTCGGATCCAGGAATTTTGAAAGGGGGGGATTTGCCACTGGACTTGATTTTGCAATAGTTTTCAAATATGTAACATAATTCAGATATCGACTTGGTTCATCACGTTAGGTTGTCTGAAAATGGGGCGCTAAATTTGTCTTCAGTTAAAAGCTAGGTTGGGGCGCTTTAAGTAGAGGGCGCTAACTACGTCGAATACAGTAGTTGTTTGCAAACTGGCATCTTGCTGAATGTAAGGCAATATGTATTGCTTCTACTTTGTTCAGCAATTAGTCCTTTAGTAAATGCAAACCCATATTTCCATCAGCCACACCCATTATTGGTCAATAAGGGAATTATAGCTCTCCTCTTTTGTCTATATATGGCCAACTTGATTTCTTCTAAATACCAAATATACACATGTACCAGTATGTCAAATAATATTGAATATTCCGCAGAGATGGGTGTAGGCAATATAGAGTAACTTTTTTAAAATCAATTGACCTGCTAATTTGGCAGTCTACTTAATTATAATGATTCTCTAATATGGTATGTTTTTCATCAATTTATTCATCATTCTAAACTTGAGATCCATGGGTGTTGGCTAATTTTGTGTAAAATATTAATCCAATCCAATATTAAACAAAGCTTCTTGTGCTGGCTGAACTACTGAGATTATTCATGATTAGATAATCTGGGATGGGCCAAAGACAATTATTTCAGCATTAATTATTTTTAATTTAAAAGGTGTATATATGTTTTGTACTATTTCATTAATAGTAAGGCGAGGCAAAATTAATTACTTAGTTTCCATTTTGGGGGTAAAAAAAACTCTTAAGAAGCAATTTTGTTTTAGTGTAAATGAGGAGTGTTCAGGTAAGGCTGGGTGCACACTACGTTTTTTTTCTTGCGATGCGTCATGTGATGCGGTAAAATAACGCAGACAGGGTATGTTGCATATGGCGCGCACACACCACGTCCTATGCGTCAATGAGATGCGATCCCATGCGATGAAAATTGGTGCTGCACCTATTTTATCGCATTGCAAACGAAATCCCATCGAGGATTCCCTATTTTACGTCATATTTTACACTTCTCGAGGGGGTTTTCCCACTTTAACAACATGGAAACAAAGTGGGTATATGAACTTTTTATAAAACACAATATCTATCGCACCTGTTTAACGTGTGTAGTGTGCGCGGAAAAACGCAACGCAACACATCGCATGACGCATCGCAAACAAATCAGATGTAGTGTGCGCCCAGCTTAAGCAAAGGAAAATCAAAATGTTCAACATATTGTTTTAGTTCATCAAAAAATTCTAGCAACATTTTTAATTGAAAGGGAAAATTTGGTAATATTTTGCCCCCAAAATCCATAAACCAAGAAATTAATTTTTCCTGGCCTTTATTAAAATGATAAAGAAATAACACAAATTCCTGAACATATTCAATCAAATATGATTAATCATGTGTCAAAACAGTAATAAAAGCTTCCTGAAAGGCAGGTGATCAGTATCAATACCATTATTTCAAGAAGGCGCCATCGGTCCTGAAACATTGGTAAGAAATGGCACATATCCTTGCAGTTAGCAGAACCTCATAAAGAAAGTTAATCAATCTACATGTTCCAATATCAATACAAGAGCCACCATCGGCGCCTATACACATTCTGTACTTGTCACAGCCAACTACATTAACATCTCTAGTAGCCCTGTAATAAAAGATTGGTAGGACAAGTGTAATGTAATTTATGCACAATAAAATATCATGGTACCACAGAAGAATGGCTGTTATGGCATGGTTATGTCAATGTTATATGCATGGCATGCCACAATAGTATTAAAGTACTTCCAGAGTCTCTCATTACTATCACTTATGGACAAGGTCAGTCTTGGAATACCAGGAAGGTTCCTAACCAAAGCTAGAGAAACCTATAAATATTTAGTTCCATTTCTGTTCAAGAAGGTTTATGGAAAGCAACAGGTTTTGTTTGTATCATATCAGAGTTAAAGATCACAATCTTCAGAGAAATGGACTGATACTAATTCCAATAAAATTCCTTTCAGTTCCATAATTTTCCCCAAAAAGATTATAAAGAAGAAACAGTTTTGTTTATGTCATAAAAGAGGTTGGAGGGGGGGGGGGGGGTTATAATATAGTACTGTCAAAACATGAGCATGAATTTCAACATTTAATGTGACGTTTCGGGGTCATTTGACTCCCTTCCTCAGATCAGAAACCCGAAACGACTCCTGAACCGTCACATTAAATGTTGAAATTCATACTCATGTTTTACCTTTGATCTGACGGTACTTTCCTCTCTATCATAATTTTCTTGTATCGCCGGGTATCAACCTTGATCCTCAGCTATCACAACCCTAGATTATCTTAACTATCATGTAGCATGTACAATTTGCTTTAATTATGTTTGATTTAAAGGTCACAACAGGGAAGTGAAATTGACTTTCTATCAATTCTATCTATATAAGTTTCATCAGTCCTAGCAAATGGTTATTTACCTTTGACAATTAATGTATAACTGATATTTTATGTAAGCATATTTTTCCAGCGATCTGATTGGTTGAGAGGCGTTCACGTGACCGTCGACAGAAAAGCATATTGACTCCAGCCCGAATCTGACCAAAAGCGGTATTGACTTGAGTGACGTCAAACAATTGTTGCATGACGTCATGCTTTTGTTATCATGACGTCATTTGACCGTAGTCAGTAGTCAGAAACCAATTTGCATTTTGACTGTATTTGATTGTTTCCGTATCAAATACATAATAAAACAATTATGGACTGGTGAATTTGGTCAATACTTCGTCCTTGGTCAATATTGTTTTCTCGGGTCCATAAATATATAGAACATCATACTTGTGCATTTGCATCGTTTGTATTGAACGAGAAGATGTCATGGAAGCGGAGGAACAACGAGTTCGAAGAACGAGTTGTTCCTCCGCTTCCATGACAGCTTCGAGTATGATGTTCTATATTTATTATATACCCCTTTTTAATAGCAAATTTGTAATCAAATAAAGTTGCATAAATTTACTGGGACGACGTGCTGCGTATTGATACACGGACGGTTGCTTGACCAGCACGACTCACGATTTGATATCTTAATAATATCTTTATTTTCTCATTTGTCAACCCAATAGAGCTTTAAGTAAAATGTTCTTCAGTGTGGTAACATAATTAAACCATCAAATTTGCTTTACTATTATTTAATTACAAAGAACTGAAAATAAGAAACAACATTCAGGCTTCCGTCCGTCGTGCTTCTTTCGAATGACGTAACCATGGTTATGACGTCACACTAGTTAACTGTTGTGACGTCACAGTGACGCATCATCGCTTGTGAAGCTTTCGGCAATGCTTTCGATTCCCCTTACACTTTGCGCTTTTCTGCCTTGTTAATGATAATTTGAGTGACATTTTCGCTGCTTGTGCTGTTAATATTAAGCCAAATCCATGCTGATACTTTAATCATCTGAAAAAATACTAGCAGTGTTATTAAAACATAAATTCCGAGAAGTGCCGAAGTTTAGAGAAAGTAGAACCGTCATCCGTGCAATACGGAATTCACCGTGCAATACGGAAATCGACCACGGAAACCGTATTGCACCCCTGTATTACTATCTTAAGTTTACATGGGTATATAATAAAAACAGGTATTAACCTCATCACCAGTCTATAACTGTATATTGTGAAGCTATTCAATTCACCAAAACCATTTCATTTCATTTGAACATATTATTTTAAATTAAGTTCTGTATTATTACATTTTTATGAAACTCATGAATGGTATTGGTATCGAACTCACTTCCGCTCGTTAAAAACCTAACAACTTACTCGTTTTATAAATATGTTATTAAACAGGGTGTAGTTTATCATTCTCTATGTATTTCCGTATAAATGTACATTGATATTGCAAGTGACAATCAAACTGCCAAAGTAATCAAGCATGTGATTGCCATTTGAGGTAGAAATTAACAATCAGAACACATATGGTTGACAAAATAAATACTTTCCAGCAGAGATGATCCTATATCAAATAAATGCAAATATAATGGTTGGTTAGTATTTGCAAATGACCCTTCTATCTATTACCTTGTCGTGGAAAGCTTTTAATACTTCTGGGGTAGTTAATTGCTATGTAAATGACCTCACTTTTACAACTTGTACTAATGAATGCCAAAGGTGTTCACAATAATATAGGTGACAGTTTGTTTTGCTGGTACTTTGAAGGTCATTGTGTAAATAAATATTTGTTATCACTGTCCATAAAATATTATAACAGTTTTTGTCATTTTATTGTGATATAAGAGCAATTCATTATATTGTTTGTCAGTAGGATTCTGTTTTTGTTTTTCAGAAAAAGAATAATTAAGAGAAATTATGTAAGGCGAAACATTTTGCAAAAACACCAAATAAATAAGAGACCATGGTTTCTGGATAACAACTTCTATTTTGTGTATAGACACAAAATAGCTAGAAGTTGTTATCCAGAAAAGTTTGGTTCTTTATGTATTCCACTTACTGCCTCTCAAAGACAAAAATAACATTTGAATAATGATTGCTTTTAATTTTAATGTTTGAACATTGTCCAAAAAACTTATCATGGAAAGGATTCCTGAAATGCTAATAGTTCACTTAAATTGTTTGCAAAAAGTTGAATTGAAGGTTTTTAAAGATTTCTTGAAATATCTGCAAATTTAAACCAATGTTAATTTGTTAACATTACCGTAATGCAAGCATAGAATAACATATTACATCAAATTAAGGGTTTGAAAATTTTCCTTGCAAACATCTTTATTGTAAACATATACAACTTTACAAAACTTACCTGATGAAGGAGTAAAAATACACTTTGAAATGATGTGTACATTCACGATAAAGAAGTTGTTTGCCAAACATCGATCTTGTTTTTGAATTTGTTTAAACATATTTTATTCAATATTTACAAGATGATAGAGTTATAACACAATATTTGTAATAAGAAAGTAATACAATACAGAAATGGTAGAAAGATTTGTACAGTAAAATGAAGACTCATGTGTGCATCGGTCTCGTGAAATGCCTACTATCAATTGTTAAAATTCTTTAAAGGGGCAGTAGCACATTTTCTCGGGTGATGTAATCAATGTATTTGAAAAATAAGTCACAAATAGTAGAACCTCTTTCTCTTTTCTGGAAATCAAGTTAAAACATCAGTGTATATGGTTCCATAAAGCCATTGGAATCGTTTTTATCATTCGCAATAATAAAATGTGTTCACAATAAAATGGCCGCCATGCAATTTTGGCTCTATACGCAACACCGTTTTTGCATCTACAGAAAATTTGTTTGTGTAATAAGATGTTTTGCCCCCTAAAGTAAATATAAATGACATAAACTATCGATATCATAAATGGGAAATTTGAAAAAATAAAATTTGCAAAAAAACGTGCTACTTCCCCTTTAAAAGTTGCCTGATCAATCCTTTTTTCAAATGTATACCACTCCTAAATGCTGTTTAAAAACTATATCTTTTTAACATAATTTATATTAAACCAATTATAGTCTCAAAAAGGCATTGCTTTTCTATTCATTCCTTAAAAGGTGTGAATAAAAAGATATTGATGCAATATTTTTATTTTATTAAACTAGATTAAGATTCAAATTGAGTGTGTATACTCATAGGGGTCTAATCTTCAAAGAATCTCCATAGCCATAAAATCACTGTCTCACGTATGGTCAATAATAAGAATGGAGTTGTTTCCCTTTTACTACTGGAAATGGAACGCTCTTCTTACCTTTGCAATTCATACAAAATTATCAATTTATATTTTGATAAATGATTTTTAGATTTTAGACATATCTTAATTTTGAGATTCTTCCTTATTCAAGGAAGACAATATTTGTGTCATTATTTGGAATTAATTTATAAAATTAATTGTTTTAGAATATTTTAAAAGAGCTATATATAAAGAAAACAACTTCCTATTGTTTTATGACAGTGCTTTAATAATATGTTACATTAATTATTTAAGTCTTAATTACCATATTTAAAGGGACAACACACTGAAAATTTATTTTCTTGAATACATTTTGAAAGTATAATCATGTTCATTTTTGCATATACAAATATTTCAAGGATTGTGACGATATTTTTTTGGACTTGATTTTATTGATTTATTGGTTGTAATAAATTTGTAAACCAAAACCAACCTAATCAATATTATTCAAGTGGAATATCTTTCTCGAGGCCTTCAATACAAAGAAGGAAAAACAAGATTATTACCTCAACTTTACTTCCATTTGTTGGGGGAGGGAAGAGATGTTATTTTGTTGTGCAATTTTATTTGGTTGACAATCATGAATGGTAAAGTTATTCTTTTTCAATGACAGTAATTAATAATATTTTAAGTTACACCAATTCTCATTTCTCAGAAGCTTCTTTGAAATATTTGAAAAAAAAGTAATTTTTCAAGAATGAATTTTTCTAAGTGTCAAACAAGGTAATTATCATCATCGACACCCATTCAACACAAAAATCCCAAACTCTCCCTTGAACTCTATATGTTCTACAAGTTCTCATCAAATTGTGTCATTATCCCATGTGTTGATCTAAGACAATATTTCACAATATTTTAAGTTACATCAATTCTCTTTTCTCAGAAATGTTTTTACAATATTTTACAAAATTGTCATTTTTTAAGAATAATTTTTTCTAGGTGTCAAACAAGGTAATTACCATCATACCCATTCCACACAAAAATTCCAAACTCTCCCTGAAATCAAGGTTTTCTATATGTTTTGCCACTTCTCATCTAACTGTGGCATGCTTTATCAAAAACAATCTGTAAGCGTGACTCGGACTGAGTTTTATCCTTCTCAACACGGAATCAATTCTCTTCTTTGTTCACCATGACAACAAACCAGTGTAACTTATCAACTGGCATGCTCATTTCACGACTCACAGATATAATTTGTCAGATATGTAATCCAGTGCAATACCTTTACATGATAAACACTTCTCGTTTACACGTTTGTGACTCATTGTGGATCAGTGAAACTGTTTTATGAGATATCATAGGATTTGTAACTAGGAAATCATTTCTGTTAATAAATGGGAACAAGTTTTCAATTCAGAGAGAGAATCATATTTGACCGTTGTAAAAATGAAGATTTCCATTTTGTAAGATATTAATAATTTTAAAGTGAAAAATGTGTTTCATATTATCTCAAGAAGTATGTTCATTCACCATATTTGCTTTTCAAAATATTGTTGTTGTGTGAATGATATTTGTGAATATCAATAGAAAAATTTATCCAATGAATGAAGTAGTAAGCATATACTCCGAAATATCATATATGTTCATGACAAAGAAGTTGTTATGAAGAAAATCTTGTTTTCTTATCATTAATATACACATTTAATTTACTTAAATAATTTTAAAATGCCAAATTAACTCTCCTCACTCCTACTTATGCACAGAACTTCAAGTTAATTTAATTTACTATTCTTGTCTCTAAACATACATCCATCATCAGCTACACCAACTTTAATTACTTGTGTTTCAGAATTGAGTTTAGCAACTGAAAAGTCATGTTTCTATTATGTGCACATTTATTCCTTCAATAACAAAGTACACTTCATATTGCATATTGATAATCACATATTGCCTTTGTCGCTACATCGATAGCTGTCGTTCTCATATACGAGCCAAAAAATATATTGGATGGTTGAAACATTATCACCAGGGGAGATATTTCAAATGCAAATGCAAATAATCCTGGAATTCTGCTACCATATTCAACATCATACGCGCCTCTCTCTATAAGCGCCTCCTACCCCCAAACTCGTTTTTAACTCAAAATTATAAAAATTAGTTCCCCTGCCATATACTTTTCTTAATGCATTTTCACTCAAAAAATTCTATAAACTGCCATAAAGTAACCTCTTACTTCCGCTGCAGTAGAAGCTACAGGGTATTTCAAGTCCCCCATTTTTGATCACTTCACACTTCTTTCGGCCACCATGATTAAAAAAACAAGAAAATGTAATTTTAATAAGCCCTACTTTCTACAATTTTTTCGGGCCCAGGGTACCTTATTTTTGAAATACAGTAATTCCAAAGTTGCAATTGCCAGAGCATCTAACCACATGTTATTTCACTGACAAGATTAATTCTGTATATTGTTTTTATGAAACACTTGCAGGAAGAAATTTATTGTGAAACATCAAAAAAGGGCAATGACATTTTTCTGAGATACTCTTCTTCGAAGATGTCATTGGTGAGTTAATTGGTTGTTTTGTATCTTTTTGGAAAGCAATTAATGTGGTTCTAGAGATTTATGGAAAAGATTTGATTTGTTCACACAAATTACTTGAGATAAATCATAATTATGAGAAAAACATCAGTTATTGTCATATTTCTTTGATGGCTGCCTGAACGGCCTTAGATATAGCGGGCTATAACTTGATTACTCTAAGATTGCTTTTCTTTTTCAATCAAAGTATTTTTCAAAGTGTCTTAAAGGTGCTGTAGCACATTTTCTTACTGAAATAAAGTGCTCTAACAAAAATGTAAATGAGTGTTGCCAATGGCTTGATAATACTCCTGAATCAATTAAAAGAGTTTTAAAACAAGTGTACACGGTTCGGTTAATCATGTGAGTCCATTTCCCATCAAACAGCCATTTTAATGTGTTCATATTAAAATGGCAGCTCGAAGGTAGTTCAAGTGAACTGACTGATGTAGCGATACCTAAGAATTCAGAGTAGAGTGTGGTACAATGATGGAATGATCAAACATCTAACTTCTGAAATCTCATATTCTCATGAGACCTAAAAATCTACCTCCACATAACACCACTGTCGCTTTAAACATAGCACAATTTTCTTCGAATAAAGATGACTGTTTTCTATGGATACAGTTTATCTGGTCATGCAATGAGATGTCTTACCCATTAACATACCAATATATTAAACAAACTTTGATAATAAATGGCAAATTTGAGAAAACATAATATGTATAAATCGTGCTACAGCTCCTTTAGAGATGCTTTTGAATTTGTGAAAAAATATATAATATCAATTTGTTATGTCTGTATTCCTGTCATATGCTTGCTGAACCTGTTGTCTTTGATTTGACTCTACAGAAAAAATAATGTATATTAATTACCAAAAACAGCTCTTCTTGAAATGTGTTAAAAATCAACTCTCAATCAATACAAAACAAAAATGTAGAATTCAAAGTTTTAAAATATTCTTTCAAGAACTCTTACATCCAAAGTTATTTTCCAAAATTTAGAATTTCAGTACTAAATCAGGAAATATTCATGTTTACCCTATTTCCATTTATTCCACTGTCTGTAAGGGACATACAGCTGAAAGCACTTTTGAAGATATGTCATTCTGGTTGTCATGCCAACATTAGTAGAAGACAGGTATCTTATTTCAACACCTTCTTATCTGCCATAGCTTAAGGGTGAACTTTCCAAATCTTATTCATCATACTCCAGGGAATTCGATCAAAATTCAACATATCCATCATTTAAATCTTTCATGATCAGAAATGAAAAACAAAAGAAAATTTGGAGTAATAAATTCTTCATTGTAATCAATCTAATAACTATTGTTGTTTCTCATGGTGCTATCTAAAAATAATTTGAGATTTAAAGGATTTTTCTCATTAACAATATTTATATTAAATATTTCTAAATTGCATTTTATTTTAATAAACTTCAAGTTGGTAATATTGATTAGTAATTGAATGCTCAATAAATCTCTTTTAAAATCACAGTTTAAATGACAGAATTTTTACTAGAATTATTCCTGGCAAGAGAAGTAGGTTACCAGACATTCCTGGCAATAGGAGTAGCTCTTGGTTAATTACCAGACAATGGTGATATAAATTCCTGGCAATAGGAGTAGGTTACCAGACATTGGTGATATAAATTCCTGGCAATAGAAGTAAGTTACCAGACAATGGTGATATAAATTCCTGGCAATAGAAATAAGTTACCAGACATTGGTGATATAAATTCCTGATAATAGGAGTAGGTTACCAGACAATGGTGATATAAATTCCTGGCAATAGGAGTAGGTTACCAGACACTGGTGATTTAAATTCCTGGCAATAGAAGTAGGGTACCAGACAATGGTGATATAAATTCCTGGCAATAGAAGTAGGTTACCAGACAATGGTGATATAAATTCCTGGCAATAGAAATAAGTTACCAGACATTGGTGATATAAATTCCTGGCAATAGAAATAAGTTACCAGACATTGGTGATATAAATTTGTTGTTTCGTTATTTTTAAAAATATGCAGTTTTGTTAATCTGCTCACAGGCATTCATGGTATATAGCGGTTAAGAATGGCAGATTACCTTGATATTTGAAGAAAACATTTTTCAGTGTATGTAGCATATAATGCAACTAAGGAAGATATTTATCTAGAAAATAAATAAAATTGTGATTCATAAGCTGAAAATAACAATTTTTGAGTTCAATTAAGGAATTAATTGCACATGCATTGCTCACTTTACTACATTCATTGTTCAGCAGCAAATGACTTTGCTTGCCAAATGGCCGGGTGACCCACTTCATACTGGACAATCTGATAGTTGGAACTCAGCGACGTTGATTTCTTTCGGAGACCCTGAGACTATGTTAACAAAGCAATACAAATTGTAACCTGGAAGTAAGGCAATATGAATGATAACCGAGCTACTCAACAAGCTACTAACCAGAGACTAGATTTTCAAAGCTCTCTTAGTGCTAAGATCAACGTAAGTACCATTCATTAACATTGACTTACAAGAATCTTAGCACTAAGAGAGCTTCGAAGGCCGAAGATACTAGCTATACTAGTCTTACTTGCCAGCTTGGAATGTGAACCTCTAAGAGTGGACTGAGGGCTGTTTATATACCCTTGTGATATAAATGATATTATAAATATTATGATAACTATTTCTGCAACCTGGATAAGTGTGCCATGTTAATAGCCAGCCCATATTTTCAAGATATTTGTTTGTCGCGTGGTCTTATACCTGAGAGAATACTGTATTTCCTGAAGTAAGCTCCTTGGCTCTAATAAGCACGGAGGTGGGTTTCTCAAAAACATTACAAACTAGCTTTACAGAAACTTGAACAGAAATGCGCATACACAAACTGGGCAGAAGCTATTGCCTCCGTACATAAGCAAAAGATCTACGAATAATTCTACAATAACTACAATGAAACATCAATAGAGGTCACGTGTGTGTCAAGATAACACAAGACCTCATCAGTTGGTGTGAACAATTTGAAAAGATATTCTATAATCTAAGCTGATTATGAATCAAATATAGTTACACTGAAAATACATTACTGCTCGCAAGTGTATCTTCTTCCATAAACTAAACAATGAATTTTTACAATTCAAATCAAACTCGGAAACAAACGCATAGCTTTTATTAATATCTTCATCCACACACAGACATATACATCATCTTGTCAGATGCAGCTGTAATGCAAAGCTCTCTCTGTATACATCAATAAATCACTAACAGACTCGCCCGTTACATAATGCTAAGTATCAACTAAGGCCGATAACAGTGTACAGATTTAGTCTTGGATATCTTCAAATGATTTATTGTTTCACTGTTATTACTGCACTGCTAGTATTATATTCCGTTATCATTTTTTCACCAATGCATAATATGCATATACATTTATACACTTTATAAAACATGAATAAATGACATATTCTAATTGAGTGATTATTACTCACAGTTACAGTTATCAAATTCCATAATAAAATTTTGTTTAAATCAGCCTAGGTCATTTGACATATTTTTACTGTCATCATCATCATCATCATCAACATCATCATCAACACCAACATCAACATAATATACTAAGCATAAAACATCATCATGACCATCGTAATCATAATCTTCATCAAAACCTACCATCATCATCATCATCATCACAATAAAAATATACTACCAATTGTTTCTTTAACGCATTTTTAAGATGGCACATTTTGATGTAAGGTTTGCTGTACTAAGAACAATCAACATTTAAATACAGTAATTCAATCAAGATTATAAGAATATGATCAACATCATTTGAGATACATTTTCTACAGTCGATAAGTAGAAAAGTATACAAATCTGCAGACATATTTGTTTGAATGTCTCCCAGAACTTATCAGATGTAATGCAAAGCAGTAAATGAGTGAGTGAGTGAGTTGGGGTTTAACGCCGCTTTCAAGAGTATTTCACTTATATCGCGGCTGCTAGTATTATAGCAGGGAGAAAGCCTGCAACGCCAGGTGGCTATGCATTGCGGTGAAACCTGCGAGCATCGGCTGGAACTAGCGAACCATGGGTGGTACTGCACTGAAATTCAGTGTAGCATTGCACCCAAACCTGACTGCGTGTAGAACAGTTCTCTACTGCAGAAAAAGTTGCCGTGCCCCTGGCGGGATTCGAATCCCAAACCTCTTGATCCGAACATGGTAACCACTGCGCTATCCCGCCCCTGCAAAGCGGTAAACATCAATAAGTAATCACAGATATTGCCATTATACAACATTAAGTGCTTATATATATGAGTGTCTATATTCATATTAGTGTTACTTCCATTTCTGTAAAATAGCCATGTATAACTGTCCTTAACTATTTATGAGGCATTTTGTATTAATAATTTGATGTCTACAATCAAAAGGAAATACAAAATAACAAATTATTTTAAAATAAATGACAATTGACATATTATTATGAAATTTTATTGAAAAATCTAATGTTATCTATCTGTCTGTATTTCGAGAGTCTGTGATTTATAGAAATGGTATCAAAAGAAATAAAATCTTTTCAAGAACATTGTAATGTCATTTGTAATTTTGTATATATGGAATTTACCTATCTTTGATTCAAAGCTTTTTGTGATTAATGTCAAAGAAATAAGTGTAAACAAATCAAATTCTTTGATGTAGAGACCCAAATAACATCAAATGCATTTTTGTGGACAGATCTAATATTTTCACGGATGTACATGTAAATCGAAATTCTTTTTGCAATGAATATATGTCACAGAATATAGTTAGAAACTACGGAATCCTTTGAGGTAGAAAACATAATGTCCATTACGTATATTTCCATGATAAATCTACTCTTCAATCGACAATGTACGTGAAATCACTGTGATGCAGGAAATAAAGAAATGGATATAAAGCGACGAAATAAAAAAATTCTGAGCAAAACAAGGAAACTTTTGACAAATATTACATAAAAGAGATACCCAAATGTATCATAAAAACTCCTCTTTTACAAAGACACATTGTTCAATCAAATCAAGCTCTTTGAAGTGGCAAATCTAAAAAAGAGAAGATAGATTTTATTGAAATATATATTTATTTAAGTCAACAACTCTTAAAGGCATAGATCAATACATCTCTATAGTGTGGCCATTATATTGCTAACGTCGCTTTGCCATCTTTACAAAGGAAGACAGTTTTTATAACATCCTTCCATTAGACAATAATGCCATAAATCTTTGAATGATGCAATTATCAATTTAAAAAATCTATTATTCAAAGCAGCGATTCGAAGCCAATATCTGACTGCACTTTTAAAAACTGGAGTAAAAAACTATCAGATTTTTATATTTTGATTATAAATGAAGTATTTGGCATGAGGTTAAATGTCGCACATATGGATACATGCAGGAAGTATTTTTTAAAAAGATCTCGAGGTAATCACTCATTTGTTGACATAAATTTTGCTGAATTGAACTTTGCGATTATTCGAGGATTATAAGGAAGGCAATTATCACAGGATACATGGTATAGAGAGTATATCGGTAGCAGAGGCTAAGGTTTTGAAATCCGATTTGAATTTTATAATCTAGATTAAGTACAGTAGAACAAGGATGTAACAAACTCCAATTGACCAAAGAATTCAGTTCGCCATACAGGGGCAGATACAGTTTTTTTGGAAACAGGGGGTGCACTATTACAGACCTCGAAAAAATCACTTCAGTGCGGGGGTAGTAATAATGGCTACAAAGAGGTATTCAATTCTTATCTCTCCAAAATGCTCGGTAAATACGGTGTAAATGTACCCTCTCTGTGTGGGGGGGCACCACTGTTTTGAGGCTGTTTTCAATGGTCATTTTTTAAAATCCCACATGCGCACCCCTGCACCCCCCCTCTTGATCCGCCCCCGCCATATCTGCTGTTTGCTGTTCACGTTTGGCATATTCTATAGGACTTTTAATGGGACTTATAAATGTGTTCGCTGTATCAGTTTGTTCGCTATATCCGTGTTCGCTATATATGTGTTCTACTTAATTTTGTCTACTAGAATTGCTTGTAAATAATGTTACCCTAAATAAAGTCCGAAATCAATGAATTAATAAATAAATTTATTTTTTGTTATCAAGGAATGATTGTAAGATGTTAAATAAATGTCAGCAGCAAGCTCCAAGTTATAGTTCACAATTGTATTGTGGTTGGACGTAAGGAAGCGTCCGTGAAAAGAAAGCACAATAAAACTGGCAGAGAGAAGAGTTTGGCAAATTAGTAAGTGCCAATATCTATGATTCTGTAAAGATCATTATCATGATGTAGATAGTTTGAGGGATCACTTTTCATTTATCCAGAAATTGATGGTTGTTGGACGACATTTTTGGATGAGGCCTTCTTAGGGCTGGCTTCGAACGAGGCGCGGTATGGGATGGATGTAAGGTTTGGCTGGATGATCTCTCCTTTAACGAATTTGTATTTCTGTGAATCATGGTCAGGAGACATATTGTTCTTGGTTGAGTTGGCGTTGGCGTTGGCGTTGGCGTTGGCGTTGGCGTTGGCGTTGGCGTTGGCGTTGGCGTTGGCATTGGCATTGGCATTGGCATTGGCATTCCCATTGTGTTGGTGTTGGCATTCCCATTGTTTCTGGAGCATACCTTTATAATTATACCCCCGCTACAAAGTAGTCGGGGGTATATAGCGCTCAGCGCGTCCGTCCGTCCTTGCGTCTGTCCGTCCGTCTGTCCTTGCGTCCTTGCGTCCGTCCGTCCGTCCGGAACACTTTTGGTTCCGCTCATAACTCAAATACTACTTGTTCAATTGTTATGAAACTTTATACATGTACACTTTATGGTCCCTAGATGTGCCTTTTCTATGTTTCCCTCAGATTCCATGATTATTTTTTCAGATTTTCCACTTTTAAGCGTCTTTGTGTGCGCGTCTATGGTCACACTTTTGGTTCCGCTCATAACTCAAATACTACTTGTTCAATTGTTATGAAACTTTATACATGTACACTTTATGGTCCCTAGATGTGCCTTTTCTATGTTTCACTCAGATTACATGATTATTTTTTCAGATTTTCCACTTTTAAGCGTCTTTGTGTGCGCATCTATGCTTACACTTTTGGTTCCGCTCATAACTCAAATACTACTTGTTCAATTGTTATGAAACTTTATGTATGTACACTTTATGGTCCCCACATGTGCCTTTTGAATGTTTCATACCCTCATTTGCATAATTTATGCAAATTTTCTCCGTTTTCGACTTTGCCATTCACAGTTTTTGTTCCACTCATAACTCAAATACTAATTGTTCAAATGTCTTGTAACTTGATACATATAATCATCATGATGTGTACATCTGCCTTTTGTATGTTTCATATCCTCATTTGCATAATTTGTGCAGATTTTCTCCGTTTTTCGACTTTGCCATTCACACTTTTTGTTCCACTCATAACTCAAATACTAATTGTTCAAATGTCTTGTAACTTGATACATATAATCATCACGATGTGTACATCTGCCTTTTGAATGTTTCATACCCTCATTTGCATAATTTATGCAAATTTTCTCCGTTTTCGACTTTACCATTCACACTTTTTGTTCCACTCATAACTCTGAAACCGGTTGTTCAAATGTTACGAAACTTGATATGTACAATAACCATGATGTGCACATCTGCCTTTTGTATGTTTCATACCCTCATTTGCATAATTTATGCAAATTTTCTCCGTTTTTCATCTTCGCCATTCACACTTTTTGTTCCAGTCATAACTCAGACACTTATTGTTCAAATGTTATGAAACCACTGATGTGTACATCTGTCATTTTTATATTTCATACCCTCATTTGCATATTTGTATGTTTCATACCCTCATTTGCATATTTAATGCCATTTTTCAAATTTTTCCACTTTTACTTCTAAAACATGCTTACAAGTGTAATACTTACTCTGCTTTATTAATACTTATATATAATGATCTGTTAAAATAAAAGTTTAAACATTGATGCCCTTTTGCTGTTTTCAAACATTTTTCTTTGACCAATGTTAAAAGCGGGGGTATCATGAGTGAGCTGTGCTCACTAATTCTCTTGTTACTTTACCAATCTTCACCAAATTTGGCATACAACCTCCCCATATCATGTAGAAGTGCCTTATGGGGGTTCAGCTTTTTTTCCATGGTAACAATTTGGACTTTGTACTTTTGAAGGGACCTGGGTGGGTTTGTTTCCGGAGCAGATCTCTAAAACTATGTGACCTATCCTCATAAAATTTGGTACACTACCTCCTGATATCACGTAGATGTGCCTATTGGGTGTTTGAACTTTTAAAACTTAGTTTTGTCGGCTTTCCATTGCAACAATTTGGACTTTGTTTTTTAGAAGGGGATTACTAAAATTGAATTAGGGGAAGGGGGAGACATCTGTTTTTACGAGTAAAAACACCTTCTTGTTTGTGGAGAGTTTCTTGTTCACTCAATAGCAAATGCTAAAATAGAGTAATGCAATCAACTGTTTGTTTAAAGTTACATGTTCAATTAGATACAATATGAATAATTTTGGATTGAGTTGGTTTAGGTGAAAATAGAAAAAAACCTTAACCTATATGAAATTGATACTTTCAATAATTTAACAATATTTTATTCTAATATTAACACAACTCCTCATTCATAAATATCCTTAAGCTTGTCTTCTTTATAACACTAACTGCTTAAATATTATTTTTATCTCCATATACTGAGAAAAAGTGAACTGACATCTTTTGAAGTAGATCCCATATAATATTTTATAAATATAAATGTATTTATGTATATTGTTCATATTCTATTTCTCTTTATCAATGAATTATTAACCCAAAGTTGCATCCATTCAGTGCATTTCATACATATATGTATATCTTTCAATAAAACAGACACACATTATCATAGTGTTTCAGAAGATGTATGTGGTGTCTCTAGCATATACATTTATGATTCAACACAGATATTTAAGGAAAGGATGCTATTCCTAAATATATTTATATATAATCATTATGTATATCACATGCTATCTTTCACAGATATTTTTCATTGTCATGTCTCTGGCGTATATATACGTTTATGATAGAACACAGACATTTAAAGAAAGGATCTATGGCTATTTACACTTATATATAACTGTAATATAAATCACACCTTATCCTCCACAGATATTTGATATTATACTCCATATTCATTTTCCACAGACTCTAGATATAAAGGAATAAATCATACCAAACCGACAAGTATTTTAGATAAATGTATATGTCAGCAACTTATTTATTTTACATTTAATGCATTTACATTGTTCACACAATAAAGATGTTAACAAAGGATTTTTAAAAGTCTTTTCTATAGATATTCAAGATGTATATATTTATCATATCTAATCAGCTAATGATTAATGCGACATTTAAATGCATAATCTCCTAAGATACAACATATGTTAATATAAATAATCTAATTGACACCAAATAATTCTTAAATAGCAATTTTAGATTCATTCATCATATCTTGTAGTGATTGAGTGAGTTAGGGTTTAACGCCGCTTTCAAGTGTATTTCACTTATGTCACAGCTGCTAGTATTATTGCAGGGAAAAAGCCTGCAATGCCATGTGGCCATGCATTGCGGTAAAACCTGCGAACAACGGCTGGAACTAGCGAACCATGGGTGGTACTACGCTGAAATTCAGTGTAGCATAGCACCCAAACCTTACTGCGTGTAGAACAGTTCTCTACTGCAGAAAAAGTTGCCGTGCCCCTGGCAGGATTCAAACCCTGGACCTCTTGATCCAAAGCCGAACGCGCTAACCACTGCGCTATCCCGCCCCCCATATCTTGTTATTAATATTTTGGTTCTAGTATTCCACATTTCCTGTTGAATAAATACTCCCAGTATCATAATTATATAAATGTCAATCATGTTTCATGTTATTTACATCAGAAAATCATTTTGCAATATTTTTTTCGATTACTCGGCTTCAAAAGAAATAATCAATAATGATACAGAGATGTATTGATTTATGATTTTCTTTCATTATTGATTATACGTTTGAAGGAACTACAACAAAAATAGAAAAGTGAAATAGCTTAACGCCCATGTAAAGGCCACAATAAAAGAACATTAGATTTACTCTGATCTAACTGCACTATTGATGTCCTGTGGTAACAAAGTAGCAATTTATTGAATGCTAGTTGCGGTGATGTAACAACCGATAGGAAATCTTTAGTTTTGGAGGAGAAGAATTGCAGAGCAATTGCATTGTGGGAACAATTGATCGGACGTAGATTACATCGAGTCCAAAGGTCTCTTTGCAGGTTTGGTTACACAGGCTGTGGAATAAAAGGAAAGGAAAGAGTGAATTGTAGATATATTAGTATATATTTTGAAATATCAGGTTCATAGAATAATTAATTTTAATAAAATTTCAGGAAAACAAGCAAATCTTATGCCATTTAAAAATGAAATAATTTCAAATATATTTCTAGAAATATATTATAACAGATTAAAAATTAATCTCAATTTAGGAAAAAGATATAGCCTATATAGAAATTATCGATAGTTTTCTTTACTATCGATACATCGATTTTCTTGTCCTATTCCCCATCGATAAAGCTTTATTGCAAAGCTTACAATAAGTGACTGGCCTTCTAATATGTGCTGAATGTACTACATGTTTACAGTTGCGATTTCAAACAAGGTGCTTATACCCACTATTGAGATGAGGTGATTTGAGGTTTAACACCACTTAGAAAGCCGTCAACACCATCTTGGCTATGCATTGTGGTGAAACCTGCGGCCATCGGCTGGATCTAGCGAACTATGGCTGGTACTGCGCTAAAATTCAGTGTAGCATTGTTCCCAAACCTTACTACATGTTCTCAGGAGACAAAATTGCTGAGCCCCTGTCGGGATTCGAACCTCGGACTTCTTGATCCGAAGCCAAACACGACATCACCAGAGGACCAACAGTATAACCCATGAATGCGTGCTCAAGGCTATTGATAAAATCAGAAATTAACTTTGTACAAGACCTCCACACTGATCACATTGTTGCATGAGACACGTTATGAGACTCAGATTATAGGAGACACTCTATCTCGAGATCCATTATCTTCAGTTGGCATGTCCAGCCAAGATCGAGACAACAAGGATATAATCAAGGTTCCATCAGAAGTTCTATCATATTCAAGCTAGTGCGTTTGGGTTACATCGGTTGAATATCAAGAATAAATACTGTGAATGACAAAGTTTATTGTTAACCAGGGATGTAGCTCAGTTGGTAGAGCGTCCGCTCATCATCCGGAAGGCCAGAGTTCAATTCCTAGCGGCGTTGTACCAAAAGATGTTAAAATATGGGAGTTGCCGCTTCCTTGCTTGGCACTCAGCATTATAAGGATAGAACAACGCTTGAACTGGTGCTGCAGTATGGTTGCCGGGTGCTAAAGGCACAAAAATGATTTCCAATTTTACTTTGTATTGAGGACAATAAAGTGTTATTGTTATCATTATATTATTAAAGTTTGGTTTCTCATCATCATCTTTATTTCAAGTATATAGGCCCCGGGTTCCTAAGGGACAATTACTAAAAATTTCAGTATGGAGAGTTCCAGGTACCCTTCTCTTTTCAATATATATGACAGTGTATGAATTACTTAGGCCTGTCTGCAAGCCCGGAAAGTGATATTTTTTGGTCCGGGCTGGTAAGTTTTTGAGATTTTTCGGTATATTTGTCATTTAGATTTAAAAAATAACTCTTGTGGGCTTCTCTTTTCCAAGCTTATTTTATACATAGTATATGGTAACTGTAAATTATGATTCAATCGTTGCATGTAGAAAGTTTGTTCACCTACTTGTGTAATTTAGTGCAAATATCATGTAATTTGGCATGCCTTTGAAGCATCATATCAACATGAAAACTGAACCGATCACTTTGCATATTAATTGCTTTATAATATAGCTGAGTGTTCCATAACATAATCTGATTTGATGCAAACAGTTAAAGTTTTGACAGCTTTTTTCAAAACTACAGTTTTTATTTTCAACTGGGCCAAACATACATCATATATTTCCTGTTATACGCATTCAATGTATTTGTGATGGAATTGTTCTCATTTAGTCTATATGAATTTTATTCGAAAATTAAAATAAAAATGAATGTTGAATTTTAAAAATTTGACCCCTTCTGTTTATTTCATTATGCCAAATTTCATAAACATGCACCACTGACCTGATGATTATTTTACACATTGGTCTTGGTTGGATCGTTGCCATTGGCTTAGTTTTATTGACGTTATAATATACATTAATTTACGTTAAGATACACATGTAGGTGAACAAACTTTTGGTATGCAACTGTAGCGTGGTGACTTGACTCCAAAGAGAGGAGTGAATGTTATGAATTATAACTATATTAACATCATAACTCACCGCTCATGACTGCCATATTGGCCAAGCGGTGGTAAACAATACCTCGTTCACTCATTATGACATCATAGTGCTGATGATGTCAGAATGATGTGTTTCTAACATGGATAACAGATTGTTGGAAATTCTGAAAGACAAAATATCCTCATTATATGTTCTTTTATCAGGAGATAATCAGTATCATGATTCAGTAAATATAAAAACACAAATGATAAATAATTGTTTATATTTATCCTTCACTTCATTGAACAAATATAGACAGCAAGGTATGAATATTTAAAAATATAATTATCTTTTGACTTTGAATGTACATACACAATTTTTTGTCGTACTTTCTTAATTGTCAGCCATTTAATCTGTTTTTGATGTACCTGCTAAGTATCCATTTCTTAAAAGATAATGATGATTAGGGTGTATCATGTTCTCAAAGGATTTCTTGATATCATCTCAGATAAAAAAATATTGATGAATAAGTAATTATCTGATACTTACATCTTAGATGAAGTCAAGATGAGATCTGGAAAGGATAATTATACTCACCTGCGAAAGAACGTCCCCACATTTTTAAGAGAGTATAAAATGAAATACTGCTGTTGGAGAATGTACATTTTGATAGACACGTTAAGTAAATAAGTACTCTCACAATTTTATACATCACAGTATCATAATTTTATTGTTACGTCTGTTCAAAAACACTTGGAGTTCTGAAATCACTTCTTCAAATTGGCCAGAGTGTTTGCCATTTCAGTTACAAATTTATAATTACAAAATGATTTTGTTGCACTAATTTCCGTGATTCTAATTGGACGAGAGCTTTCAAAAACCTGCTGCCATTTCTTGATAATTGCAGATAAAATGTGCAACCATACCTCGTGCATTCTTACCTTGTGACGACACAATCCATTCAAGCAAACAGTCGGGTTAGACGGTTTTAACAAGTGAGCGAAATATGTTTATGAAAAATAAGAAAAAATGTCATGTCGTCTTCACATCTACTACGATAACTGAAAGATATACATTTCTTTTCCGAATGAGACAATTAACTTTACTGGGAACACTACGAGATTTTATACAATTTATTGCTGTTATACTTTGATTGAGGCACAAAACTTGTAAAACAATCCTTGAATAAAATTTAATTAATAAAAGATATTGTAAACATCAATCACCTCCTTTTACTTAAATTTGTTGATGCATCATTACTGTAGGATGGTGGAAAACAAACCAAAAAGCCTTATTTGACCCTCCCATCACATCCTGTTGAGGAGATTGGAGAATGAGGATTTCTTACAAAATATGTGTTTCTCAGAAATTTAAACGGATAATGTTTTGAAGTTTTATATTTAGTAAAGTCGGCTTCTGAAGACATGATGTAACTCTGTTTCAGTTGTTTCTATTGATTGTGGATTGTATCTTACATTTTGTACAGCAACGTGTCTTTTGCACGTGAGTTTATAATCCATATGTTACTGTAATAGATGTCTCTGTTTTGAGGTGAAAAATATTGAAAGAGGGTGTTAATAAATACAGATTTGAATTGGGTATGTCATGTCATGAATGCAGAGAATGTGTTATATAAAACAAAAAATCCTAAAAGATCCTTCAATGGCTTTGATACAGTATCTCCACAGTACCCTCACACCATCTTTTCAGGTGTTAAGGGCAACAACTTACCATCTCTTCTAGCGGAAGTATTGCTCTGGCCTTAAAATAGTATTTGTGAAGATGCATGTCATGCTTTGCTGCTGACGGTATGGCAATAAAAAAAATTCTGCAATTATTTAAGAAGCATTTTAATTAGCCTGTCCTCTTGTAGGGATACTTCAATGACAAGTTCACAAGTGAGCGTCAGTTAGCGAAGGGCTGTAAAGTAATAAAATTTATGGCAGCAAATGATGCAGGGTAATAAAACTTATTATTACCTACGAGGGTATAATCATAACGGGGTTCATATTTTTCATGCAATGCCCTAGGGCAAAATATCACTTTGTCATTGTGAAGTGATGTTATAAACAATACTGTGACGTCATGCGTCGTCTATGACGTTGCGTTCTAAATCCGGCGAAGGTGGGTCGCCAGCCTATGGTTGAACGTGGATTTTAGTGTATATATATATACTTTCATTAATTTCACGACTTCGGTAATAAACAGAATATCATATTCGACACTCATATAATATCCTCTATTTAGGTATTATAGCAGTGATTATGTATAACCAGGGTTAGAGGACTCTCATTGGTATATTGTGATTGATGACATAACCACAATTGACTTCATAATACAGTAACTTCTGAGTGTTTTTATCATTTTTCTTTTACGATAACTTTCAAATATTTTTTAATCTTACTTTTTATCATATTTGGCCTCTCTGTCAAAGATACACCAGAGGAAAAGGTTTCCTGTTACATACAGCATTTCCTTATTTCTTTAAGATCTCATTTCCTTTTGGGTTCAAGGAGAGCTATCATGAAAATATACATTTTCAGCTTTTGCAGAGGTGAAAGAGAAAGAGTATAAGGGCATTCATCTTCACAACGTCACAGGCGTAACGAAAAGATTTCCATATCTTCTCCTTCCTCCCTTGACCTCAACCCTCGCATTTTCAGTGCTAATATTTTAACGTACTGCAGGCTAATCGGATAAGCCAATCAGAAGACAGTTGTATTGCCTCTGTGACTGTGTCGATCGTCGCTATTTTGAATTGGTTCTGAATGTAAATGGCGATTTCATTGGCTGTGTGTAAGCAGATGGTAAGGGATGTAACTCATGATCAAGATGGGTGTCGCTGATTCATTTCACCACTTCTGCCTAGGTTGAAGGCAAGGTAAAAAATGGAGAGATCTCAATACATTTTCACCTTGCCGTGGGAAGATGAAGGGCATTATATACTTGAAATTGTATTGAGAGGGGGGAGTGGTTAATCAGAGAGACGTATACATACCCAACTAATTCTATTGTAAATTGATAAACACAGATATTTTACATTCCACCTGATGAAGGAGTGAGTATATACTCCGAAACGTCATGTATTTTCACAATAACGAAGTTGTTATCCAGAAAATCTTCCTGTTCTCAAACACAGATAGTTTATTAAAGTCTCACCTCATTGCATAAATATACACACATAAATTGTTACATTGACAATAACATTTAAAAGTAATGAGCCACTATTATTAAAGTTACATGAGAACCTTAAATGTATACACTATAAGTGTTATGCAGGAAAATAATATTTTTGTAGAGTGAAAAAAAGGACAAACATAGATTTTGACAAAAATAATAAAATGATAGATTAAGATAACAATACCTTAGAATATATTATAACATATATGCAGTTTGATATGCACTGAAATAGGAGACACAAACTTTTTCTTTTTTACTGTCTCGGCCCTGTAAATTCTAATTTCAATTTTGTTCGTATTTCTTATCTTCTTTGTACTCTATCCTATTATGTCATCTTGTACTATTAAAGGGGCCATTCTGTCGGCAAAATCTGCCATATTGGATTTTGTGCATTACATATAATGAAAACATGCTAAATTTTACCTAATTTTACAACATTTTAATGATAAAAGATATACACTGATAGAAAATTCACATGGTACGTACCACATAGCGTGTCATAAAACTAATAAACAATTTGCTGTTATGCCGTAGCAAACTTTTCCCCACTCGCAGCACTGTTGAATGGCTTCAACAAATGCACGCTTGTCTATATTTAGTTGTGAAATATAAATTCATCAATATATTACCTTTATTAATATCTTTCAACTTGACTGTGTTTTAATCAGTTATTAGTAGCATATTTGTGTAAACGGGGATATCCTCTCGAATTTCATTTCCACAAAAAATACCCCGATAGAACCCTCCCTTTAACCCCCTCATATTTTTTTTATTCATCTGATTTCACCTTGCACTTAAAATTCTCTGATGGCACATTTGTATGATTTATTGGCATTTAAGCTCTGGTACGAATAATTGATCATAATCTGATAGACGTAATCACCCTTCTCATTAGTACTGTAGATTAACCACTGATGTTTTATTCAACAGTCATTCTATACAGCAACGGTCATGGAACTTTATTCAAAATTATTCCGCCATTGTCTGTTGATGGTCTCACTCACAGTAATCGGCACCCACGGATATTCTGTCATTGGCCAAGAACAGCAGGAAACAATCATGGTCATTGATAGAAATAGGGATAGAGAACCCCTGGGATTAACCAATCAGAAAGGATATTAATCAGCAAATTGACCAATCAGAAGATGCAATCACTGCCAGTCATCGTATTTTGCCATCAAAGGATTTAGATCGTGATTGACGCTATTTTGGTTTACCCTTGTGTATTGTAATTGATTTCCTCTTGACACTTGTATCAACTTAAGTACATGATCTTTTATATGCAGAATGCATGCATGGTTATTTGTTGATAAATTAAGATTGGGTAAACAAATTTATTTTAAAGTATTGTACAAGCTAAATTTTAAAATATGCTGCATATATATTGACATGTATATGATTTTATACAAATGCTTTTTGTGTTTTGTACAAAATGATTCTCAAAATGCAAGAATTAAGTTTCTTTGATCAGCATTCTAGAAGTTAATGTGATGAAGAATAGAGAATTTTTTTTATGGATATACAACTTCTTTATTCTTTGAAGGTGACGTTTCGACATAGGTTCTATTGTCGTTGTCAAGCAAGTGATGAATTAAATTGTTATGCCATTAATTTAAGTCTATTATTCTCTTGTAAAGTAAATTTTTTCATATATTATTATAATGGAAAATGTTGGGTTATATTTAGAATGCAAATTTGTGTGAATGTGTGAGTAAAATTAAAGTTGCATTATATATAAGTGTACATATACATGCATCATGTCAAATTCTTTTCCAAAATTGTAAATCCTAAAAAATTTATCTTTGAATCAATTTTTCTTTTTTTGAATGACAAAACTTTGCAATTTTCCATTTGTCGAACCTATTTACTCCAGAAAGATCATGTGAAATGTGAAATGAGTTAGATATTACTTATATGCGTGGGCTGAAGTATTAATATACATCCTGTACGTGTCTTTACTTACACATTAATATGCTAATTACTTCCAAAGCAAACTGCTAAAGGGACATGCAGTATTTTGAACGTTACATACGTCAAACGTTATTTATGATGTTACTTTGTCGAGAGGTACTAACGGTTGTTGAGAATTATCATTTTAATGTCATTTAATGTTCAGCATATTGATATATGAAAGTGAAAAGTCTTAATGTGGTTGAAAAACGTATTTTCTACAGAGGTCGACACACACCAATTAGAGTCAATATTAATTTCTGAAACTTGGAGAAATAATATAGATTTAGGTTGGTAGTGTTTATAGGTCATATAGCCAGTGTAATATAAATGTGATATAGTGGTCAGCATGCTAGTCTGAGTTTGAATCCTGGTTGAGACATCAGAACTTTCTAACTTGGATCTCATGCTGTGTAGTGTCCCTGGCCAAAGCACTTCATTTAATTACAACTCCTTCCATTAAGAACTGTCAGTCACAAACTGACCCTTCAATACCGACTGTATCATTTACGCCATCCAAATTGACAGACCTGCTCCCTAAAGATGCACTTTTCGATCAAATTCAGATCGCGGCGAATATGAGGAGACTTTAAAAGCAGGTCCCGACCTTGATGATGCGTAGCTGATGGGTCAAGCGCAGGTCGCTCTAATATTATCCAATCAGATTGCTCTGTTCGATTGTTTGCAGAATGATTGATACATACATCCATGACATGTCTGTCATGTTGTTTTGCAGAAATTACTTCAACTTTAAATTTTGTTATTGTCAAAGAGAAAAATAAAAGAATTAAGTGATTGATCGTTTATTTGAAATTTTGAATTTGACTGTCTCTTAGAACCAAGAAAAAAGTTGAAACATTCAAAGTTTTATCACCTATTTTAAATCCTATATGAAAATTCAATTATAACCATTCTTGTATCCTGTTTCTGAATTTTTACGTTACATGTTCAATGATGTGACAGAAAACCAATTTTCTTGCCTGTGGCAATTCAGGGTTCTTGAACTTTAGAAGATACATAATTTCTGTATTCAAAACACTTCATCTATTGGATCAATTAGTGACAAACCGTTCTGAACAGCCCCTTTACATGATTTGCAACTCAGTAACAAAGCAAAGATCCGAGTTTGGCCTTTGGCTGCAGATAGTGTAGCTATTATTGAATATACAGTGACTCTGAGTCAGGGTTAAGATATCTAGATTTTTCTTGGATCTTTATTCAAATTGTCTGCAATTTTCTGTTGAGAATTTCACTGTAAGCGATACCAAGGTCATACTTGCACTTAAAGGTAAAGATCTTTTACTGATCTTTACTGTTTTTTTGCAGTAAGTGAAATGACAACACGCTATATTGTACCTAATTTTACATCTTTTTAATAACTGACAAAATATTCACATAGCAACACATAACTTATCATAAAACTAATAAACAATATGCTGTTATACTGTAGCAAAGTTTTCCCACTCGCAGTGCTGATGAATGGCTTAATTAATTTA
The DNA here is from genome assembly GCA_936450465.1 of Gibbula magus. Taxonomy (NCBI): domain Eukaryota; kingdom Metazoa; phylum Mollusca; class Gastropoda; order Trochida; family Trochidae; genus Gibbula; species Gibbula magus. The sequence goes on from OW388294.1 coordinate 61,509,677, forward strand.
GTTTATTTAATTGATTTTCTTTTTCTTTAACAAGTTGTGAAATATAAAGTCATGAAAATATTACCTTCATTTATATCTTTCAATTTGACTGTGTAGTGATAGAATAAACAGGAATATCATCTCGATTTTCCACAAAATAAACCGATAGAACCTTCCTTTTAACATCTGAAAACTATCATGTTCATTGATAGAAATTGACATGGAGAACCTTAGGGGAATTATTTCAGTATTTCAAAATAGATTCTATAATTATAAAATTAATTGTATATCAATAACATTACCAGAAATTTGAGGTTCGATATGAAAATTGACTTTCTGAACTTGAGGTCAAAGAAATATTATACAATTGTTTCAATATCAATCTGACTATGAATTTCATCTTAATAATTCATTTAGTCTGTTCGGCCCTAATATGATCCGCTAAATGTGATAAGACATGGAAAGTTAATCAGTTTGATGGATCAGCGTGATCATTGCAATGTACTCTGTCCTTGAACCAATGGATAAACACAAGCATAGGGTTCTGTGTCATTAAAGAGTGAGTTCAACAATGGTATACTTGTGATTCATCTTCCAAGGGTATTTATCATAGTGCATTAAAGGGGTAGTAGCACGAATAATAGCTCAAATAAGTCAATGAAATGTATTTGAAAAATAATGTCACCAATAAGTAATACACCCTCCTCTCTTTGGAAAATTCTTTGGCGTTCTGATGATGTGATTTGTAGTAATGATTTATGTCACTGACTCAATGAAAATGAGCGTAGACACGTTTTGGTTGCCCTCAACTTGTAAAAGTTGAATATTTTTAGGAGATCTTGCTTGGTCCAATTAAAAAAAATTGTGTTTATATATCAGCATAACTAACGAAAGTCGTAAAAGGGGTCGTTACCTCAAATCGCATTGTGAGAACAGTCCATTAAATGCACAATCAAGCCACTTAATTATCTCATTCAGTGTTTGAAATAGCAGTCAATTGCTGGTTGTTTTCAGAATGGGACAGTTGTGAAACTGGACATTAATCCTGTCTGTGTGACTTTGATAAACCAATTGTCGATATACTGCAAGGACTGTCACATGTTCAGAAGGCCTGGTTGCTTCTTTCGGATTTTTTAAACCAAAGTCCGGATTGCCAGTAGAAAATAAAAAAGTTTTTTGAACACTGATCCTATTTGCCATAACACCCTTAGGCCTGAGAATTTTTTATTTCTGGTTTCCACCCGCATCAGTTTCAAACCGACACCTCAGGTCTTTTTTTCCAGGTATTAATTGACATAAGAAAGGGGCAGATAACTGAAAATGTCACTCGTTTCTGTTGAAATGAAGTGGAGGGCTGAGATTATTGACCATTTGGAATAGTAACACATATTTAAGAGGGTTTGTGCGTTATTTGCTCGTATATAAATAATTGTGTAAATTTTGTTTTTTACTGGTAGGAAGTTTGTATAAAATGGAAAATATCTCTTCATTGAAAAAAAAGTTGTAAAAAAAAAAATCACATCATCGCATCATTTTTGTCAGCTTGTAGAGACCAGAAACATTTTTATATATTTTTTGGGCCTTAGAGATTGACGTGGACTAAATTTCTGAGAAAATGTCCAAAGACCAAGACAGGGGTGACTCCCCTCAAGTACCTATGGATGGATGCTATGCTGTTGGTAGTCAAGTGGATGATTTTTGTCAAGATTTCTTACATTTGAACAAACATCATGGATTCAATATAGATATAGATTTGTTCAAGAGTATTAGCACATGGTGCTTTGCATAGTTCAGTTGACCGCTGTCAGTGGAGATCAGCAACAATGGACACGGCTCGCTGGTGGAATGGTGACTTGCTTCATTTCTGGGTAACTCGGTGAGTTTGAATAGTGATTCCCTGTACCTTACACTGAGGCATGAATTACGAGTCTTATAGTGTCCCCCTGGGCAAAGTGACCTTTAATTTTGTGGCATGTGGTTCTGCGCATAGCTCAGTTGACTGCTATCAGTGAAGATCAGCAACAATTTACATGGCTCACTGGTGGATGGATGACTCTTCATTTCTGGGTAACTTGAATAATGATTCCTTGTACCTTACACTAAGACATGAGTTGAGAGTCTTATAGTGTCACCCTGGGCAAGCAGTGGAGTTCAGTAACAATGGAAACAGCTCACTGATGGATGGGTGCATATGACAATCAAACAGACAGTTTGAAGAGTCATTCCCTTTACTTTGCACTGAGACATGGCTTATGGTGTCATCCAGGGTAAAGTGACCTTTAATATTCAAACTGCCTGTTTTCACCCTGCAGTGTATCTGGCATATTCAAATTGCAAGTTATAATATAAATAGAACATTACAATCCCACATTTAAAAAACCAAGACTGGCGCTGTAACATTACCCCATAACATTAAGGTGTCTCCCCTTGTTTGTGGATTTAATTGTTACGTTTCTGAAGTTTTTCCAGGAGTGCAAGATAAGTTTTAACAATTCAAGACATGTTGCTGAATGTTCACTTGTAGTACATGGAAGATCAAAAGGACTTACAAGCTCACTGCAGTGTTAGTCTAAGTATAAGCTCCTTACACAGATTTTTTCTCAGATTTCTGTTGCATGCAAACTCTGGACTAGATTCTGTACGATGTTTGCGTGAGGAGAATTTGCCATTTGACATTTTTTTAAATATCATCATCATCATCATCATCATCATCATCACCATCATCATTATCATCATTATCATCATATCACCATTATCATATCATATGTCATCACCATCATCATCATTGTCATCATCATCATATATATTACCAATATGGAGCTAAATGTCAGGCACAAATGAAACATTCTTGGAGAGAAGCAGGATAGTACAGCAGTTAACGTGCTTATAGCGCTGAATTCCAATCCTTCGCAATTTTATGTGTTATAGAGAGCCCTTCTACATGCAGTCATCTGTGGGACCAATTCTACTCACTTCAGTTTCAACAAGGCTCACAGGTTTCAATGCAATGTACATACTGTTTTGTGCAGATTTTCTCCCTGCATCAGTAAAATACAAACGAAATACTCATAGAAGCCAAAAATCACAATAACTCTATTTCTGGAATACTTCAAGGACCTGCATTTTAAGAATAAAGCGAAATGAATTCTAACAATTTCATCTGATTTATGATACAATGCTAAGAAGCTAAACAAATCAGCCATTATTAAACAACATACTATTACATGCACTTAAACCCTCTTACATCCATTAACTCTATTATAACACTCAAATGTCACCGGTGCCACTTGAGATAACATCCCCCATCAACACAAGCACTGGCTTGATTCATAATCAATACATGAAGGGGACTTGGGATGGTGTATTATTTCATAAGTCTTTGGTGAATCTGATCAATGACAGCAGGATAATGAGAAGGCTCCATCAAGGCCATTGGCGCCAATATTTGGTATCTGAAATACTGGAAGGACCTGAAATGATAAAAACATTTTTTTCTGAAAATTTATGTAATATAGGTTTTAATGACAGCAAATAATGAGAAGGCTCCATCAAGGACGATGGCGCCAATATTTGGTATCTGAAATACTGGAAGGACCTGAAATGATAAAAACAGTTTTTTCTGAATATGTATATATAGGTTTTAATGAGAGCAGGATAATGAGAAGGCTCCATCAAGGACGATGGTGCCAATATTTGGTATCTGAAATTTTAGAAGGACCTGAAATGACAAAAATATTTTTTCCTGAATATGTATGTAATACAGGTTTTAATGACAGCAGGATAATATGGAGGGTCCATCAAGGCCTTTGGCGCCAATATCTGGTATCTGAAATACTGGCATCACCTGAAATGACAAAACATATTTTTTCTAAATAAATATATAATATATGTTTTCATAAATGATATATTTTCAGAATATATACAATATAATGTATGGTAGTTTCAAGAGAGTTTAGACTGATAATTATGACGCCAATATTTGGTGTCTGAAATACTGGAAGGACCTGAAATGATAACATGATATTTTTCTCTATATATCTAATAAGGGATTAAAAGGAAGTTTTAGAGTTATATAATTGGGCCAATATTTGGTAACTGGAATACTAGAAAGACCTAAAAAGACAAAAATATATTTGTTTATGATATGATTAATGATGTCGGTATAAAAAGCAAGTTTCAGATTAATATATGGCACCAGTTATCTTTGTTCACAATGAATTATCAAGAAGAATTAAGTAATCATCCAGAAAATATTGTTTTCTTTAAAAAATCCATATCATTATGATTTTTCCTAAAAATTCTTCAATTATTTGTTCCGAAATAATTAAGTTATTTAAAAAACATTTTTAAGATTAAATCACTTCTTCACTTTACTTGGGCGCCAAAAGAAATTTGTAGTTCAATTAATTCTTTAAAAGAATTGAAATGTCAATTTAAACTTTAAAAAATTAGTCAAAGGCAGAATGGAAATGAATATGTTTTTGCTCATTGACCTCATTTTGTCTAAACTGCAAAAATGCCTATGGATCTAGCTGCAAATGCAAAATGGCAATATGATAATATTTGTGTATCATATTTCAAAAGCCTTCCCAAAATCCAATCAATGGCACTATACGCTAATGATGAAGTTTCTCAAAGACTGACCCTAGATTTATTGGCGCCAATATTTGGTATCGGAATTGACCGCTCTGGACACAAATCTAACGCAGCTATTGGGTCCATTCATTGACCCTTGTGTGTATTCGAGACAGGTTTCTCAAGAACAGATAGCATTTTCGATAGGAAGATTGGTTCATCAATGGAATATTTTTCCTACGATTTAGAAAATCCTCTTCAAGAATAATGATTGGCCACCTTCGTCCTGACCTCTTTTCACTAGATTGATTTTTGATTGGCTGATTTTATCAGTGCAGAAAAGTTAGATTTGAATTGCATTTGAAGTACGTGATTCATGAATAAATGTATATAGAATAATGGGGAAAAAATAAGTAGGTAACTGCAATAAGATTTGATTTAAAATTCAAAATAAAATTTATCATTCAGAGTTTTAACATTCTTTTGATCTCAATTTGGATATAGTAGAAGCAGTGAAATTACCTCCCCATGCAAATGTCAGACTTTATCTATAGTCCATTGCATCTTATACAACTTAAAGAGGTAAGATACAAAATACAATAATGTTAATAATTTGCTCAATTTTGTATTATTTTGAACATGAATGTGTCCTGAAACTATTCAAGTCATAAAAATAGCAAGTCACAACATCATGTGTTCAACAATTGGAACCGTTTATGGCATTGGTGTTGAAGGCTTAATTTCCATCAACAAAATTTTCTCCCTAAAATAAAGGGTTCCTTTATATATATTTATATATAGTCAGCTTGTGTTTGTTTATAAAAAAACATTTCTGTATTGATAACAAATAATGCAGAATAATAAAAAAAATATTGATTCATCAGCCATTAAAAGCATTGCATAAATCATAATATTCATCGTATAGCAAATTCACATGATATTTTAAACTTTGAATTTGTTTTTCTGGAGAGCTTTCACTCGTTAGATACAAACCACTCACTTGTTTCATAAATATTAAATGGAAGGTCGCTTAGTATTTTATATGTTTCTAGTTTCTTTTGCACCAAGGAGAGTCCATGGTTAAAGTACAATATGAGTATGGTATTTTTTCAAGAAAAAACATTCAAGAGAATGATATGTTTCCAATTGACTTTCTTGCCCAAAGAAATTAACCTGGTCACATTTTCCCTCAAAAATCTTTATTCAATGACCTAAATTTCTTCTGATATCATCTCAGTGACCCAAATCTTTTAATGATACCAATTTCACAATGACCTACATTTCTTATGGTACAGTTTTGCTATCCTTTGATATTGATTTGTCCGGTGATAATGTGATTTGTTGAATTGGTTCAAAGAAAAAATATTAATATATCGATCTCATGAGTTACAAATGATGAAGTTGCATAAAAAGCTTACTTTCTAAAAGATATGACGTTTTAATAATTGGCAAGAAATTTTAATTTTTGCTTGAATTGATCAATATTTATTGCTTCATTGCTCAAGTATTTGGAATGATTTTCTTTATCTGACATCTCAATAATGCCTACCCTTTTACTTAATAACGTTGTTTGAAGTCAACGTGAAGAGAATTAAGCCTGTCTGGCAATGTAATTTTGTGAGTTTAATGGAAAGATTTAAAACTTAAAACATAAACTTAAAATTTAAAACTCAGAGCAAAAATTAACAGGTTTAGTTCAGTCAGATGGGCCTTCATTACACTGTTAATCAATGTCAAAAATGGAATAGATGAAGTATTTTTGTATAATTTTTTATTTTACATACATGAATTATTGTTTACTATATCTATATAAATTGTTAACCCTCACCTGTAAGTGTTCACGGGTATTCATGCTGTGGCCTATCCCAGCCTATAGCCATGGCAGTCAGAATGGTTATAAGTAATTTGTTATACATGCAATTTAGAAAGCTTACAAATGTAACATTCTTATATTTGTGATCACATCATCAGCAATGATACAAATTCTTTTACATTTCCCTTGTGTTATATGAGCCCACATCCTCAAGTCAAGCACTGACTGTCCCAACAGTTTATTCAATAGGCCACCGTGACCTCATAAACGAGTTCCGACAACTGGTAGTGAAGCTAATTTTACATACAGCACCCCTCTGATAAAATAAAGTGGCACAGCTCCCAATGCTGAATACATTAGAAATACATGCTATTAGACAATGAGCAAAGTAACATTGATATATTTGGAATCCAGTTATGAAATATAAAATGTTCCTCTATGTAAAGTAGCAGCTAGGTAATACTTGATAAACCTGAAGAAAACATTCATATTAAATGACTAATTTCTATGAAAAAGATATAAAAAGCAAAAATTATTGATATATAAATATAATATTCAGTACCCCTCTGATATATTAAAGTGGCACAGTTCCCAAGGCTGAACACATTAGAAATACATGCTAAGACAATGAGCAAAGTAACAATGTTATATTCAGGATCCAACTATAAAATATATCATGTTGCAGTAAGTAAAGTAATAGCCAAGGTAATACCTGATAAACCTGAAGAAAACATTCATGTATTAATTGACTTATTTCTATGTGGAAAAAGAGATCAGTAAAAATTATTGATACAAACTCAAGGCTAATGTCATGATGAATATTCATGAGACACGAACAGACCATCAAATTGAGACAAAAACAGTCTGGAGATGGCATTAGCTGTGCATGTTATTCCTATCTTTGGAGCAAAAGTTCACAGCCAAATTAATGATTCTTAGCAGAATCATGGGTCCATTATTGCATGATTAAATGGCATTAGAAATTCAGCCAGAAGTCTTCTAAATCATGGAAGGTGAATAGATCAAAGCAAATATTAACTCTTTTTGGAATATACATAGAGCAAATGCTGGAGTAATTTGTTTGTAAATAAGTCACAATTCCTGGGAGCTGGCCACACAGTTTGCTTTAGCACATAACGTTTCAACAGCTATAGTCTTTGTCTTTAATTCAAAGATAAAAATTAAATTCAATAAGGCTGGGACGGTTACACGTATACACGGTATCGTTTTGTGATGAGTGAATAAACGTTTACAGAATCATGTAAACGGTAAACGATTAAACGAATTGTCACGTGGTAGCAAAGTTTGTACATCACTGTGAAAATATAAAATGTCATCTTCTAAACATTATGAAGTTTCGTGGAAATACTTCTTACAAACTTGCTCTCGTGTGCGTAACTCGCAGCCATTATTGAGCATCGATGAAGGGGTCGTTTCAAAGGTTTTTGTTACAAATTAAATCTCTAGTGCTGTAACAAAATATTTTCACGTGTAATTTCCATTGCTTTGATTATTGTTAGAATGCCGTACCTATATAACGTGTAAGATGAAAAGAATGTAAGATGTAAGATGACTACAAAGAGGTCATTCTAATGTATTTATGCTCACTGCAAAAAAAACTCCATTATAAATGGTATACGGCCCCTTGCAGCCACTTGATTCGACCAATCAGATTCAAGGAATCACTTAGCGCATGGCTGTGAGAGCATGTCAATTTGAGGGCATATTTTGGTCAAATCTCAGCAAATTTAATATATATGTTACCGTTTAGATTGTTTCATAATAACTATTTGGGAGCTATCATGACTCGTATTATGTCTGAATTGTGGATACAAACGCCAACATCAAGAGTTTCACCAGCGATCGTATAGTTTGACTACATACTTGACTCGCCGATCGATCTGTGATGAATTGGCCGTTTTACGGGTATTTAATTCATGTCAATTTATTCGTGTAACATTCAAAATTGAAAAGTAACTAACATAGATTGAATATTTTATTATAAATTCATGACAGAAAACATGTCGACTGAAACGGGGATTTTTTTCAAAAGTATATATGATATGTAATGTACTATATAGTAGCCTACACGTCGCTGCCACACATCTGAAACACAAATATTGTTTTAAAGTTGGACATTATAGTAAAATTAGTTCTTTTTACTGACAACTGCATGTTTTTTTCTCAATAGGATATTTACGTCTCACATCAGTCACGAACTTGAACTTGCTTTTTATAACAATAATCAACACAATATATATGAGGTCGTGTACACGGCAACGTTCCGTTTTTGACCTTTCGTGTAAACGTTTACCAAATTTTGTAAACTTCCTAGCCCTAAAATTCAATGTCTTTTGTCACGGTACCCCTGAATCACGTGTGGACAAATTCTTACATAGATGGCACTGAAAATTGTGCCTGAAGCTTTCAAATCAAAACAAAAGTTGTCACTCAAACCACTAATTCTAAAGGACATATTTGTGTTGAAATCATTCCTCCCCCTCGTCACCCATGATCCTCAGAGAATAAATTTGTCTGAGTTGTGAAAATTTTTTCATAATCAATTAAAATTTTGAATAACTAATATATCCAATAATTAGAGACTAATTTTAAAAACTAATCTGTAAATATGTGTGAGCAGAGGCCAGGAAAGGAGTAGAGGGAAATAGGGTGTTAAGGGGAAAGGGGGGGGGGGGGGGGGGGGGGTTGGGTCATGGGGGATGCAGATGCACCATTTTTCAGTGAGGTGTGTTGTGCGGGTTGGTCTGAAGCCCCCAGACCTGCCACTGATGAGAACATGCAGATATGACTATAAACATTTTGACTCAAGGCCAAATAAAATATATGATGAAAATCCAAGAAAAAATTGCCTTGCTTGGCATTAGCCCATAACAAGAATGAGGATTGACAGAAACGGTATGAAAGGTGTTATCTTCTCTGCATGAGTTTCCACCTTCAGAACAGTCCTCCATTTCATTATAGAAGTGCATTAGCCATTGGTGCCAGACCTTTTTCTTAACCAAAGAAAAATGCCCGACAAGAATACAACTTAAAATGTTCCTCAAAGAATTTGGTTTGTAGGTAGTTTGATAACAGCTAGAATCTCAAATATCCATATAATTTATAAGTCAAACAGAACATGTAAACTCTCTTTTAAACTCAAGGCCAAATATATGATGAATATTCATTACCTTATTAACTGCCTGGCGCCGGTCCATAAAGTGAAGAGAAACGACAGAAACTATTTGAAAGGGGATATCAACTTTGCATGTTACTGTCATCTTAAGAGCCAAGGTCCCCGCCAAATTGATAGTTCTTAGCGGAATTGTGCATCCATTACTGCATGATGAAAGAACATTAGACCATATGCCAGACTTTCTAAATCGTTGAAATACTTTCCAACTAGACAAACAGATAATATGTATAGTATCAAATAGTGAATTTTTTCTCTTCACAATTTAATATCAGAAATAGAATTGAAAGACTTTGCCTTAGCTTCAGAAATGCCACTCTAGACTTACCAAAATTCTCTTAAGAAAGGAAGTTCCATTTGTTTTAATCTATGGTCGAGATGTCAGACGAATTTCAGATATGATTAAGACTTCAGCTGTTTCTTCTTAATTCATCACCGCTATTAATGGCTACGCTATTGCCCATTTAGCAATATAAACAATAACTTTATCACTCACTGAGAGTCAAGAACAGCCTATAGCAGTCAATGAATATCATATATCGGTCAATTGATTTATTAATCCGTGTGTTTGAAATAATAACATTAAGTTCTTCTCATATGAACTCAAGGTCTGTCGATGGTTTCATAATATGATTTATTGTCTATAGGTTCATGACAGAAAAAACAAGAACTTGTTTGAAAAGGATTATCATCTTTACATGGGATTCTCGTCTTCAGTCAAAGTTCTTAGTGATCTTGGCAGGAGCGTGTCAGTTAAACACAGTCAATCAATTTAATTCGATAGAAAGGCCATTGGCCATTCCAAAAAGTACATTTTATATCAACAGGTAATATTTTGACATGTTATATGTTAATTATAAATTGTCAGTTATACAGTATTAAGATCCAGCCTGCTAGAGGCTTGAGTTCAAGCCCAACAGTGCATCCCCCTGTCATCTGCGGGCTTGATTTCAAGTCCAAATCGCGTGCTGAGAGCGTGACCCCTGACCTCTTATCAATAAAGACAATTACACTTGTCCAACGACTGAACTGTCGATGTAAACGCAACAGAAAGATTCTACAATAAAAATCCACCACAATGATATGTAATACTTGTAATAAAAGTCGTTATTTACGTTACACGGATCCACGAAAAAATTCAGTCGATGCGAGAGAAAACTTCCGGTGGAAACTGTCACATGTGAAGAAGTTGAAGAGACGACGGTTTCCAAACAATGATAAATAAAGTAAATCTGACGCAGTGACAATTCATAACTGAGTTTATTCAATGTACACGATAAACAATCTTTGTCAGTCTGATCCATAATAATATCGTTGCAATGTTTTATCAAGGCAAAATGGAGCTGTCAAATCGTGAGTTTCTTTCATCTTGCTGCAGTTAGTAACCGTTAGGCCTAGACTGAACAAACAATGTCTTCACAACAACATCATCTAAAAAAATTCTTTAAATTTGATCATGATCACGGATTCCAAAGATAAAAAAAACAACTGACATTTATATATCTTGTTATGGCTAAAATTGCATTACAATTAGGCCTACAGATTGTGCATCTTAAAAAATCTATACTTACAAATTGCCGATCAACAGCATGACGCCATTACGTACTTTTGCACTGATGGCGGATTTCGATCACACACAATTTCGATGTTCAAGTTCAGTATCCGATTCATGGCACTTGATCGGAATATCCTAATACACACATGCTGCATTAACATTTTCGTAGTGGTGGAAAAAAAATTGGCTTATTTAAAAAGATGTTAGATCTTGAGTAATGACACTTTGACTCAAAGTCAACCGTTAGCTGGTCCCGCGCGATTGTAAACAAGTTACGGTCAATGCTATTCCGGGAAAACTAATGTTTATGATAGCAACACTCTGTCGGTCATTCTTGGTCTATTGTTTTATATAAACATATTTATTTTCTATTTTAAAAACTATCATTCAGGAAAACTATTTGTACTGTTTGTTTTCTTGTTTTTAAATACTGAAGGCAAGTAGCATATCGATTAGGCTAGGCGATTGGAATCTCCAGTACGATTTCAAATGAAATTTTGGAATATACGGGCGTAACGTGTTTGATGAAAATTCATGGAATATAATATATTTGGATCGAGTTTGTTTTTGTGAAAGGCAAAACATTTACGACATGATAAGGAATTTTCGTCTGTTAATAAAAAAAAATCAACTAGCTAAGTTACTTACGACAGACAATTGTCTATCCAACATCTCCAAGTGAACTCTCGCGAAACGTCACTCTAACATGTGAACATTTATTCAGTAAGAAAGAATGCGTTCGCACATCATGAACTCATGCAAAATAATTCATTCGTTTTGAAAATAAAATACTTTGAAATAACTCGTAACTGTTTTGAAAATAAAATATTTTGAAATAACAAATCATTGACCTTGCCAGGACACACGTGGTTTTGATTGACAGAAGTGGGCATGGACACTTGAGTGACAAGATGGGCGTGGTTATCGTAGCTTTGCGCAGCTTGAGATATCGATGTCGTCATTGATCAATTTACCAAAAAATGTCCTCAAATTTAATTGAAATTAAAAACTGACAAATATTATATACGTTTTTAAAACTTACTTGACAAGCAGTAGTGTTTGATGTGTCGATAGAGTGTAGACATAAAATCGTAAAGTACAGTGCCGTGCCGGTCACGTTATTTTCATAGACGTGCATGTTAATTTAATCTGGGATAAATAATTTTCCTAGATACGATTTGTGTCCCATTCTATTCACATTTATCAGGTTTGTGGGGAATCGACTTGGCTACAACCTCATAATTTAAGTTTAATTTTCCGTTTACTATCTTGGGAATGGCAGAACTTTGATCAACATATATACGTAGTTGTGAAAACATTTAACATGACAGTCTATGGGAAACGTTTTTATCTAACATACACATGTAGGGAAAGTGGATGACATTAGTTAATTATCGTCCGAAAATTTAATTTAAATTATTTTCTTCAAGCTGAGATGATTTCAAATCAAGATGAAAAGTTTAACATTGATTTAAACAGAACTTATTTCATGAAAATCATTTATCCCGGCGTAAATTGACATGCAAGTCTATGGAAATACGACACTGCACGAATATAACTGCCACGTAGGCCTACTGTAGGCCTAATTACATGAGAAATGTGAATTTGTATTTATAAATGTTGGAGGCAAATTACTTGAAAAATAGTAAACATCAGTTTATTTCACTCTTGCACTTGTCTGTTGCAGGTACCGTTATCAACCGCCTCTTGTAGGTGAGAGTTTTTGTAAATAATTTGTGACATAGGCCTACCAACTTGAATCCATCAACATTCTCATACTTAATTTCGACTGGCATTTTTATTTGCTACACATTGAAATAAAGGATTAACTGTTACAAAATCTTGAGTTTTTGTCCAAAATATAACTAATCTGCGGTAGTCCAGTCCAGTCCGGCGGCCTTCGAGAGATTCCGTACTCCAGTGAAAGAGATGAAATGACACCCGACCTTCAAGAGTTCTACTTTGTGTGCAGGTACTCACTTGACAGTGTAGAATCAAGGAAATTGATGAGATATCTTAATTTTAATATTTCTTCAACACTTGTCAGCTAAATCAGATCCTCCCCCCCTTCCCCCATAAGGTATTGTCTTTATTACCTCAACACGTTGATAGAATTGCTCAAATATTCGTTAGGCTTACTATTTGCGTCATATATATGATATAGTTTTGTTTTTTACATTTGTTTAAATATTAACACGTGTTCATATCTAAATTGACAAGTGTTCATTGTCATATTTAATTTACAGTGCTTGTAGTAAATTTAGTATTGTTTACGTTTTAAACAATAATTTAGTTGTGCTCCTAATATCCACTCCCGCATGACCCATTACATGTGTGACAGACGGTACACGACATTCATTTTTAAAACTTTTTTCAAAGGGATCGCTTACACTCGTAAACAAACCATAGCTTAACAAACTTATGTCTGATTGTGATTATGTTCCGTTAGTACACAAATATGTCTATATTAAATGTATAGATTACCAACCAATACCTTATGGGGAAACTCTGATCAGGAGAAACGTTCTATTTTCTGATTGGCTGAGAATGGAATTCCCCAATGTGGTTTCCACTTGGTTATCGTTTGTCGACAATTATAATACTCCATTTGGAAATTAATATAATAAGATGCTTTTGATTTATAGTTCTTCTTTTATTCTTTGTTTATTAATTATATATAGTAACATGCATTACGTTTAAAATAATGTCAGATAAATTAAACTATGCGCACAATGTACTATGTATAGCCTAAGTATTGTTTCTTTTATGATATCTGAATTTACAATCTTAAAATTATAAACATCCTTTAGTATCAATATTAATAATCCTAATCAAAAATGAAAACAATGTTTTCGACTCTCAATTTATATATACGTCTTGAAATCGTGTGATCCCACATCTTGTCAATCGCTCATGATGTATACTGCCATGACGTTTTCGAGCACCTGCTGAGATCTGCACATCTGCCCACTTGTGTCGTCTGCCGCTCGTGTTTTGAATTTTGAATTGAGGTATTTGTCCCGTAATTACATGTGAATCAATAGCGAATACAATTTAATAATTGGAGGTAGGAAATAATGTCTTCTGCTTCTGGCACTTCTGGACTTGTCTGGTGATTTTATTTTTTCTTGAAGCTTCTAAAGGGAAGTAATAATAAACTGACTTCCGTTGCTACGTCATTTCCGGAATGAAAGTTTTTCGTCTGCAATAAATTTTGATCTAATTTTTACAGTAAAGGTAGGATTTTTGTCATATATTATCGCCAAAAGACCTTACAAATGTGTTACAGGTACTCTTTTTATTAATACACAATTTATTTGATGACGAATTAGACGTTTCTGAGCTTGTGTTACAGTGTAGAAAATGTCATTTGCTCATCGTTTTCTCTGTTGACCGGCCTCAGGTTATTGTTTGCATCGAATTTTTATCCGTTGTTTACACAGTGCTGTTAGTGAAATGCTTACGTTTATCACATTAAAAATCACATGGTATAAACATATGAATCTCTTTGTATCCACGTGATAATTTTGGTAGCTATTGAAACAATAATTCTTAATATAGTGTTTGTTTTCGTTCTAATTACCGAAGTCCGCCATTTTGATTTGAAACAGACGATTTCCGAGACATCAGCATGGGTAATAGATTGCTATTCGAAAAGTGTAATTTCTACAGTGCTGAAACTTTATTGATACCACTTTTAGTTATTGATGATATTTATTCTTAAGTATTGATTCTTTGTGTTCTGTAGTTTGTGAGAAAATCGCAGTCAAAGCGGTGCGAGCAAAGTTGATGAATTTATCAAATAATAATAACGTCTTCGTTTTATGTTGACTTCTAACGATGTTAGATAATTTATCGCCGTGGTAACTACAGTAATCGGATAACAGTAAAAATCCTTGTGAATATTCGGTTACAACCCTGAATTCGTAAAATGTGAATTTATCTGGAAATTTTTAGTTTTATATTTCAAATGATCGATCCTTGATAAATCGTCCAGATTACAAAAAAATAGATTTCATGAAAAAAGTACTACTTTGCTGTTTCAAGGATAATTTCCTCATTATTGTATGTGGTATGACAATAAAAAATATATCATCTCATAGCCTAGTGATTTCCCCATCAGTGTGTGAAATTTTGCTTAGAATACTTGTTTGCTTTTTGATCAATTTCAATTTTCGTAACGGTGTTGATTTTACGGCGCTTCAGCTGAAAATAATCCAGATGACAGTGGGTGTTAGCCTAAAACAATCCAGCAGGCTAAAGGTTAAATATGAATTATCAAATATGAATTATTAAATATGAATTGTTAAATATGAATAATACAATGATATGAATCATTTAATATGAATTGTTATCTATGAATTATGATAAAGTCAGAACCTGTTTTATCTGCATGTTTTGGCTACAGTTGAAAGGTGTCGAGAAAGCATGTTGTATGGTTAAGCGATCGCGTCATCATTTGTACAGAAATGCATCTATAGAAAAGTTTGATATACCGTATTCTTTCGGTTTTAGGACCATACTCAAGCTTTAGGCCTGTGCAACTTTTTCAAGGGTTGTACTGGTTGTGGTTATTCTCTGGTTAAAGCCCAACCCTAACTGTGCCAGATGTTCCATGGTCATACATTACATATATCTATAATATTATTTTAAGGTAAATGTCAAAAACCTACATAAAACCTATTCTGACTGTCTGACGGTTTCTGGTATGGATTTTCATCTGAGTTGGGGTCTCTCCCGTCTAAAAGCCCACCCTAAGTTTTCAAGATGTTTGTTTGCCTGGCCTGGTCTTATACCTGAGAGAATACAATACTACTGTGTGAACGACCAGGTTTCCGGATATACAGGGTCTGGTAAATGAGGTCCTCATGTATTTGAATCATATATATGAAATATTATATATGAATTGTTTAGTGTAGCCACCAAACAAATTTAAATATTTCTTGACAGTGACATTTGTACTGTTAAAACAACAGATATTATAATCTTAGAATCTTTTATATAAGACATCGATATAAGAAGGAAAAAACATTCATTTTATACCAACTCCAACTCATATACTCGAATATATCAACTTTGAATGAATGTAAGGCAATCGGTAAGCTAGAATATCAATTCATTGTCTGTGAGGTTTGCAAGTATAGATACTTAATGTGATCAAGGTAAAGGGTGTTCCGAACAATCTTAACATGATTTAATGCCTGGATGGCCTTGCATAAACTGGTCTGAAGAAGCCGCCCTCACGGGTGGTGAAACGTTACAATTAAACCCTTGAAGTTGTCAACCGCCTGGCTTACTATGTATTTGGTAGCCACACCCCCCTTCTTTTCTCATAAACTGGATGAGAGAAAACAGAAACCGTTTGAGAGGAGTTATCATCTGTGTGTGTGATTCCGATCTTCAGAGTGAAAGTTTGCAGCCAAATTAATGGCTCTTGCCAGAATACGGATCCCATGATAAAAGATTATTCAAAGTTTTTATGCCAGACTATTTCAGAATCAAGTTCAAACTATCTCAAGCGGACTGTACTTCCACTGAATCTCAATTTCACTTATTTGCCCACTGGGTTTATGGAATAGCAAGATGTTAAAATTGTCATTAGTTCGGCTTTGTTCTAGTCTTGGCCTAGTGTTGGTCTAGGATTGGTCAAGCTTGGTCTAGCAATGGTCAAGCTTTGGTCTAGTTATGGTCTAGTGATGGTCTAACAATGGTCTAATAATGGTCTAGTGTTGGTCTAGGTTGGTCTAGCAATGGTCTAGTATTGGTCTAGCCATGGTCTAACGATGGTCTAGCATTCTTCTAGCAATGGTCTAGTGTTGATCTGGCATCTAGTTCATGGTGTCTAACTTCTGTGTGACCATTCATCTGTCCATTTTTTAGCATTATCAACTTCTTCTCAAGAACCACAAGTGCAATTAATGTAAAATTTGTTTGTAGGTTTCTTGGTCTTCAGGTATATAAAATATACATTTTGTGACCATCTGACCCTGAATAGTTGCCATAAAAGCTACATCCTCCAAAAGAAAGAGCTATTCTCCAATCAGTTCCAAAAACCTTGTGTACAGATCTTAAACCAATAAATTGTAAATTTGTGATTATTCATACTCTCACAGGGGGCACACGTGCCTCTAAATAATATTTACTGATCTTCCATCTAAGGTAATGAATAATATGAGCTACATAATCATGTTCACTGTAAAATGTTTGTAAGGTCATATACAGTGGATGTACTCACTTTGTTAACTAATCAAATTAACCAATTGATTAAATACATACAAAAAAGACAACCAACTTAAAAGATTAAAGATGTACTCTACCATCACTGATAAAATGTAATTTGGGACTTTTTCCTGTGACTTATTTTCTGTGATTTATTTCTTATTGCTTTAATTTTACCTCCTACATTACAAATAGCTTGAGATCTTTTTTCTTTTTTAAAGCTCCTGGGCCCATATTTTCGAAGCTGTCTTAGTGCTAAGATTGTTGTAAGCCAGTGTTAATAAATGGTACTTATGACGATCTTAGCGCAAAGAGAGCTTGGAAAATATGGATCCACGGGTCTTTATAGTAAAGTATATATATACTTCTGCATCAAGAACATCACCAATCTTCATCCCAATGTGATAGCTTTCAGTTTCATAATAGATACCTATATAAGACATCAATGATATTACGAAAGTATACTGGCAGTCGGCTTTATGTGATTTTGATGTCTCTCTGGTCCCTTGAGGTTAATAAATAGAGTTATTAGTTATATTCTGAACTGGACTTTTGTTTCCATGGGCATTATGAGTACTATTTGGTCACAGGGTCTTGGCAATTGCTGTAACAGTTATGATGTAAGACTTGGGTGTGTTCAGCAAGATAAATTGCTCATTAAATGTTCAAGGTAGCATTCGAGGTAGCAATGGCTTCTTGTGATTGGCTAAATACACTGAAGAAAGTATATCGCTCAGTTGTATTTATCATATGTATAATTTTCTAAGTCAAATATCTGACTATAAGCATTTGATAGCATCTTAAGACATAATTATGAAAAATTGGTTGAAATCATTTTGGTCAGAAATTTCATACGAATTTTTCATTGTATTAAAAAACGGACTAGTTTGTGAAATTAGTCAAAAAACTTAGATCAGTCAAGGAATACCTCTACACGGTTGGAACATTTTTTATTAAAATTTAAAGTTTAAATTTTGAAATTCCCACAAATTAATTTTGATGAAACACAACTGTTCATCGACATTTAACACATATGTGTGAAAACCAATAAATGTGCCTCATCCTGCACACATTTACAACATTTTGAACATGGTAGGGGTCATGTTGGTGTAAATTTCATTACTTATCCCTGTTTACTTTAAATAATGATATTTTAGTTAAAGAATAAAACACTCACCAATTAAGTCATTCAAACTACTGCCGAAAGGTGTTATTGTATCGTGACTATTGTCTAAACATTACCCTTTTTGTGGCAATCTGTTCAGCATAGTGACAATATGTTAAGATGTTCAATCGTAATACCTTTGTATTATGAATAAAATATATATTGTATGTCTATGTGTTTGAAAAAGAAATAAAATTATAAACAAAAAAAATGTTTAGTCGTGATTATCGAAAACCAGTCAAATGGTCAAACAGTCAAATATAATTTTGAAATCTTATATGTAACAGACATTGATTGGTATTGTTGATATTGGTTCAAATTTTTCAGTGTATTATAGAAATTGTATACTTGTAAATTGGGCACATATATTTGGCTTCTCATTATGAATTAAGCCCTTGCTTGATTTTCATAGAAACCAAGTTATTGTCTTAATGGCAATAAGGGACAAATATGTAAGTCAAGTGACCGATGCCTGTGTCATCAGCATAATTATCGACTCGGCTACTGAGAAATTCGATAGCATAGTAAATAATATTTAAAGGACCGGGAGTCAGTCTTAACTAAGCATGGCAGTTTTAATTTCATTTGTATCGATATTTAGAGGTTGTTTACTCAGCAAGATCAGATTAACAAGGAGGAGTGAAATTGTGTTATCTCAAGGTTGCTTTCAAGTGGGGCGTTCGGAATTGATTTTATTCGCCACTTTATAAATAAGATGCTCTTTTGGTTCACTTTCCGTGAGTGCAATTAGGTGTAAGGATATTTAAGTGCAATTTACTTGTTCCTTGCTACTCCAGTGTTTGGACAAAATCAATAATTTTAGTTAATTGTTTTTCATCGGCGATAATCTGCAAAATCACCATCCGTAATCCTGTTATTGAGTGTCTCCAAGGATTGAAACATATCTGCACCGTTGCTTGATAACGGTGCAAGTATCTGCATGGAAATTTTGCATCTATTTCAATAAAGAAGTTGACTATCCATAAAACTTTTCTCCTTCATCACATCAGCTACTAAATGCCTATCAAATATGTGGTTGAGTGTTTTCCAAATTCACAGCTTTTGAATTTTGTTTTCTGTTTCACTGTTTTGTACGTGCCATATTGAACTGATTTTATATATTGAAAATATGATATTACATGGTTGTTACTAAATGATCGATAAATTCAAAGGATATGTGTGCCATGAAAATGTTATAATTCAACAAGAAATAGATCAGGAATGATATCGCAAAATTCGTATGAAATTTCTAACCAAAATGATTTCAACCAATTTTTCATATTTATCTCTTAAGATGCTATCAAATGTTTATACTCCTTAATGTTGTGTATCTTCACAATAAAGAAGTTGTTTTCCAGAATATCAAACAGTTGCACCAGCTCACAGAATCAGAAATTTAATTTTTTTTTATTTTTGAAAATCTCAATAATTATTCCTTATCATATCATGGTATATATCTAACAAAGGAAAATCATACAAATTCATACGAATATTTCCATTTGAAAGCACACACATATTTCCCTGGAAATAGCCCAGACATTGTCATCTGCTTGAGTGTTTCTTTCTCTCATATTCTGCAGTCTGAGAAAGATTATCAAAGAATTCACACAATTCGCCCAGACCAATCATTTATAAGTGTGAATGTTCTAGTCATTTTAGAGCCAAAAGATGTAGGATATTACTTTGTAGTTGATAAGGATAGAGTAAGTGTGTGCTTGAGATTTATACAGAAACTTTATGTTTCATCAGCTCTCTCTTTGAATATAACAAGAATGTTGAGTGTCAGAAAAAACTTCTTTTCTTATTGTTAACAATTTCTTAAAGGCACTGTAGCACATTTTTTGCACATTATGTTTTCTCAAATTTGTCATTTATTAATAAAGTTTACTCAAAATATTGGTATGTTAATGTAGAACATCTCATTACACAACCTGATAGAAATAGAAAACGGTTATATGATTCGAAGAAAAAGGTGTGACATAGAGAGCGACAGTTAACAAATTTGAAATAGCATGTGTAAAGTATTTCTGTTTTTTATTTTGTTTTATTATGAATTGTTGAATGGAAAGGCACAATTAAGTTCAGATAACAAATCAATTTTTTATCTTTCAAAGAGAAAAAACTTAGCATTAAAAGAAAAAAGAAAAATATAATTTAACCCTTAATTAACTTGCGAATCCCGGCATAGTCCGGGATGGCCATAAACAATTCCTAGGTGTCTCATTCCGGTTCCCGGAAACAACACTTAGATTTATTTGCGGATGTGTACCATTTAACTAGTACTCAACTAGCCCTGTCCGCGATCTGCGGGACGAGTTGTCTCCGTGAGTCGCTCCATAAAAACGTTTGTATTATGCCTCGCAGTTCGCCCTGATAATGAGACTTTGTCAATGTCCGGTTGAAATGTCCAGCAAAAATCACACCAAATTGCGTGTGCATTGTTGACTTGTAACGCATCGATAATTAGCTTTACAAAAGGCCAATTTGTAGCCTAATCTCCCTGGGGCTAATTATCACCCACTTGTTAGCATTACCTGGGGTTTGTCCGTACATGCTATCTGCCTCGCATCTAGCGGGACGGGGAAACAAATCGGTAATTCGCCTTACTCCCGCACTTCATATCATGAGAACGAACTGTTTGTTTCAAAAAAATTTACGGCAAAATAAAGTGGAAAGAATAGACCACAATCCCATATAAAATTCGCAAATGTCAAAAAAATAATAAAGACACAGCAATCGCCGTGAAAAAGGTCATGTTTACACTTCATAAATTTTGAAACAATCGGCGATTTTCACAACTTCTTACACAATTTATCACTGCTAAACTACTGAATTAATGCATTTTCATAATTTTTATATCACAATAAACCATAAGAATAATCTTTTATTCTATATAAAATGCGCATATTTATTTACAGAAATAAAGATACAATTTTACCTTTCTGAGAGGCATGTGAAACCAAACGGCACACAAACTAATCAACATATTTACATCAGATATGGTTCGAAGTTAGCATTTATTGGAAAGGTCAAACAACAAAACCATATTTGGGTTGACATGTGCTTATTAATTTTGTCAATTGGTTCAAGATTATGATTTCTTGCAGCAGTGCTGATGGCTGCGATCTAGATGGGCAGAAAATTCCACCATAGGGGTTAAAAGAGTAAAATAGAAATACTCAACTAAAGGGTTAAGGCATCATCTACGAGTATTGTGTTTATTCAATGTCGTCAATGGTATCTAAAATATAGTCATCTAAGCACTAGGCTGATAGGATGTTGCTCAATTAATGTGTAGACACAATTCATGGTAATTCATCAAGCTCACCCCTTGGGTCCAATTGTAGTAGAACAACAGGCGGCCATGTTTGTTTTGCCTCGACAGACAGACTTATTCACCTAGAAGTCAATTTGATGGTAATTTCCCCAGTTACGACCTGAAGCGCTCTCAGCAAACAATCAAGGCGGCATCGCTGACCATTATTCCAAGTTATCGGCCATTGTGGATTGTTTACACTTGGATCAAAGAATTCAAGACAATAAATATTGACAGGGATGCATGATCATTGAGTTGAGTAATCAAATGTTGGTGAATTATGTCATGGCCGATTGGTCACTATATATAAATATAACATGATTTGTTGTCAACAGAAAAAGTACCCCGTTTAGCTGCAATTCCGAATTAGTAATTGGAACTCAAATTGAATGAGAGATATTAACCTTAAAGGCGCTGTAGCACGTTTTTTGCAAATTTTATTTTTTCAAATTTCTCATTTATAATGATTGTTTATGTCATTTATATTTACTTTAGAGGGTAAAACATCTTATTACACAAACCAATGATCCGTAGTGGTAATAACGGTGTTGCGTATAAAGCCAAAATTGCATGGTGGCCATTTTATTGTGAACACATTTTATTATATTCGAATGACAAAAAAAATTCCCATGGCTTTAAAGAACCATGTACACTCATTTGCAACTTGATTTTCCGAAGAGAGAAGTGTGTTTTACTATTGTTGACATTATATTTTTCAAATACATTTAATCGACTTATTTCAGCAAAAAAACGTGCTACAGCGCCTTTAAGCTTTATGGACTATATTAAATTTAACCTAGTACTTTTTCATGATGACGCATGTAATTGATGTAAAGATATTATTTCAGTTATTTTTGTGGAATTGAATTTGCATAAAAACTTTTTTTTTTATGTAACAATGATAACAATACATGGTTAAAAAATAAATAACTTATCCATTTGAAAATTCTCAAAATGGAACCTCCGTAGCATTAAAAGCTTAAATCCATATATGGGAATCTTAACCCCATGAATTTCATCCTTACAAGAAAGGGGGATCCAGGGAATCAAAATCATCACGATCTTGGACATATTTTTAAAAATAATTTTCTTTCTTTTTCAGATACACAGACATATATATGATATAACATTCATAGTACAAACGTTTTCAATAGAAGTACAAACACATATTAGTACAGAACAACTGCAAAACAAATATACAGGAATTCACTTAAAGTTAATTCTCTCGTTTCTTTTTAAACCTGGCATTTGACATTCAAGAAGTTGCAGTGAGTTTTAAATAGTAAATAGATTATGGCATACGGACCAGAATTTAGTGAATTTCGAATAATTACATTCTGAGTAACATACGAGTTTGTCAATTTCGTAGGCATGTTTTAAATCTTGTTTTATTGTATGAAGTTGCGTTAAAGATCCTTTTAATTTGGATATGTATATATTATACTTGACAGTTGTTATCATAAGGTTGAGAATCATATTTTGTCTTTCAGGATATCCGAGACATACATTGCGTTTTGAAAGGTTCAATTTGGAATCTGTTTTTTGCTCTATCCAGGTCTTGATTCTATCCCAGATGTTATTCACAATCGGAGAATCATAGAATATGTGAACTATAGTTTCTAGAGATATTTTACAGAAGGTACATTTGTTTGTGTCTTTCAGTTTCATTTTGAATAGGAGATCGTTCAGAGGGAGAATTTTATGTATGATGGAGTATTGAAACCAAATTTGCTTTGTGCCGAGATGTGATGAAAATGGCGTCTTATTTATTTCGGCCCATTCTCTAGAAGTAATAGATTGATTTAAATCCTTTTCCCACTTCTGCCTGTATTTATATATGTAACCATTGGCAGAGCTCTGAAACATATCATAGAATAGTCTGCATCCTTTAATTGGTATTACGATGTCTGATATGAAGTATGGCAGGATGGGATTGGATAGTTTATTTGATAATTCGAGATTTGTATTTTTAAGATAAGCTTTGATTGACTGAACTATACCAGCATATTCTAAAAAATGTGTTTTACATTTTTAAGAATTTGTGAACGTTTCGAAGTTTTGAAACTGTCCTTGTTCATCCAGGATGTCATTTATAAATATTATTCCGTGTTGTATGTAATATGTATAGCATATTTCCTGTTTGCCTATTGTAATATTTTCGTTACACCAGATTGGTTGGGAAAGAATAACGTTGACATCATTAACATTTGAACCTTTTTTGCTGATAAATAATCCCCAAGATCTGAGTACATCTCGCCAGAAAGGGTTTGTCCTCGGTGTAAGGATCTTTTCTTCAATATACTTTTGTGATTTGAGGTAATAATGCTCAGATTTTGGAGCTACATTTTGTACATATAGTTGTTTTAATTTGTTGTCATCTTCTGACTTGAAGAGTCGTTTAATCCATGCTACTTTTTGTGCTAAAATTGTGTTTTTTATATTTGGTACTCTTATTCCGCCGTCTTCGTGTGATTGTGTTATTTCATTACGACTTATTTTGTCTGGTTTGTGACGCCATATAAAGTTAAAGCATAGACAGGTTAATTATTTAATGATCTTATCACTTGGGTTCGGAAGAATTGAAAATAGGTGGTTTAATTTTGGAAGAATCAGACTTTTTAAAACTGTATTTCTTCCAAGGGGAGTGAGATCTCTTCCTAACCATTGATTCATTATAATTCTGATCATTTTCAGTTTGTCCTTATAATTCCTTTCCACCATTTCGGCCAGGTTATGTGTAAAGGTTATGCCAAGGATAGTGAAATCTCGTTGATTCCAGTCTTGTTTATAACTTTTGCAGAGGATATTTTGTGAGTGTTTCAATGCCCCTATCCATATAACTTGAGTCT
The DNA here is from genome assembly GCA_936450465.1 of Gibbula magus. NCBI lineage: Eukaryota > Metazoa > Mollusca > Gastropoda > Trochida > Trochidae > Gibbula > Gibbula magus. Next base: position 61,534,341 of record OW388294.1, read on the forward strand.
TGCTTGTATTTATCTTAAGACCAGAAAACGATGCGAAATTATTTAAGGTTTTGAGGGTATGTTGAAGACATTTTTCAGTTTTGTCAAGTACAAGAGATGTGTCATCGGCAAATTGGGATAAGAGATATTCGGTGTTGGCTATTTTTATTCCCTTTATATTCTTATTATTTCGTAACATTATACTTAGCACTTCGGCACATATTATGAAAATGTAGGGGGATAATGGGTCACCTTGCCTGCATCCTCTTATAAGGTAAAAAAACCTCAGATCTTGGACATATTGACCTAGTGGTGAAACCATTGATATCTCGCCTATTTCAATATAGTGCTTTTAAATTAATGAACAAACAATAAAAGAAAGAGCAAAACTAAAAAAATAGAGCCATGGGCTCTGTAGCTCATCAGAGTTTATTTTGTTTGATGATGAAGACAGAAATATGTTGTCTCAATATAATGCACAATCCCTAACCCTGACAAATCTTAGTCTTGAAATTGAGAGAGAGCACTCAGCAAGGTCAACACACAGGAGATTATGCAATATTCTGACCCCTTGGCTCTGGTTACAAGCCAGCTGTGTTTTTTGTGTTTTACCGCCAAATTATGTAATAGACTCTTGCTTGCACTAAACACTGGCAGCACTGATCTAACTGTATAAGGCTTAAAGAGAACAGGCAATGTGATGAATCTCATGGTACAATTTTGAATCACCTTGGCTAAACAATCTGGGTTCTAAGCCTTGTCATCCAAACATCTAAACATTCTGAACAAAATATTCCTTCTAGTTTGTTCTGGATGAAAACAGGATTTTAGGTAATGGCCTGTGGGGCTCTTATTTGGGGCCACTGGGTCACCAAATCTACAATTTAGAATCTCCATTGGCTAAAGACTCTTTACACAACATGACAACCTTCTAGGTCTTTTCGTTCTGGAGAAGAAGATGAAAATAATCTTATCTTATCATTTCATCACCAGTCATATGCAGTTCATATATCTCATGTAAAATAAAAGAATTCTTAACTCCTCTTCAATTTAGTCCTTTATGCCTTGTCACAATTTTCAGTTCATAGGCTATTCAATAGTTCTCATTTCACATTGATTACATCAATTTGACAAACATGTCCACAATGTAGATTATTTGTTATCTAAAGTCGACATACATTTCAAATAAAGTGGTTGAAGTGTAATAAAATATCAGTTCAAAATTCATTTTCAAAGGTTTTTTTTAGGCTGTGGCCCATATTTGGGGTCACAGGGTCACCAAATTTACAAGTTTGAATCCCCATTGGCTAAATAGTTTGCATACAATATTACAGCCTTCTAGATCTTTTTGTTCTGGAGAAAAAGATGAAAACAAGATTTTAGGTAATGGCCTGTGAGGCCCTTATTTGGGGTCACAGGGTCACCAAATCTACAATTTAGAATCTCCATTAGCTAAAGACTCTTTACACAACATGACAACCTTCTAGGTCTTTTCGTTCTGGAGAAAAAGATGAAAATAATCTTATCTTATCATTTCATCACCAGTCATATGCAGTTCACATATCTCATGTAAAATAAAAGAATTCTTAACTCCTCTTCAATTTAGTCCTTTATGACTTGTCACAATTTTCAGTTCATAGGCTATTCAACAGTTCTCATTTCACATTGATTGCATCAATTTGACAAACATGTCCACAATGTAGATTGTTATTTCAAGTCGACATACATTTCAAATAAAGTGAAAGAAGTGCACATAAAATATCAGTTCAAAATTCAATTTCGACAGGTTTTTTAGGCTGTGGCCCATATTTTGGGTCTCAGGGTCACCAAATTTACAAGTTAGTATCCCCATTGGCTAAAGAGTTTGCATACAATATTACAGCCTTCTAGGTCTTTTTGTTCCGGAGAAAAAGATGAAAACAGGATTTTAGGTAATGGCCTGTGAGGCCCTTATTTGGGGTCACAGGGTCACCAAATCTACAATTTAGAATCCCCATTGGCCAAGGAGTCTGTACATATAATTTCAGCTCTCTAGAGTTATTGGTTCTGGAGAAGAAGTCGAAAAAGTGAAAAGTTTACGGACGGACGGACGGACGGATGGACGGACGCCATCCCATGCCATAAGCCCATTGGGCCTTTCAGGCCTGATGAGCTAAAAAAGCTTTATAACATTCCATATACAAATTATTTCATTTTACTTGGATGAAATAAATAAACACTGGGATGGAAAGAATTCGAAAGTTTGTATTTTGAAATAATTCTGATAAATTGATAACTTCCTTATAGTGACATCATAAAGATTCCTGTCCAAGAGAGTGTAAATGTGCAGGGTTTTATACCATTGACCTACCTATTAAATGAGGAGAAAATACTGTTTGGGTTTAGAGGTAAGAATAATAACCCATTGAATGCAATTGTTCTCATAACAAAATTGTTTCTTTACAAATGCAATATTAAAAAAATTCAACCAATTTAAAACCTTTACAACTAGAATTAACGAGATATTACCAAATAACAAGAACTATATATGGCTTTCTCAAATTGCACATATGCAAGCTTTTATAAGTTCTGGTCTTCTCTCCTTATGATTTTCAAAGATCCTGCAAAAACTCCATGATAAGACATTGAATGTATGTACCTTTGCACATGTATGTATACTTTATTTGATATGAATTATATGTACTGAAATAATGGAAATAAAAAAAAACAAAAAAACCTTTGTAATGTTACTAAGCTAGTGGCCAATTCTGGATTATTTTCCCTTGTCATGAGAAGAGATTCCTGTCAAGTGATCTCTCAGAATGGTGTGGCACCAATTTATTCAACTGATAATGTATTTAATTACCAACTAATGAACACATTCCACATTCTCTAAATTTCCATTGGCAAGGTCCAAGATGCATTACTCTCAATATAAACCCCCAGGAAGTATCAGTATCATTGCCCATCCACTATCTTACAGAGCAAATAAAACCAGAAATTCAATAATGCCAGGACAAATGGTATTATCATTGATAACCTTGGCCCAACAAATAGAGATAGCCATTAGCGGTAACCAGTATTCTGATGATTCTAAATAAACACAGGATCGTTAGTCAATGAGCAGACAAACCTAATCCGAGGTTATTCCAAATTAATGAGGAGGCAGGTGTACTGCAGGGTTATTATTTGTGTCTGTGTCATTTTGCCTATTCTGATTATTTTTATTTAACACCGGCTTGTTAGTTATAATGAACAGAAAGTCCTAATTCCATGTTATTCCCAATTTACAAGCTAACAGGTGTTCTGTTGGGTTATTATCTGCCTCTAGAGAAGATGAAACCCTTTTGTCCATCCCCAAGGCGGCATCGCTGACCATTATTCCAAGTTATTGGCCATTGTGGATTGTTTACACTTGGATCAAAGAATTCAAGACAATAAATATTGACAGGGATGCATGATCATTGAGTTGAGTAATCAAATGTTGGTGAATTATGTCATGGCCGATTGGTCACTATATATAAACATAAAATGATTTGTTGTCAACGGAAAAAGTATCCCTTATAGCTGCAATTCTGAATTAGTAATTGGAACTCAAATTGAATGAGAGATAACCTTTATGGACTATATTAATTTTTATTTAGTACTTTTTCATGATGACGCATGTAATTGATGAAAAGATATTATTTCAGTTATTTTTGTGGAATTCAATTTGCATAAAAACTTGTTTTTTATGTAACAGTGATAACAATACATGGTTAAAACATAACTTATCCATTTGAAAAATTCTCAAAATGGAACCTCCACAGCATTAAAAGCTTAAATCCATGTATGGGAAACTTAACCCCATGAATTTCATCCTTAAAAGAAAGGGGGATCCAGGGAATCAAAATCATCACGATCTTGGACATATTGACCTAGTGGTGAAACCATTGATATCTCGCCTATTTCAATATAGTGCTTTTAAATTAATGAACAAACAATAAAAGAAAGAGCAAAACTAAAAAAAAGCTTTATAACATTCCATATAAAAATCATTTCATTTTACTTGGATGAAATAAATAAACACTGGGATGGAAAGAATTCGAAAGTTTGTATTTTGAAATAATTCTGATAAATTGATAACTTCCTTATAGTGACATCATAAAGATTCCTGTCCAAGAGAGTGTAAATGTGCAGGGTTTTATACCATTGACCTACCTATTAAATGAGGAGAAAATACTGTTTGGGTTTAGAGGTAAGAATAATAACCCATTGAATGCAATTGTTCTCATAACAAAATTGTTTCTTTACAAATGCAATATTAAAAAAATTCAACCAATTTAAAACCTTTACAACTAGAATTAACGAGATATTACCAAATAACAAGAACTATATATGGCTTTCTCAAATTGCACATATGCAAGCTTTTATAAGTTCTGGTCTTCTCTCCATATGATTTTCAAAGATCCTGCAAAAACTCCATGATAAGACATTGAATGTATGTACCTTTGCACATGTATGTATACTTTATTTGATATGAATTATATGTACTGAAATAATGGAAATAAAAAAAAACAAAAAAACCTTTGTAATGTTACTAAGCTAGTGGCCAATTCTGGATTATTTTCCCTTGTCATGAGAAGAGATTCCTGTCAAGTGATCTCTCAGAATGGTGTGGCACCAATTTATTCAACTGATAATGTATTTAATTACCAACTAATGAACACATTCCACATTCTCTAAATTTCCATTGGCAAGGTCCAAGATGCATTACTCTCAATATAAACCCCCAGGAAGTATCAGTATCATTGCCCATCCACTATCTTACAGAGCAAATGTAGTAGTGTGTAGGAAACTCTTAGTCCAAAAGAGAAGACCAACTACTAGGGGTGTGAGGCTTGACACAGTTTATTACCAATCTATGTTCTGAACCCTGAAATACAGGAGTATAACAATATTAAAACATGATACACAAACACATTGTAACAAATCACTGTATCAACTTGACACATTTAGCATTATAAAAACATAATTATTATACAATTACTCAATACAGTCACAGATACAACATCAGTGTGAAGTATTACATCACATCATCCATATTACCATAAATAGAATCACCTTGATAATCAGCATGTGTAACATACACACAGACATATAGAACTCAACTTATTCGCATTACAATAAATAGCAATGCATTATTACACATTATGTATATAGTATCATGACACACATGATAGTAACTCATATATCTTATTCACATCATAAATGTAAACATACCGGATACTTATTGATACAAAATACATGAAATACATATGCAAATATAAAATACACAAAACCATGAAACTCACCGCTGCGTGACAGCAGGTTCACGATAGATATAAGTCAGTTATGGTCACAGTCACATGGTTATCTAAAAGCAAATAATTAAAACTAATATAAAACCTATCTCAGTAGCTAGCACACATTCAAACAATCACTCACCTCAGACACACATTTACATTTAATGAATTGTTTATGATAAATTAGGTAATATGCATTTAAGTTATGGTGGTTAAGATATAAATGATATTAATGCATATGGAAATATAAACCAGACCAATTGCTTACAATGGCCGATACATAAATATAACCTTACTCAATCTAAAGCATTATCTTTAGATGTGAACCTATTTAAATATAAGATTAAAATATAATATATACAATACACAATAACATACAATAATACACAATAGAAACTAACCTCAGTAATAAGAATGTGACTCCTCAAAACTTCTAAGGCACAACTTCAAGAAATAACCTCCTAAGAATGTCCAACGACGATGGTGACCAGCAGAAATGCATCAAACTGACTGACTTGAAATGTTAAAACCTAAATCTTATAACACCCAAAAAGACAATAGAAAGCAAGCTAGACTGTAAGAGAGAGGAGAGTTGAAAGGGAGATAGCTTGGGTATTGAGTGAAGTGCATGTGACAGGGCATGGCCTGGAGTGCAGTGGCTATTGTTAGTAAATACTATGCTAAGCTAATTGTAAATGGTTTGATTTAGTAACTTAACTTGATAGCTAACACATAGAATAAATTAGATTGATAACCTAATACTGAATTATAAACCTTAAAGTATCTAGATCTAATGGAATAAAATGACTTAGCAAACTAATGATTCTTATCACAAGTGCTGATTCTAAAAACACTAACTATGTTAAAATGCTATAAACAACACAACTCCAACTGTCTTTCAACTAGAGTTTAATCATAAATAAATCTATGTACAATTCCAACACTGCCACACACTTCCCCCTCCCAAGAAATGGCGTCCTCGTCATTCCAATCCAAAAAGGGAGCGGAGTATCTGGGAAATGTCTTGCAAGGCTCTGGTCCTGGACTCCATATCTCGCACTCTGTGACTCATCAGGTACTCTCCTGATGACATCCACGACGGTGGTCGAGAATTCCTGTCAGATCTCCGTGGCGGTAATGCAGGAAGCATTCTTCTTCGTCCAGAAGATGGCGTACTTCCAGCATAGGACAGGTTGGCTGGAGTGTCCCTTCCTGGAGTCCTAGATTCAGTTGATGTGTCGGCAGGTGGTTGTGGCACAGCTTCCGGCTCATCTCTGACTTGGGCTTCTGGGTAATCTTCATCCTCAGGAACAGTCTGTTCCTCAACGGCGTCATCACCTGGTATCTCGTCCTCTCTGTCTGGGGTACTCTCCGTATCTTCAGGAACTGTATGTTCCTCAACAGTATCTTCCCCTGGTATCTGGTCTTGTCCGTCTTGAACATTAGCTGGGTCTTCTTCTGTGTCTTCTTGCGTAGAAGCCATGTGGTCGTCACCACCAGAAGAGAAACCCTCTGCCTCAAGATGATCATGATCGTCACCAATCACAACTTGGGCAGAGTCATCATCTTCCCCAGCAGGTTCGTCATCAATGACAGGTGTGTCCTCGACTTCTGCTGCATCTTCAGACGGCTCAACAAGCACCAAATACACATCCTCTTCTTCTGTTTCTTCTTCATCTTCTCCTTGTTCCGTAACGGTTGGTTCCGAAGTAGGAGGAACTGGTTTGTTCTGGTTTTCTTGCACTGGCACTGGTCTTTGGTTAGTTAACTGGGGATCAGAGTTCTGGATGAATCCAATGGGTAGCAGATGGTTCCGATGTAATGTCCTCTTGCGTCTTTCACCATTCTCCTTCTGGACAAGGTAAACAGGAATTCCAGAGTTGGGTTGGTCCGAGACGACATACACATCCTCTTCCCATCGATCTGCGAGTTTATGCTTCCCATCGAATGCCAAGATTTTCACAAGAACACGATCTCCAACTTCAACTGTGGCTCCTCGAACTTTGAGGTCGTATCCTGCCTTCTGTTTCTCTTGGGACTCTGCAGAGTTATCAGCTGCTTGCTTGTAAGCTTGCTTGAGTCGTTCTCGTAGGTCTTTTGTATACTGTAGAACTGACTTGTGGGTGTGGCTAGGCTCTATCCCAAAGGCAAGGTCTATAGGCAATCTGGGCTCTCTTCCAAACATGAGAAAGAATGGTGTTTGTCCTGTAGATTCATGGCGAATGCAATTATAGGCATGGACTAGAGGTCCTACATAGTTCTTCCAATCCCGTTTCTTGTCAGGTGAGAGGGTCCCGAGCATGTCACAGAGTGTCCTGTTGAATCTTTCCGTCATGCCGTTTCCCATGGGATGGTATGGAGTGGTCCGAGACTTCTTGATGTTAAGCAGAGCACAAAGTTCCTTCATTAGATTCCCTTCAAAGTTGGCACCTTGATCTGTATGTAGTCGTTGTGGAATCCCATAGTGCTGGACGAAATTGGTGTAGAACGCCTCTGCTGTGGTCTTGGCTGTCTGGTTTCGTGTAGGAATGGCCATGGCATATCTAGTGAAGTGGTCTGTTATCACCAAGATGTTTTCGTATCCTCTAGATGATTCCAGTTATAGAAAGTCCATGCATACAAGCTCTAAGGGCTGGGTGGTCTTGATGCTCACGAGTGGTGCTCTAGCGTTAGTTGGAGACTTCCTTCTGAGGCATCTACCACACTGTTGTATCCATTCTTCTGCATCCTTCTGCATTCCTGGCCAGTAAAATCTGTCCCGCAGCAGCGAGTATGTTCTGTCTCTCCCAGGGTGTCCTAAGTCATCATGACATCCTTCAAGTGCTGTCTTGATAAAGGCGGAGGGAAGTACAAGCTGCAGCTTCTTCTCTTCTCCAATAATGACTTGCTTGTATAGAACACCATCCTTTAGTTGTAGGTTGTCAAAAACTCTTGAAAGTAGTACATGAGGTTTCACTTGTGGTACGACTTCCTTTCTTGGTTTGCGGCCTCTCCTCACACTGTCAATCCAAGGCTGGAGAACAGGGTCCTGTGATTGAGCTTTCCTCCAGTCTCTCATAGTCATGTTCCTGATATCTTGGCTCTTGTCCTGCTCCAAATCCACAACTTGTGCCGACATACACAGAGATTCCACATAAGGCTGGTGATGCAGAGTATGGCAAATAGCTCCTATCGAATCTGTGTTTATCCTCTCTTCCTCTACAGCTGGGAGTCTTGACAGTCCATCGGCATCTGCATTGTTGCGACCTGGGCGATAGATGATGTCAAAGTTGAAGGCTGCTAGAGATGCTAACCAGCGATGACCGGTAGCATCTAGCTTAGCAGAGGTGAGCACGTAGGTCAGAGGATTATTGTCAGTGTACACTGTGAATGTGCCACCATACAGATAATCCCGAAACTTTTCAGTCACCGCCCACTTGAGTGCCAAGAACTCAAGACGATGAGCTGAATAGTTCCGTTCTGACCTACTTAACCCTCGACTAGCGTAGCAGATCACATGCTTCTGTCCTCTGTCATCTTCCTGGTATAAGACGGCGCCAAGTCCATGAGTGCTGGCATCAGTGTGGAGTTCAAACTTCTTCCTGTAGTCTGGGTATCCTAACACTGGCGGAGCTGATAGCAGTTTCTTCAAGTGTTCGAAAGACTCCTCTTGTTCTAAATCCCAGTGCCATGGTTCTGTTGTCGGGGTAGTCCTCTTCCTGCTTTTCTTCACTTGCTGTGGCGCTGGCATGAGACGGGTCAAAGGGTAAGTTATCTTGGCAAAATCCTTGACGAACTTCCTGTAATATCCAGCGAAACCAAGGAAAGATCTGACTTGTTCTGGAGTCTTTGGTCGTGGCCAATCCTTGATCCGCTGAACCTTATCTGGATCCGCTTCAATGCCCTCTGAAGAAACAACATGTCCGAGAAACTTGATCTTGTCCTTGAAGAATGAACACTTGCTTGGTGTTAACTTGAGTCCACATTCTCTGATCCTGTCGAATACTAATGAGAGACGCTCAAGGTGTTGCTCATAGCTGTCAGAGAATATGATGATGTCGTCCATGTATATCAGGCAGATCTTAAGATGGAGACCCTCAAAACACTCATTCATCAAACGCTGATATGTTGCTGGGCTGTTACATAATCCAAATGGCATCCGGTTATATTCATAAAAGCCAAGTGGGCCAACAGTAAATGCGGTTCTATCCTTATGTTCCTCAGCAAGTTCGACCTGATGATAGCCACTTTTCATGTCAAGCGTAGAGTACATCTTGGATCCTGCAAGAGTGTCAAAGAGTTCCTCTACCCTTGGCAGCGCATAGTTGTCCTTAATAGTCCTGTTGTTGAGCTGGCGGTAGTCCACGCACATCCTAAGTTTACCGTTCTTCTTCCTGGCTAACACAACGTTGGAGGACCACGGAGAGTAGGACTTCCTGATGATTCCTGCGAGAAGAAGTTGTTGGAGATGGTCCTTAACTTCCTGATACATCGGAGGAGGGATCCGTCTGTGTCTCTGTTTGAATGGAGTCTCATCCTCAAGTTCAATACGATGTGCCATCCTGTCTGTGTGGCCAACATCAGTCTCTCCAGTAGAAAAAATGTCAATGTTATCCTTGATAACAGTCTTGCCCTCTGTCAGTTGAGAATCAGTCACAGCTGCTGAGTCGAAGTCCATGAGGTCAAGGACGGGTTCTTTCTTACCCTGCAGAGTAGGTGGTGTATCCTCGATAGTGACAGGCTGTATCTCACACAATAGAGCATGGGGGTAAATGGCAACAGTCCTAGTAGTGACATTACTGACGTGAACTTCCACCGGTGATCTCCTTTCCTTGTTGTACGTCACGAGGCAAGGTGAAACATCAAGGTCATCTGGAATGGATGACTTTTCCGTAGCATGTAAGATGGCACAAGTAGGTGGGTAATCAATAGGTCTGTCAACGTAGCCCTTGATCTTGACTTCTGCGTTAGGAGGAATGATGAAAATTTGATTCTCAGCAGACTTGACAATAGCGAGTTGATGTTTCCTCTTTGCCAGTTCTTTTTCACGCAGGGAAATACACCGAAATGCCAAATACCACGGAGTGTGCAGATCAGCAGACTGAAGGAAGCGAGTCCCATGCTGATCCTTACACTCGAGCATAAGTGTCTTGAGGATGTTAGTCCCCAACAACACCGGAACAGCAGCATTGTAGCTACTGTCTGGGACTACAAGGAACAGCCCTTCGTGTTGTGATGGTGTCATACCAATCACGGTCAAAGGTGCAGTAATGTATCCCGAGTAGGGTAACTGATTGCCATCAGCGCACTCAACATGAATGCTCTTTAAAGGGTGCATAGATAAATGTGCCAGGTTCTGACGATAGAAGGACTCGCTCAGGGTAGAAACTGTAGCTCCAGTGTCTAATAAAGCTGTAGTAGTTACTCCCTGAACGGCAACCTCTACCTCAGTGGCACTACCAACAAGACAAGAATTGTCTTTGGGACAGTTAAGACTAAAATCCAGTGGTTGTCCCATTCCACGGATTTCTCTTAGTTTAAATGCCAAGTAGAGTTGTGATCCATCCTGATGTTGCACTGGTAGCTCAAGTGTCCTAATTGCTGACATCTGTAGCAGATGGGAACGTACTGGCCTCTGTCATCATACGTCCATCCCTGTCTCAGTCTGGGTCCTTGTGATCCGTAAGATCCTCTTGGTCCTTGTGGAGGTGGTGAGGGTCCACGGAAAGGTGATCCTTGAGGTTGGGGTCTTTGAAGAGGAGGTCCTTGAGGATAGTAACCTTGGGGTGGATCCTGTGATGTGGGTCCTTGGGTCTGTCGTAAAGTCTTTGATCCTAAGGGAGGTAATCCTTGTGAAACCTTGTCCTTCTTGAGTTCTGCAACTTCAGTTGTCAGCTTCCTTACCATACCCTTGATCTCTGAGAGCTCCTTGTTCTCCTTGTCAGCAGTCAAACTCAAAACTGTAGCTTTCTTGGCTGTAACACGTCCCTTCAATTCTTGTTCAATCCTCCGAAGGTGTACTAGCAATTCACTGGAGGTGTGACTCTGATCATATTTGTGTCCTGAAATGTCCTTGAGTCTTGGAAGGAGTCCGTTCCATATCATGGCACGTAGCATCTGGTCCTTCTTGACATCCGATACTTCCCCAGCATCAATAGCCTGACACAACAAATCCTCGAGCCGACATGCCCATGTTGCTACACTCTCTGTTTCAAGTTGCTTGGCAGAGTAAAACTTGGCAAGAAGAGTCTCTGTGGCGTCAACGTCCCCATAGATCGAGTCCATCTTGTTCATTATAGCAATCACATCCACCGTTGTTCCCATGTGTAAAAGTATTCTGGCGGCAGGTCCTCTGAGTGATCGATGAATAGCTTGTTTGATTGCATCCTCAGAGTGAGTCTTGTCCTGGAATAAGCACTTGACCTCATATTTCCAAAGGTCATAAGAAGAATCTTTGTTGCTTTCACCAGAAAAGAATGGAAGTCGTGGGGTTTCGGGAGCTTTAACAAGTTGGATGGGGATTGGGGTAGGATTGAGGTGTGAGTGACCGTCAGAAATTGAAGAAGATGCATTATCTTTTTCAGATTTCATTTGGGTCTCTCCCACACACTCTGCCATCCATGCCATTAGATCCTCAGGAGATTCAACATTTGGATGAAGCTTAAGCTTGTTCAATGTTACCACAAGCTTAAGGATTTCATCCTCCTGCAAATTACTCTCTGCCATTGTAACTGACACAGATGTGTGCAAATTAACAAATGTGATTGATGACTAACACGGATATGTGTGATAATTAATACTTGAGAATTGTGAAACACTAATAAGTGAGTGAATAATTTAATGAGTGACCCTAGGTATTGTTGGAGTACATGTTTGGATGTTTAACAAATTGAGATTAATTGCATACAATGAAACACGTAAATTAAATGAACACCAGAGAAACTAAACCTACAATTTATTACAACTAATGAATACCTAAAGTATACTGCACTAATACTTAATTAAAGTGATATGATATACGGCTAATGGTTAACTATGACATGTTAGCTAAGTTAATGCACTAGAATTGAATACTATTAAATGAATACTATGACTAAACAAGAAATACTATACAGTATATTACATAACTAAGTTAGTGAATAATTACATGGTGAATATGCAAGTGCTAATGGATGAAGGGAAGGATATAGAGATAGCAGAATAAAGACACAACTAAGAAATTCTACAAAGCTACATGACAACCCAATAAATGAACATAAGAACCGAATGAATAAATGAACACAACACCTGAGACACAAGAGAATGTACGATAACAACAACTTAAACTAAACTAAGAAAATACTAAAGAATATGCAATGAAACTAAACTTTATTTAGAATAACCTACATTTTATTTAATATTTAGGAATTAAATGTTTTTTTCTTTATTTAGATATTAAACACACAATCACACATTCATTCACATAATGGCAATATAGATACTAAGACATATTTGCTAAGCCGGCAATAAATATATGTATATATGCAGAGTATACAACAAGTTAGTTTACATGATGTGAAATACAAGATATGAATACAAAAGATGTGTAATTACAAAACGTTTACAGACAAGTTGAAATAATATACAGTGATAAATGTTACATAATGACAATTCAGGTTCAAAATTCAACAATACAAGTTATTTGACATCAATATGATCAAATCACTCAGGATGATCGGAGTCCGGACTACATCCTCGAATCAAACAAAAGCTACGGCATCATCATAACGGAATTAACTCACAAAGTCTCTGATGTAAGTCAGTAATCTTCTTAACGAGTCCGCTATCGTTCTCGCTCTTCCTCTCACATGTCAAAGTCCTCACTGGGGGCTCCAAATGTAGTAGTGTGTAGGAAACTCTTAGTCCAAAAGAGAAGACCAACTACTAGGGGTGTGAGGCTTGACACAGTTTATTACCAATCTATGTTCTGAACCCTGAAATACAGGAGTATAACAATATTAAAACATGATACACAAACACATTGTAACAAATCACTGTATCAACTTGACACATTTAGCATTATAAAAACATAATTATTATACAATTACTCAATACAGTCACAGATACAACATCAGTGTGAAGTATTACATCACATCATCCATATTACCATAAATAGAATCACCTTGATAATCAGCATGTGTAACATACACACAGACATATAGAACTCAACTTATTCGCATTACAATAAATAGCAATGCATTATTACACATTATGTATATAGTATCATGACACACATGATAGTAACTCATATATCTTATTCACATCATAAATGTAAACATACCGGATACTTATTGATACAAAATACATGAAATACATATGCAAATATAAAATACACAAAACCATGAAACTCACCGCTGCGTGACAGCAGGTTCACGATAGATATAAGTCAGTTATGGTCACAGTCACATGGTTATCTAAAAGCAAATAATTAAAACTAATATAAAACCTATCTCAGTAGCTAGCACACATTCAAACAATCACTCACCTCAGACACACATTTACATTTAATGAATTGTTTATGATAAATTAGGTAATATGCATTTAAGTTATGGTGGTTAAGATATAAATGATATTAATGCATATGGAAATATAAACCAGACCAATTGCTTACAATGGCCGATACATAAATATAACCTTACTCAATCTAAAGCATTATCTTTAGATGTGAATCTATTTAAATATAAGATTAAAATATAATATATACAATACACAATAACATACAAAATACACAAATAGAAACTAACCTCAGTAATAAGAATGTGACTCCTCAAAACTTCTAAGGCACAACTTCAAGAAATAACCTCCTAAGAATGTCCAACGACGATGGTGACCAGCAGAAATGCATCAAACTGACTGACTTGAAATGTTAAAACCTAAATCTTATAACACCCAAAAAGACAATAGAAAGCAAGCTAGACTGTAAGAGAGAGGAGAGTTGAAAGGGAGATAGCTTGGGTATTGAGTGAAGTGCATGTGACAGGGCATGGCCTGGAGTGCAGTGGCTATTGTTAGTAAATACTATGCTAAGCTAATTGTAAATGGTTTGATTTAGTAACTTAACTTGATAGCTAACACATAGAATAAATTAGATTGATAACCTAATACTGAATTATAAACCTTAAAGTATCTAGATCTAATGGAATAAAATGACTTAGCAAACTAATGATTCTTATCACAAGTGCTGATTCTAAAAACACTAACTATGTTAAAATGCTATAAACAACACAACTCCAACTGTCTTTCAACTAGAGTTTAATCATAAATAAATCTATGTACAATTCCAACACTGCCACACACTTCCCCCTCCCAAGAAATGGCGTCCTCGTCATTCCAATCCAAAAAGGGAGCGGAGTATCTGGGAAATGTCTTGCAAGGCTCTGGTCCTGGACTCCATATCTCGCACTCTGTGACTCATCAGGTACTCTCCTGATGACATCCACGACGGTGGTCGAGAATTCCTGTCAGATCTCCGTGGCGGTAATGCAGGAAGCATTCTTCTTCGTCCAGAAGATGGCGTACTTCCAGCATAGGACAGGTTGGCTGGAGTGTCCCTTCCTGGAGTCCTAGATTCAGTTGATGTGTCGGCAGGTGGTTGTGGCACAGCTTCCGGCTCATCTCTGACTTGGGCTTCTGGGTAATCTTCATCCTCAGGAACAGTCTGTTCCTCAACGGCGTCATCACCTGGTATCTCGTCCTCTCTGTCTGGGGTACTCTCCGTATCTTCAGGAACTGTATGTTCCTCAACAGTATCTTCCCCTGGTATCTGGTCTTGTCCGTCTTGAACATTAGCTGGGTCTTCTTCTGTGTCTTCTTGCGTAGAAGCCATGTGGTCGTCACCACCAGAAGAGAAACCCTCTGCCTCAAGATGATCATGATCGTCACCAATCACAACTTGGGCAGAGTCATCATCTTCCCCAGCAGGTTCGTCATCAATGACAGGTGTGTCCTCGACTTCTGCTGCATCTTCAGACGGCTCAACAAGCACCAAATACACATCCTCTTCTTCTGTTTCTTCTTCATCTTCTCCTTGTTCCGTAACGGTTGGTTCCGAAGTAGGAGGAACTGGTTTGTTCTGGTTTTCTTGCACTGGCACTGGTCTTTGGTTAGTTAACTGGGGATCAGAGTTCTGGATGAATCCAATGGGTAGCAGATGGTTCCGATGTAATGTCCTCTTGCGTCTTTCACCATTCTCCTTCTGGACAAGGTAAACAGGAATTCCAGAGTTGGGTTGGTCCGAGACGACATACACATCCTCTTCCCATCGATCTGCGAGTTTATGCTTCCCATCGAATGCCAAGATTTTCACAAGAACACGATCTCCAACTTCAACTGTGGCTCCTCGAACTTTGAGGTCGTATCCTGCCTTCTGTTTCTCTTGGGACTCTGCAGAGTTATCAGCTGCTTGCTTGTAAGCTTGCTTGAGTCGTTCTCGTAGGTCTTTTGTATACTGTAGAACTGACTTGTGGGTGTGGCTAGGCTCTATCCCAAAGGCAAGGTCTATAGGCAATCTGGGCTCTCTTCCAAACATGAGAAAGAATGGTGTTTGTCCTGTAGATTCATGGCGAATGCAATTATAGGCATGGACTAGAGGTCCTACATAGTTCTTCCAATCCCGTTTCTTGTCAGGTGAGAGGGTCCCGAGCATGTCACAGAGTGTCCTGTTGAATCTTTCCGTCATGCCGTTTCCCATGGGATGGTATGGAGTGGTCCGAGACTTCTTGATGTTAAGCAGAGCACAAAGTTCCTTCATTAGATTCCCTTCAAAGTTGGCACCTTGATCTGTATGTAGTCGTTGTGGAATCCCATAGTGCTGGACGAAATTGGTGTAGAACGCCTCTGCTGTGGTCTTGGCTGTCTGGTTTCGTGTAGGAATGGCCATGGCATATCTAGTGAAGTGGTCTGTTATCACCAAGATGTTTTCGTATCCTCTAGATGATTCCAGTTATAGAAAGTCCATGCATACAAGCTCTAAGGGCTGGGTGGTCTTGATGCTCACGAGTGGTGCTCTAGCGTTAGTTGGAGACTTCCTTCTGAGGCATCTACCACACTGTTGTATCCATTCTTCTGCATCCTTCTGCATTCCTGGCCAGTAAAATCTGTCCCGCAGCAGCGAGTATGTTCTGTCTCTCCCAGGGTGTCCTAAGTCATCATGACATCCTTCAAGTGCTGTCTTGATAAAGGCGGAGGGAAGTACAAGCTGCAGCTTCTTCTCTTCTCCAATAATGACTTGCTTGTATAGAACACCATCCTTTAGTTGTAGGTTGTCAAAAACTCTTGAAAGTAGTACATGAGGTTTCACTTGTGGTACGACTTCCTTTCTTGGTTTGCGGCCTCTCCTCACACTGTCAATCCAAGGCTGGAGAACAGGGTCCTGTGATTGAGCTTTCCTCCAGTCTCTCATAGTCATGTTCCTGATATCTTGGCTCTTGTCCTGCTCCAAATCCACAACTTGTGCCGACATACACAGAGATTCCACATAAGGCTGGTGATGCAGAGTATGGCAAATAGCTCCTATCGAATCTGTGTTTATCCTCTCTTCCTCTACAGCTGGGAGTCTTGACAGTCCATCGGCATCTGCATTGTTGCGACCTGGGCGATAGATGATGTCAAAGTTGAAGGCTGCTAGAGATGCTAACCAGCGATGACCGGTAGCATCTAGCTTAGCAGAGGTGAGCACGTAGGTCAGAGGATTATTGTCAGTGTACACTGTGAATGTGCCACCATACAGATAATCCCGAAACTTTTCAGTCACCGCCCACTTGAGTGCCAAGAACTCAAGACGATGAGCTGAATAGTTCCGTTCTGACCTACTTAACCCTCGACTAGCGTAGCAGATCACATGCTTCTGTCCTCTGTCATCTTCCTGGTATAAGACGGCGCCAAGTCCATGAGTGCTGGCATCAGTGTGGAGTTCAAACTTCTTCCTGTAGTCTGGGTATCCTAACACTGGCGGAGCTGATAGCAGTTTCTTCAAGTGTTCGAAAGACTCCTCTTGTTCTAAATCCCAGTGCCATGGTTCTGTTGTCGGGGTAGTCCTCTTCCTGCTTTTCTTCACTTGCTGTGGCGCTGGCATGAGACGGGTCAAAGGGTAAGTTATCTTGGCAAAATCCTTGACGAACTTCCTGTAATATCCAGCGAAACCAAGGAAAGATCTGACTTGTTCTGGAGTCTTTGGTCGTGGCCAATCCTTGATCCGCTGAACCTTATCTGGATCCGCTTCAATGCCCTCTGAAGAAACAACATGTCCGAGAAACTTGATCTTGTCCTTGAAGAATGAACACTTGCTTGGTGTTAACTTGAGTCCACATTCTCTGATCCTGTCGAATACTAATGAGAGACGCTCAAGGTGTTGCTCATAGCTGTCAGAGAATATGATGATGTCGTCCATGTATATCAGGCAGATCTTAAGATGGAGACCCTCAAAACACTCATTCATCAAACGCTGATATGTTGCTGGGCTGTTACATAATCCAAATGGCATCCGGTTATATTCATAAAAGCCAAGTGGGCCAACAGTAAATGCGGTTCTATCCTTATGTTCCTCAGCAAGTTCGACCTGATGATAGCCACTTTTCATGTCAAGCGTAGAGTACATCTTGGATCCTGCAAGAGTGTCAAAGAGTTCCTCTACCCTTGGCAGCGCATAGTTGTCCTTAATAGTCCTGTTGTTGAGCTGGCGGTAGTCCACGCACATCCTAAGTTTACCGTTCTTCTTCCTGGCTAACACAACGTTGGAGGACCACGGAGAGTAGGACTTCCTGATGATTCCTGCGAGAAGAAGTTGTTGGAGATGGTCCTTAACTTCCTGATACATCGGAGGAGGGATCCGTCTGTGTCTCTGTTTGAATGGAGTCTCATCCTCAAGTTCAATACGATGTGCCATCCTGTCTGTGTGGCCAACATCAGTCTCTCCAGTAGAAAAAATGTCAATGTTATCCTTGATAACAGTCTTGCCCTCTGTCAGTTGAGAATCAGTCACAGCTGCTGAGTCGAAGTCCATGAGGTCAAGGACGGGTTCTTTCTTACCCTGCAGAGTAGGTGGTGTATCCTCGATAGTGACAGGCTGTATCTCACACAATAGAGCATGGGGGTAAATGGCAACAGTCCTAGTAGTGACATTACTGACGTGAACTTCCACCGGTGATCTCCTTTCCTTGTTGTACGTCACGAGGCAAGGTGAAACATCAAGGTCATCTGGAATGGATGACTTTTCCGTAGCATGTAAGATGGCACAAGTAGGTGGGTAATCAATAGGTCTGTCAACGTAGCCCTTGATCTTGACTTCTGCGTTAGGAGGAATGATGAAAATTTGATTCTCAGCAGACTTGACAATAGCGAGTTGATGTTTCCTCTTTGCCAGTTCTTTTTCACGCAGGGAAATACACCGAAATGCCAAATACCACGGAGTGTGCAGATCAGCAGACTGAAGGAAGCGAGTCCCATGCTGATCCTTACACTCGAGCATAAGTGTCTTGAGGATGTTAGTCCCCAACAACACCGGAACAGCAGCATTGTAGCTACTGTCTGGGACTACAAGGAACAGCCCTTCGTGTTGTGATGGTGTCATACCAATCACGGTCAAAGGTGCAGTAATGTATCCCGAGTAGGGTAACTGATTGCCATCAGCGCACTCAACATGAATGCTCTTTAAAGGGTGCATAGATAAATGTGCCAGGTTCTGACGATAGAAGGACTCGCTCAGGGTAGAAACTGTAGCTCCAGTGTCTAATAAAGCTGTAGTAGTTACTCCCTGAACGGCAACCTCTACCTCAGTGGCACTACCAACAAGACAAGAATTGTCTTTGGGACAGTTAAGACTAAAATCCAGTGGTTGTCCCATTCCACGGATTTCTCTTAGTTTAAATGCCAAGTAGAGTTGTGATCCATCCTGATGTTGCACTGGTAGCTCAAGTGTCCTAATTGCTGACATCTGTAGCAGATGGGAACGTACTGGCCTCTGTCATCATACGTCCATCCCTGTCTCAGTCTGGGTCCTTGTGATCCGTAAGATCCTCTTGGTCCTTGTGGAGGTGGTGAGGGTCCACGGAAAGGTGATCCTTGAGGTTGGGGTCTTTGAAGAGGAGGTCCTTGAGGATAGTAACCTTGGGGTGGATCCTGTGATGTGGGTCCTTGGGTCTGTCGTAAAGTCTTTGATCCTAAGGGAGGTAATCCTTGTGAAACCTTGTCCTTCTTGAGTTCTGCAACTTCAGTTGTCAGCTTCCTTACCATACCCTTGATCTCTGAGAGCTCCTTGTTCTCCTTGTCAGCAGTCAAACTCAAAACTGTAGCTTTCTTGGCTGTAACACGTCCCTTCAATTCTTGTTCAATCCTCCGAAGGTGTACTAGCAATTCACTGGAGGTGTGACTCTGATCATATTTGTGTCCTGAAATGTCCTTGAGTCTTGGAAGGAGTCCGTTCCATATCATGGCACGTAGCATCTGGTCCTTCTTGACATCCGATACTTCCCCAGCATCAATAGCCTGACACAACAAATCCTCGAGCCGACATGCCCATGTTGCTACACTCTCTGTTTCAAGTTGCTTGGCAGAGTAAAACTTGGCAAGAAGAGTCTCTGTGGCGTCAACGTCCCCATAGATCGAGTCCATCTTGTTCATTATAGCAATCACATCCACCGTTGTTCCCATGTGTAAAAGTATTCTGGCGGCAGGTCCTCTGAGTGATCGATGAATAGCTTGTTTGATTGCATCCTCAGAGTGAGTCTTGTCCTGGAATAAGCACTTGACCTCATATTTCCAAAGGTCATAAGAAGAATCTTTGTTGCTTTCACCAGAAAAGAATGGAAGTCGTGGGGTTTCGGGAGCTTTAACAAGTTGGATGGGGATTGGGGTAGGATTGAGGTGTGAGTGACCGTCAGAAATTGAAGAAGATGCATTATCTTTTTCAGATTTCATTTGGGTCTCTCCCACACACTCTGCCATCCATGCCATTAGATCCTCAGGAGATTCAACATTTGGATGAAGCTTAAGCTTGTTCAATGTTACCACAAGCTTAAGGATTTCATCCTCCTGCAAATTACTCTCTGCCATTGTAACTGACACAGATGTGTGCAAATTAACAAATGTGATTGATGACTAACACGGATATGTGTGATAATTAATACTTGAGAATTGTGAAACACTAATAAGTGAGTGAATAATTTAATGAGTGACCCTAGGTATTGTTGGAGTACATGTTTGGATGTTTAACAAATTGAGATTAATTGCATACAATGAAACACGTAAATTAAATGAACACCAGAGAAACTAAACCTACAATTTATTACAACTAATGAATACCTAAAGTATACTGCACTAATACTTAATTAAAGTGATATGATATACGGCTAATGGTTAACTATGACATGTTAGCTAAGTTAATGCACTAGAATTGAATACTATTAAATGAATACTATGACTAAACAAGAAATACTATACAGTATATTACATAACTAAGTTAGTGAATAATTACATGGTGAATATGCAAGTGCTAATGGATGAAGGGAAGGATATAGAGATAGCAGAATAAAGACACAACTAAGAAATTCTACAAAGCTACATGACAACCCAATAAATGAACATAAGAACCGAATGAATAAATGAACACAACACCTGAGACACAAGAGAATGTACGATAACAACAACTTAAACTAAACTAAGAAAATACTAAAGAATATGCAATGAAACTAAACTTTATTTAGAATAACCTACATTTTATTTAATATTTAGGAATTAAATGTTTTTTTCTTTATTTAGATATTAAACACACAATCACACATTCATTCACATAATGGCAATATAGATACTAAGACATATTTGCTAAGCCGGCAATAAATATATGTATATATGCAGAGTATACAACAAGTTAGTTTACATGATGTGAAATACAAGATATGAATACAAAAGATGTGTAATTACAAAACGTTTACAGACAAGTTGAAATAATATACAGTGATAAATGTTACATAATGACAATTCAGGTTCAAAATTCAACAATACAAGTTATTTGACATCAATATGATCAAATCACTCAGGATGATCGGAGTCCGGACTACATCCTCGAATCAAACAAAAGCTACGGCATCATCATAACGGAATTAACTCACAAAGTCTCTGATGTAAGTCAGTAATCTTCTTAACGAGTCCGCTATCGTTCTCGCTCTTCCTCTCACATGTCAAAGTCCTCACTGGGGGCTCCAAATGTAGTAGTGTGTAGGAAACTCTTAGTCCAAAAGAGAAGACCAACTACTAGGGGTGTGAGGCTTGACACAGTTTATTACCAATCTATGTTCTGAACCCTGAAATACAGGAGTATAACAATATTAAAACATGATACACAAACACATTGTAACAAATCACTGTATCAACTTGACACATTTAGCATTATAAAAACATAATTATTATACAATTACTCAATACAGTCACAGATACAACATCAGTGTGAAGTATTACATCACATCATCCATATTAC
The DNA here is from genome assembly GCA_936450465.1 of Gibbula magus. Taxonomy (NCBI): domain Eukaryota; kingdom Metazoa; phylum Mollusca; class Gastropoda; order Trochida; family Trochidae; genus Gibbula; species Gibbula magus. The sequence goes on from OW388294.1 coordinate 61,556,109, forward strand.
CATAAATAGAATCACCTTGATAATCAGCATGTGTAACATACACACAGACATATAGAACTCAACTTATTCGCATTACAATAAATAGCAATGCATTATTACACATTATGTATATAGTATCATGACACACATGATAGTAACTCATATATCTTATTCACATCATAAATGTAAACATACCGGATACTTATTGATACAAAATACATGAAATACATATGCAAATATAAAATACACAAAACCATGAAACTCACCGCTGCGTGACAGCAGGTTCACGATAGATATAAGTCAGTTATGGTCACAGTCACATGGTTATCTAAAAGCAAATAATTAAAACTAATATAAAACCTATCTCAGTAGCTAGCACACATTCAAACAATCACTCACCTCAGACACACATTTACATTTAATGAATTGTTTATGATAAATTAGGTAATATGCATTTAAGTTATGGTGGTTAAGATATAAATGATATTAATGCATATGGAAATATAAACCAGACCAATTGCTTACAATGGCCGATACATAAATATAACCTTACTCAATCTAAAGCATTATCTTTAGATGTGAATCTATTTAAATATAAGATTAAAATATAATATATACAATACACAATAACATACAAAATACACAAATAGAAACTAACCTCAGTAATAAGAATGTGACTCCTCAAAACTTCTAAGGCACAACTTCAAGAAATAACCTCCTAAGAATGTCCAACGACGATGGTGACCAGCAGAAATGCATCAAACTGACTGACTTGAAATGTTAAAACCTAAATCTTATAACACCCAAAAAGACAATAGAAAGCAAGCTAGACTGTAAGAGAGAGGAGAGTTGAAAGGGAGATAGCTTGGGTATTGAGTGAAGTGCATGTGACAGGGCATGGCCTGGAGTGCAGTGGCTATTGTTAGTAAATACTATGCTAAGCTAATTGTAAATGGTTTGATTTAGTAACTTAACTTGATAGCTAACACATAGAATAAATTAGATTGATAACCTAATACTGAATTATAAACCTTAAAGTATCTAGATCTAATGGAATAAAATGACTTAGCAAACTAATGATTCTTATCACAAGTGCTGATTCTAAAAACACTAACTATGTTAAAATGCTATAAACAACACAACTCCAACTGTCTTTCAACTAGAGTTTAATCATAAATAAATCTATGTACAATTCCAACACTGCCACACAAATAAAACCAGAAATTCAATAATGCCAGGACAAATGGTATTATCATTGATAACCTTGGCCCAACAAATAGAGATAGCCATTAGCGGTAACCAGTATTCGGATGATTCTAAATAAACACAGGATCGTTAGTCAATGAGCAGACAAACCTAATCCGAGGTTATTCCAAATTAATGAGGAGGCAGGTGTACTGCAGGGTTATTATTTGTGTCTGTGTCATTTTGCCTATTCTGATTATTTTTATTTAACACCGGCTTGTTAGTTATAATGAACAGAAAGTCCTAATTCCATGTTATTCCCAATTTACAAGCTAACAGGTGTTCTGTTGGGTTATTATCTGCCTCTAGAGAAGATGAAACCCTTTTGTCCATCCCCTTGTATCTGTAAAAGTACATGAATAAATATTGTTTAAACCACCTGTATCTAAATATTTTCTTTAAATTATCTAATAAATTAAATTAAATATTTTTTTATGTTTCTGAAACATATAAATCTAATGCATACAATCAAAAAGTAATCTACAACTGTTTCTATATATATTTTCAAGATTTTGATCTTGTATTACTATCATTTCAATAAAAATGTGGTTTTTATTTTAGCTTAATATGATGAATTCTAATTAACTTACAAGTATTAATTGTTCCTGGTTTTGATCTTCAAGGTATATTCAACCCTCTTGATTTTTCTTGTGAATATTATTTTTTTATAGATCAAAATTTATATGTTTGGTTTGGCTAATCATTTCTGAGGTATAAACTCATTCATTTGACATTGCGGAAATTTAATCACAGGTAGTCCAAATTATGAACACACAGGTGTTTCAATTACCTTCGCTGGTGATCACCTTTATGTGTATATTAAGATCATGAAATGTTAATACAAAAACAATAAACAAAATGAAAAATAGATATATCTTCATTAGATGAATAAACATGTATATAATATCTAAAATATTTTGGAATACATAGATGTGGTGATAGCAATTAAATCAAATATTTCCAGAGATTTATTGTTGCTTTAATTAGGATAAGGTTTATTCTACAGCAGCCCTGAAACAAAATGAATTTAAATTTTCAAGTGATAATTGTATAATGCATCAAATCTAATTTTAGGTGGAATTCACTTTTTAATGCATTTTGAAATCAAGTAATAAAACCTTTTTTATTTTGTTCTATTCATTTTATGTTCATCTCTAGTGACATATGTATCATTTTGTAAATTAAGATTTTAAGATTTATGTTTGGTTTGATAGCAATTATGTCATAGATCTTGAAGCATTATAATGTTGTATGCTTTATTCAAGTTTAAAGGTACATCCATTGTGTTGTTGGGGGTCAAATATGCCAAACGTTATAAATGGTCTTATTTTATCGAGAAGTACCAACTGTTACCGAAAACAACCATTTTAATGATACTCGACTTAGTATATTGACGATATGAAGGTAAAAGATTTGATTTCTGATCGAAAACCGGACAATGCACAGCGTGTGGCGCGCGCCAATGAGTCAAACGTAATTTTGGAATGTTATTTATAACAGAAAAACTGATAAATTTTGGTTGATCATGCTTAATAGGTCATATAACTACTGTGCGTGTAAATGGGACGTGCACTTTCGGTTTCTGCACATGCATAATGATGTTACTCGATTTTAATTGGAAACTATTAATTATGATATGTTTGCCGATTGGGGATGAATATGCAAGCTGGGTGAATTTGTTCGTATTGTAAACAGCACATATGATGTGTTGGAACGTATTAAAGCCAAATAAAATTTTATGAAACACAATGGATGCACCTTTAATAAGGATTTGAATCCAATTACCTGAAATGTATTTTAAATGTATCTTCAATTAAACTATTTTATGCATCTTGCTTTTTATTCAATTACAGATCTGATTGCAAATAATGAAGTTAAGATCAATTACTTAATGAAAAATACTTCTTGATAAAAGTAAATTAACCTCAAAATGGATAGTTATTGTGAACTGTGTTGAATTTGATTGCATGTCAGCATGGGATTATTTCTGTAATTATAAATTTAATGACTTGTGGATACTCTTTCCTCAGGTTTCAGGCAAAAGATCTGTTGAAATTATATTCAGCAATATTTATAGTGTAACACCATTTGAGTTTTGATGTCACTAAATATTCTACCACTGTCACAATGGTATTTAATTTAATTGAGATTGTACTTGCGACTGGCCGAAAGTATAATGAGTAATTTTGCCTATTTCAGGAAGATTTTTATCTCTTTCAATGGCCTTTTAGCAGTGTATGAAATTAGGCTCGTCTTTCCGGTCCGGTTTGGTCCGGGCTTGTAGATATTTGAAGTTTTCCTTTAATTTTGCTTTTAAAATGACACTTTGAACACTTTTGGGCTGGCAGCTTTACAAGCTTATTTCATACACTGCTTTTAGCAATTTTGAAAATCATTTTAACCAATTTTTTATATTTCAGAACAATTAATTGTATGAGAACATTATGTTAATAATATTGAGTGACAACATGCAAGTATTAGTGCTGAAAATTATAATTTATGGGGGCTGATTTCTGCCATTCGTGTCTTCGTTGCTTCATGTCTTTCAAATCTAGGGTAAAATAGTGAAATGCAGATGCGAAATAGCGAACATGCAATGTGAAGGAGGAAAATGGTGATGAGAAATAGCGAAGTAGAGATGCGATATGGAGACACCAAGATTTTTTATTTGCTATTTGCATATGTCATGCTATTCACATCATGTTTTCACATCATGTCTTAATTCACATCATGTTTTCACATCATGTCTTCACATCATGTCTTCACATCATGTCTTCACATCATGTCTTCACATCATGTCTTCACATCATGTCTTCCTTTGCAGACTCATCCCTTCATGTCTTCACTATTTTGCTACTTTTTATCGCTTCTTTGCCATTTTGCACCTCGTCTTTGATATTTTTTTTATTCACTTGTCCCTTTGTGTCTTTGCTATTTCTCATCCCGGAAGAGGTGAAATGTGAAGTAGCAAAGTGGCGATGTGAAATAACGAAGACAATGCGTAAAAGCGAAGTAAAAATCTTCACATCACTTATTCGCTATATTTCGCATCGCCATTTCACTATTTCACATCACGTCTTTGCTTCATCACCCTTGATATAAATATCGCAATATAATGAAAATGCAAATGGCAGAAATTAGCCACCATAATTATTTTAGGTTCTCCTAATTAAGGAAAAGTTCTAAAATGCCATATAGACATACATAAACCATCAGATTTTTATTCATTGCTATATTACTATATATAAAGCTACATGTACAATTTTTAACATCATAAATAAATAATGCAAAGACTGATGAATTTATAACTTTAACCCACCAACAAAATCCTGTCTTTCTCCAAATCCGAAATCTTATACAAAAAGGTTTTTAAGTATCAAAGCATCCCCAGAACCCAAAGGTATTGCTTGCATGTCAACTTGTTTCAATCTTACCATTACCCTTGTATGCAGAGACTAATTACCTGATGACAGATTGTCTATAGTGTGGTTCTCTGTTGGATGCCAAAGAGGATAATGGATCTATGTGTTAATCACTTTGTACTTTGCTCATTTACGGAGTAGACGTACTTCATGGAAAGAAAACCGTGTGTTTAAATCTCAGGTAGGTTCATTAGTTTTCATCTACCTGGCTTATGCATATTTATTTATATGCATATATACATACCCATCCATCTTTGATGATGGAAGGTTATATATATAAGAAAACTAAGGGACGGTCTTCTTGAAAGTCCTCCATGATTTTAAGGTCTTAGTCTTGATGTGATGTTAGTTAAATGTAGAAGTTATTTAGGAGAAGATCTTCTATAGATATAGTTACTTTTGTAGTTAGAGGTTTCATTTAAAAAGGTTCGATTTTTATTTATGTTTAGAGTCAAGGTCATTCAAAAGCTGTACACTTATCCGTTATCAGCAGTGAAAATAGATCTAAAATGAATATTAATTTATGCTAATTTTTAATGCCATACCAGAAAGATAAATATATGCATGCTTCTCCCTCGGGTAGTAAGGTCTGTACCTGAAGGCTCGGGAGACACTGGCCGGTACAAAGATGGTACATAAGACCATACCCTCAAGAGAAGCAAACAATTTATAAAGTAAAACATTGTTACTTAACTCATGTTGATGTCTCTGATATCAGAAGATGATGAGATTTATAATCATAAATCTATCTTTCAGTTAATAAACCAAATAACTGAACACAAATCTGAATTATTTCTTTTTAGCAGTCCTTTATTTCCAGTACTGAAAAGGCCACAGGCCTGTAGTACATTTACAATTCATATTAGTAATAAGTCATAATAAGTTCTTATCTATTACAATTTGTTTTCTTGAATCCATTGTGAAATATATGTACATTGCAAGATTCTGTAGTGATAATGTGTTAGTATCTGTTAACAGTAATATTCAGTTATCTCTGAGATCATACTATTATGATGTCATTTTGACATCAGCAACACTTTAATATCATGTTGTCTTGTATGATATTTGTTTGTCTTGTAATGATGATCTACAATGCAATTATGAAAATTAATTAAATTAAATTATGAATATATATATCAAAAATATTTTTTTAAATGAACATTTTCCATATCCTTTCATGTTTTATTTAATGTCTGAGTGAAATTTGGATATGATGATTTGAATATTCAAATTAAGACTAATTGAATCATTTATGAAAATTTGTCTTTGCTGACAATGGGACTTGTATCTTTGAAACATCAACACGCTCTTTTCAAAATGTGACAGGCTCATTAATGTGTACACTGTTAGCTTACCAGCTTTTCAGACGTTGTAAACAACCAATAAAAAAATACAACTTGTGACTCACGGTGTCTGTTATTATTTGTTTCAATCAAATTACATTTTCCTCTCATCAAGCCGAATAAACTACGACCAACATGTTGACAAAACTTTATTAGATAACCGGTGAATAGTTAAATTGTTACCTAGTAGAAAAAGACGTAAAAAAACATTGCTTTTACTTTTGAGATGAGAAGTGACAGGCTTTAATTACTGTTAATTACTATCAATTAATGTTAATTAAACATCAAAGCTTAGATAATTACCGGATGCGCTAATGAATCACTACCCTGACTGGCAATTAACAAATCTATTCACAACCTTAATCACACGTACGTCTGTCTATTAACAAGTATTGAATATACACTATTATACAAAATGAATGGTGAACATCTCAGTAACAATACAATGACAATCGGCAATTAACATTTCTCTAAATATTTTTGAATATATGCTATTATGTTAAAACATCTCAGGAATTATACGTCTACTCTTACCAGTAATTTGCACTTCTCACTGCGTAAACACTTGATTATTTTTTCATGAGTATCTATCTCGCATGTCACCGGCTTCTATGTAGAATCTCATTGGTCCACGTGACCTTATCGGGTCACACGACTTGCATCAAGGCTAGATATCGATCGATGTTTGTCAGGTAGTAGTGAAGATTATAATATAAACTTTAATAAACTTTCGTGATTGAAATGTTATTTTTTATTCATATATCACGCTATATTTGTATTTTAAAAAGACAACAATAAAGCATATGTTTTTTATTCAATGATTTTAATATTGACTGGACATCGATGTTTGTGAATTGTTTCCGGTGTAAACATCGTCCGTTCAACTTGCTGGGCTGGCAGATACTTACCTGGCCTCTAGATTTTTGGGGCTGAAACATAGACCCCGTGTATAAGTCGACCCCCCTCCTTGACCCCCTAATTTTTGGTATCAAATTCTCGACTTATACCCGGTAATATACGGTAACTAAAATCTCAAGCCAGATGGGCTTGCTAGCCACTTAAACTGGCCCCATCTGAAATCTGAATCTGAAATCTGAAATAAACCAGTGGCAGATGGACTGACAGCTATTCTAACACTGAATTGTGCAAATGCTTCATATATTTCCAAAACTTGCTAACTTCATAATCACATTAAATGAACAGTACTTTGGGGTACGTATTTGGAAATAAAATTAGTAAGTCTTACTCTTCCTTTAATGGTAGAGGATAAACTTGTGAACTTGTCTAGTCGATCAATTTTCTATGTTGACACTGTTGAAATTAAAGATGGAAATTAAGTTACTTGCCCAAATCTATCGATGGTTATCCAATAGAAATGCAAATATATTCTTGTAGCCACTGACACTATAAGACTGACTTTGCCTACAAGACGACTGTTTATTGACCTTGGTGTAAACTACACACTGTAACTCTGTGTTATCAAGTTATCTTCTTTTGGTGAAAATGTCGATAAATTTGTCACTTTTGAATCTTGTAAACTAAGTAAATACTGCCAAAATTACCACAATTGGCTGTATTCGTGTGTAATTTTATGTAAAATATATTCATGTTTATTAGTTTCATTGCATTTTGCATTCAATGTCAATAATGTCATCACCTTGTACTGATTTTGAATAATAAATTGACATTTAATTGTTTTCTTCATGTCGATCTGATCCATTGAGAATAATTCTTCTGTAAAGTCAAGTTATACACTTTGAAAAATGTATTTTCTTTATCCTAAAACAATACTATTCGAGTTTCCGAAAAGTGTTGTTATCTCCCTTTAAAATACGACCAAGAGTTATCTTTCCTGATGACTGATCACTTCCGGTCAGTACTGATCAACATGGCTGACGTGGAAAGTGACGGAAATGAAATGGATTTTGAGAGCATGACAACCAAAACTTTGCGTACTTACTTAAGAGAGCGCAATCAAAAGGTCACCGGTGTAAAAAGTGAACTAATTGCAAGAGCAAAAGGAGCTTATGACCTGAAGTTGGAGAAGGTAACGTGTTCTAAAATCAGCCCGTGTGAACAGACTGAGAGGTTACGTACCCCGAGTGGAATGCAGATGCCTCATCCGAATAATTTGCATACTGGGTGGACTTGTGATTTGGCTGTTTTACCTGGATTCACTGAAAAGGATATATACAACTATCTTGTTCTTAGTACTCATAGAACTGTTGATTCACGTCCCATGCAGGCGATTAGGCAGTTGAAAGCTGCAGTGTTTTACCAAGACGGACATGTTCATAGCGTCACCGCTAACGTCATTTCTGAGGATTGTGATCATATGTTTGTGAGGTGTGCTGTTATTCCTTCTCTCCCCACTACCAACATTCGAGATAACCCGGATCATAAAGTGTGGGTGTGTTTGTCAAAGGTGACAGGCCGTGTCCACTCGGCCTTCTGTACATGTGCTGCCGGGTATGTTATTATCTAAAAAAAAGTCATTTTAGTTAAAAAGATAAAAGTTGAAAAATAATATTGTTTTCAGTAAAACAAGACTCACTTTAAACAACTATATTTATTTATTTATTTTTCACTTTATAGTACCTAAAATGTGCATAAGGTCCACAAGGCAAAATAGCCCATTTTGATTTTAAAATTTAACAATGATTCAGAATAAATAGCCCAATGTACTTCCATTATCAAATAATTGAATACATTTAATTACCAATTTATGACTGCCTTGATGTTGTACAGTTGCTTGTTAATGAGTAATTTATTATCTATTTTATCAATACAATTGTAACTTGTATTGTTGGACATGTCAAGTCAGGGGTTTGACTTAAATGAATGCTATCAACAGGGAGTAGAAAATGTATTTTGACTGACATTTATTACTGTTTCACTAGCATGTAATATTATAATATCATTACTAAATAGTCTGTTTGATTTTTTTCAGTGCTGGTGAAGCTTGTAATCATATTGCTGCACTTTTATTTGGGCTTGTTGATATCACAAATAAGAAGGAAAGTGGAACCCTGTCATGTACATCAACAACGTGTAAGTGGCAGATTCCAAGGCAGAGGAAGCTTGCCCCTTTGACCTCGGACCAATTACATTTGATGTCCAACGGAAGGAAGAGTAAAAGAAAAAGGGAAGAAACTGAGACGAGTGACACAAGTTCAGCATCAACGAAAACAACTAAAATTCAAATGCAAGAACACGAATTAAATCCCAACACTGGCATGCCTAAATCAACCTTGGATGTTGACAGATTTCGAAAAAATTTATGTGAAAACCAAAGCAAAAAGAAATGTGGATGGGTAGTTAATTCAGAAAGTGTAATTGATACACAGTGTGTACAAAAGTGTCTCCCTCATTTAGCTGTGCCAAAGTTCTGTTACAGTGATGATGTAGACTTACGGTCAGAGACATGTGCAACTGAATTCGATCAGTTTTTCAGAACTGTAAACGTTTCACAAGATGATGCAGAAGTCATCAATGATCTTACTAGGGGTCAAGCCAGTCAACAAACATGGACAGAAGCAAGGAGAGAACGAATCACAAGCTCTAACTTTGGAAAGGTGTGTTTACGAAGACCATCTACTGAGCCAGACAAGTTGATTCGTAACATTCTTGGATACAATGACGGATTTACATCAGTACACACCAGATGGGGTATCTCTCATGAACCCGCTGCAAGACGACTTTATTGTCTTGAGAAGTCCAAGACCCACCCCAACATCCAAGTCACACAGTGTGGACTGTTAGTCAACCCTGATTTTCCATATTTAGGAGCAAGCCCAGACGGTTTGGTGTCATGTATTAACTGTGAACATTGTGATTCCCCCGAGGGTCTTGTAGAGATCAAATGCCCTTCAGTTTTCAGAAATATGACACCTATAGAAGCTGCATCAAATTCAGACTTTTTCTGTGCCTTAGATGAGGAGAATAATATAAGACTAAAGGAGAACCATCATTACTTTTTTCAAGTACAAGGTCAGATGGCAGTAGCTCAGAGGCAATGGTGTGATTTCGTAGTGTGGACCTTGAAGGGCATTGCTGTGCAAAGAATAACGTTTGATCGAAAAAAATGGGAGGACATGCTCAAAAAGCTTAAATCATTTTATGTATCTGCCATTATTCCTGAATTGTTTACCAGACGTGTGCATCGTGGACTCCCATTGTATAAACATTGACATTTCGGTGTAGTCTACTCCATTCAACCCAAAGATAAAACACATTTTAAAAGTAAATTGTGTAACAGATAAATGTTGATCCAGTCTGGTAACATCATGTGCTGATTTATATAGACAAATGTTCCTTATAATATTAAATAAATAAGAGTACAAACAAAGAGAGTGAATAATATTTTATTATTGTAAAAAAGATGATTGTATATTCATTTCAATTCTGTACAAACCTTGTATTCATATTATTAATCTTTATCTATTTCTAGGTAATTCACGACAATAGGAAATAGATGACTTCAAATGTAAATTTTGAATGTAATTCAGATGTCAAGTTCAGCATGATTTTTCAACAAAAAAAGATGATCATTTTGAAACATTTTCAACTTTTAGATATAGCAATACAGTATACTCAATCATTTTATTGTGTATATTAATTTACACAAATAAGTCATCAGATTCCTGATCATGGGGATACAATGGAGGCAGCAATGTTGTTAAGCAATTACAAATTTTCCAAATTTTGTTGACAGAATTGGATATGGTAATTGGTATAACACCTTGTAAAATTCTGAAATTCTTTACTCTTTCCATATGCCTTTCGACGTGTATCCTTAAATTTGCTATTCTCCTTGTCTTTTGTATCTCTTCTAAACATAACTGCTTTCTTTTCCTCTTCAAAGGAGGAATTATGAGATGGAAACCTTTAGGTGTTGTTAAGTCAGATATCAAAAATCCCTTGTCTGCCATTATACCATCACCGAATTCACATAAATTTAATAAACCAGATTTAACAACTATTTGTCTGTCACTTATTGCCCCAGACCACAAGTCAGAAACAAAACTGACGACTCCATTAGGAGTTACTCCTATTAATCCCTTGTATGTAATGTGACTCTTGTAATGACTGTACATTTGAGATTGTCTGATCAGAGAATATGGTTTTTCAGTAAATAATTCTGTACAATCAATCACCACCCTTGTTTGTGGATACAGTTCTCGAAATCCCCTTGGCATTTTGGCATCTATCACATTTCTCTCAGGCCAAGAAATTAAAAATGACAAATTATTGTACATAAGATCAATCCATCTGTTGATAATGTCTGCACATGTTGACCTCGAAACATTGAACCTGTTAGCCAAATCTACAATTAGTAGACCTAATCTAAGTCTCATGAGTACCATCAGCAACTGGTCAATTAGTGACAGTGATTTTGGCCTGCCAAACTTAGATGGAGGATAGTCTTTATCGTATGCATCAGAAAGTTCGTCGAACAAACACTGAAATGTTTTATCATCTCCGACACCTGTATAAAAATTTACTAATTCTGGGTCTTTTTTTATGTCACGGTATGTCATTGATGACAGTGTTACTTGTGTACTTTGCTCAAACATTTGCATATTACTGGTTTGTACACAGACGCTATTCTGGCAGGCTGTCCGTTTTTCCTGTGAGTACAAAGCCAGGAGAAAACTTTCATCAGTCTGAGTTGAAGTTGTACACATGCTCACATTCACTGTTTGGCAAAATGTGTTTCTGTGAGTGGCTATGCAGGTTTCCTCAATAGGTCCACAGTAATCATGGAAAAGCACTGACATCACATCAAAGGACCTGTGAATATATAAACAATACACATCTTACAAATACAAATACAAAAACAGTACAAATTTAATAATCTGCAAAGGGTAAACCTAAGATCCACAATTGATTTAATCTGCAAGTCCTAATTTGTAATCATACTTTAAAAAAAAAAAAATTCAAATTGTTAAAAACACGATATTACATGTCTAAAATAGGAGTACAGGTGAGGCCACCGAGTCTCAACCAACACGTGACAAAATGCACAATGGTTCGAGATTACCACTTCTCAGAAAAACATATCATGTGACCACATTTTCAAGTAAATCAACATGTGGAAAAATACACATTGGTTCGAGATTATCATTTCTTGGAAACACAAGTGATGTGACCTACATTTTGTGAGATGATTGTGAATTCAATCAGCGAGTATTTATTGAAATGAATGTGATATCACTCATTACTTTTCAATCAAAAAGTGTACATCTCTGAGCACATCTCTGCTAGTTGACTTCCAATAAGGTGATGTCAATGCGTTGTGACGTTATCATGTTTCTGACGTGAAAGCATTGTGATGTCATTACTTGATGGTGTAAAAATCATTGTGATGTCATGAAGTTGACGGTGACATGGCATTGTGCAAAATCTACTGCCAAAGGGGATATCGCTTGATCTCACACAAGCGATATCTCCTGTTGAACACAGTTTTGGATGATAAATGTTGTTTCTGCAGACAATTAATTTACTCGATTTAATATTATCGTGTGAATATACTGTAATTTCCTGTCAATACTATTGCTAGTTTATACTGGTTCAGTTGCAATCATTTGGATATTATTTACTTCTCACTGATCTCATGAATGGAAAACTATATGGTTCAAGGTAGGTTGATTAGTACCTGTTATTTTGTTTAATGGGGAGGCCATCAGTTTCAACAGGTTCGTCCTCAGTCTCCAAAACATCTGGATTTTCTGTCTGATTGGATCCAGTTAGTCCTATCTGGAAATATGAACAAAAACCATAATCACTGTAGTTTAATAGTTGGTACAAAACCGATAATAAATAGTAATTGACATTTGGTACATGAAATAAATGAAGCTATGTTGTTATACTAAAAAAAATATCAACATACAATACGTTCCAATAGTTCAAGATAGATATCTCCAGATCTGAAATTAATTATATTATATTAATATATGACAGGAATGACAACAGGATAGGATAGAAAAAACAACATACAATTCATAAATTTGGAAAATCTTTACATGAACGGAAATGAAAATTATTGCTAAATTCAAGTAAACATAATGTATTTTCTTATTAAAGTGTAAACAAATTCAAGGTCATACTGACTCGGACGTAAGGTGTCTGAACTAACTAATAAACGACTTTGTGCGGCAGTGCTATATCTTAAAATCTTTTTTTTTTCTATCGAATTTGTATAAATAATTACTGATTATTTGTGAAAACTTACCTCAGAAGTTGTGAAGGACTTGTTTGGAAACAGAGAGGGTACGTTGACCTCTGACGTCGGTCCTGCCAATCCGACAAAGTGATCGGAACACAGTCGTGTTTGATTTGTTGCCGTAAAATCTTTTCTGATCAAGTTCAATCTTCGGATCCATGCTCTTCTGATAGATATACGACTTGGTAATCGATGGAGAGAAATCGTCCTTGATCCAATCTGCTTACCTCTATGATTAGAGCAAACACAACAATAGTGTTTTCCCATTTTAACGTTAGCTTGCGTGACGTCGCTAGAACAGTACTGACCGGAAGCGCTATCTCCACGATTGAAGAAGGAAATCCAAGAAGGATAACTCTAATTTACTAGACTTTTCGGAAACTCGAATATACTGTTCTTGATCGATTTTTCTTCTGCAAAGTCAAGTTACCGTATTCTCTCTGGTATAAGACCAGGCAAACAAACATCTTGAAAACATGGGGGTGGGCTTTTAGACGGGAGAGACTCAAATGACCCAATGAAAATTCATGCCGGAGACGGTCAGAATAGGTTGTATGTAGGTTTTTGACACTTAGCTTCAAATAATATTTCTTTAATGTATGACCATGGAACATCTTGCAAAATTAGGGGTGGGCTATAACCTGAGAATAACCCCAACCAGGAGAACCCTCCAAAAGTGGGGGTGGTCTTAGGCTCGGGTGTGGTCTTATACCATGAGGTTTGAATCCTACCAGGAGCTTAACAAGTTTCTCTACTGTAGAAAACTGTTCTTTATGCAGCAAGTATACTGAATTTCAGTGTAGTACCACCAACGGGTCAGTAGTTGCAGCTGATGCTTGCAGGTTCCACCAGAAAGTAGCCATAATGGTGTTCCAGGCTTTCTCCCTACAATAACACTAGCCAGCTTATTAAGTAATCCTGAAAGTGGCATTAAAGTCAAAATCATCCCATCCTCTAATTCTGTCCCTGCAAGTAAACGCATAAACTTTGAAATATCTACTATTGTATTCTTTAGGATGTGCTTTCACCACTTTCTAGAAGCTCCAGGGTGTAAATTCTTCAGAATGCTCTCATATAGTACAGCGACAATCTACTTATAGTCCCTTGTGGCTTGTAACAATCTCCTTTGTGTCAACTTACAATGATTCAAACTGCAGAATCCCCTCCAGTTTTGCAGAATGCTGATTCAAATTGGTTTTTACCATGCATAGCGGTAACACTAAGTCTGCTTTGAGGTAAATTCTGTTTATTTTCTGCTTCAGATCTGTCATTTCTGCCAATGCTGATGCTCGAGACAATATGCTGTATTTGCAATCCAAATATTAAGTTTCAGAAGAGATTTTTGTATTGACATTGTGTATTTGTACAAGATTAGAAATCGGTCATTATTTATTCGACACAGTTACAATTACAATTTTCGTTTATTTTTCAATCTTTCTACTGCAAAGTAAATAGACATGTTTACGACATTGTAACGAGTCTTATGATAATTAATGCCATATTGACGTCTCTATAATAAACATTTTGGTATCTATATATTTCTGTGTAGTGCCTATATATGTTTGGATTTAACACAGCAGACAGACGTCGAGTTAACGCTGAAAAAAGAAGGAAAGATTCATTTTTAAGTACCTGCAAATTAACTATAGAAAAACCAAAAAATTAAGCAAAAAAGAGCAAAATAAAACAATGACACAACCAAAAGTAGAATTGTAACCATCATATAAGGTCGAAATAAGTCTTTGCTCATTTCCTTTATATGTTTAGATAATTGTAGATACACCAAGTGGAAATGTGCCAAATGTGTTGGCTTTATCATACATCATTTCATGCATGGATGCTCATTTAGGTTTCATAACCTTGATTAATTTTTGCTGAAAGTGCCAGCACTATGCCTGCACCATTCCAAAGAGTAATTCATTTGAATGATTTAATTATAAATTTTTAAATATTTTCTTAAAAGATATTGATTAGTGTCAAAATAATTTGAATTCGTTCTTCGAGAAAATGTTGAAATCATTTATGCAAAAAGTATAGTGGCTTTAAATTTTATGACCTTATTTAAAAGTTCAGGTTAAAGCTATAGATCTACCGCTACAGACACACTGAAGGTTAGCGAGTGTAGTAAGATTTGAGAATCATTTATCAACGATTTCTACTCTTGTCAGCGATTTGCTCATCCAGGCAGACGAGACATTTTTACGTCCATAGGCGCTCATTCGTTTTGGCATTACCAGCATTAGATGGATTTTCTTTAAAAAAAACTTGATATGTTCCACCAGACGTTAAAAATGGTTTCTATGCCCTGTTTGACCTTATATTGACAAGAAAGTTTGGTTGCGTACGGTTCCAGAACATTTCCATGGAAAGATTAACCGTTTTCCATTGGTGCCACTGCAAACAATCAAGACCATGACCGTTTGTCAGAACACTTCCTTTTCAGAGGATGCTTCTTGTCAAATTGTCATCCTTAAACACTTAATGGCTTTTTCTCCCCTCTGAAACTGTCCCTTTAACATGGAGATGTCTTTTCAGAGTTATTTTGGCAAGTTCATCAAACCATTTTGGCAATGTAAAGTGTGTCTTTGTATTTTGTATTGAGTGAATAGGGTTCTTCCCCAAGGGGCTTACTCATGTCCATTTCTATTTACATTGAATTGATCAAACTTGATTAGCACTGGAGGGAGAGACCCTATCACTCTACATCGATTCACCCAAGTTGAGATTATTGAAAGATTGCAGCCTTTCCTTGACTTTGAAACTCCTCAGGTTTTCAGGAAATTGCAGTGATTGAGATAGACCTAGATTTGCAACATAATTTCAAGATCGTTAAGAGGTTTGCTGAAAGGTAATTTTGGTAGTGTAAAAGTGCTTCACTGCAACTAAGAGTCAAAGTACATTGATAATTTGGAGAGCTCTTCAATTTGATAGTTATCTAAACTATTTAAATTTGAAAATAATCTCGTATTATTGAAATAAATGTTTGATTTAGAGATGAGTTTTTTAAATGAAGATGAACTCTCAATTTAAGATTCTATTTTCAGTTTAAAAAAATTATTGATTATAATAACTAGGATATTCAAAAAGTATTTTCAGTTGTTTAAATGGTCGTCATTGCATATAAAGTACCTAAAATTACAAATCTAATTTTGATTTCTTTATCTAAAATAATTAAATGCTGTTCATAAAGTTTAAGACACTTTGAAAAATTCAAATCTCTGGCCAGCTATTCTTTAAATTTAACTTTTCATCAATATTACTTACCCATTAATAAATATTTTTGAAGTTAATCTAAACCTTAATAAATGAAACCTTTTCTAATAAAAGCAAATTATAATTAGTTTTTTTTCATTTATAACAAATCTAGAAAACATATATTTCCAACTTTTTTGTTTTAGAGTCCAGTTTTTTGTGTGCATTAGATAGCATAAATTGTGACCTTCTCTTATGTCAACAGGATATAATTGGCAAGAAAATGTCAACTTCTTAACATGTTATTGATCTTCCTGGCTTTATAATTGACAAAATAATGATTCGTAGAGTTTAAATATAATGATCAGTCTCTCTGGTTACCAAGTGGTTTAGTTGCCAATTTTCTTAAAAACTAAACTTGTAAGACGTTTTTCCCTTAAACATGTCATGTTGCTAGGCAATGGTGTAGTATTTCAGGCAGATCTCTGATATGGTTAAAAATTATAAAAAAAAAAAATTTAATATTTGGAAGTTGAAAATTTAGGTTCTTTTTAAGAGATTCAAATCAAGCAAAGATGATTGAATACATCTTTGAAATTAAAGTATTTTTCATTGATTTTACCAATGAAATGTTGATATTTTATAATCTCAGCAATTTTTTAAATTTTGAATCAGCAGGATATACTGTCAAAGTTGCAGATACAAGAAAGATCAAATAAATACTAGGGCTGTAACAACAGAACGAACTATCAACTTATCGCAATAGTTGCTGTGCCATTAGTAATTTATTGATGGTAATTTTAATAGTATCGGCAGCATGGCTTACTATCAATAGTTTAGTCAATCAAGTTGTTTACTTGAATCTGAAAGTAAAATATGCACACAAATGTGGCATTTAGATTTAAAAAATGCTGGAACACCATATTGCAATAGTTAAAGATTTTGTTCATCTCTGATCAATCTTTCATATTTCATCAAGGATAAATAAACTACCACTGAACTGATGACATCTTCTGACAGCAATAATTCGTCAGATAAAGACATATCCTACAAATTTACGTATGAGATATTTTCATGAATTTCGACATTATAAATTTTTGCCAATTTGGTCTATGATTAGATATGATTAAGATATCGATACCATTGAACTGTTATTTGAGCCTCTAGTTTATGCTATATATGGCTGCCCTGTTGCCATGGAGATTCATAATAAGCCTGACGTAAGTAATGCAAAATCATAATCATAATCACCATGATTACAGGAGAGCAATTACATGACGATGGTAGCATAACAATCAAGTTGTCAATGTTATCCCATCGATCTGGGCAGAACCAATGTTGATGGTAAATTACATGATATTATGTAATTTCTGTTATCATCCAAGATTATTTTTGTTTGGGTTAGGAATATATTTTTCGTAAATCTCCACCTTGATAAATTTTTCCATGCCATGTATCAAGTCGACAAAATTTCCAGGAACTTGTCCAATCAAGTGGATGTGTTTACTTTTACTTTTTTCTTTCAATTCACTGAGTGTTTATTTAATGTTACATCAAAGGTTTTGAAGTAATTCTGTTTGGTTAAAAAAAAAAATTGGCTGTTGATTTACAGTGAGATTAACCATTCCTGCAAGCCAAAGTACTGGAATATAGAAGCTATCCTCCAGATTAACCATGAATAAATGGTACTTCTGGCCCTCATGGACATTCCTGGACATTCCTGGACATTCCTGGACATTCTTGGAATGGTTTGAACACTAAATGAAAATTACAACATTAGCAAATGCAAAATGTGTAAAGTTAATACAAAATATGTTTATACCATTTTCCTAGCATTTTTTATTAGTTGTTCACATCAATCAAATATATAAGTTCCTTCCTCTGAAATGAAATAAAGAAATTGTGTGCTTTGTGTATAAAAAAAATTAACATGGAAATAGGGTTATAAAAATGGACTGGGCAAGATATTTAGTGCATAAAAATCATTGAGTTGATTTTTTTTCTTTTAAATCTCTACAAATTCTTTGAGTGGCATTTTAGGAGTTGGAATTGAAATAAGGACAAGTGTGTGGATGACAACTTCTTTCTATCTTTCTTCTTGACAAGTTTCTGTACTGAAATGTAACATTTTCTGAATGAAGAATTGTCATTTATACACTTGTCCTTATTAAAATATTTAAAGATTATGTAAAAGGTGAAAGACATTATCAACATGTTTTGTGATTTTACAGAATCTGCCACCATATTGCATGATTTTGATAAATTTTCCGAAAATGCTAATTAGAATCCCTCTCCATTAAGATGATATTATTTTTTAATTTATGTAACAAAGTTTCTCATAATCTTTTTATTCATCAGTCATGTGCCTTTTGTATCTACCTGAAAACTGTCAGGTGTCATTTCATTTACAAAAGAGCAAAACATTTTTGTTCCTTCCTGCCTTGGACAATTTATTTGCACAAAATCCTGAAAACAAATAATAATTGTCTGGCCTAAATTGACAACTCAATTGAATATTATTGATTATCCTGACATTAAAACCAGTGCATTTTTAAATGCCAGAAGTATCAAAAATGACTCTTTGCTAGAAATTGACAACAAGAGACAATGAAATCAAAAACCATTACCAATCTCAAATATAACTTGACAGAGGTTTATATGACATTTGGAACTTTGATGTCGAGAAATATTTCTCAATTCAAATCTCTGAAAGTTGTTTGACGTTTCCTTGCCCAAATATGCCATGTTTCTGAAGTGTGAAGAGAAGGCCATGACCTATATTGATCGTGACGACTAAAGCCGATTTGCTTATAATCGATTTGAAACATCTAAATGCAAAGTAAACACAAATGTGTATCTTTTAAAAAAAACTTAACGGCAGATTATGGTAATTAAATTTCAATCATGTTGCAGAAAGTTGATTGCTGTTAATTAACTTCTGAGAATTTCAAACACATGAAAACAATGAGCTTAATTACAAGGCACACTTTTCACAACTCGATTCTTACTCAAATTATCTATTCTAGATCATATGATTGCATATGAACCCACTTTATCTTTGTATCGATGCAATAAAATAGTTATCATTGTTTACAATAGATCTACAATCGATAATGATACTGAAGTCACTAAGAGATTACACAAATCATAAGAGTCGCTTGTCTATTTTGCTTGTGTACAAGATTGGATATACAGAGTGTTGAAAATGGCTGATGTAGGATTGTGTATAGCTTTGGAGCAGGGATGCAGAAATAGGTCTATTTGCCGGACATGTCCGATTGTGAATCCAGTTTGTCCAAAGTTTGGAGTATACAATTATTCTCTTAACTGACAACAAAAAATTAATTACGTAGTCTTCATTAAGGAATATCTGTAGCTGCATGTATTGCTGTTGCATTAACCATATATATATATATAGGGACTGCCGTTTATTTATATTGCCGATATATTGAAGTTCTTGCAGATTTAATGCAACCGTGCATTAATTACTTGTTGTCTTTTAGAAATTAACTTAGACCTGAATATGTACATTTTCCAGATAACTTATATAGTACATTAATTATTTAAGTTCATTTAATAATGTACATTTAAACGCCTAATATCAAGGTCAAGCACTGTTTAATGGCGGTACAATAATTACCCTGAAGGAATTGTACTCTTGGTGCTGCTATTAAGTGCTCCGCGCGACCATATAGGTCCCCGTACCTACCGTGTTCAGGTAGGGTGGATTGAGTGCAATGTGGATGAAGTGCCTTGCCCAGGGGTACAACACAGTATAAGATCCAGGTCACAAATGGTTGGTGTCTCCACCGGGATTTGAACCCGGGCCGTTGGTGCTAACCACTACTCCACTGTGCTCATGTTACCTGAGGGCAAATCGTTTGTAATGTGCATTATCTATTTGTATTATCCATTTATGTTTTAAAACAATTGACAGTGCCTTATGTGTTCATACTTGACCCAAATTGGCATCCATGGTTCTTATAATTCTTAGCTGAAATTTCAAGATTTTAGAATTTGCATAAAGGGCATTCCAAATTTGTGATCAAAGTATAGTGAAATTTCTGTCAACAAATTTAAAAAATTGGAATTGGGCTATTAATATTTGTGTTCTTCCATGGTAGAAATACACTGTTGAGACTTTTCAAAGATCAAACTTTAAGTAAAGAGGCGATAAATCTCGATTTTCCTGTTTTTGTGTTAATTAGTGGCAAGAAAGCAAACATTCTACTTCAGTTTATGAAGGTTAACAATTTGGCTTAAAAGTGCTCTTTTGCTCTGACAAGCGCCTTTCTTCTTTGGTGAAAATTTGCTATACTCTATTGGCTTGTAGTTTTAGCTCATCAACTTTCATCATGCGTAAAGCTCATCCAAATTTGGTCCAATCAAACACCTTTCAATCTTGCACTAGAAAGGGATTGAAATAAACTGGAAGTGGACTTTTTAGTTTATGCAAATTTATTGGAAGTGAAGAAGGTCGTAAATTTATTTTGCTTTAAGGTTAAAAGTGCCAAGAAAATAAAGGATGATTTTAATTGTTTGTCACCACCAATGGCCTTTGAGAAGTATGTTTAAGCTTAAGCTGTTCTTAGCAATATGAAATTGACTGATTGAGTTTTGGGATTTAAAAAGACATCAACATTCATTCATTCATTCATTCATTCATACATTCATTCGATCATTCATTCGAGCCACTGTAAAATGCATTCATTGACAAAGCTATTTTTCAGAATTCTTTTTCCTTGTTTACAGAATTAAAAGATATATTCTTCTCAATCTTTTTCTCATTACATGTTTTTGTCTGAACCTGAAAAGAAAATAATGATAACAAATGTGTTACAAAAGTTAGCTCATGACAAAGATATTTGATTTTTTAGGATAATGTAACAGAATTTTAAAACTAATTAGCTATAAACAGAAAATAACTACACTACATTCATTACTTTAGAATGTTTTTATCAATTGTGCAAGTTCAGTGAAATTTCTGCCTTTAAACAAAATTTTAATATTATTTTTTAAAGATGTTTCTTGGTGTGTAAAGTTGACCTTTTCAGAACTTTCATCATTTTTCTTTCTTTTTTAATGATGGTAAAATTTCATTCTAAAGGTCTAATAAACCAAATTTAAAATATCTTTGCTTAACTTGATTAAATGTCCTGTAGAGATAATAACTGTGCTTCAATTTGTACAATTTAAATATCTTCAGGAGAATAGATAAAATACATTGAAATATGTTTCAATTCATATAATTTAACAATATATCCCACAGAGAACAGATTAAATAGCTATATCAAAGAGATATGTTTAGAATAAGAAAATATTGTTGCAATTACTTTTAGAACTAGAATTTTCAAAGTAATGCAGGAATTGACTCAAATTATACTTGTTTAAAGGGGCAGTAGCACATTTTTCGTTCAAATAAGTCGATGAAATGTATTTGAAAAATAATGCCACTTATAGTAAAACACACTTCTTGAGTATACATTGTTCGGTAAAGCGATGGGGATCGTTTTTGTAATTCTAAATAATAAAATGTGTTCACATTAAAATGGCCACCATGCAATTTTTGCTTTATATGCAACACCGTTATTACCATTACGGATAATTGGTTTGTGTAATAGAATGTTTTACCTTCTAAAGTAAATATATATGACAAAACTATTAACATCAATGGGAAATTTGCAAAAATAAAATTTGCAAAAAACGAGCTACTGCCCCTTTAATGTGGACACCTTTTAAATTATTTCTAATTACAAAAAAACGACTCCCATGGCGTTACCGAACTATGTACACTAAATTTTTAACTTAATTTTCCGAAGGGAGAAGGGTGTTTTACTATTGGTGACATTATTTTTCAAATGCATTTCATCAACCTACTTGAGTGAAAAGGGGGCGGGATAGCACAGTGGTTAGAGCGTTCGTCTTCGGATCAAGAGGTCCGGGGTTCGAATCCTGCCAGGGGCACGGCAATTTTGTCTGCAATAGAGAACTGGTCTACACGCAGTTAGGTATGGGTGCAATGCTACACTGAATTTCAGCGTAGTACCACCCATGGTTCGCTAGTTCCAGCCGATGCTCGCAGGTTTCACCGCAGTGCATAACCACATGGCGTTGCGGGCTTTCTCCCTGCCATAATACTAAGTGAAATACTCTTGAAAGTGGCGTTAAACCCCAACTCACTCACTTGAGCGAAAAAAAGTGCTACTGCCCCTTTAAGTACTTGTGTACTCACTATTCCAGTACATATGTAAACCTCTCAGGTATTGTTGAACTTACTTGATTTGTGTTAATCAATAGAGAAAGTCGTGTGTCACGATGAATAGAATGTATTGTACATATTCTCATCAATATGACAGCAGAAATATCATTTTCTATATGGTAACTTTTGATTGATTTTGGTGTATACAATTTTAATCATAGAACTGGGTCTTTCTGTTATAATTTATTGAGTGTGCATGTACTTACGTTGAAATGCTTGTGCAGATGTGAAAAATGAAAAAAGGAAACTGATATTGTAGATTTTGAACTGGTAATGTTAATTTGGCAAATATCATGACCCAAAGAAATTGTTTACTTTATATCCTTTATTAACCCTTTAACTGCAATTTTCAAAGTATTCTGTTTTCGGCAGATAGAGTCAATTTAGTCATTTATGAAAACTGAGTTTAATAAATATTTCATTTGATATAGACACATATATAAACTTCACATTTTGAATAAGATATTTGTTATGGCCTTGTGAAATTCATAACAGGTATTCATTAAATTTCTTGTCAAATGTGATTAAACTTATGAAATTATTTACTTGAAACCTAACATATAAAGCCATTTTAAACATTTATGACTCATAAGACAACAACTTCCAGCTTCTTGTTTGACTTTCATTTTTTCCATTCTCAGTTTGATGTTCTTTGTTGATTTTTTTAAATCGATGTAATGAAATATGATGATTTTGAATTGTTAATGGGTCGATGTTTCCTTTGAGAGACATTTAAATTTCAAAATCCACAATGCAGATATTTCGATATTATTACTTCCTCAATATAATCAGACACTTTTGGATCATGCCTCTAAATTCTTCAATTTAACATATGAGCTAAAATTTACTTTATTTCTTTTTTTTTGTTGTAAAACTAACTTGATCAAACATGATATTTACATTGATCGTTAGTAAAACTTAAATCTCACATGTTTGATCATGACCATGACATCCAATATTTTCAAAATTATTTAAGCCAAAGTAAAATGTACGTGCAAGAATATAAAGAAGCTTATTCTAATTTAATTGTTATTACTTCTTTTAAATACCCATGAAAGAAGACATTGAAAAAAAACCTGACATTTAAGTTTTCCTTTTACCATTCTCATGAATGAAGATTTATTTTTGTATTTTCAGAATGTTGTTATGAAATGTGATGATATTGAAATGTTAACTATATATGTTTCTTTTGAGAAACAGTTGTGCCATTGATCTAATTTCAAACATGAAGTGCATGGATTCATATTAAAGTACTTTTCATAATTTTGCATTAATTTTGCAATTTTTATAGTGAAATGGTTTTGGTGTGTCCAAGAGACACTGCTGCTATTTATCATGGATATTCCTGATCGTTTATAATTTTTTGGGGGCAAAATGGTTAAAATTGCAAGATTGTTGGAGTTCTATGTTGATCTAGGTACATATTACCAAAAAGAGTATACAATTGTTGTATATATATATATGTTCATAAAATGAGAAATGTTTGTAAATATATACACATCATATTTATGATTTAATAACGAATTGGAAATTTTGCTGATCGATACATCTTAATCAATAATTTTAGGAAAATTTTACATCATTTTCATCGTATATGTACTTAATGACTTAACAATGAATTGGAATTTTTTCTGATATCTCTTAATTAACAATTTTAATTTTAAAAAATTAAAATCATTTTAGAAACAAAACACATATTTTCTATCTTTAAAATTTTTATGAAAGTTCTGCATGACCCTCACATGGAATGGGTAATTTGTCATAAATATTTCAAAATAGTTTGGATTTTAAAATTCGTAAAAATTCTGAAATTTTACCGCAAGCAAGTAACGCTACAATCGTCAAGTACTCTAAATACTGAATATCTTCGAGGCTAACAGAAGAAATTCTTCCATTTAGCGACCATGTAAAGCCACAATCACGTCCTCAATGTCCTCAAATCTATTGAATATTGAATATCTGCTAGGCTATCAAAAGATTACAGTCTTCATATTTGAACATGGGGTGTAATTTCAAAATCCTTGATAGAATTGACACTTTAAACGATAAACCTAGGCTCAAATATTATATGGTAATCTCCACCATATTTACATGATGCAAAATAGACCCTCAGTAGTTAAATTCAACTTTGATCAATTTTCTGAAAATTAATCCAAAAACCTCATATGAAATTGATTCCCATTAAAGGGGCATTGCACGTTTTCTCGCTGAATTAAGTCGATGAAATGTATTTGAAAAATAATCTCACCAATAGTAAAACAACCTTCTCTCTTCGGAAAATCATGGATGTACATAGTTCCGTAAAGCCATGGGAATCGTTTTTTGTCATTCGAAATAATACAATGTGTTCACACTAAAATGGCTGCCATGCATTTTTTGCTTTATACGCAACACCGTTATTACCACTATGAATAATTGGTTTGTTTAATAAGATGTGTTAATTACCCTCTAAAGTAAATATAAAGGATAAACTATTATTAAAAATGGAAAATTTGAAAAAATAAAATTTGCAAAAAACGTGCTACTGCCCCTTTAAGATCATTATTTTGCTTCGAGGTGATTCAAAACATTCTTATATCACATCACATTCTTTTATAATCTATTGATAATTGATCATTGAATTGAATTTTTTTCCTTGAATATACTTTCTTCTTAAATCGCTTTAGAGCAGTTGGAATTAAGCGCTATACAAGTTCTTAGTATTTCATTATATACAGTCAGGCCTCGATAATCCGAACGCTTCTGTTTTTCATCAAAAACGTTCGGATAGTGAAATGTTCGGATTACTGAGTACTGAGGACTACTAAAGAGATTAGTTTGGTTACATCTTCCTACCGTTTGGAAACTGCAAGATTCGGATTATCGGTGGCCGTATTATCGCGGCTTGACTGTATATTATATAAATCAGCAGTTCAAATGTATGAAGTTGAAATTTAATATGGAATTCTGCAATAAATAGAGGATACTGTCTTTTCTTGACTAATATACCATGTTTATCTCATCGAGTGAGGTAGAAAGGTTATATTTTCACGATTGGCTTAGCAACACATGAAAATATATAACCTTTCTACCGCACGAGATGAGATAAACGTGGTAATTACGTCCAAAATGGGTCGTTTTCACCCTGTCACAGCCTGTCACCACAGTAATACTGTGACGTCATAAGCCAATTTATAAGTTATTTTCACTGTAGATTGATAGACAGTTTATTCCTCTGAAAAATCCCAGTATTTCATTGCTCGTCATATAATAAAATATTTCATCATACAAGATTAAATTGACACTGCATTTGAATATTTGATAGATTCTGTCCAATATTCCCCTCTTCGTAGAAATTTTATCTTTACTAAAATGTAAATTATTTCAAAATTCACAGTATTAGTGCATTATTTGCATTCCTCAAAATAATCAGACACTCTATCTCATGTTCCTGAAATTCTTCAATTTAACTTGCACAAAACATTCGATCAAACATGATATTTAAATCAAACATTGAAAAAAATTCCTGAAATTTCACATAATTAAACATGGCACTAAAATCAAATATCCTTCAAACTTGTTCAATATCATCCAAAATGACAAGATAGAGCTGAGGGCATTAAATGCACCATAATAACCTGTTTCATTACTCCAGTGCCCTCTGACCAAATTGTCTGGGAATGGAATCTGTGATGACAATCTCTGGCACTGCCAACAGCAGAGAAACATTGTATCCCCTCTGATCGGGGTTTCAAGGGAGAGGACGGTGGTCAGAGTCTAATGGAACCAGCATTGATTAAGTCAGCTATCATTAATCTACAGGTGTACTGTGACCTTTGAAGTAATCTGATGTTGACCGTCCTTTGCTAAATCAATTGTCACCTCTCGCCTGCCATGGTCACTATGTCCCGCCAAACTCATAACCTAGGTCTGTCCCTTGTAAACAAACATGAAGAAAAGTCTCGAAAGGAAGTCTTGGAAGAGTCTACAGACAGATGTTTTTATAGAATTATTCACAGCTATGAATTAAAATTAACTGTGAAAAAGGTGTCATGCAACAATAGAAAATAATGGTTTAAACAAAGTGAAAAAATAAGTAAGGGAGGTGAGGTTACGTGAGTTGAGGTTTTAACATTGCTGTCAAGAGTATTTCACTTATATCACCACTGGTTCTGTATTGAAATTAAGTGTAGCATTGCATCCAAACCTTACTGCACATAGAACAGTTCTCAGATAAAGTTTCTGAGAAATGGTCAGCAAGTAATGATGGTCAGCAAGTAATGATGGTCAGCAAGTAATGGATGGTCAGCAAGTAATGGATGGTCTGAAAGTAATGGATGGTCTGAAAGTAATGGATGGTCTGAAAGTAATGGATGGCCAGCAAGTAATGGATGGTCTGAAAGTAATGGATGGCCAGCAAGTAATGGATGGTCTGAAAGTAATGGATGGTCAGCAAGTAATGATGGTCAGCAAGTAATGGATGGCCAGCAAGTAATGGATGGTCTGAAAATAATGGATGGCCAGCAAGTAATGGATGGTCTGAAAGTAATGGATGGCCAGCAAGTAATGGATGGTCTGAAAGTAATGGATGGTCTGAAAGTAATGGATGGTCAGCAAGTAATGGATGGTCAGCAAGTAATGGATCAGCAGATAATGGCTGTCAACATGTATTGGATGGTCAGCAAGTAATGTATGTTAGAAAGTAATGGATATAGTCAGCAAGTAATGGAACAGTAAGTAATGGATCAGCAGATAATGGCTGTCAACAAGTAATGGATGGTTAGAAATTAATGGATGTTAGTAAGTAATGGTGGTCAACAACATCCAATATTCATTTGAGATTAACTCTTAAGACTGATCTCTTATAGTCCTCGTAGGATTAATCCAAGGTTCCAGGGGGACTGGTCAGAGTCTAATGGATCCAGAATTGATCAGGTCAGGTGACACTAATCTACAGGTGTACTGTGACCATTGATGTATAGAGTATTGACTTAACACACTTTGTCTACAATTTGTTACTAAAGGATAGATTATATAAACTAGCGGCCAAAAGAAACGCTACCAACAAAAATCAAATATAGTTTAATCAACAAATGATTAATAAGACTGAAACTTAGTTATATGTTGTGTTCAGAAGCCAGAAAAGGTTGAATTTACAATTTCAAACATTATTTTATTAAGTTTATGAAAAACATCCCTTTTAACAAATCGTTGTTTTGGAATCTCCTTAACTGGACGAGATAGGACTGTGAAATATGGCTTTTTGGCTTGTCTTTATGACGTCCTACAATAACCAAGTGACAACGAGTCCAAAGGTGGTACATTATGTCGACAACATCATTTATTAACATTATTTTCATATTGTGTAAATTTTAATTTTAAATGTAAACAGTTGTGTCTAAAATATCCTCTTGAAATAGCGATTTTAGCAACCCATCGCTGTGTGAACAAGCGTACAAATAAAAGTATCATACCATGATGAGTGAATTGTTCAGTACTTTTTAACGAAACATATATATATCACAGACATCCAAGATTTCCCTTTACAGCAGTAGTATTTTATTTTTGACAGTTGAAAATGTTATTGTGTTTCTTTTGGCCGTTAGTGTACATTCAACATGCTTATAATTCTGTGTTCTTTGAATTCGTGACAAGGACTTTATTGTGAGTCATCAACTACCATCTATAATAACATTTAGTGTCATATTTTTACCTGGCCGTTAGCAATTAGATGGGTCATATAACTCATATGTAAAGGTAAGACTATAAGTAAGGATTAATGCATTTCTCAAGTAATGTGTTTAGATCATGGCTTAATGTGAACTATAGCCTTCTAGAAAATTAATCTATTAAGGTAACATTGTCTGCAAGCTCTAATATCATGGCATACAGTGACCTTTGGATAAATCTAACTTTTCAAAAGTTCTTGTCTTTTAACCTTTTCACTGTCTGAGAAAGTAAAGGACAGAAGTTTCTGCTATATCTATACAGTGGAGGTGATATTATACTTACCATATGCATAGTGACCAATGCTTTTATGGACTTGATGTTGAAATGATTTAGTATATACAGCCACGGACAAAAGAAACAATACCCACTGAAATGTAAGATTTTTTAATGAACCATTAATAACATCATGTCTCTTTAAGCCAACTGAAATTAATTTGTAATTGTTGAAAATTGTTTATGTTTATGATTTGTTTATGCATCATGGTTCTGAAAAACACGGCTTTTAAAAAATCGTTGTTTTGAAATCTCGGTGAGATAGGAAAGTGCATTATTTTAAGGCTTGTTTTATGACATCCTACAGCAACGATGCATTATCTATTTAAAGTTCAAGGAGGTACATTTAGCCAACAACATCTTGTACTAACATAGTTTTTATATTTCTTAAAATATTATATATCTATAAGACCCCTTTGATATAGCAATTGCAGCACCATGCAATGAATGTTTACCAAAATGTAATAATATCAGGTATCATATACTTTCATGAAATGTTGTTTATCTCTTTGCGAGATATATCCCCTTCACAGACATCAAAATTGACTTTATCCGGCAGAGATATTTTGTTTGTAACTGTTAAAAAATGTTTATCATTCTTTTCCCCCTCAATGTGTAGGATATAAATTTAATGTAGTTTTTCAAATATCAGGTTTATTTCATGGAGTGTAGTTTATACTAATTAATTTGTATATATAATAATATAAATATACCTAAATCATGGGAAAAGGTTAAGTATGAAAACTTTGAAAGGTTTTGATGAAGTTATGACATATTAGTAGGTGTCATTTGACGAAATGTACATGAATGCCATTTTGGATCTTCCTGATTGACGTTATAGAAATGGAGTTAATCCTTTTGATGCTATTGTCTCTATCATTCTGCTCCTCAATGGACTTCCGTTGCTGTCTGATGGTAAGAAGATTCTCATATTCAACTAAATTTACCTTTGGCATATTAATGATTGACATTCTTATGGCATTAATGCACTAGCTCTCCCTTCAGCTGTACATGAAATATCTTCAAGACTTCAAGAATGACTTTATGATAAAATAGGTTTTGCCTTTACATTTTTCAAACTTGTTAAAGTGCCTACTCAGCCTTTCTGTCAAGAGGATTATATTTTCTGTATCAACAAATATTTTGTGGTTCACTTTTATCTTTAAAGGTGCATCCATTGTGTTTCATAAAATTTTATTTGACTTTAATACGTTCCGACTCACCATATGTGTTTACAGTGCAAATAAATTCACTCAGCTTGCATATTCATCCTCAATCACTAAATATATCATAATTACTAGTTTCCAATTAAAATCGGGTAACATCATTATGCATGTGCAGAAACCGAAACTGTATGTTCCATTTACATGCTCAGTAGTTATATGACCAATTAAACATGATCAACCCAAATTTATCATTTTGTCTGTTATAAATAAGATTCCAAGATTACGTTTGACTCATTGACGCGCTGTGCATTGTCCGGTTTTCGATCAGAAATCACTATTTTTACCTTCATATCGTCAATATGCGAAGTCCACTATCATCAAAATGGTAGTTTTCGGTAACAGTCGGTACTTCTTGAAAAAGTAATAATATTTATAACATTTAGAATATGTTACCCCCAACAACACAATGAATGTACCGTCCCTATAAGAGACTTCTATAACATTTATGACATAATTGTTGCTCTGGGTCTCATGCATGTATATCTGCAATCAGAATAAATAGATTATTTCAGGCCAAAAATTATGTAGTTGATATACAGATTCTCCTACCTTGATTTTGACCAATTTGAAAAAGATACTGAGAATCCCTTCCAATAAAAAAAGTTTCCTGATTTTACTGATGAACGAAAAATATAAGTGAAATGTTATTTTCTTGATAAATTCTGTGACTGTTTTGTTTACCTGGGTGCCGTTTCACAAACCAACCTTGGGTCATGTTAAGGGAAGGACTTAAGATTTGTAAAATGGCTTTTACCAATTGATCGTACAATTTTCATCTACACTAGAGCAAATTTGGTTTTTCGGTTTTCCTCCTGCTTTTAGACATTTACAAAAGAATCCATTAACAAAGTTATCAATTTTGCCTAGCCTGATTAACATAGCATTTATTTCATATATATTGGGTGTATATGTATGTCCATTATGGGATTCATTCTCACATGGATCTTCAGAGTCAGGGATGGACATATCACCTGCACTGCATATTCCAACAGCCTTACCATTCAGCCACCGGGCTTCACTCTGAAGGTATGGATTCAAATCCAGTACGATCTCAAATAAAGCAATGTTAGAATGTGGTTGATAATATCAGTCATAGATGGAATATAGGACAGGAATACTTTTCTAAACTTTAAAATCCATTAAATTCACCTGTATTTGAAAAGTTTGTGATCGAACTTAAGTAAAATGAACCAATCAAAGGACCCTAGCTATTCTTATTATGGAATTCCTATAATCATGTGTAAAAGAAGACATATATGTGGGTTTGTAGGTAAAATAACCAATGTTAGCTGTACATAAATCATTTAGAAGCTTCTGTGGGTGGTGTATAATCTAGTTATAGAAAGTAAAGAGAATGTAGATTCATTGTATTTGTACCATCAAAAGAGTTTGAAACTCCTTATGGAGTTGAGGTAAGTTTAAACCAATTACATCTGAGGGTTTTAGCTTTTGGTATCCTATAACCTAATTTTCAAATAATTGATTCAAAATGTCAAAATTTATCTAAATAAAAGTAAACTTCCTCTTTGAGAGTACAAATTACAAAACATAAATTTAATTATTTGTATAATGTTTTCTATTAGCTCCACTTTCAGGTTTCCTGAGGCCCTTATGTGATTTTTATTATTGGCATCATAAAGTAATTTTCACAAAATCGATTCAAATATCATTTTGATGTATTGAAATCATAGTGATGTTGCCCTTGAGTAATATGAATATTGTTTTATGTTGGTCATGATATAAAGGCTAAAAGGCAATATGATAAATCTTTGAAATGTATATAAAATTTGAATATTTAAGAAAAGGAACACTTTTGAACAGGAAATTATGAAATACTCAATGTTTCAAGGGATATGGTTATATGGTTTATCAGGTAAATTATTTTGATTTAATTTAACTTGATAAGTTTATTTTATAAAAGATGTACATTCATGCCTATATCATACAATCAAGTAAAGGATGAGTAACGCTATAGCAGTACATTATCGGGAGATAAATGACGGTTTTGAGATGGCAGGGCGTTGGTAGCTCAAAATCATACATTTATCTCCTGATAATTATTAATGTACAATATGAGTTCTTATGTATGCCCTTCAATGAACTTATATGAGTTCTGTTGTTAACCTGTATGATGTTTCACTAACCAATTTTAGCCCATATTAAAGGGGCAGTAGCACGTATTTTGCCAAATTAATTTTTTCAAATTTCCTATTTATAATGATAATTTGTGCCATTTAAAATTACTTTAGAGGGTGAAACATCTTATTTAAAAAAAAAAAAATCAGTAGTAGTGATAACGGTGTTGCTTATAAAGCAAAAATTGCATGGCGGCCATTTTATTGTGAACACATTTTATTATTTCGAATGACAAAAACAATTTCCATGGCCTTACTGAGCCATGTACACTCATATTTAACTTGATTTTCCGAAGAGAGAAGGTTGTTTCATGATTGGTGAAATTATTTTTCAAATACATCTCATCGACTTATTTGAGCGAAAAAACGTGCTACTGCCCCTTTAAGGAAAAGGCTTACGATTGATCTTAGGACTAAGATCGCCTGGTAGAATGGCACCTCTGTATGAATTGTGTATCTATAACTTAGAGCACAGTCAAATGAAAATAAATTAACCTACCATGTGTTTATTTTCAAACATTGGCAACATGGTTTGATGCATGTCACTTTTTCACTTAATTTCATGATTTAAATAAAATACACTTCATAGCAGCATTGAACCCCAATTATAACCTAGCTCACATCACCGCTTTTACTTACATGCTTATATTATTCATTTAGGAATCTCAAGCTCTTAAAGGTACATCCATTGTGTTGTTGGGGTCA
The DNA here is from genome assembly GCA_936450465.1 of Gibbula magus. Taxonomy (NCBI): domain Eukaryota; kingdom Metazoa; phylum Mollusca; class Gastropoda; order Trochida; family Trochidae; genus Gibbula; species Gibbula magus. The sequence goes on from OW388294.1 coordinate 61,588,822, forward strand.
AATATGACAAACGTTATAAATGGTCTTATTATACCCCCGCTACGAAGTAGTCGGGGGTATATAGCGCTCAGCGCGTCCGTCCGTCCGTCCGTCCGGAACACTTTTGGTTCCGCTCATAACTCAAATACTACTTGTTCAATTGTTATGAAACTTTATACATGTACACTTAATGGTCCCTAGATGTGCCTTTTCTATGTTTCCCTCAGATTCCATGATTATTTTTTCAGATTTTCCACTTTTAAGCGTCTTTGTGTGCGCGTCTATGGTCACACTTTTGGTCCCGCTCATAACTCAAATACTACTTGTTCAATTGTTATGAAACTTTATACATGTACACTTTATGGTCCCTAGATGTGCCTTTTCTATGTTTCACTCAGATTCAATGATTATTTTTTCAGATTTTCCACTTTTAAGCGTCTTTGTGTGCGCGTCTATGCTTACACTTTTGGTTCTGCTCATAACTCAAATACTACTTGTTCAATTGTTATGAAACTTTATACATGTACACTTTATGGTCCCTAGATGTGCCTTTTCTATGTTTCACTCAGATTCCATGATTATTTTTTCAGATTTTCCACTTTTAAGCGTCTTTGTGTGCGCGTCTATGCTTACACTTTTGGTTCTGCTCATAACTCAAATACTACTTGTTCAATTGTTATGAAACTTTATGTATGTACACTTTATGGTCCCCACATGTGCCTTTTGTATGTTTCGTACTCTAATTTGCATAATTTATGCAAATATTCTCCGTTTTTCGACTTTGCCATTCAGTTTTTGTTCCACTCATAACTCAAATACTAATTGTTCAAATGTCTTGTAACTTGATACATATAATCATCACGATGTGTACATCTGCCTTTTGTATGTTTCATACCCTCATTTGCATAATTTATGCAAATATTCTCCGTTTTCGACTTAACCATTCACACTTTTTGTTCCACTCATAACTCTGAAAGCAGTTGTCCAAATGTTAAGAAACTTGATATGTACAATCACCATGATGTGTACATCTGCCTTTTGTATGTTTCATACCCTCATTTGCATAATTTATTCAAATTTTCTCCGTTTTTCATCCTTGCCATTCACACTTTTTGTTCCACTCATAACTCAGACACTAATTGTTCAAATGTTACGAAACCACTGATGTGTACATCTGTCATTTTTATATTTCATACCCTCATTTGCATATTTGTATGTTTCATACCCTCATTTGCATATTTAATGACATTTTTCAAATTTTTCGACTTTTACTTCTAAAACATGCTTACAAGTGTAATACTTACTCTGCTTTAACAATACTTATATATAATGGTCTGTTCATACAAAAGTTTAAACATTGATGCCCTTTTGCTATTTTCAAACATTTCTTTTTTACCAATGTTAAAAGCGGGGGTATCATGAGTGAGCTGTGCTCACTAATTCTCTTGTTCTATCGAGAAGTACTAACTATTACCGAAAACAACCATTTTAATGATACTCGACTTAGTGTATTGACGATATGAAGGTAAAAGTAGTGATTTCTGATCGAAAACCGGACAATGCACCGCGTGTAGCGCGCGCCAATGAGTCAAACGTAATTTTGGAATCTTATTTAAACCAGACAAAATAACAAATTTGGGTTGGTAATGTTCAATAGGTCATATTACTACTGTGCATGTAAATAGGACGTGCACTTTTGTTTTCTGCACATGCATAATGATGTTACTTGATTCTAATTTGAAACTAGTAATTATGATATGTTTGACGATTGGGCATGAATATGCAAGCTAAGTGAATGTGTTTGTATTGTAAACAGCACATATGGTGTGTTGGAACGTATTAAAGCCAAATACAATTTTATGAAACACAATGGATGCACCTTTAAAAATGGAAGACCATCATCAACAGAAGACTTTTTTTCCTTTTGGAAAGAGGACACTGAAATTAAATTTTCAATCTAATTAGTGTTTAATTTTCAATTATCCACGAAAATAAAACAATCAGTTGGCATGTTGTTTTTTAGACGCCTGAGAACCAGTTTATGAGCATGATACCCGAAAGCAACCAGACAACTGTACATCTATCGGGATGTAATTGTACTCCAAGCGACCAAAAATACATTCATATGGCTGGACGAAAGCATTTGACTGTGCTCTAATTTCTTTCGGAAAATACCAAAATTTAGGTTCTCCGTTTGAGGAAATATTATGACATGGACACTCATGTAATATCCTATTCACAGATATCATTACACTACTAACATGTTTATGGGAATTTTCTGTTTACATGCTTCAGAGATTAAAGACACGATTCTGCAATGGCCCAGACAACAATTTCCGCCTTAAACAAGAAATGTTGTTACTTCTTTGCTTCAGCAGACAGAATAACAGGTTCCGAATTGCATTCCTAGACTGTTGAATATTTATTATGTAACAGGTTCCAGACTTCAGCATTGATGATGACACATTTTATAATAAGAATATATCCTAAAATATACAAGCTTTTTTACTCCCAAGGCATTTGGCTTGTTTCACAACCAAGTGGCAGATCAGAGGAGGGGGGGAAGAGGAGGGAGGGGGAAGACGAGGGGGAAGAGGAGGGGGGGAAGAGGAGGGGAGGGGGAAGAGGAAGGAAGAGGAGGGAGGGGGAAGACGAGGGGGAAGAGGAGGGGAGGGGGAAGAGGAAGGAAGAGGAGGTGGGGGGAAGAAGAGGAGGGGGGAAGAGGAGGGAGGAGGAAGAGATGGGGGGGAAGAGGAGGGGGAAGAGGAGGGGAGGGGGAAGAGGAGGGGGGGGGGGAAGAGGAGGGGAGGGGGAAGAGGAGGGAAGAGGAGGGAGGGGGAAGAGGAGGGGGAAGAGGAGGGGAGGGGGAAGAGGAGGGGGGGGGGGGGGGAAGAGGAGGGGAGGGGGAAGAGGAGGAGGGGGGAAGAGGAGGGAGGGGGAAGAGGAGGGGGAAGAGGAGGGGGAGGGGGGATTCAGGGAGTTCAAACAATAATATTTGTTAGAAATTTTCCTGCAAACTTCTTTTTTATGTTACATTAAAAATATCATTTCTTTTGCATTATATTCATTATCTAAAAATGTTTTATTTTTCAGTATTAGGGGCCTTAATTTCTCCAGAGTACAAATATGAACTTTTCTACACAGTATGCTAACCCATTCCTTGAACCATCGTCTCACTAGGTTACTTTTACCTTTGTGTAACCAGAGCTCAACTAAATAGTTGGCTTCCATCTCTACAACATCACAGGCGAAACGAAAAGATTTCCATATCTTCTCCTTCCGCCCTTGACCTCAACCCTCGCATTTTCAGTGCTAAGATTTTAACGTACTGCAGGCTAATCGGATAAACCAATCAGAAGACAGTTGTATTGCCTCTGTGACTGTGTCGATCGTTGCTTATTTTGAATTGGTTCCGAATAAAAACGGCGATTTCATTGGCTGTATGTTAGCAGATGGTAAGGGACATAACTCGTGATCACAATAGGCATCGCTGATTCGTTTCACCACTTCTGGCTAGGTTGAAGGCAAGGTAAAAAATGGAGAGATCTCGATACATTTTCACCTTGCTATGGGAAGATGGTTGACTTCATGTTCACATCTTCAAAGGATACATTTTTTCAGAGGTGAAAAACATATACATGATAAGTATTTCACAGAGCAATTTATCAATGGCAAAACAGTGTGACAAAGTGACAAATAATTCACTATATCTAAAGCACTGACATGGTGAAAATCTATGTACAGCAATGGTATATAAATGACCAAACAGCAACACCCATCTTTATCTTTGAACAAGGAGATTTCTTTTCTGCTTCATTAGTTACCTACTTCTCAGGATGAATGCTTCTTGCTTCAATGAAAATATGTTACATGAGACTGTTATGGATTTTCCGCTTGGGTGTGGCAGCTGATTGGAAAGATGTCGGACATCTGTGATAAGAAATAGTAAATAATGCTTATGTTATATGCATTGCATGACAGGAGATAGGTTATGCAACATATGCATGTTGTAACATGTGACAGCTAGGTGATTTGTGCTTTCATTACAATGTCATCATGCCAAACCATTTTGAGTGGCCAATTTGCAGGAATGACAACTTGTTCTAGGCTTTTGACTTGTAGCCTGGATATCTGGAAGGGAACTTAAACTCTTTATCGATCATATTACCCAAACTCGGTTACAAAGTCATATTTCCTAATTGAAAGATTATTCAATTTGTTACAAGATATAGAAAGCATAATTAAGTCAGTGGCGAATCCAGGGGATGCGGGGTCGAGGGGATTCGGACCCCCCCCCCGACTTTCAAATATTTTTTGCATGGGCGGGTATGGGGAAAACAATTTTGGCCCCCCCCCTTTTCAATTGGTGGACCCCTTTCAAAATTCCTGGATCTGCCACTGTAAGTCGTTCATTTTGAAAATGATGCATGACCAAGAAAGCTGAAAAAGAATTCCTGACTGATAAATATATTGCTAATTGTTGCAAATTTGATGACTGTAATTAAAATTAAGGGTATTTGGGTAGTGTAATAGGGGGTGGGTTTGAACATTTGAACCCAACTCTGGTAATAATTTGTGATTGGCAAACAGATATAGGTTGATAAATATATATTCCCACAGGTTAAGGGTTATAAGGTAACAAGTACATCGTTATGCTTTGAAAAATACTTGTTTTGTGGTAGATTTGAAAGTTTCAAGTTTGAGTTCTTTAGATGTTGACCTTGTGCAGTAAATTAGTTGTTTTCAATATTGTTGAATTACGGTGGTTTAAATGTCTTTACCATTTTTTAATATCTTACAATCTTCTAAAAGAGGAATTGATCTGATGAAAATCCTTTATGAAATCCTAGCTGAATCGATCCAGAATAAACTCTCAATATGAACAGATTTTTCTACAGGAGCTCATTAAAAATGGCCAATCAATTGTACATTAGGAGAAACAAATTTAATTTATTTTACAAAAACTCCTAGCCATCATGATTTTGACAAAATTTTGGGAAAAATACTATTCCTAATGGTGCTAGTTACGTTAATACAGTATGGTATTCCATCAAGATGAAATGAATTTATATAATATCCATTCATGAAACATTACAAACTAACAATTTATAATACAACCTTGTTACATTTGGGACAACACTACCTTCAACAGTACACATTCTTGTACTCTTTTCAGTCCGAGTCCCTTGCAGGATGCAACAATGTCAGATTTGTTCATGATCATTATCTAAATGGCATGTATTTCTAAAAACTTGATGATATCAAGAACAACCTAAGATCTAAGTTAAGGATATTTTCATATTTTGCCATCCTTTCTCAACACAACAAATCATAAACATTTTATGAGCGAATGAATGACAAACCCTTATCCATTAATGCATAATCTTTACTTACTGAAGATGCTTTGATTATCGTCACACCTTTATAGATTTATCATAATAATATGGTCACACCTTTATGGACATATTTGGAAATATACCATCATACCATATATGGTTCTACATGTTCTTGATAACAGACACACCTTAGAGAATCTAATGAGAAATTGATCGTTCGGTTGGGCGTGGCACTTTCTTCTATCCAGGTAATGAGTATATATATAATGTTTATATATAATTCCCAGATGGTCGTCAATATTGTCTATAAGAACAGGTCTAGACCAAAATTGGCGCCAAGGTTAATTGTTCATTTGAGACCTAATCAACTGAATGCAATATCTGATTGTGTGGATACTTATATGATCAATGTATCTTTGATAGAGTTTTAAAGGGAGGATGAATCCACTATTAATACACACCATGAAGTTAATCCTAAATCACAAGAGTTTAGATGTTACATATCGTGGATGTATTTGCCTTCTTAATCAGATAAAGTTTGATGGGTGAGAATTAGAGTAAACTTACAGGGATTTTGATTTCTTTCTTTTTTATAGAGATATACTTGTATACTTAGTGAATGTCAACTGTATCGTTGATAACATTTGACTCCAACCTAACCCCAATTTGCTGTATCAAGTCAATCATATATAGATCATTTAAAGGGATGGTTGGTGCTATCTGACTGTCTGCCATTTTGTTTTGTGCATATCGTGAAATGAGAAAAGATGTTCTTGTAAGTCTTGCATACTATATATGTCTGGAGTTCATACATCCAATAAACGGTTTGTACGGCATATGAAAGTGGCAATAGTTTTTGTGAATTTCTGAATTTTAAACATATGATTGTAATTCAGACTAACTACACTCATTTTCAAAAATTTTAATTAAATTCTATACATCTACAGTACAATGAGTGTGCATTAACAAGTGAAAGAAGTGAATTTCTTTTTTTTAATGTAGTATAGTTATTTATACAATTTTAATTTGGTTGACAGCTGACAGCGGAAAGCTGTTCTTCTGATACTTTAACTTCTTTGCCTGTTTTCTACAGATAGTATAGTGCAAGGTTGTACTGATCTTCTCATATTACTAATGAATCTCAGCTGTATATGGAATACAAGAGGCAATATTCATGCCCCTTGCCTAACCCCTATTGCCTGTGCCAATCAATTACATAGATCAAACATGTTGAAGTGTTATAACTCTTTGTTTTGTCAACACTTTTGGCAGATAAATGGCTTCAGCTTGTTTTATTTTCATCCTGTGATTTGATAGTCCAATTTTACAGCCTTACAAGCACACAATAAAGCTTTATGAATGTGTATAAATATTATGATAAGATTATTTGCAGAGCACAATTATGAAGGATGCAATTTGGATGTTTGTCTAAAAATTGGGACAAAGAACTTTTGAAATAAAGGCAATGTAAATCATAAAGAGAGTTTTATAATTTTTATTTGAAATGTGACTTTTTTGGCCTTGAAAAAAGATTGTTAATATTATGAGTTGCCAGCTGAGCTTATGGTAGGCATGGCGTACGTCCGTCGTCCGTTCATAACTTTTCGCTTTTTCGACCTCTTCGCCAGAACCAGAGAGCTGAAATTTTATGTGCAGACTCCTTGGTCAATGGGGACTCTAAATTGTAAATTTGGTGACCCTGTGATCCGAAATAGGGTCACAGGGGTCACCACTTTAAAAAACCTATTTTCATCTTCTTCTCCAGTACCAAAAGACCTAGAAAGCTGAAATGTTGTGTACAGACTCCTTGGCCAATGGGGATTCTGAATTGCAGAATAGTCTCACAGGGGTCACAGCCTAAAAAAAAATATTGTGATATGAGCATTGAACATCACTCTGAGATTTTATGTGCTCTTTATTCAACATAGAGAGTTACAAGAGAGTAATACAGAGGATGTGTATTGCAATATTTATCGCAATATGAATTTAGTGCAATATCCAGTTAAATTAATTTGTATTGAGGCACTTTAATCAATCTTTAATATTTCAGTACGTAAAAAGCCACACACCTTTAGTACATTCAACCATGGGTATGTCACTTTACACATCATTATGTATGTGATGTTATGATATCCTTTCTAAATAACTTTGCATAATAAAATATAAATCCCAAGATTCTCTAGCAATTGGGTATTGGTATCTGTAAACAATGACAATAGTTTTGTTACTTTGGGTAGGGGTATTTATGAGGGTATGGTATGATTTTTACCTCCATATCTAGTTTATGGATACTTTAATTTTATGTAGAGGTTTCAATTTCAACTGAAAAGTATTGCCATTAAAAATAAATTGTTCCCATAAAGGAAGCTTATTGCTGTGAATATTCAATTCATTTTACATTCACCACTATCGATTACTGTATTGATGTTATATTTATGTCCAACTTGAAAATATGGAGGTTTAAAATGGATTTGTGCATGTTACGAAATAACATTAACTTAAAACTGAAATTCTTTGCGATGGTATCTTATGCATAGAATCCGTCTTTCATTAAACACAATCAGGGATGCAGTGCCTGTGATGTGACATGCATGTTAGCAGGAATAAAAACATTTATCATCCAAAACTGGGTTCCACGGGAGATATCGCTTGTGTGAGATCAAGCGATATCTCCTAGGAGATATCTTTTTGGCAGTAGATTTTGCACAATGCCCTAGCTGTCCCCGTCAGCTACATGACATCACAATGATTTTACATCATCGAGTAATGACATCACAATGCTATGACGTCATAAACATGATGACATCACAATGCTATGACCTCACCGCACTGGAAGTAAAATGGCAGAGATGTGCTCACTATTTTCACTTAAACGTAATAAGAATGATTTTGGATGATAAATAGAATCTCACCCTCGTGTCTTCTGATATCAAATATATCAACACTCGTTGATAAAAGTTACAAATATCCGAGGCTCATGTTGATATATTTGATATCAGAAGACATTTGGGTGAGATTCTCTATTTATTGTAAATTCATGCTAAGATTTTCAAACTAATATATCCGAAAACTTGTTTCCAGAGGAGCAATTTCAAAAAGAGGATCGATATTCTATCAGGGAATTTTTTGTGGTATATGTTATTAATACGTAGATAAAAGTTTAAACCAGTTAAATATATTACTGAGGTTCATATTTTGATGACTTTGTCGGACAATTAGATTATGGCTAGTGCACATCCATAAAAACTAATAACTGTGAGAAGTGAAGACATTCATCAGCGCTATTGGTGTAAAAAACCTCACTACAGCATAAAAGTATATCTTTGATTAGTTCAATGATAAATTATTTGTTACTTTATGGATGTTCTAAAAATGTATGTTTCACTATTTAAAAGTTGTAAAAGTAATAAAAATATAGTGTGTTTCTCATTTCATGCATAAACAAGATGGGGGATGCAACCGATAGAACCATTTCTTTAAATCCATTCCAACAAATGAATATTGGTAGTAGGTAAAGTTAAAATTAAGACCATAAAATTTAAATTTCTAAACAGCAAACACCAAAATCTTTTCAGAAAACCAGACACTAAAGTGTCTCTAAGGATGTTACTAAAACAAATTCGCATGGCATGGTTGTACATTCAAGATAAGAACAAATTCTATAGATCTAGTTCCAAATTTTTCAAAAGATTTAAATTCTAAGAGACCAAATAAAATGAATCTTTCTGAGAATAGATTCAGTCCTTTAAAAGCCTCAATAGATGAATTACCATACATCTCATTTTGTTGTATATGTATATTAGTATATTCATATTAGAGATTCTGAAGATTTAATTATTGCCGAAATTGGTGAACACCAATTTGAAATCTCCTTGGGTGAGATAGGGGAGTGAAATATGGTTTACTGATTTGTCATCTGACATCCTACAGCAATGATGTGTCATCGATTTAATGTCCAATGTACATTCTGTCAATAATATTTTGTACTAACATGTGTATGCCTGGCACCATGAACTTAAAGGGAAAGCTCTATCACTGATCTATCGGCAGCATCCGCCATATTGGATTCTTGGCATTATGTGAAATGAAAACACGCTATATTTAATCCAATTTTACACTTTCTAAAAAATAAAACATTTACAATGATAGAGACTTCACACAGTAACAGATAACACATAATAAAACTAATAAATAATATGTTGTTGGACCGTAACGAAATTGTCCCCACTTGAATCCGAAATTGAACTTTGTACCAAAAGAGCTGTGATGCTCCAATTGAGACAAGTTTTCCCGGCAACTATTACATCTAGGTGAATGAAATTGTACATGTAGGTAGTCCAGATGATACTCTTCATAGAGTTCACAGTCCAGTTCCAAAATGTTATTTTTATGGAGTTATGAAGCCCTTGAATCTGTAATTGAACTTGGTACAAATTACCGGTGTGATGCTCTAATGGGAAAAATTAAGTTACCTGAAAAATATAACATCTGGGTGAATGAAATTTTGTAATAACAAAGCCAGTTCACAAAATTATTTTGGACAATATTATGATGCTTGAAACTGTTTTTTAAACATAGTAACCTTCACATCTATAATTCTCAATGGACAGATAGAAGATGGCGGGGGTATGTGAGCTAGCCCACTTTTTTCTTGTTTTTCAACAAGTGTGCGCTTGCCTTTACCAATTTTAGAAATATAAAGTCATCAAAATATTACTTTCATTAGTATCTTTCAATTTGACTGTGTTTTAATCACGTATTAATAACATATATGTGTAAACAGGAATATCCTCTCGAATTTCGTTTCCACAAAAAATACCCTGATAGAACACTCCTTTTAAGCCAGAATATTATTCATCATTCTGTCCCAATTAATTGTTTTGTCTTTGATGTTATATGACTAATCATGTATCAAATTTTGATATTGCATTCATTTCAATACTTGCTGAATCAATTTCTTAGGACCAGCAGTTAAAGAGTTAAAGTTCAGGGCTTAGATTTCCGAAGCTCTCTTAGCGCTAAGATAGTCGTAAGTCAATGTTAATGTGTGGTACTTATGACTGTTTTAACGCTAAGAGAGCTTAAAAAATCTAGGCCAAGATTCAGAAGAATTGGTACCAAAGTTGCCTGAAAACCGAAATTCCAAGAATCCATCTCCCACAAAGTAGAACAAGACCTAGAATTGCATTGGCAGGTAAATTAGCATGCATTAAATTAAATGGTGTGAAAAGCAATTAGCTTTGGCAGGCTTCGACACTATTAACAGTCATTTAAGGAGCCTATCAGGAAATGTATGGGAGCTTTAATCAAGCTTGTTGCTGACCATGAACTCTGGCGGAAGCTGATCAGGGGATTGGGACTAGTTGGTCACCGAATATTTGAATATTTGCTTCAATGCTTTGTTTGAAAGAGAGGCTGCATTTGCAGAATTGTGATTGATGCTGTTTAGTTGATGGTTTATGTCCCTACCAATTTTGGGCAGGATGTGAGTTCATATATGTAGTCACAATCATATTAACTAAGTCTTAAATTTTCAAAGTGGTAGGCACGATTTTAAGGAATTTAAGAATTTAAGAAATAGCCTAAATTAAGTAAGTGGCTTATCCCAGATTGTTCCTTTATTAATAATTTGTAATTCCTGTAAATTGGCCAATTAGGTTTTCATAGACCTTCACCATGAGAATAGCTCTGCCTTGTGACTGTGTATATTGTAAAAGTCTTTAATACAGTCTAGGTTCTTATTCAAACTGATATACATGCTTAAAGAAATAAAATCTCATTGATGAGTAATTAACAAATTTCACAGACTAAATTTTAGTCTACGTGAGAAACTGACGCAGTGCAAAAGGCTCTAATATTTACTTAAAGCACAAATTGAGGATATATTTACTTAATGCACCAAATGTGGAACTATACAGGTTTGTACAATTTTACGCAATGTTATAAATTAATTGTTTATACCAATTCGTCAGTCATAGTAATTACTCTAATGTATTTAGCTATTTTAATTAGATCAGGTTTGTTGTTGTAGAGTCTCTTGAATCGATGTCTCAGCTTTTTAGCTGTTTCACCAACTTGTATGAACACACAGGATATCGTAGTTTGTTTTGATAGAAGAGCACATGCTGATTAAAGGTCTGGCTCCCCATCATGTGGATGCCTGTTACTTGTGCGATGTTTTCCTTTTGTCAGTCTTGAAATGTAAATGACAGTTTATTGATTGGTGCATGTCAACTTTGAAATGTAAATGATATTTTATTGATTGGTGCAATTGATTAGGTTAAATGCCTTACGTTTATTTCTCACATGCTGCAAGTGATGCTTGAAAACGTCAATTTCAACGTCGTTATGAAATCTAAAATTCTAAATTTTGGTATACTTTGATGTTTTAGAAAATGCAAAATATGAATGCGTGATTTAGAATTTTGAAGACTTAATGAATTGTGAAATTTATAATTCAAAATTGCTTGGGATACTTTGATCTTTTAGAAAATGATAATAGGAATGCATGATATGAAATTTTGAAATTTTAATGAATTTCGGATATTTGAAGATCAAGGAAATGTGTTCATTTTATGTGGGGTTATTTTAATGAAATTTTCATAATTGTGATATGCGGTGATGTTAGTTTATTATTCAAGTTCTGATGTCAGAAACTTGAAACTTTAAACTTAAGTATTGTACTTGAAAAATGTGTACAAAATGTTAATATAGGTTTTATGGAACGGATAATGAATACCTTAATGTTAATTCAGTAAATATACTGATTAAGGAATCCATGACATGAGATTTAAAAGTTGCAACAAAAATTCATGAAATTGACAAGTTAAAATATATAAGGCCTAAGTGTTATGAATAACAGATATTTACAAATGATTTAGAATACTGATGATTTTAGATATAATACTAAAACTCTACAAAATGTTTGAAATAAGAATTCAACTTTAATTCTTTGATAGTAATTTTGAAAGAAATTAAATTTAAGGAACATTTATAAATATTGATAATGCATACAAATATTGAAAAACAATAATTTTTAAAAGTTGTTAATTTCAAGATCAAAGCACCTCTTTGTCTAAAACAATATTTCACGAAAAATTTTCATTTCAACATGAATGCACGTCTTTGTGAAATTAACAATTTTGATGTAAATTTCATATGATGTGCTATCAGATAAATATTTAAAAATCAATTTAAAGAAAATGCTCACACTAGGTACAAATGATAACCTAAATGCATGAAGAATGTTCTTGTTCGTTCCCAAATGTATCTCCGTCAATGTTGATAGATTCTATTTAATTATTCAAGGTGTTTCGTGATAAGAACTTAATGACTTTTGTCGCTGTCCAAACATGCACGTAACAACTCCCCTGGCAGCTGTGAAATCATGTGCCCTTTAGAAATAACAAACAAAATCATGTGTGAACAACAATCATGACGTGATTCATTTGATAAACCACGTATCGTTAGCCAACATTCACTGTAAGCTTCTTGTATAAGAAGTGTAACTTTATTGATGTAAGCCTTGGGTTATAACATCAACAGTGGCATGTTAGTGTAATCTGTAGCAGTAGTGTTAACTGCAGCCGTCATCTCAACTCGTCAATAGTTCAGCAGTTCAGTAACGGGACTCAGTAACAGTATTCAGATTCAGTAACATATTCCATGTCTCTGTATAAAAAGAGCCTTTAATACAGTCTAGCTAGACCCTCATTCAGCAAGTCATGATTACACTGAATACACAAATGAAATTGCGTTGAATTGTTTTTGAATATTTATATTATATAACAATATTTCAGCAGAACCTCCATGCCTAAATCTTTATCTGATGAAGCCGTGGTTGGTGAAACGTAACATTAAATCTATGAATTCTTTGGTGTGTTATCTCTGTGTTCTGATGGTGCACCCCAACTACCCCCCCCCCCCCCCCCCCCCCCAACCTCTATCCTCAATATTTCATAGACATAGGTGGATTCACATATTGTAAAGGGGGGAGGTTATATGCAAAAAAATTCACAAATGGGGGTTTGAACCAGTTTTTGCTTTATACGCAACACCATTATTGTCACTACGGATAATTGGTGTGTGTAATAAGATGTTTTACCCTCTAAAGTAAATTTAAATCAAATTACCTTTCATTATAAATGGGAAATTTGAAAAAATAAAATTTGATAGCATCTATGGACTTTGGCTACTGAACTCTGTTTGTCAAGTCATCAGACCTTGAGGTGACCAGCTCTGTGGAGTGTCAAAGCACTGAACACCTGTGTGCTGGACAATTACCTGTACATTGATCTCATTGAGATTTATGTATACCTATATATATAGCAGCACAGTGGTGTAGTGGTTACTGTGCTGACCTCTCACACCGAAGGCCCAGGTTCGAATCCCGGTGGAGATACCAAAATTGTATGACCTGGATCTCATATTGACTCTGTTGTGTCACTGGTAAAGGCACATCATCCACATTGCATTCATTTCACCCAGCTGTACAAATTGGTACCTGAACACAGGAAAGAAGTTAGTAGTGAGCGGTTAGTAGTGGCACTGAAAGTACAATTCCTTCAAGGTAATAATACAAAATCAATTGTGCGCTTTAAACATGCTCATGCATGGAAACATGCTATACAAATGGACTATTATATATATTGAGGATATTTTGTCTTTTCAGTGTGATATCACTTATCTCTCATCGAGTGACAGGGTAATGCCGATATTTTCACGAGTGGCGCAGTGGCTTTGACCCGTCACGAGATGAGAGATACGTGATATCGCACTGAAAACACAAAATGTTCTGTTTATTATATGCTTCTGTGCTCGGAATTATGGTGTCCAAAACTGCTTCAATTGAGCGAGTTCTGGCGACATCATACCATTGTTGCCCTGTCACTTAGCAACGGCGATGACGTCTCATTGATTGTAAATGTGACGTCATACCACTGTACACATGACGTCATCCCCTCTGTGATATTTCACTGTGTTAAGAAAGTGATATCAAACTGCAGTGATGAGAACACATTTTCTCAAACTGAGAAAACTCAGTCTCACATTGTTAGCATAAAATAAATATATATACACACATACAGTGGTCATCTCAGTGGACTGTCCCACATTTAGTGTATATGTACTCTGTTAAACACCTGCGAGACATGAATGTATACAAAGTTGATAAGCTCAATAGAGAGACTTGAACTCCCATCTCCACTGTTTCTGCACAGCTGTGAGTTTGAGATAGTGATCTCTATTGTCTATATACAGTGGTCAGAGTTGACTAGCTATATGGAAAGATACTCATCTCCAGTTTATGCATGTTGTGTTCAATACCTGTGAATCGCAGATATGATCTTTGTCTGTCTGGTCGACACCTGTCGTCCACAGACTAAACAACTGTGGAACAAAACTCTGATTCTCAACAAGGCAAATGTAAGTCACAGATAGAGTCTGAATCCTGTGCAAATTATCAGTAAAGTTTCTCTCAGCAGCAGACACTCGTCTCAATCTGTCTCCTGTGCACATACCCTGAACCAAACGACAGATAGTGATCTCGGTCAGTCCAGAGGTGAGAATCCAACACTTCTGCAGACCATACCTGTACAAGTGATGGCAGCCTGTCTAGTAGTCAGACACTGAACCAAGCACCCGAGTTGAACACAAATCCCAGCATGTGTCTCTCATACATAGATACTTTGAATTGTGAGCTACAGAGACCTGAGACCAGAGACAGAGATCTCTAAGAGACGGACATTTCACTTCATCACTTTGCATGGACTATGCTAGCCAAGCACTTATGACAGGGGCGGATACAGCTTTTTTTTTACTATACATGGACCTCTCTTAGGGGGTGCACACCTGTTTCGACTATGGTTTCAATGGTCATTTACTTTACTTGGACCTCTCCCCGCACCCACCCTCTGGATCAGCCGATTGTTGTACATACCCAGAGTACAGACTTTGAGCCAATCACATGTGAAATACAGACTCTGATCGTAGTCTGTCCTCTACAGACTCTGAGCCAAGCACCTGTGAAATGTAGATAATGACCTCAGTCTGTCCTCTACAGACTCAGAGGCAGTGAGCCAAGCACCTGTGAGTTGTACATGATTATCTCAGTCTGTCCTCTACACAGTACAGAGTTTGAGCAAATCACCTATGAAATATAGACACTGTCTGATCAGTCTGTCCTCTACTGACTCTGAGCAAAGCACCTGTGAACTGTAGATAATGATCTCAATCTATCCGCTACAGACTCTGAACCAAGCACCTGTGAGTTGTTCATGATTATCTCAGTCTGTCCTCTACACAGTACAGAGTTTGAGCAAAGAACCAGTGAATTACAGACATTGACCTCTGTCTGCCAACGAGTTCAGGACATGTGAATTGTACATATCAATTTCAGTCTGTCCTCTACAGAGTATGGACTCTGAGCCGAGCACATGTGAAATACAGACACTGATTGCAGTCTGTCCTCTATATACTCTGAATCGAGCACCTGTGAACTGTACATACATGATCTCAGTCTGTCCTGTACAGAGTACAGAGTTTGAGCAAAGCATCTGTGAATTACAGACATGTACTGATCTGTGTCTGTCAATGATAGACTCCGAACCATGCACTTGTGAGTTGTACGTAACAAGAAAGTCTGTCTTCTACAGGGTACAGACTCTGAGCCGATCCGTGAACTGTACATAACAATCTCCATCTGTACTCTACAGAGTACAAAGTTTGAGCCTACTACCTGTGAGTCAGACACTGATAGCAGTCTGCTAGCCACAGAGTACTCTGAGCCGACCCGTGAACTGTTCATAACGATCTCAGTCTGTCCTCTAAAGTGTACAGACTGTGAGCCAGGAGCACCTGTGGAACACAGACACTGATCGCAGTCTGTCAGCCACAGAGTACAGACTCTGTGCCGAACCGTGAACTGTACATAACGATCTCTGTCTGTTCTCTACAGAGTACAGAGTGTGAACCAAGCACCTGTGGAACACAGACACCGATCACAGTCAGTCCGCCACAGAGTACACACTCTGAGCCCAGCACCTGTGAGCTCTACATAACGATCTCAGTCCGTCTCTCACTCTGAGATGCAGACCGCTGTAGTCAATGTAAGCTGTGGCAGGGTGTGAGTGCCTTGACATATGCTTGCTTCCTACACCAGCGTATAGGAGTGTCTATCTATTAGCAGTAGTTGGATGGGAGCTCTATGGCATCAGCAGCGTTTCCAATACAGGATTTTCTATTGCAGAAGGCAATTCACACAGGTTAGAGAGAATGTGAACACTGGCCTCTGAATCAAGCTAAATGGATATCTGTGACAGTCTTGTGTATGGTTAGCTAGTGATTAACAAGGCTCTTGCTGTGTCTTCCTGGACTGGATCTATAGGATCTATTGTCAACAGTATCAAGCATATGAAATGACAACACAATTATAGGATTCTGCCTTGTTCGGCTCAAGCCAGGATGGATGCATCTTTGAGACTTTTCCTGTCCAGCTGTCATCTCGTGGCTAAATATGAAATATCATGTCCATCAATGCACCCTTTGTTCTGAGTGACATGGATTTTTCTGGGTATTGATCGAGTCAAGGGGATTTCTCGTTGATTAAATGCAAAATTGACTTTGTGAGGATTCATGTCGAGCACCTTTGTTGTCAGTTAGATCTCGTTTATTTGGTTGTTTACACCTGTAAAGGTGCGTCAATGTGATAACGAAAACGATTTGCGTCAGTATTTCCATCTCTCCCTGTGAGACAACTGTTGGAGATGCATCACCTTGGGTGATAACTCTTATAGTTTGTGCTGTTCTAATGTGTTTTGGATATAACAGTTATTCCCAAAGGGACATTTATCGTGACCAACATGAAAGAGTGACTTTGATCAAATACCTCTTACGAAGCTTGCGGGAGATGAAATAATTATGATTTTGTGAAAAACAATCACTGATTCCTTGAAGGATCATGGAGTGATGTATTCCATGAACAGCTACCATATCGAAGCAAGTTTTTCTGGATTTATTCAACGTTTTTTTTCTCTCGATGAAGGATAACACTTTTTGCATTGGATAAACTTTTGGTGTGGAAAGATTTGAAAGAATAGAACTGCGTCATTGTAAGTATTTATGCTTATTCCACTAGTACTTGTTTATGATTAGTATTTTACAATGAGACATAGAATAATATGTTGGATTTAGAATTTGTACACCTTTCTTTTCCAGATAACGTTACAAAAATATTTATCTCTTGCATTGAATTGAACTAGGAAAATATTTATTATAAAAACTACATTGTTGGTAATCATCTCATTTTCCATCATTTTTAATTTGTATAGTTAATATTAAAGTATAGTTAGAGGTGTATATATAGCTGAAACAGGTGACTTTTTTTCAACTATTAACTATTAACATGTTAACTTACCTATGTTAGTACTCTCATATATGATGCATTTATTACACCACTGATCGTTTACTGTTGTATTCATTTATGAAACAAAAATTAGAATTAAAAGAAAAGTCTCTCTCTTGTATACTTATCCTTTGCAATCCAATTATTTTTATGTAAATGTAATATTCATTTCCATCTTTCAATTATTTCAGAAAAAAAATCGGAATCTGTTAAAAGGGACTGTAGCACGTTTTTTGCAAAATTTATTTTTTCAAATTTCTTATTTACAATGATAGTTTGTCTCATTTAAATTTACTTTAGAGGGTAAAACATCATATTACACAAACCAATTATCTGTAGTAGTAGTAGTAGTAGTAGTAGTAGTAGTAGTAGTAGTAGTAGTAGTAGTAGTAGTAGTAGTAGTAGTAATAAAGGTGTTGTGTATAAAGCAAAAAATACATTTTGGCGGCCATTTTATTGTGAACACAATTTATTATTTTGAATGACAAAAACGATTCCCATGGCCTTACTGAGCCATGTACACTCTTTTTTAACTTGATTTTCAGAAGAGATAAGGGTGTTTTACTATTGGTAAAATTATTTTTCAAATACATTTCATCGACTTATTTGAGCGAAAAATTGTGCTACTGCCCCTTTAACATATAATAAGATATTCAGAATTCTCTTATGTTTGAATGAGTATTATCAGACAGTTCGTGCATAGAAGATATTAGTGTCTTTATTTTTTAGTTCTCCATCTCAGACAATTATCGTGCATGTAAAATATAAGATGCCTACCGCTTGTAATCCTTGCCACACCCATATGATGTCAACTAGTCTGTCTAGATGTCAACATCAATACAGCCTATGCTTTGACGCTAATGTTCTTTACATAATGACTTTGTAGACTCTAATATATAATTATTCACATAAGCAAATAAACATTAATTTATTGTGATATAGATTTCATTATGATATAAATTGTATATTATTGTTTTACTTCATATGTAATTTCATTTCATTTATAAAAAAGAATATATTAGATATAAGTATTGATTAAAAAATAATTAATATTGAATACATACTGACAGTAATATATTCTTTAATGATGAAATATACCTATTGTTAAACTGGGAATTGATAGCGTTGAAATAATTTATTTTCATGTTTGAAAACATTTATTGACAACAGATGTTTTTGAAAAGCCACAGTAGGTAATGATATGAATATCATATAGGAAAAGGTTACCTAAGTTTGATAATGTTTTTCTTCCTTTCTTTTTAATTGAATGATATATGTTTAAATCAAATAATAAAAGAAAATTGCTATCTCAAAATATGAATTTTCTTAATACCCAAATGTCCTTTACTTTAAGTAGGACACAATTTTTTTGGATAACAAGTTTATCACTTGCTTGACAATGACATTAGAATCTATGTCAAAACGTCGCCTACTTTGAATAAAGAAGTTGTCATCCATAAAATTTGTCTTCATTCTTCATCACCTCATCACTAGAATGTCATTCAAAAAAGTCTTTTGCTTTGTATAAGATGCCTTAGATATGTTAAAAATACACTGAATATACTGCCCCAGGGGTATAACAACTGGTTTTGATTGTAATATTGAGCCCATCGTTTAGAGGTTTCACATTATTAGATATTTGAAATCTGTTCTTGATAAGAGATACCGTTAAAATGTTGCATAAAAAATTTGACTCTGAAAATATTAAGTTATAATATAAACGACAACCCGGTTGATAACATATTTATGAAATGAATGAGTGGTTTGGTATTTAACGAGCAGGTGTGGTTTTAGTATTTTATTTATTACCCACTGATTTAGTTGCATGAACTTGTCGTTAAATGGGACACATTCCAATGCAACTGGACGCTAATATTGTGACGTCATATTTTAACCATTATGACGCCACGTCAACTGAAAGCATGCAATGTTAATATATATTATTACCCATATGGTTGAAAATAACCGAGTTAATATTATTGATATGAGCACATGTTGCCTAGCAACGATTGTTTCACCGTGGCTTCCCGTATTTTGTTGTCTGTGACGTCATAAAACGATTGTTCGTGACGTCACTGTGGCTTGCCGTCGCAAGATAAGTGGGCCACTTTCTGACTATTTTAACACGAATCACATGGAATAGAACGGGTAATAAAGAAATTATTACACTCGAAAGTGTGTCATATGACTTTTACGAAACTCGTGCGAATGTGTGTATAACCCTCGCTCTCGCTCGGGAAATAAAAAAATCCACACTCGTTTCGTAAAAGTCATATGACACACTACCTCGAGTAATAATCTCTATATAATTCATAACATTGTAGATTTATTAAACAGTGATATCTTAAATGGCAGAATAATAAAAACATATTTCTCTTGATATGAATAAGATACCTAATAATGTCACACTAAATATCGCCCAGGGGTATAAGCATTGTTCATAATTGTTATGTTTATCCCTCGTTTAGGGGTATCACTGTTTAGTAAGCAGCTGTCACCACAGGAGGTAGTCGATTCATTAGAAACCTGTGAAATAATCTGTTACAAGTGAAACACCTTGCTGTAATCATTGATCAAATCAATACACTCCACCACATGTTGTTAATCTCGTCTAAAGCATGTCTCTACATCACAGGTGTGCTCAGCGATGTCATCTACTTCTACAAAGGTGTTACAGTGAATGTGAATAGTTGATTAAAATCAACATTTAATGATTAGCATGTACAGGTATTGCTTGAATGCTTGGACTCGAAGACTGGAGAGTAGTACTTGTCGTGTACTTTTAAAGCATGATTTATGTATCAAATATTAATATGAATACAAATATGAGTACGAGTAAGAATACGAATACAAATACAAATTTGAATATGAATAAGAATACGAATACAAATACGAATACAATTATGAATATGTATGTGAATACAAATACATCAATAAACATCAATCCTTATTTTGTATATATATTGTTATTAAAGATCGTAACATCGATGCGTATAAACCAACTCAAATTAGATCGTTCATTAATTGTCTGTTTGTGGATATGGATCGAACATGATAATCTGTGAAATTATATCTGATATTTTAAGTAGGAGTTTGTTGTTTGGATCTTAATAACCCAAAACATTTGTTTGACCCTTAGTGTAATGACAACATATTTAGTAATATTTTGTCAAATAATCATACATGTTCACGATTTTATTATATGATTGTCAGTTAAATACCATATTAATCAGGTGAAAAACGTTCTAATTTAATCCTCAGTAGAGGGAAGATTTACAATAATATTTCATCAGGAAAGAATGTTATGATGTAACGAAAAAAATGATGTCACATTGTAACCGTGGCAACATGCTCTTGCACTGATTTACCTGAAAGTGACATGTAATTGATGAATAAAATATATCTGTCAACTCTTAAAAAATACCATGTTATCTCATCATGTTGGATAGAAAAAGTATATATTTTTTTTCGTGAAAGCCTGATTGACACTTTTGTTTTTGTTCATAATTAATGTCATACATATTTCATGGAACATGAATATAGACACTGCGTTACATATGAATTACATTAAAATTTGATGCATATATCCGCAGAAAACTCATTAAAATGGTTATCGTATATACTTTTGGATGCATGTACCCACCTTGCGTTGCAGGCTTTTTCCCTGCAATTATAGTAGCAGCCGTGATATAAGTGAAATACTCTTGAAAACAGCATTAAACCCCAATTCACCTCACCTCACATTTGATATAAATTTAGGAAAATAAGATTCCTGGATAACAACTTCTTTATTGTGAACATAACATTTTGGAGCATAATATATGCTTACTCCTCCATTAGGTGGAATGTGAGGTTTAAAAAAGAAATTTGTTATTAAGAAAATCTTGTTTTCTTAAATTTGCTTCTAAATGCGCTTTAAAAAGCTGAAGTAAATTTATGTAACATTTTAATATATGTGCTTACTTTCATGATACATATAGCAAGATTTTCTCTGTATCAGAAGTATGTCGAAAATTAATGAAAGTTAATGAATATCCATTTCTGTGCTAAAAGTTTGTATTTCCTGTCATCAAGAAAGATTTTTACTCATTAAATGCTAAAATAAGAACAAGTGAGCCCGTAGATGAGATTTTCTTCCATAATGTTTCGTTGAAATTGTGATGAAGATTGAAAACAGTGGTAAAAGAGCATTTGACAGTTCCAGGTCACGCTGAAATGAAATTGATTACTTCTGTCATCAATATCAAGTTATTTCACCAGAAGCCTGTTCATAGAGAAATCGAAACAAAAAAATTGTCAGTTTTATTAAGACAGTGATGTCTTGGTGAGATATAGAAATATTTTATGGTATGTGATTTTTGACAGGTGAATTCATCACAGAATATATCAAATTTACAATTTATTCTGTTTCTGTGGTTTGCTGAATGTCCTTTAAAATTGATGTTAAATTAGTTATTTTTTGAAGGTATAACTAAATTAATAATTCTCTTAATTTACAACTTTTTACATTTATCTTTAAGATAAATATATTTTATGATGGAGGTTTACAAAAAATAAATTTTCAAAACTCTTATTACATCATTTAAGATAAATGATCTCAAGCGATCTGACTAATTCTAAAACAGAAAAAAAATTAGTACATAGTCTTCTATATATAGTTCTATTTTTCAATGATGATTAAAAGTCAATACAGAATATGAAATAAAACTTTACCTCATTTTTAACGAAGTTTTTAACAGTTTCGTTATAGCATATTTTGGACTAAGATCAAAGGCCACGCCAGATCGTTATTCTGCAATAAAGTACAGTTTACAGTACAATGATCCATGACATCAAAGACAAGTATCATGATGTCACTTGATCAAGGATTTCCAATCCATGGCAAATGCAGTGTCAAGCAATCAGGGGCAGATACAGAGTATGGGCGGGCATCCCCCACTTTTAATGTGAAAATTAAAAAATTACCATTGAAGCTTTAGTCAGGGCAATGGTGCGCCCCCTTTTTTCAAGAAAAAGGTGCAAAAATTTTACACATCAATACATCAATCAATTATAGTTAGATGGGAAATCTTTTTCTGACAAACATCCTATTATCCTAGTACCCACTGAAAAGCAAACGAGAATCTCTACTCGTTATATCCCCCCCCCCCCCCCCCCCCCCCAGTATTCAATTTGACAAAACTTTTAAGCATTTAAAAAGTTAATATTTTCTTATTATATGTTCAAACATTTATCACTTTAAGAGTTAATTTTGTTCAAAATGTAAAGACAATCTCAAATTATGACCACCAATTCCAAACTGTGCTTTGGTACAACTACATTGCAGTTTGACAATACTTCACAAATTCTACTTCATAATTTTCTGAATATATTTACATATGTCTTTAAGCATAAAAATTGTTTCACAAATGCAGTGACAACTCCCATATGAACAACAATTCTCCACTTATAACCACCGATTCCACTGTGTAAATTTTGGTAAAACTAAATTGCAATTTGACAATACCTCGGCATTTTCAACTTCATAATTTCTGAATATGCGTCGATAAACTTTTATCACATTAAAGGGGCAGTAGCACGTTTTTTGCAAATTTTATTTTTAAAAATTTCCTTTTTATAATGATAGTTTTATGTCATTTATATTTACTTTAGAGGGTAAAACATCTTATTACACAAATCAATTTTCCGTAGTGGTAAAAACTGTGTTGTGTATGAAGCAAATATTGCATGGCGGCCATTTTATTGTGAACACATTTTATTATTTCGAATGACAAAATCAATTCTGAGGGCTTAACGGAACCATGTAGACTCATTTTTTAAGTCGATTTTCAGAAGAGGGAGGGGTGTTTTACTATTGGTGACATTATTTTTCAAATATATTTCATCAAATTATTTCACCAAAAAAACGTGCTACTGCCCCTTTAAGAGTTAATTTTGTTCAAAATGCAGTGACATTCTCCAATCATGAACAAAAATTTTCCAATTATGACCATCAATTCCCTGCTGTAATTTCAGTAAAACCATATTGCAGTCTGACGTGTTGCAGTCTCTGATCATGGTGTCAGACTTCCTAATGTGTCAAGTTGCAATAGAGAAGAATATTATTCCTACAGCATTGTATTCCCATAACAATGTCTCTTCATTATTCTCAGAGGAACCATTTCCTGTTTCTTCAATTTGTACATGAACAAAGCAATTATTTTGACACAAATACTCAATAAGACAAACGATCCTAATTGCTCAGTTTATTCCCAGTATACAAAACAATGGCTGACTTTTCATTTATATGAAATGTTTTTGCAATGACCAACAAGTATATAATGGATATTGGAATATCTGGTATCAGGAAATAAGCAAGTTGTTAGCTGGTCTAGCTGTAGATGAAAAATTATGAATTATTTCTAAAGAATAATGGCCAGGCCGTAATTAAGTGTATTTTGATCAAAATTTGATAACAGATAAGGAGGTGACTAATTCATCATATGAAATTCATTTTAATAAGTTTTAAAAAAGCTATATGAATTATTGACTTATACTTCTGTAACCTTTTAGTATTAAACTTTCTGCACTCATAGCCAATGACCTGAGCCTGTGCAAGTATAAATAAAGTTAAACACTGTTTAAAACTTGTATATATTTTAAACAATTAATGTTTCTAAACGGTCATGAATGCAATGAAGGAAATATATATAGAAGCCAAAGTTAAAACTATCTTCTAACATACTTTATACTTTTTTTAACTTCCCAAATATAGCAATGATTCATTTTGTCCACTATCTAAATGGCATGTATTTCTACAATTTCAAGAAATTTGCCTTGTGGGAAATGTTAATACCATTGTGACATCCTCAAACCTAGTTGTGGTGTCATAGTCATGTCAAAGTGAATGTGATGTCATACAGTTGATGATGTCATCTCATTGATGATGTCATGCAGTTGATGATGTCATCTCATTGTGCGTTAACTCCTTTGTAACAAGTCTTGAAGTCTTCAATGTAGCCTGTACTACATATAGAAATTGTTTGAACTCAATCAAAAGTTACACCATGTGTGGAAGAAATTATGAAATCAATATTTGATGAAAGCTGTCATGGTGTAACCTCTATTTTACTACATTCAGAGCACTCTTACACACACTTACTCATCGGATCAATATTTCTAGTTTAATCATTATTAAACCCTCAGTTCTGAAGCGTGTAGTTATTTGTACAGGGTGAATTGAACAGATTGCATAATGTCTATTGGTGGTTGATTACAACATTATGAAATGGTTTTGTGTTATGATTTAATAGCAACTTCTCCTCCACCCTAAATACAGTTTCATCCCATTCTTACCTATATTGCCCCTGACAAGAAACCTTAACAACCCCACCAAACCTCCTCAAAGGCCCTGTTTAAATCAACCTCCCTTCTTCCTTACAATGTGATCCCATTGTGACCTCTATTTCCCCTGGCTAAGCCACAATACACCCAAACCCCACCCCCACCCAACAATTCACCCAAACCCAACCCCAACTCAACAATACACCCAAACCGAACCCCCACCCAACAATTCACCCAAACCCCACCCCCACTCAACAATACACCCAAACCCCACCCCCACCCAACAATTCACCCAAACCCCACCCCCACTCAACAATACTCCTCAAAGGCCCTGTTTAAATCAACCTCCCTTCTTCCTTACAATGTGATCCCATTGTGACCTCTATTTCCCCTGGCTAAGCCACAATACACCCAAACCCCACTTCCATCCCACAATACACCCCCCCCCCCCCCCCCCCCCCCCCAATACCCAACAATACACCCAAACCCCACTTCCATCCCACAATATACCCTTCATCAGTCAACCACCTCCTACGCTTATACATTTTGACCCCATTGTTGTTTTTGTTACAGAGTTTGCTTCATCATGACATCCTCTATTTGCAGACTTCCACACCGATAGTCTATTAATCTTTAATCAGGCTTGTGTGAACTGAAATTGAAATAAAATCACCAGTGTCAGTTAGCACTGTGTGAATAGATTACCAAGGTATTTGTCCATTAACTACACACATTTCCTAAAGGTCAACCATTGTTTCCAGAAAAGCCAAATAGAAACCCGAAGGTTTTACTTCATTTGAATCTTTGATGTAATTAGCGAGTGTCCTGGTAAAGGTTTTAATGAATGATTAATTTATAGAAGAAACACGTTCGAATAATAATAGTAATAGTGATAATAATAACTCTTTATCCTCTGTACAAGGGCATTTAAAAAAATTATTTTTGTTTTCATGGCTGCATGCAGTTGAGCGCAAGTTAAATCATTGCAATTTTCTATGATGAGTGCCAAACAAGGAAACAATAACTCCAGTCTTTTAAGTTCTTATGCTATGGTGTGACCGGGAATCAAACACCAGCCTGCAAGATGGTGAGCTGGCGCTCTACCAACTGTGCTAAATGTCCCCAGATGTTTGTTGGAATATCAAACATTTTGCATTTGACTTAAGGCTTCTTTCAGCTCCATCCCTTCTGAAACATTTTTAATGATAATTTTTTCCAAACATGAAATTTGCCTTTCCTCCCCTAATTGATGCTATTAAGTTGGTATGAAATTGTGTCAAAAATGTTGTATATTTAGTTTCTTACACTATAGTGACGTCATACTTGCAGCAGTACACAAGATTAATATTGCCGTATAAACATTACACTGTAGTATCTTCCACAGGCGAGTAATAAATATCCATTATTACCCATATGGTTGAAAATAACCGAGTTAATGTTATTGATATGAGCACATGTGCACATATCACGTTTGCCTTGCAACGATTGTTTTACCGCGGCTTCCCGTATTACGTTGCCTGTGACGTTATAAAATGATTGTTCGTGACGTCACTATAGCTTGCCGTCGCAAGGGAAGCGGGGTTTCCTGACTATTTTAACGCGATTCAATTGGAATAAAATGGGTAATAAAGAAATTATTACACTCGAAAGTGTGCCATATGACTTTTACGAAACTTGTGCAAATTTATGTATAACCCTCGCACTCGCTCGGGCAATACAAACATTCACACTCGTTTCGTAAAAGTCATATGACACCCTTCCTCGTGTAATAATCTCTATATATTAAACTAGCTAGTAATATGACCTGAAATAGGCAACATTTCATCAATTCATGTTGTTATAATATAAAAAGAGCAAAATGGTGTTTGAATTCATCGTCATTGGTAATTGCCATTTTTTATTTTATCAGAATTAAGTTACAAAGTTTCACTTAATTGATATTGACATCTTCAACTTTGATATTTAAAATTAACATCTTACATAAGAACAGCTACTTGACATTCTGACTGACGTCATGAAATGTTGACAGTGACATAAACTGAAGGGTTTCACTGACGCAGATCAGGTCCCCGATGATAAGAGATCGGTTTACATAAGGTGTTGAGCTAAATATGACTTCTGCTATAAAAGGAAATGTTTTTAACAGAGATCCAAGAATAGCCAATGATTATTCATGTCAGGTAGTTTTAAAGAAGTATTTATGATAGTTCTATGTAAACAAGATGTAAGATTTTGACATTGATTTTGACGAAATTGTATTCAGGAATAATAAAAAGATGTATTATATTTCAAAACAAGATCATTCACGATCACAAAAAATGTAAAGCTTAAAACTTTAAAATGTTGTAGAAGAGACACATTTTCACTGTTGAAACTTTTAACTGCAAGTCATAGCATAATGGATAGCAAATGAATCTTTAGCCTACGTATACAGTGACCAGTCTCATATTATACCTTGTGATTCCTGTAAATTGGCTTCTTGGAATGGTTTGGTGCTTAATTGATTCAGCAGCTGAAGTATTAATATTCAATAATATTTAAGAAATGCTGTAATTTTTTATTTCGTTTTCAAGAAGTTAAATTAAATTTAATCTTATTTAAGTTAATTATTAATTTATATCATTAAAGAATTTGTTCGTCTGAATTCTTATTTTAAATTCATAAACATCTCTACATAAGGAATAACACTGGTTAATTTAAGCTTAGTGCCTCATTCATTTAATTGCCTGTGCAAGTGAATCAGAGCCTTCTACGCAGTTCAGGTAAAATGCACCGCTATGCTAGCAGAAGAAAGTAAAGGAAATGCGGCAGTGTTTAAATTAGCCAGTGATGGAGACTGGCGTGAGTTATTCCGTATTCAAACAACTTATTTACTATCGAGACACCTAACATCTTCAGATTTATTCACACATATTCCTATAGAAATGATAAGAACTTTTGTACAGTTAACCATATTTTACCTTTTACAAATTCACAAATTTATGGAGAAATTCAAGATGATTTTAAGATCTTCATGTACTACATTAGACAAATTTCATCAAATATATACACAAATTTGTTTATAGAATCGTAAGATAAATCTCACTTGTCTGCGAAATTCAACAAATGTTTAGACAAAGGCTGGGAGTAATACTCAATAACCTTGTTTATTGAATTAGATATTCACAAATTAATTGATATTTGGACTTTCATCGCAATGAGACAACATAATTACATTTACTCCAGACATTGCTGTAATGATAGGAGTGGTGTAATCAATTTAAAGGGGTTCTCACATACAAGAGGGAATGATGCCAGAAAAGCTGAACTAAATGTACCGTATTTCCTCCAATAGACGCCACTGGCATCTATTTTTCAGACCTCCGTCTATTCGAGACATAGCGTCTATTCGGGATTGGTGTCTATTCATATTTTGGCATGTAAATAACCCTATTACAAACATATAGAAATGTAATCTGTAACTTCTTGAATATGAATTTGTTTTGATGAATATTTGTTCATTGTTTAACAGGAACAACATTTTTCTCGAGGCAAATGTGAACATAGAATACATTGCATTTTTAAAAAAACTAGGCTCATCTCATCCCAGCATCTAATTGAGACCTAGCTAGCATCTATTTCTTTCAAACGGTCATACCCCTGGCGTATATTTAAGATCTCACATCAATTCGTGACCTTGCATCTATTAGAGGAAATACGGTACATTAATTTAGACTGAGTACTGTTGTATATTGATCAATTATTTGGTTTTAGTTGCTGCAATTACTTACTGAGGATAGTATTGTGTTAAAGGGGCTGTCAAAGTCTGAGACAAAGAAGGAACCTTTTCTGGAATCAAAGAGATACTCTTTTCCTATCAACTTATCTTTTGTACATGTTACTTTGGGTAGTTTTATCTGCTATATGTTGCTTTAAAACAATAATGCATCATGATGAAGAAATCTTTTGATAATACATGTGAAATAATGGCAAATCCTTTATTGTATCATTATTTTAATTAAGCTATCAGAATGATGTACCAGTAGTGTCTAATTGTGTCTGATTTTTCATATTTTACTAAAATTCAAAGAATAATTAATTATACCCCCGCTACGAAGTAGTCGGGGGTATATAGCGGTCAGCACGTCCGTCCGTCCGTCCGTCCGTCCGTCCGTCCGTCCGGTTTTTGTTCCGCTCATAATTCTGAAACCAGTTGCTCAAATTTTACGAAACTTGATATGTACAATCACCATGATGTGTACATCTGCCTTTTGTATGTTTCGTACCCTCATTTGCATAATTTATGCAAATTTTCTCCGTTTTTCGACTTTGCCATTCACAGTTTTTGTTCCACTCATAACTCAAGTACTAATTGTTCAAATGTCTTGTAACTTCATACATATAATCATCACGATGTGTACATCTGCCTTTTGTATGTTTCATACCCTCATTTGCATAATTTATGAAAATTTTCTCCGTTTTCGACTTATAACCATTCACACTTTTTGTTCCGCTCATAACTCTGAAACCAGTTGCTCAAATTTTACGAAACTTGATATGTACAATCACCATGATGTGTACATCTGCCTTTTGTATGTTTCGTACTCTAATTTGCATAATTTATGCAAATTTTCTCCGTTTTTCGACTTTGCCATTCAGTTTTTGTTCCACTCATAACTCAAATACTAATTGTTCAAATGTCTTGTAACTTGATACATATAATCATCACGATGTGTACATCTGCCTTTTGTATGTTTCATACCCTCATTTGCATAATTTATGCAAATATTCTCCATTTTCGACTTAACCATTCACACTTTTTGTTCCACTCATAACTCTGAAAGCAGTTGTCCAAATGTTAAGAAACTTGATATGTACAATCACCATGATGTGTACATCTGCCTTTTGTATGTTTCATACCCTCATTTGCATAATTTATGCAAATTTTCTCTGTTTTTCATCCTCGCCATTCACACTTTTTGTTCCACTCATAACTCAGACACTAATTGTTCAAATGTTACGAAACCACTGATGTGTACATCTGTCATTTTTACATTTCATACCCTCATTTGCATATTTGTATGTTTCATACCCTCATTTGCACATTTTTCAAATTTTTCGACTTTTACTTCTTAAACATGCTTACAAGTGTATAACACTTACTCTGCTTTAATAATACTTATATATAATGGTCTGTTCATACAAAAGTTTAAACATTGATGCCCTTTTGCTATTTTCAAACATTTCTTTTTTACCAATGTTAAAAGCGGGGGTATCATGAGTGAGCTGTGCTCACTAATTCTCTTGTTTTATCTATTCTTTTAGCACTTAGATCAGTAGTTTATATTTTGACATATGTATATTATGTAAATTCTAAAGCATTTAACATATCATCATGAACTAATTTGGGTTAAATTATATCTTGCACAAACCAAACTTTAACTTAGAACAAATAATAATGGCCATGTTTTTATTACATCCTACATATATTATATACCCCTGCTCAAAAGAAAGTATACCAAGAAAAAATTTGAATATTTTTTTTAATATCTACATTTTATATATGAAATGATTCTGAAACACGTCGCAGGAACACAACACACTGTTTTCATTGACAATAAGCGGAGAATGGCGAGAACTTTCATGCAACACAGGATTTTACCAATGATGACGTTGAGTCGGATCCCATGTAATGCACGTGCAAAATCACTGTATAAAACACATGATACTGTACATCAAGACAGTAGCAACAAAAAACACATGAAAGAAATGCCGAGGTTAACGGCAATACAGAGAGAGAGAGCCATTGAATGGCAGCGACTGACACCCAACGCCATTGGGCGTTTGATGTCATCGATGCGGCGGCGAGCTCAGGCATGCATTGATGCCCATGGTGGACATACTCGGTATTGAAGACGTGTTGAAGGACTATTCCTTTACTTACGAACTCATTTTCAGCATATACAGCTTGACAGTCATATTGAGAATTGTGAATTTTTTACCCCATGTGTCTTTGTACCTCTGTTGGGCATTCAGTTTTTGTTTTATTGACATGAACGTTTCCATTAGTTATGTTAAAATACCACTCTACTGATATATAAAAAAGTTTATTCTATATCTTCATCTGTTTTTCTTCCATGCTTCTTCAAATCCTTGGTATACTTTCTTTTGAGCAGGGGTTTATATACTTTAAAAAAAAGAAGAAAACTCTACATGCAGAAAGGCAAATCTAACATTTTCAAGAAATTTTGCTTTACAACAAAATTTTAAAATGTGTTAATGGAAATGACAAATTTGATTAGCATTTCAGATAAAAAAAACACCATAAACTTAATAAAAAATTGGAAATGCCCCTGCACTAGTTCACCTTCAGCAATTCCCCATTCAGACTCTCCTAAGGATGAGCAGCCCTCCCATTGTTTATAGATAGCCATTTAGAGTTGAAGTAGAGAGCCATAAGAAATATGTGGCCAATTCCTGGTGTATACTTTGATAACGGCCCAGGTGCTGCTGCTGGGTAATTCATCAACATACGATCTCCTTTCTACAAGATCTGTTTATGACTTGTGTCAGTTGGGGATCTGCAAGGAGATATACTACCGCTACTGTGAAATGTTAGCAATTGCAGCTTGGTGTTGAGGGTATGTGTGAGACTTGTTTTAGATTCAGAGATCTGACTTCTGAA
Organism: Gibbula magus; assembly: GCA_936450465.1. Taxonomy (NCBI): domain Eukaryota; kingdom Metazoa; phylum Mollusca; class Gastropoda; order Trochida; family Trochidae; genus Gibbula; species Gibbula magus. The sequence goes on from OW388294.1 coordinate 61,620,524, forward strand.
TGTAGGAATCTCAGCATGGTGTTGAGGGTATGGGTGAGACTTGTTTTAGATTCAGAGATCTGACTTCTGAATGTAGGAATCTCAGCATGGTGTTGAGGGTATGGGTGAGACTTGTTTTAGATTCAGAGATCTGACTTCTGAATGTATAGTGATCTGAGCTTGTTGTTATGGGTTTCGATGAGACTTGTTTTAGATTCAGAGACTAGTTTTCAGAATGTTGTGTCTAAACTTGGTGTGGAGGGTATGGATAAGACTTGTTTTAGATTCAGAGACTAGTTTTCAGAGTGAAACTATCTGAGCTTGGTGTTGAGGGTATATGGGTCAAACTTGTTTTAGATTTAGTTACTAAATTTCAGAATATAGTGATCATTCCTGTGTTGAGAGTTTGGATGGGACTTGTTTAGATTCAGAGATATGAATTCAAAATTTAGCAATCTGAACTTGGTGTTGAGGGTATGTGTGAGACTTGTTTTAGATTCAGATATCTGACTTCTGAATGTAGCAATCTATGCATGGTGTTGAGGGTATGGGTGAGACTTGTTTTAGATTCAGAGATCTGACTTCTGAATGTAGGAATCTCAGCATGGTGTTGAGGCAGGGATGCAGAAATCGGTCTATTTGCCGGACATGTCCGATTGTAAATCCAGTTTGACCGAATGGAAAATTGACCTATCGGACATCAGTTGACCGATTGCAGAAAATAAAAGGAAAAACTAAATTTACAAGCATTAAATAAAGGCAAACGGCCCTGCTTGTGTCGGTCATAATTGTTTATGGAATTGAAATATGTTGATCCAGTCAAGAAGTCACATTTATTCTTCACAGCACGAGGCACAACGTCAATCATCATTATCTTCAGCAGAAAAAACACTTACCGTTTGTTATTTAATTGAAATTTCCAGTGTCATTTAATGACTGAAAGATGTGACCCATTTCACAACATTATTTACGAAAAAGATTTCATTAAAATCGCATTGTAAACAAATTTTGTCAAAGATAAACATTGCATGAACGTGTGGCTTCACCGTACCGGTGATTCATGAATTTGTTACAGATTGAGATTTTGCTATTTGAATCTCGATAAATTTAATAATATCTCGGTCATAAAACAAAGGTAACATATTTCAACAAATATGATAGATCAATATCGATGTATGGTAAAGCTATTATACAAATTCAAAATAAATAAACCTATCAAAAACGAATAATAAGCAATATTATTTCACGAGACGTTATGTAGTCAAACACCGTTTGTATGACGCTACGAAGACGCATTTGCCCATCGCATTTACATGATGACACACGTTACAAAGAGGTATGCTAATTTAAAAACTCCAATTTCTCTTGCGTTTACAATACTTCTTTTTATTTTATAATTATTCATTTACAATTTCGAAATATGTCTCCAAATAAAATATAAAAGTAATCGTATTAGAATAAGTTCAAATTCGTAACTACATCTTGAATAGGAAAATAGTCGTATGGAAAATAGTAGGACCACGTGCTCTGCCGAGTTGTGAGTTTATGTAAATTATATCGCTATTGAAAACGAGTTCCTTTGAATTTAAAATGATTATTTAGAAGGTACATATCATTTGGTCCATGATTTGAACTTTTGATGAACTATGTGCAATTAAATTATTAGAATTTTCTCGTCTATCTTGACGCAAATTCGCTTGTAAACTCACTTGTATAAACTCGCTCAAACTAGCACTGTCGGTAAATCGTAGTTGGTAAACATTGATTTTAAATTATGAACCATTTTATGCATGTTAATGATAAATAAATAGTTATCGTTAATTGCTTTCGTGTTATGTTAAATAGTATGCAATGAATTGAAGAACCAACAAATAGTAATACTTTCTGATACTTTATTCATAAAAAATTTTACTTCCGGGTTCGTCTTTTTGGGTCAAAGATGAAATGTCCGACTGGCAAAAATTTGAATCTGCATCCCTGTGTTGAGGGTTTGGGTGAGACTTGTTTTAGATTCAGAGATCTGACTTCTGAATGTAGGAATCTCAGCATGGTGTTGAGGGTATGGGTGAGACTTGTTTTAGATTCAGAGATCTGACTTCTGAATGTATAGTGATCTGAGCTTGTCGTTGTGGGTTTCGATGAGACTTGTTTTAGATTCAAAGACTTTTTTTAGATTCAGAGACTAGTTTTCAGAATGTTGTGTCTTAACTTGGTGTGGAGGGTATGGATGAGACTTGTTTTAGATTCAGAGACTTTGTTTTGAGAATGTTGTGTCTAAACTTAGTGTTGAGGGTATGTGTGAGACTTGTTTTAGATTCAGAGATCTGACTTCTGAATGTAGGAATCTCAGTATGGTGTTGAGGGTATGGGTGAGACTTGTTTTAGATTCAGAGATCTGACTTCTGAATGTAGGAATCTCAGCATGGTGTTGAGGGTATGGGTGAGACTTGTTTTAGATTCAGAGATCTGACTTCTGAATGTATAGTGATCTGAGCTTGTCGTTATGGGTTTCGATGAGACTTGTTTTAGATTCAAAGACTTTTTTTAGATTCAGAGACTAGTTTTCAGAATGTTGTGTCTAAACTTGTTGTGGAGGGTATGGATAAGACTTGTTTTAGATTCAGAGACTAGTTTTCAGAGTGAAACTATCTGAGCTTGGTGTTGAGGGTATATGAGTCAAACTTGTTTTAGATTTAGTTACTAAATTTCAGAATATAGTGATCATTCCTGTGTTGAGAGTTTGGATGGGACTTGTTTAGATTCAGAGATATGAATTCAAAATTTAGCAATCTGAACTTGGTGTTGAGGGTATGTGTGAGACTTGTTTTAGATTCAGATATCTGACTTCTGAATGTAGCAATCTATGCATGGTGTTGAGGGTATGGGTGAGACTTGTTTTAGATTCAGAGATCTGACTTCTGAATGTAGGAATCTCAGCATGGTGTTGAGGGTATGGGTGAGACTTGTTTTAGATTCAGAGATCTGACTTCTGAATGTAGGAATCTCAGCATGGTGTTGAGGGTATGGGTGAGACTTGTTTTAGATTCAGAGATCTGACTTCTGAATGTATAGTGATCTGAGCTTGTCGTTATGGGTTTCGATGAGACTTGTTTTAGATTCAAAGACTTTTTTTAGATTCAGAGACTAGTTTTCAGAATGTTGTGTCTTAACTTGGTGTGGAGGGTATGGATGAGACTTGTTTTAGATTCAGAGACTTTGTTTTGAGAATGTTGTGTCTAAACTTAGTGTTGAGGGTATGTGTGAGACTTGTTTTAGATTCAGAGACTAGTTTTGAGAATGTTGTGTCTAAACTTGGTGTGGAGGGTATGGATGAGACTTGTTTTAGATTCAGAGACTTTGTTTTGAGAATGTTGTGTCTAAACTTAGGGTTGAGGGTATGTGTGAGACTTGTTTTAGATTCAGAGACTAGTTTCCAGAATGTAGCAATCTGAACTTTGTGTTGAGGGTATGTGTGAGACTTGTTTTAGATTCGGACACTTGTTTTAGATTCAGAGACTAGTTTTCAGAATGTTGTGTCTAAACTTAGTGTTGAGGGTATGTGTGAGACTTGTTTAAGTTCAGAGACTCTGTTTCAGAGATTGCAAACCAAAGGTCTTGGAACAGTTTCTCATGCCAACCTTTAATGCTGAGGTATCCTCAGATCCATATTTTAACATTCTATTAAGGTATCTTAATTTGGTGACTTACGATCACCTTTGTACATTGATCAAGGCCTTAATTTGGGGAATTTAAGATTAAGCTTTAAGTAAAATTTATGTCTCAATGAACCTAAGTGCGGATCAGATTTTTATAGTCATTAGATTGATTAGCAATGTCTTGTTATGCCATAGCAACCACAATCATAGAGTCGATGAATGGCTTCACTTCTCTGTCTTTACTTTTTGAATAAATATGCACCGTTCTTTGTCAAATTGTCAAATCTAAAGTAATATATTTCAACTGGATTGTGTTATAATCATGTATTAATAACATACATATTGAAAGAAGCGAATTTTGTTTCCACAAAAAATATTCCCATAGAACCATCCCTTTAAGTAAGATCATTCTGCGTATGCATTTACTCGGGGAGTGATTATTCAGATACCTACAACCTCTAAGATATGTGAGAATTAAACTTGGGAGATCTTGTCTTGGTAGTGGTAATTAGATGAAGTTTATGTCCTCTTGCTATGTTCTAGATTGGTTCTGTTTCATGGAAACTGATAAGACCCTAGACTAAGATAAAATCTATGAATTTCAAAAAGATGTCTAATGCTTTAATTTCTAAGTTCTTTTTTCAAACTTTAAAGGGACTGTCATGTTGGCAAAATCCACCATCTTGGTCTTCTTTTGCATTACTTGAAATGAAAACATATATGCTATATTGTCCCTAATTTTACAACTTTTTAATAGAAAAAGATATACACTGATAGCATATTGACATATGTCATATTAATGTCATAAAACTAATAAATGTGAGTTAATGTGCTGTTATGCCATAGCGAAGTTTTCCCCACTCGCAGCACCAATGAAGGCTTCAGTTCTCATTGTTTTTATTTTTCAACAAATGTATGCTTCTGTTTATCAAGTCATCAAAATATGACCTTCAATGATGTCTTTTAGTTTGACTGTGCTAAGGTCACACTGATAAATGAAATATAAATGCCTCTAAAAAATTTTTAATGTATCTATATATATGTTATGAAATGGGCATAGGAAGAAGTGCATTCAATGTTCTAATATCTCATATTAATTTTTTGTATGGAGAAAATAACAGAATTTTGAAGACGATACTACATACATATAAGTCATGACCAAAGGAAGGGGAGATATTAGCTCTCCTTGCAAGATTCCAAATTTAATTATTTTTTACTCCTCTATAAAGCAGTTGATGATTTCCCCAGACATTCTTTCCATTTCAGAGCATGTTATATCTATAATATCTTTCTAAGAGCACTTGGTACCACTTTCATCTTCACAAGAAATGCCTTAGATCATTAATGTTGTTAAGGATGGGCAAGATATTTGGATTCAGGGAATAACAAGATTCACTGAAAGGTAGAAAATTGCATTTATCACCCACAACGGTGTTACAGAGGAGATCTCTCTTGTACGAGATCAAGGAATATCTTCTATAAAATATTGTTATGACGTTGGTAGTTATTGCACAATTGTTCTGACATCATTAAGTATATGACATCACAATGCTGTTTCCTCATCAAATACATGACTTTAATTTTGTCATGATGTCAAAAACATCACAATGCTGGCACATTCTCACAATGGCAATGCTGTTTTTAAAGATGCACATTTTTCATTAAAAACTAATGAAGATTCAGTAATTCTGGATAATTAAAATCCCAACCTCATTCCTCATATCATATCCCTCAGCAACCATTAATGAAAGTAAAGTTGTGGATATTTGGAGCTTTCATCAACTGGTGTGGATATATGTCATATCAGAAGACAATTGACTTAGATTAACCATTCCTTCCAAAGGGGTGGGATAGCGCGGTGGGGGAACTTGGCAACATTGCTGTGGAGAAGTGTTCTCCATGCAGTAAGGTTGTGGTGCAATACTATACTGAATTTCGGTGCAGTACCATACTTCAGTAGTTTCAGCAGATGCTCGCAGGTTTCACCGCAATATATAACCAAAATGATGTTGTAGGCTTTCTCCCTGCAATACTTGCAGCTGTGATATAAGTGACATACTCTTGAAAGCGACTGATAGCCCAGATCATCTTATCTCCTTTCTACACTATTTGATAAAAGCATAACTATCCGATTTTCATCTTCAGAAAATCTCTTAGATCACTCAACGATACATAGATGGAGAGTATATTTAGATTCTGTGGTTGCAGGCAAGGTAGACACTTGGGATGTTCACTGTCTGTGAACAATGTCTTTGATCTACAGCATTATAAGGAGACAGCTATGCATGATCAATACAATTTGGCAACAATCTTATTTTTAGTATGTTATAGGGGTAATAATTCTTTTCCTTTGGGGAGCAGGATAGTGCAGTGGTTAGCATATTTGGCTTCAGATCAAGAGGTCTGGTGTTCGAATCCCGCCAGGGGGTGCTTGGCAATTTAACTTGCTGTAGAGAACTGTACAACATGCAGTAAGGTTTGGGTGCAATGCTACACTGTATTTCAGTGCAGTACCACCCATGGTTTGCTAAGTTCCAGCCAATGCTTGATGTTTCACCACAATGCATAACTACAATGGTGTTGCTGGCTTTCTCCCTGCAATAATACTAGCCGCTGTGATATATGTGGAACTTTTGAAAGTGGCATAAAACCCAAAACCTCACCTCACCTCCTAAATTTTTTAAGAGAATGTCAAATGTATAATTTTAGTTTCATGTATCATTAAAAGTTAGATTCAGTTTGGTTCAGGGGGACATGCTTCAAGTGATCTTCAACCATTTTGTTAACTCCGTGTTTAGTTATTTTCATTCAAAATCAAGGACAGCTAGATTAACATTTAAGAAACTTTTTTAACAACTTTTTTATTGCGAACAGACAAGCAATTCTTGAGTATAGATATGTGCTACTCCTTCATCAGATCGGAAATAGGAAATAAGGTGTAAAATATATGTTACCGGTACTGATATTTACAAACTTTTGTTAAACATTTTTAATATGTGATGTTGAAACCTTTAAAGGTAGTAACTTTTAATAAGAAATGCAAAATATTAGTTATCAAATAACAAATAATGTCTCTGTTATATTCTGATCAAACCATTGTATGCCATGGCTGTAAAAGGTATTTGCTTTTAATAAGAAGATCAAAATATTACTTATCAAAATGATAGATGATTTTTCTCTTCTCTTCTTAAAACCATTTGTGCTCTGCCTGTTTTAGCTTCTTGTTCATCTTTAACATTATTAAATGTCATCTATTTATCAATGCTCATGTTGCATATTGAACATATATTTGTTTCTAATAGGCTCCAACAAATATTATAACTGTTTCAACATTTTAATGATTATATATTGTTTCAGATGCCCTCAAATTCACCTTTCGTCAAAATTCATCAGAAATAATTAAAAATGTGTCTGAAGGGCTTCCTAAACATTGATAAAATTTTGAAACAGATACAAAGCTTCTTTATTTCATTTCGTTAGTACTACCCCATTATTAGTTACTTTTAATTAATGATCTTTCATTATAGTTTCACTATAGAAACCTCGAGTGAAATTAAATGAGAGACGTCAATGTCAGTGGTAGTCCCTGAGCCCTGAACTAGCATTAATTTCAAGTCATAATTGTCACATACTTGCAGCTTTGACCTAGCTACATATATGATTGATTTCTTTTCATTTCTGGCAGTAACCGAATTACGAAAATTGAATCCGATATATTGACAAGTTTGATCTGTGACGGATCTTCCTTCAGTCATAATGAATTGGTCTGGTTCTTGCTATTGGTAAGGTGAACCAACTTATACAGGCTGTCATCACAGTTTATTTCCGGAGTGGTGGTTCTTTTTTGACCTTGAATATGATTCTATTCATTTTGGACATTTTAGACCAGATAAAAAAAACGAAAATGGAGGTTGTGTTATGAATTGATTTCTTTAAGGGTTGTTTCATATTGAAGATGGTTCTTTTCATTCCATTTCCATAAATATTGACCAAAATATAGATATTGTTAAGATTTCATCTCTGGGTGCGAGGACCGTATTGGTGTCTTGTTTAACACGAAATATTCTATTTTGTCATTTTATACCAGATGCTATCTTTAACCATTGACAAGATATTCCATAAGATATTGCTGTTGATGAAGTTGTTTTTTGCTTAGTGATTAAATATATCCAGTTTCTATTGACATTTTCATTGGAAATAATTGTGAATTTCTGGATCAGATAGTATCTTCGACCTTTGAAACACAAAACCAACAAAGGAATCAAAATATTTTAGTAAGATATGAGGCGTTGCCAAAGTGAAAATTCAATATTGATTTCCCTTCTGAAACCCTCTTGTACATATTCAAGCCTGAGGGATGCAAGATCGCACAGAGGCACACTTGACAGAAAGAATAAAGTTCCTTTCTTTAAACAAGCTAAGCTTATGTCATCTTTAGGAGACAATTTTGCTTTTCTGTCAAAGATTTAAAAAGGTTTCACTGTTTCTGTCATTCGCTTGTCTCTGTCAGATCCTCAACAAGTTCTGTTATCAAGTACTAATTGTTATTTGAACTTGTTCAGTTCATTTCAAGGGGTTTATTACCAATGCTTTGAAGTAAGGAATTAGTCCCTCAGTTCTTGAGAAAGTTCATGGACTCATGGGATATGATTTTACAGTTTCTGTCAATTAATCTCTTGTCATTGTAAGATCCTCAACAAGTTCTATTATCAAGTACTTATTTATTCCAACTCATTCAGTTCATTTCAAGGACTTTATTAAATTACCAATGCTTTGAAGGAAGGAAATCTGTCCATTCTTGAACAAATTCATGGACTCATGGGAATATGATTTTAAAGTTTCTGTCAATCTCTTGTCATTGTAAGATCCTCAACAAGTTCTATTATCAAGTACTTGTTTATTCCAACTTGTTTCAGTTCATTACAAGGGGTTTATTACCAATATGCTTTGAAGGAAGGAAATCCCTCCATTCTTGAAGTTCAGGACTCAGGGAATATGAGTTTTTGTCAATCTCTTGTCAACATAAGATCTTCAATAACTTCTATGACGCAACTGAAACCTAATGCTATTGTTCGACAATAATTTCCGCTCATGAATCTCTTGCATTCTTGTAAAAAGTTGTTCAAGCCTGTAAGTCTTAAAATATTCGAAGTCTTAAGTTCTTCCAGATCCCATACAAGCTCTTGGTATGAATGGGCACTGAATTCTCGAAAATGTTCCTCTTTCCTGAGACCATGTTCTTGATTGTTGTATCACTTGATGAGGTTAGATTTATGTAATACGGTTTCACAGTTGTCAATCCCTTGTCAACATAAGAATTCCAGCATGTCCTTTTACAGAGACAAACCTCCTTACAAACTAGTTTCGCCAATTTCATTTGTGTTGCAATATCTTTAATTAGCTAACCAGAATGTGAATAAATTCTGAATTTGTATTTTATTGTTTGATGTCATTACATCTGAAAAGTTAATTTGTTTGATTTGTGGTTAGCAAATAAAAAGATGAAAAGATGTTATTGATTTTTCTGAAAGGATTAACTGGACGAACACTCTTGTTCAATGTATTGATAAAAAGCTTATGAAAAAACAAAAATCAAAACATGGCATTGATCTTCTCTGTTGATATTGATTTATTAATATTTATTGTTCACTGTATTGATAAAACTATAAAATATTGTTCCAAGGTCTGTTGACTTCAATTACGGTGTTTATTTTCCTGTCTTTAGAAGTAAACAATGTGTTCAAACTCTGTTGTTATTTATGATTATTGAATACACATTTATAGTTTGATTACACATTTTTATTGATCTATTTGTTCACACAGAATTACAAAAGGGTGATCCTCGAGTTTTGCAAGTTTAATATTCCAAAATGTTTACACTTCAGCAGTTAGTTATAGATTTAATAATTCCCAAACCAAATTTGAATCAGAACTTGGAATAATCCTTGACGGCTCTAAGTAAAGGGTGTTCTGGTATATTCTAGGACCAAAGTTAATTAACAGCATAAATAAAGGATATAAGTTTTTTCTTGACTAATACTTTGTTTTTCTCATTGCGTGATGAAGAAAGTTTATATTTTCAAGAGCGGCACAGCCATGAGTGAAAATAAATAACTCTTTATCATATTTCATATACTCATATTTCATTTTAGTTAAATCATAATTTTTTGTGTGAAAATGCATGGGGGTGCAATATTAACGATGTTCTTAAATGCTAAGCGACGAGCAAGGAAGCAACTCTGACCGTTTAACATTTTTTCAATAGAATGAAATCGTTACCAACTGAGCTACATCTTATTTAATAGATAAACCGAAATGTAGTTTTCAGTAATGAATAACTTTTTAAAAAATATGTGATAAGGAATAACAGCTTATATTTGTTAAAAATATCAACTTTGAATAAATGTATATGTATATAAACATATATCCCAGTTATACTTCATTATCTACAAGCCTTGTATTCAGTTCAGAATCCTTTCCTATCTGAAAACGTAATTAACTTACAAGGGTAAGATATTTTTTCAGAAAGCAATGTATTATTGGAATGTCAGTATGGACTCTTAAGTTCCAAGGCCAAATGTTGTTATGGTATCAGTATTATAAAATATTAGAATGGGCTATAGCCCAAGTTCCAAGATCTACAATAAACATTTCTATGTGTATCAGTGCTATGGATTTATTTGAAATGATGGTATGGTCTTTGAGTGGCACCAAGTTCCAAGACGAGCATTTGGTATAATAATAACACTTTATTGTCCGCAATACAAAGTACATAGGAAATTTGGTTTGTGCATATTGCACCCGGCAGCCACAGTGCAGCGCCAGTTCAAGCGTTGTTCTATCCTTATAATGCTGAGCGCCAGTGTACACTAATGTAAAATGATAGAATGGACTCTGACCATGTTCCAAGATCTGCTGTAATTATTACTCTGTGTAATAGTGCAATGGTTTAATTTGCAATGACAGGAAAGATGAAGGGCTAACAATGTCAGTCACTCGAGCAGGCCACTCAGTCAAGAGCAACCTTTTTGATAGGAACTCGGAGCTTCCAACGCCTGCACTAAATGTTGCTATGGCACTGTGTCATAAAATGATTGAATGGACTATGGCCCAAGTTCCAAGACCTGCACTAAATGTTGCTATGGCACTGTGTTATAAAACGATTGAATGGACTACGAACCAAGACATGCAATATAAATCACTGTGTCTAATTTGAAATGATAGGATGGACTCTGAGTTGCACCAATATATTACACATGAACCCAAATAGGGATGCTACAAGGAAATCTATAGTATCTCCAACCTTCATTCTTTACATCCCACCTACTTGCTTAGTAAAGAGCTTGGCCTCTACAATTATCATATATTAACTCTTTACCTGTAGGACTCGGGCTGTATTCTCCGTACATTCTTAGTCTTAAGGATTCTTAACGTAGCCCAGATAGGGATGCTCTCATCTCTCATTCTTTACATCCCTACGTCAACTTCTAGGTGAGAGGTATAACACATAGGAAGCACTTTAAATGGAGAAGATGAAATAGGTCTTAAGATCCTTACCCCTCTGATCTATCTTTGAGGCCAGAGATAAAATCCCATTTAGACTCCTCATTGGTCAAGGAGTCTGCGAACAACTTTTCAGCCCTCTAGACCTTTTGGAACTGAAAAGAAGATGAAAATAGGTTTTTGGGGTTGTGACCGCTGTGACCCCATTTGAGGTCACGGGGTCATGAAATCTACAATTTAGAATCCCCATTAGCCAAGGAGTCTACACACAAAATTTCAGCTCCCTAGACCAAGTGGCTCTGGAGAAGAAGATGAAAATGCGAAAAGTTTACAGATGGCTGGACGCCGGACGCCGGACGCCGGACACCATGCCATGCCATAAGCCATTTCAGGCTAGATGAGCTAAAAATTAAAAAAATAATCAGGTCAGTTTCTGCATATGATTCAAAGACACCTAAAATTACATGATATAAAATTAGGCACACAAGTAGGTGAACAAACTTTTGGAATACAGCTGTACATATAGAGACAATTATGCATGAACTACAGTGAGGAACAATTAAGGGCACAAGAGTATCTCTATGCATGAACTAAGATAAGGGATGGTACAAGGGTACTAGACTATCTCCAATCTTCAATTATCCCTTGATAGTGCTCCGTAATGAGTCTGGTCTCTTCTCCATTAATCTCCAGCAACGATTATCTTGCACCGGCCACTGAATGATCCCATGCTATAATGTTATATGTCCAGTGCAAAGACACTATTGAATTGGAGTAAATCCCTCGTTAGCAGTACAATCTAAATATTGGCAAGTGTAAGTTGTTATGTTGTGACGTTTTTATGTTAACAATATAATTCTGTTATATGTCCAGTGCAAAGACACTATTGAATTGCAAAACACTTAGTATTAAGAATATACAAAATTTAAAAAATTAAATAAATGAATAAGAAGGAGCCTCTGAGATATGTTCAATTTCAGACATAAAACTGATCTCAGAGTCTTGTTGTAGACTTGCCTAGGTACAAATTAAAGGGGCAGTAGCACGTTTTTTCGCTCAAATAAGTTGATGAGATGTATTTGAAAAATAATTTCACCAATAGTAAAACATCCTTCTCTCTTCGGAAAATAAAGTTTAAAATGAGTGTACATGTTTCGGTAAAGCCATGGGAATCGTTTTTGTAATACAAAATAATAAATTGTGTTCACAATAAAATGGCTGCCATGCAATTTTTGCTTTATACGCAACATAGTTTTTACCACTACAGAAAATTGGTTTGTGTAATAAGATGTTTTACCCTCTAAAGTTAGTTTAAATGACATAAACTATCATTATAAATGGGAAATTTGAACAAATAAATTTTGCAAAAAACGTGCTAATGCCCCTTTAAAGGGTCTGGATGACAGACTATTAAGAGGCGTATTTGTGGTAAAAATGTACCGCCATGTCAGAAGGGCTTTGAATGGGATATAAGACATTAAAAGGATTATTATCTGAATACTGTGCCACATCATATTAGAGTACAGTGCTATTAGTTTGTTAGTTCCAATCTGCACTTGCAGATTTCACCACAATTCATAGTAGTCTTTCACATTGAAAAAACAAACATAAGGGAAATACTCTTGAAAGAGGCATTCAACTTCAGTAATCACACCTGTGTTTGATAGTTGTTGTGCTAGTGGGTTAACGGCTAGGTGCTTGGTCTATGAGTGCCACAGTACACTATAAATTCTATGGACCCCCCACAAACATACATAAACAACGTCTTCATCGTGTCAACCAGCCCCTAGCGCTATCACTGACATGAAAATAAATTTTTTGGAACCATTCTCTCCAAGACCCACCTATTTGAATGATTTGTTTATTTACAACAGTCTTGAATATTTAGAATAACACTGAGCTAAGTTGATGTTATATTCACAAAAATGACTATTTTATTAACGATTAGCATAGACAGATGCAAGAATTTTGAAAGGGATGGCACACATTGAGGGATGGGGGATTCATGAGGGGAGGGGGGTTGTTGTCCATCAAATGCCATGGAAAATATTTTAAACCTTGAAATTTTTAGTGCATCAGGGTCTATGCCACCTCCATCTCACCATCTCCCCTCTCGTCCATCCATCCCTTCCGCCGTCCCTCCGTCCCTCCGTCCGTCCGTCCGTCCGTCCATCCCCCCTCTCTCTCTCTCTCTCTCTCTCTCTCTCTCTCTCTCTCTCTCTCTCTCTCTCTCTCTCTCTCTCTCTCTCTCTCTCTCTCTCTTTCTCTCTCTCTCAATCTTGAGAACAGACTATTTCCCTCTGCAACAAGCAATATCGTAAACAGTGATGGGCTGTATGGCTCTATTATAACAGGGAGGCCTTATTCCTTATTCCTTATTTCCTGAACAGTTGCATTACTCGACTCCAGACGATTATTAGAAACCAGCTCTTCTTAGATGAAACACGGTATAGTTGACCATCAAAGCAAATGTTTGTAGCATTTTTTCTACACTTCAGTCCACACATCCCCAGCTACGTTACAAAGCTTAATCCTTATCATCTCTTAATTTCCTTCCTCAGGGAAGTCCTAGCGTCAACCGTTAGACATCTAACTGGTTAATTAGTGTACTTTTGTTTGTTCATGGGCTCATATTGCTCAAATATTCTCCATCCCATGTGTTGCTTAACGTTTTTATTCCATTTTCTCATTCCTGGAACGTTCTTCAACCGGGAGTCATGAAAAGATCAATTCTGCGATTGGATCAAAATTTCAAAGAACGATCCTCGTTAATGCTAAGGCTCTGCTACAGTCACATGCACAGTGCTTCAGTTCAGCTCTGCTGCCACGGTTACCAGACTTCCTGGAAGTGATGCCAGTACGAGGGACAGTGTAATAGCTCTATTAGGGGATGGTAGCAGCTTGGGTGAGCCATGCTGCATATCTCTCTTTCAAAATTTTTGCTTGGACATGGAAATCACTGTTCATGGATTTGCGTGTTCTTTGAGAAACGGTTTCATTGACATGGAAATTACTTTGGAATTACTGTTCTTGGATTTACACTTTCTTTGAAATCATGTTATAAAAATCTCTCTCCTATTTGGAAGTGGTGTTCATGTGTTTGACAAATCTCTTCTCTGTTTGGAAGTACCGGTTATGGCTGGATAGATATGTTTTGGACAAATCTCTCTTCAATTTGAATGTTCGGTTGATGGATTTGTCGCCTTACTGAGGTACTGTCCTTGATATTGACCATTCTACAAGGTACGTGAATATATCCGTTTCATATAGTTTCCTGTGGCAGCATGTTTTTTGTTATTTTCACAAGTCATTATAAATATTTAATTGCGGTCTAATTTGTCAAGGTGAATTTTGAAATTGCAATGAAACTAATTATTATGATGGAAGTGTTTTCGTTTATATTGAAATGATTTTTCTTTATTTTTGTTTCACTGAGCATATTTGTTATTTCCAATATTTGTTATATCAATTTGTGTTTTACGGCTTCTTATTAGACATTATGTTATTGCTATTTCAGATATTTGATATTAGATTTATAATGGTTTGATATTGAAAGTGTCTACTGTTTCTAATGAGACTTTCTCAAACTTGATTTTAGATTGTTAAGAATTCAGTTGTGTTTCGTTTATTCTGCTTTAATAACAAAACTCAGTAAATCGATTTTAAAAGATGAAATAACATTTCACAAATATTTTGTAAACAATTTTGTGTCACTTATATATATAATAATAGTAATAATATGTATACTTATATTGTGATAAACATCCTTACACCAAGTGCATGCTCAAGTATATAGAGATTATTACCCATATGTTTGAAAATGAGTTAATATTTTTAATACGAGCACAAATCAGGTATGCAACCATTGTTTCAACACGACTTCCTACATTTTGTCATCAGCTGTAAAGTCATTGTTTGTGATGGCATTGAAGAGTAAAGAGAAGGGGGCTGTTTTCTGGTTATTTACAGACAAAAAGACAGATTTGGGTTGATAGTGTTTAGTACCCCTACAAAAAAAATATCCTGAAAATATGTTTAGGCAATATATCCACAGTAGCACCACAGCATCTTTTCAGGTAGTTAGAGCAAAATTTTACCATTGCCGCTAGCGGATCAGATCCGGACGTGGTGTGGATGGGTCATGTGGATGGGTTTCAACGATGTATCCGTTGGCTGTAAGAACCTCAAACTTTTCTGGATATGTTACGGTAACATATCCACTGACGAGTCCGGGTTATCCACAGTATAGCCAAGAAAGAGCACAAGATAGCTGCCTTTGTGGATTGGTTTCAACGATGTATCCATTGGCTGTTTGACCCTCAAACGTATCTGAATATGTTACGGTAACATATCCACTACCGAGTCCCTGTTGTCCACAGCATAGCCACAAATGAACACAAGATAACTGGCTTTTTGGGAATGCTACGGATGGGCATCGATGTGAAGTTGGCTGCTTATAGATTGTAATTATATGAAGTCTCTGTGGTAAATTCAAGGGAAAAGTCCTCTGTTAAAAGTATCGTAAGTAAAAAATCGTTGGTAAAAAAGCCAAAAAAGTCCTGTTATTGTGAAAACAGATTGAATTGATGTTAGCACTTAAGATATGATAAAGAAAGCTTATGATTTGAGTTTAGACTATAAAAAAAACTTTGTTGATCACCATCATCCTTCTGGTTTAAACAATATTTATTTTTAAAATTTAATGGATTGGTAAAGAAGCATTACGCCTATGTAAATACGTCTTCGGTACAAAATTATACTTAACACAATATTCATTCATGCAATACTGAGAAAAGCACAACATACAAAAATATGTTTATAACAGTATGAATGGGCAAGGAAATAAGGTTTAAACATTTAGTTTTGATAAGAACTATGTTTTTTCTAAAGGTGTGTCAAATATGATTGCAAAATAATTATTCATCTCTCAAATTATTGTTATTTCAAATCGTGTTAAATGACTGTGGTGTTACTTGTATTACTTTAAACAGAGAGAGAGCAGGTTCCAATGTAAATATATATATCAGAGACCATAATTTGATAGCTTACACAATAAATATTACATTCGTACATTTTACTTACTATTTTCAAATAAACAATTTAATACATTTGGTGTAAGATTCAACATTATTTTTTTTAAACTAAACGTCAGGTTAATTTTCATTAATTTAATTAACAGTTTTATGTTATTTGAATATGTGAGTCTTATGTCAACAAAGTTTTGGCATATCTTCACATGACTGAAAATCCAGAGCTTAGTGTTTGTAAATATATAAAAATAGCCCATTTTTATCTTTTAAAGAATTTGGGTTGTGATTTAGAAATATGCCTATTCTATGTAACTATCACACTCATTAATTCAATTGGTATTTAGAAATATATTAATTTTACACAATTGAGATATAAACATTCATCCCATGTCAATATATGTGATTGAAATAATCATCCATATTTTTTATTAAAGATAAAAATTGAATTGTCAATTTGGGTTGTGATGTAGAAATATCACTATTCTATTTAATTATCAAACTCATTAATTCAATTGGTATTTAGAAATATATTAATTTTACACAATTGAGATATAAACATTCATCCCATGTCAATATATGTGATTGAAATAATCATCCATATTTTTTATTAAAGATAAAAATTGAATTGTCAATTTGGGTTGTGATGTAGAAATATCACTATTCTATTTAATTATCAAACTCATTAATTCAATTGGTATTTCAAAATATAATAATTTTACACAATTGAGATATAAACATTCATCCCATGTCAATATATGCGATTGAAATAATCATCCATATTTTTTATTAAAGATAAAAATTGAATTGTCAATTTGGGTTGTGATGTAGAAATATCACTATTCTATTTAATTATCAAACTCATTAATTCAATTGGTATTTAGAAATATATTAATTTTACACAATTGAGATATAAACATTCATCCCATGTCAATATATGCGATTGAAATAATCATCCATATTTTTTATTAAAGATAAAAATTGCATGAAATATATATTTATTGTATGTATGCATTACAAAACCTACATTAAAATTGTTTAAGTTAAAAATATTCTTTAATAAATAATTATACACTTCGCCAAAGTGAAGATATCAGAAAGAAATAAAAATAAAAATAATTTAAGTTTAATTTTAATTTTCTCTGACCTTAAATTACAATCAATTGAAATACTTGACAAAGTTGTATAAAACAAGTGCAGTCTTTACATATTTACAATCACTAAAATGTGTATACCTCTTAGAAATTGCAACAACAAACAAGTGCAAAACTATTGGTCATCAGACTTGAAATGGGTGGAGCTTAATTAATTGATAACTGTCCAATGGTCAGATTACAGGAATGACACCAAATATACATTTTAAAAACACCTAATGGATTGCTTAACAAGTAGCTTAATTACTGTATACATTTCATTAGATTAACCAATTTGAATGTTTAAGAACTGAGCAGTGATGTGGAGGGGCGCTGTGTATTTGATTGAATGTTGTTTCAAGTTGTAAACTGGCTGTGAAGGTATATCTAATTAATAACCTAAGTATTTATCACAGTTTATCACAATGGATTATTGATACCAAATGAAAAATACATTTTACTCACATATTAGCTCTGAGATGTTCTAAAACAAATCATTTGGTCAAAATGTTTATTTATGTTTGTTTTATTATGTATTTCATGTAACTTGCTGGCTTGTACTTCACAGTCAAGACTTTGATATCTAGTTTACATTTATTCTTTCATTGATTTAATCAACAATTGACACAGTTGGCACAAATTTCATGTAATGAAGGAAATAAAATACCAAATTAAACTTCATGAGTCCTTTTCATTTTTTAGTTTAATAAATTGATAGAAACAAACCTTTTCATAATATTTCATGATCAAATCCCTTAAATATCACAAACTGTCATATTTAACCAAATAATTGCCACTATTATCAGATAAATAAATTTTAGCCAATCAGAAGCATTCTCAGTATTTAGTGCTTTTCATTTGCTTGTGTTTTACAATTGATAGATAAAACAAATATTCTTCATAGTCAATTCAAATCCTTTATATATTACAAACTGTCACAACCAATATATAAAGAAGTATTTTGCCATTATGATCAGATCAACCAATTTTAGCCAATCAGAAGCCTCCTTAGTCTTGCTGCAGTAAAGTTTTCTCCATAGTGGCTATTCTTAACAAGAAGAAGGAAGCTCCCCAACCTTTACAGTTCACAAGGCCAAGAAGTACAAGATTTCTCAGTTGATTAATCCAAGGCAAGTACTTATTTTCACTGCATTCCAAATGTATCAATCTAATTTCATTCACCCATTTCCATTAACAGACTGAGTAACATTTTCTGACATAAGATTGGCTTCATTTGTAAAAAGGCACTCATGTCTCATGGCATGTGTACAAAGGTATCTGTGATATTTATATGCAATATATTGCTTTAATTTGTATCAGATTATGATTTGAATTAGGAATATATGTTAAATTTATTTTAAAAACCAGTCTATATAAACATGTCACTTTTCTTAACACAGGTGATTGTGCACTCAGCCATGACAGACAGGTGGTCTGGGGAAAGACAGGAAATGATGTAACCTACTCTCAGGCAGGAAATGATGTAACCTCTCAAGGTAAGACTTGAGATGCTTGCATATTGTTGTTTAAACAAACAAATTGTTAAATAACAATTAATCAAGACATTTGTTTTCCTTAATTGATGTTCTCGAAATGTATCTAGACTGGCTGATTGCTAATATAACATTTTACAGATAAATTTGCTTTGAGTCATTAATAGTCAAAAATGCATTTGTATTTTAAAATTTTTTTAATCCATATTTATTTTACCAATTTAATCAATTATATTTGTTTGACTTACAAATCTTAATTTTGTTGTTTTATAAAGAATTCCAAACAATTGTTTGTTGGTTAAAATACCCTGTATTCTTATTTTTATCATAAACACATTTATTGTCATTATACTCTTCAAAAGTATTTACATGTTAAATATTAATTATATAATATTAAATATTAAATTGATTTTGATTATTTGTAATCTGTTTAGTAAGGGATATTTGATGTTTTATGATTATCAAGAATAATATTTCACTAGTTACTCAACTTATAAAGATATTATTATTCATGACTATTTTTGTTCAGTATATGTTTATCAGTTAATAAGATTTATTTTGGATTATACTTTTCAAAATCTTTTTATTTTCATCAAATAGTTTGTATCTTATTCATTAAAATGTCAATATTGATTTCAGTGTCGGCTGAACCGGACAGAAAATACACTAACCTTGTGGACACAACTCTCAGACGATGTTTATTCAAGGTCTGTTGAAGGTGGGTTTGGCATTGAAATTTACAATTAGCTTCTTTAATTGATAATCTTCTTTCTGAATATGCACCCAATCAAGCTGATTGATTACTTTAATGGACACTAACGGTCATGGTTAGTTAATTTATTGCAGATTACAAATTACAACCTTAATATGCATCCAGTCAGACTGATTATATTTTACATACAACTTTTGCTATCAGTCATTAATCATGAAAATAAAATTTGTATTTTCACATTTTGTAATAATTCATTATTTTACTAATTTATTTGATTATATTATAAATATTCGTTATAGTTTGAACCAGAACTTACAAATGTTTATGTTGGTTTAGATACTCAAGTCAAGTCAAGTTCTAGGGTTCAAGACGGCAGCACAGTGAAAACTGTGCTTCAAGCCATTGAAGGTGCGAATTTAACATAATGTATATTGTCATTTCATATTAAGCATTTAAATTAAACATTTAAATTTAAAGGAACAGTTTCACTACTCCAAGCTGAGTTCATTTGTTTTCTATATATATATATATATATATATTGTCATATCATATGAATTTGAATAACAATTTGAAGAGTTTGAAAACATTAAAATCATTTTACTATATGCAATCATGACTAATTTATGGAAAATACTAATACTGTTCTTTGTTTCCAGTGTTTGCCGTCCGGGTGTTGCACCTGTTATTCACAGTACACCGACCACCTGTCCAAGAAGATATGCAGCCTGAGGAAGGCATTCCGGAAATTAGGTATTTCCAAAGATATAATATCTCTTTTGCTTTCTTTATATTTTGCAAGAGTCGTGTGGGTATGAATGTCCTTTATGTAATGGGACATGAATGTGCCAATGGTTATGGTCTATATATATCAAAAAGTCTTTTCATATCATGTGATTTGTAACTTGCCTGTTTGTACCATGGTATCTATATTCTTACTATTCTACTTTTCAGGTGCTCAGCGCGCTCACTGTGATCCCCATGGCCCTCGAAAGTGACCTGGAGATTCCAAGATCATGAAGAAGTTGCTGAATCTTAAAACGAAGTGTTCCTGAACACAGTTGAATGTTGAATTCCTTTCAAGGATATTTATATGTATATATTTGTAGAGCACGCAAGATCTCAAGATGAACATTAATATTATATTATTTATTTTGTACTATTAAAAATCGTGAAGTGTACTATGTTTTTTGTTTTGATGTATATATATTGTATATCTAAAGCATTAAATTACCGGAGTGCCTGTGGACGGTTTTATGCAAATATATGCAAATGCGGGTCTGGACTACTTGTGGATGGTTTTATGGCTCTATTGGATAGGGTGGGGATCGCATATGGACAACCTGTGGATGGTTTTATGGCTGAATTGGATAGGGTGGGGATCCCTATGGATATATTACCACACCATATCCGCAGCTCCATTCCGGGCTAGTTGTGGATGGTTTTATGGCTCTATTGGATAGGGTGGGGATCGCATATGGACAACCTGTGGATGGTTTTATGGCTGAATTGGATAGGGTGGGGATCCCTATGGATATATTACCACACCATATCCGCAGCTCCATTCTGGGCTAGTTGTGGATGGTTTTATGGCTTTATTGGATAGGGTGGGGATCGCATATGGACAACCTGTGGATGGTTTTATGGCTGTATTGGATAGGGTGGGGATCCCTATGGATATATTACCACACCATATCCGCAGCTCCATTTTGGGCTAGTTGTGGATGGTTTTATGGCTTTATTGGATAGGGTGGGGATCGCATATGGACAACCTGTGGATGGTTTTATGGCTGAATTGGATACGGTGGGGATCCCTATGGATATATTACCACACCATATCCGCAGCTCCATTCTGGGCTAGTTGTGGATGGTTTTATGGCTTTATTGGATAGGGTGGGGATCCTTTTGGATATATTACCAAACCATATCCGCATATGGACTACCTGTGGATGGTTTATGGCTTTATTGGATAGGGTGGGGATCCCTTTGGATATATTACCAAACCATATCCGCAACTCATTTTATAATTTATGCGGATGGGTTGTGGCGATGGTAAAATTTTCCTTGTGGCAATGGTGCAGTAATATGTTTTCAAGGGATTTTTTTTTGTAGGGGTATACATGTAAATGGGATGTGTATAATTTCGACTTTGGCACATGTATTATTCATTGAAAATAAGTAATTTGGCACATGGGGATGAATATGCAAGTCGAGTGAGATGAATTGAACTTCAACATAGTAGTTTAGTATGTATCAGATTGAATTGAATTTAATCTGCAACCCTGGGGTCAACATATCATTGCAGGACCCGATAAGCCGTATCCATAGAAAACAGTTATCCATATTGGAAGAAAATGGTGTGACATATAAAGTGAAACTTTTGTGGAACTCTTCATTGTGAGAGGTAGATTTCATGTTTCATTTTTTTTTTTAGAGTTCAGACAGCAAGATTTTTACCATTCCATCATGATACCATATTAAAAACTCTATTATGAGTGTTTATTAATCGCTAAGTCAGTTTGAACACTTGAACTACCTTCGAGCCTACACTACACTACCTATACTTGAGGGAAAATGGACTCGCATCGCTTAACCGAACCATGTACAGTCGTTTAAGAACTCTTTTTATTGATCCAGGAGTATTATTTAGCCATTGGTAACACTTCATTTTCGTGAGAGCAGTTTATTTCAGTAACAACACTGTGCTACAGCGCCTTTAAAGACGAAGTGAAATGAATTATATTTTCATATTCATAACTACAACTAGTTATATGGGATTCTATAACAAGTTTCATGCAGTTATCCCATTGTTAAATAAACCAAGGTTATCTTAATTATTGAAATCATATCACTTTGTAGCTTTAGGAAATTTTCTATTAGTATTACTAGTGATATGAGTTTCCATTACAGAGGGTTTATCATTCCCATTCTTAAACATTACGCTAAGATTACCTTAATTAGTGAGTAACTTATTGAGTTATGATTAACTTAGCTTTGTGAAATGACACTCTTTTTTTAGCAGGATGATTGTAATTTTAATGTTTACTGACATAGTTTAATTATTATATATACAAGTTCTTATTTTATTTCATCTGATATGAAATATGTTAGTGATATTTAACATGTATCTTATCATCTATGGCTTAAGTTTGAATCTTGTCAAAAACCAATAACAGCTTTTTCACTATTGATATCCTGTTATATTAATAATAATGATAATAGTAATAATATCATTAATTATATTTCATATTAAATAATATTATTGATACTACTACTACTACTACTACTACTACTACTACTACTACTACTACTACTACTACTACTACTACTCTACTACTACTACTACTACTACTACTGCTGCTGCTGCTGCTATACCACTACTCTACTACTACTACTACTACTACTACTACTCTACTACTACTACTACTACTGCTGCTGCTGCTATACCACTACCACTACTCTACTACTACTACTACTACTACATATTAACTACTACTACTGATATTAATAATAATGATAATAATAATGGACATAATTTCTTTAGCGAAAATTTCCAGATTGGCTCTTTACACTTATCTCTCACATTATTGAACAAGTTACAGTTCATTTTACCCGAAAGCTTGCTGAAATAACAGAGTTTGTAAGCGAGACTTGAATGCACTGAGAGAGGGGCATCACAGAGGTCTTATGAGAGAGCTTGCAAGCTGTTGGTGCACCACTGTATTAGAATGAACAGTCCCCTGCTGACTTTAGATTGAATATTCTTGGTGTCAGATATGTTAGATGAAAGTTTACTTAAAATTTTTTTTATGATGTAAACATATGTTTTTATGATAGATTCAAGTAAAAGATCGTTAATGTAAAAATATGAATAATTAATTTAAAATGTTCTCATTATCTATCCTAATAAAAATTCATTTTTGATAAGTAAATAAATTTTTTTTTTTTTTATTTATTTCTTTTTGTGGTACATGTACATACACATTACATATACAAATTAGTTTGCAACGAAAAGCATACAAAACACTTTGACAGAAGCTGGTAACATAGATGAGTATAACAATTTACACATCATCATTAGTTCTAAGTTGTCTATTTTTCAGTTTAAGCTTAAGTGAACAAAGGAATATCTTCATGAATTTGTTTTACATTAATCTTTAAATAGCAAATGACACCTTGACCAGAATGTCATGAATTTAGAATAGTTGCAAGTTGAGTATGCATTATATTTGTCAATATTGTAAGCTTTCTTGATGTCATTCTTGATGTAGGATATGTTTGGTTTCAGTCCATTTTGCTTTGTTTTGAATAAAGTGTACTTAACAGTTGTGATGATCATATTCAATACTCTATTTCTATATTCAGGATATCCAAGGCAAATGTTCCTTTTTGAGAGGTTTATGTTTGCTTGTGTGTTTGTCTCCATCCATTCCTTAACTTTATTCCAAATATTTTTGACGGTAGGGCAATCAAAAAAAAGATGACTTATGGTCTCTATTTCGTCCTCACAGAAGCTACATTTATTGTCATCTTTGATGTTCATCTTAACCAAGAGATCATTTGTTGGGAGTATTCTATGTAGAATTGAATATTGAAACCATGTTGTTTTTGAACTTAGATTTGACATAAAAGGCAATTTGTTTATATTTTTCCATTCAGTTTCGTTGATTGGACATTCCAAATCTCGTTCCCATTTCATTCTGTATTTGTACCTAACCCCCGCAATTTCCGATTCTTGTAATATATCATAAAATATTCGACAGCCTTTTTTCTTGGTAGTAATATTTTCAATAAAATAAGGTATAAGTGGCATATCTAGTTTTTTCTCTATCCTAATGTTTGACTTTACTAAATATGATTTTATTGCATTAATGATACCAGCATGTTCAAGAAAATTTGTCTTACATTTGTACCTGTTAACTAATTCTGTGTAGTTATAGAAGTTACCGTCACTATCGATTATATCATTTATCAGATAGATACCTGATTTTGACATTTGCTTATAATGAATCACCTTATTGTTAATTCTGATGTTATCATTATTCCATATAGGCTGAGACAGGACATCAGTTTGCGTCTTGACAATTTTCCCCTTTTTGGTAATGAAATTTCCCCATGCTTTTAAAACGTCTTTCCAAAAATCGTTTGTTCTTGGATTACAAACATGCTTCATCACTTCTTCTGCGTTGTATTGATAAAAGTTACTGTGTGCTGGGGATACGTTTTGATGAAAACGAGAGCTTGCAAGCTGTTGGTGCACCACTGTATTAGAATGAACAGTCCCCTGCTGACTTTAGATTGAATATTCTTGGTGTCAGATATGTTAGATGAAAGTTTACTTAAATTTTTTTTTATGATGTAAACATATGTTTTTATGATAGATTCAAGTAAAAGATCGTTAATGTAAAAATATGAATAATTAATTTAAAATGTTCTCATTATCTATCCTAATAAAAATTCATTTTTGATAAGTAAATAAATATCAAAACATAAAAATAGCAGAAGCAAAGAAATAAGTAAGGAAATATCACTGCAGTATTCTTATCTAGAAGAGGTATATTGTTGTATGTATTTCATTTGAAAAAAGGGATTCAAAAATAAGACTAAAAATTAACATTAAAAACATATTAATGAAATGTTGAAATTTATAATTTCATAATCCATATTATTTGATTAAAAAAAAAAATCAAAATTATTTAAATTATTCTCTTCATATGGATACTTTTCATGTTACAGGTGCAATCGAATCCCCAATAAAATTGATATCCAAATAATCAATATAAAATATGGGAATACCAAAACCAATCCCGGAGATTACAAATATACGTCTACGAAGCGCAAATGGTCTGCTGTATTTATATAAGAGATCTGGCATATTCACAAAATTGTTCATTACATGGTCGTTACAGATAAAACCGGCTTTCCAGAACCAAGTTAACATTTCCCTTTGCTCACGGCTTTGGTAAAGGTCGGCGCCGTAATCAGGTTTACATGGAAAACATTAATGAAGTACATACCTCATTGAACAACTGTTTAATACCCCATCTAGTCTACAAAGGATCCATTAAGATTACATGATGCGTGTTGATATAGTATGGCACGTCATTGACTCAGGGATTGAAGCGTGGACAGACTTGCAGCAAGATTACGAATCGGATATTTCCGTGGCATTTCGTAAAAAAAAGGAAATTTATGTTTGTTGTTGTTGCAGGGATTTCATCAATGTGGATGAAAAAATGGGTTAGGGATTTTATGTAAGCTAAAAAGGAAAATGATTGGTTGATCGATGTGGTAATTTTTTTTTGGTATTTGGTAATATATCAATCAAGATGCAAAAAAGGGTTTGGGGATTTTGGTAAAGTTGAAATATACTGATGGTCATGAGCATTGGGTCATATTTGGTATAATTAGTGCTTTAGCATTGTTTTGTATATGAAAGTTCAAATAGATTGATAGGAGTTACCAATTTACAGGAACCACAATAACAAGAGAACAATATTCAGTAATGTCCACTGTATAAAGATAACCAAACCTTGTGACCCAAAGATTAAAGGGACACTGCGTCCAGGATAAAAATGGGTCTCATCTTTATCTAACTAAGCTGATTAGAGTGTTTCCTAACGAGTTACGCTTCCCTTCACTGTCTACATGCAGAAGTTTTTATTTTCAGTTACTTCAATTGTCTGAAATTGGGTGTCTGTGACTTGTTAGAAGACATGTTACCGGTAATTAGCATAGGTAGATACACATAATCTGATTTTTATCCTCAACGTGGTGTCCCTTTAAGAGTAAAAGCCAAGGAAGAGAACCATAATCATACTTAGAAATAATGTTTGGAATCTCTTTTTGACATCACATTTAGCAAACAAACATTAAAAGGAGGGTTCTATTGGGATATATTTTTTGTGTTGAACACGAAATTCAAGAGGATTTTCCTGTTTACACATGTATGTTAAATTATTTATACATGCTTAAATTGAACAGTCAAATTGAAAGATAATAATGAAGGTAATATTTTGATGACTTTATTTTTCACAACTTGATAAACACAAGCGCACATTTTTTGAAATATAAAAACAATGAGAGCTGAACCCATTTATCGGCTCTTCAAGTGGGAAAAACTTCGCTCCAGCATAACAGCAATTGGTGTACTAATTTTGTGACGATGATATGTGTTACTATGAGAATACTCTATCAGTGTGTATCTTTAGTTATTAAAAAGTTAGGTACTATATAGCGTGTTTTCATTTCACGTAATGCTAAAAAAATCCAATATGGCGACAGAACCCTCCCTTTAACACTTAATCTGCTGCACAATTTGTGCTCAGCCATTCATGAATGACGCAATTTTGCAGGAATTCATCCAGGTTTAAGGCATCCTGGGTCACTAATTAGGGATTAACTACTGGTAATTAGGGATTAACTAATTAACCAGAGGCAAAGAGTTAAGAATGACTGTCAAAATCGATAAAATATTGGGCTCAACAATTTTCTTGTCCTTACCATTTGCAGAGGCTGAGCCAGAGTGCAGATTCAGAAGGTTTCAACCCTACTCCTTTTGCAAATTTTGTATGTAAATTTGATGACCCCCACAAAAGTGCCACACCCATCCCCCTTCAATACATGAATTCTTTCAGAATTCCTGGCCCCACCACTGATTTCTGTATAAATCTTTGGTGTTCAGAACATTTGCTCCAAGATGTTGTTTTCCCACATTGTGTTGATTTATCGTTTTGTTACTGATGTTTCTTCCCAGATTCAAGTACTTGTGGCAAGCCCTGTAAATAAGGGAAATCCACTAAAATGTCAAATTATGCGAAAGGTTGGCGATGCAGTTAAGTTAATTGTTTAAGATCTTGTAAATAAAAAGATTCTCCAAAATACCACATATTTTTTCCAGATAACCATCTTTCAGCAGCAAGCTAACACGTTCATCCTTGAGATAAAACATACTTCAAATCTAACAAGGTTACATTTGGGATAACACTACCTTCAATAGTACAAATTCATGTACTTTTCGGGCTGATTCCTGCAAGGGAATCAAACCTTCCCTCTCAGAGTGAGGCAACTGTCACCAGCACAAACAGTACCAACAGCTTACCACACGACCAACGGGCCTCGATGAAAATTGAGGTCCAACAATCGATTGTTAAGCTAATTTTACATTCAGTACCCCTCTGATGGATGTAAATTGGTGCAGTTCCCATTACTTCTAATGCAAAATATGTTTCATGATACAGCATGAAGTAATATAAATTTTGCAGTCAACTCTTATTAGTATAAAAGTTGCAAGATACTCCCTCTTCGGGCATACAAAAATCGTTCTTGGTTTCCTCTCCACACGGTCTGACAATGCTACATATTGTTGCATATGTTGGACCAATCAAATCATAGCTTATAAAAAGATAACTTTTTTGAATGCATTTGGAATCTTTGTTTACAAGATCCAAATATTATTGACACAGACAAAAGAATGTTTCTCGGGAATTACTTGCCCCTACCTTTTCATACCAAAGGTTTCTGTTAGAAGCCGTTTCATTGGCTGACACAAACACTGTACAACATCCTCAGACTCAGGCCTACCAAAGAAAAAAACGAATTACAACGGAAAGAATCGAAATGCACACATAAAGAAACGAAAGACGCGAAATGAAAGACGCGAAGCGCAACACTGTGACTGCACATGCTCAGTAACCAAAGCGAAGCAAAACATGACATTTCTTCGATGTGATGAAGGTTGGTTATTTATTTCATAAACATTTTAGTTATCTATTTCCACCCCTCTTTAATTCATAAAAAACATGAAATGAGATGTAAGAAGCAGAAAGGCCATTTTAACTTCTCAGTCGAAGGGGTCAAACTTTCATCTGCCATGTTTTAATTGGAGAGCACATACGTAGTCACAGTGTTGCGCTTCGCGTCTTTCATTTCGCGTCCTCGTGTATTTTTAATAGCTGATCGTCTCATTTGTGTGCAGATTCGCATCTTTTCATTCCGTATCACTCATTTACGATGCAAATTTGTTTCTTTATGTGCACATTTTGATTCTTTCCGTTGCAATTCACTTTTTTCTTTGGTAGGCCTGAGACTGTGTGGACAGGAAATGAAGAATGATTTTCTATCTTGGTGGATGTAATACTTTAATTCCTCAGAACAGGGTTGAAGAGTGGATAATACTTTGGTACAGTACATAAAATAATTCTCGAATATCCTAAATTAGGTAAGATATCTTAGGTTGCATAAAAGAAGTTAGTGGGTAAATGTTTCTCAGATTTTTTTTCAAAAGTGATGAGGGTGATAGAATAGGATCCCCTATAAACATATAGCTTGAAAGTTCTAGAAATATACAAAATGTAAGCATTAACCATCACCGATATATTTGGTGGACAAATAGATTGAGAGGTTTAGCAAAAATAATGCAGTAATATCACAAATTTCAAAACTGTTTTGCGCAAAAATAAAAGTCATGTGCAAATGTCCGAGAAACATTTCGCATTTTCATTTAGCCTTATTGAGTTATCTGCTAACATGTTCTTTATGATCTTAAGATAAAACTTCAAGGTGAAATATTGTTAACCATTCATCATGTAGTTAAGGAACAGGTTAATGTCTTCATGATATATGATCTTGATAATTAACAAAATCTTCTAAAGTAGAAACATAAACATACAGTCGAGTGCAAAATAATATTTATGATCTTCTTGATAATGAAATGTTTTCCAAAATGCCAAATATTGTTAAAGATAAAGTTAAGCAGCATGCCAACATATTCTTTATGATATTGATAACCTAAAACAACATTACATAATGTATGGTGACAGATGAGTATATTAAACCATTAACCTTTTGATATGGCAATGGTTTTATCTGTCTTTAGACCAAGGTTACTTTCTGTCTGGGGCACAGTGATTAGGTATAAGAAAACAGGCATACATAGAACAGATAATACAGGGAATTAGCTGCAATGTTCTGTGTAATATCATTTGTGGCATGCACGTGTGTTGTACAGTTGATTTTCAACATCATACAATTTTAGTTCAGCAAGAGTGGGCATAGCTAGTTTATCACTGGATGGTGGCCATGTCATGTTTTTTTCATTTCGATATTTTAATACTATTCCTTTATCTATACTGAGGTAGTAATATCATTGGTTGCTACGCAATTGAAGGTACAGTTGATTTTCAACGTTATACATTCTTAGTTCAGCAACATTTGGCATAGTTTATCACTGGATGGTGACCCACATCATGGTTTTCATTTTCATGTGTAAAAGACTTTACCTCTACTGGGGTGTTGTTTACTTTAATTCATATAATTTAGATATACACTCGGCAGTATAATTATACTCATGGTAATAATGGTTGACACCCACTAATAGTTATAGGAATGAAATGTTGCATTGACAACAAAACGTGTCAGTTTCGATAATTATTTTGGTAAAACATGTTACTACCGGATGTCTTTTTGTGAGTAGTGTCTTTGAGCATTTACTATTTCTCTACTTGTACTTTAAAATACCTAAGAAAGTGAAAATGAAATTTATTCAAAAGAGTTCATTCCTTGTGTCTTGAGATCTTGGCATTGATATATTGTTACAGTGTTTGAGTGTTCTCAATTTGGTTCTAATAAATAATGAAAAGTTGCATTTGAAAAAAAAATTCTACTGAACCCAAATATACACAAACACTTTCACGGAGTCTCATTCGCACACAATACATACATTGGAAGTATTATATAGTTTACATCATGTGTTTATGCCATTTAATTTCGAAAATACCATAATATCGAACCACATTAATTGTCCATGCTAAAATCCATTTTCTGTTTAGGGTTGTCAACCATTTTTACCATGTGTATATGAGTGCGAAAAGCTTCTCGAGTGATTTGCGGAATTAGCAGGATTGTTCTTTGTGCAATCAATGGTGGTAATTGTCTTGACTGATTCAAAGGCAGTTCAACACCGTTGGGGTTGGTTTGTAAATGGATTGGTGACCATTTTATTATCTGAGCCTTCTAAGGAAAAGTTGCTGCATTGTGTTTTAGTCAAGCTTTCATAGCATACATGGACAAAAAAGCAAAGTTCATGAATTTTCATCCACAAGAGACCTCTCGTGCAACTGTTCCTTTAAGCTGATATCAGTAATGACAATAAAAACACATTCTAATAATTCATTTTTTGCACTTAAAGAGGCCAATGTGTGCAGTTTTGATTTCATCTCTTTACTATCTTGGATAATAATTCTGTATGAAATTTTCCCCATAAACCAAACAGCTTTCAAACTTCAGTAATAGAGACATTAAAACTTTTATTTCTTCTCATGACATTTAGATTTATGTCTAGCGTTCATATGAGTTATGATTTATTTTCAAACGTTGTCATATGAGTGATAAAGTTGATTTATGGATTTGAAAATTATGGAATTAAAAGTATTTTTTTCATATATGATTTTGTCATGCCTATTAATTGATGTCTTCTTTCTTTATATTGGATATTGTATTGAATAAATATGAGAAATTAGTGTACGTCTCATTGTCACTGTCTCGGTGTGTCTTTTGCCTCTCTCTCTCTCTCTCTCTCTCTCTCTCTCTCTCTCTCTCTCTCTCTCTCTCTCTCTCTCTCTCTCTCTCTCTCTCTCTCTCTCTCTCTCTCTCTCTCTCTCTCTCTCTCTCTCTCTCTCTCTCTCTCTCTCTCTCTCTCTCTCTCTCTCTCTCTCTCTCTCTCTCTCTCTCTCTCTCTCTCTCTCTCTCTCTCTCTCTCTCTCTCTCTCTCTCTCTCTCTCTCTCTCTCTCTCTCTCTCTCTCTCTCTCTCTCTCTCTCTCTCTCTCTCTCTCTCTATATCAATCTGGAGAACAGACTATTTCCCTCTGTTTCTCTGTCTTTCTGTCTCTATCTATCTTTCTGTCTCTATCTATCATATATGATTTTGTCATGCCTATTAATTGATGTCTTCTTTCTTTATATTGGATATTGTATTGAATAAATATGAGAAATTAGTGTACGTCTCATTGTCACTGTCTCGGTGTGTCTTTTGCCTCTCTCTCTCTCTCTCTCTCTCTCTCTCTCTCTCTCTCTCTCTCTCTCTCTCTCTCTCTCTCTCTCTCTCTCTCTCTCTCTCTCTCTCTCTCTCTCTCTCTCTCTCTCTCTCTCTCTCTCTCTCTCCTCTCCTCTCTCTCTTCTCTCTCTCTCTCTCTCTCTCTCTCTCTCTCTCTCTCTATCTCTCTCTCTCTCTATCTCTCTCTCTCTCTCTCTCTCTCTCTCTCTCTCTCTCTCTCTCTCTCTCTATATCAATCTGGAGAACAGACTATTTCCCTCTGTTTCTCTGTCTTTCTGTCTCTATCTATCTTTCTGTCTCTATCTATCTTTCTGTCTCTCTCTCTCTGTCAGTCTCTGTCTCTTTGTCTCTGTCTGTGTCTATATCTGTCTGTCTCCTTCTGTCTGTCTCTCTCTCTCTCTGCCTTTGTCTATCTCTTTCACTGTTCCTTTGTCTATCTCTGCAGCTCCAAGATCTCTCATATCCTATCTATGTCTGTGTATATCTCTCTGACTCCCCCTCTTTTCACCTACTCATACTGTCTATGAACATGACCTACCCAGTACACCTTATGATCATTGAAGAAAGGACATGCTTGTAATTAATCCCCATATGAATCTGATATCTGTAGCACCTGCTAAATTGCAAAGCATGTTTTATACCTGTATTAAATGTGCTATTTGCCATAAAACTCATCTTCATTAGCTCCACACTTCAGATTGCAATCCCATGGGAGGTAATGAATATCACAGAGGTTTTATGTTAAGACTAAGATGAGGTGCCATATGTTTAAGTGAAACTAGCTTCGTTGCTGTTAAAACGATGGAAATTTGATGATAGGAACACACATGCACTGACTTACACACAATTTAAAATACACATTTGTTTCTGAACCATGAAATTATCTTACCACCTTTTATGTACCGGTATGTTTTTCCATGGTAACAGGTATATATTGAATTCCTTATGTTTTCCAAAAATAAGTTAACCTCTAAATCAATGCAAATCTCCCCATTAGGTAAGAAATTATTGAAAAAGAATTTCTAGAAACATTTCTAACAAACCAGTGTGACAATCTATTAATAGGAGAAGGTCTAGTAAGTGTTTCACTTGTGCCTAAATCCATTTGACCTTTCTGTCAATAAAATATATTTTAACCAATCGTTATCTCATCTTTATCAATTTTACATGATCAACTTCGGGATGAGGTAGCACTGGGTTAACTGTTTTAAATCAAGAGTTCCTGGGTTTGAATCCCACAATTTTGTTACATAGAGTAAAGATCAATGCAACATTGATTTTCATAATGAATAATGGGGATACTTATAAGGCACTGAATCCACAACACAAAGGACCTTGCTCAAAGCGCTACACACATTATAACCTTGGTATAAGGATCAACATCATTCCATTTTTTATTCTCAACTCCCCTTGGAGTATGCAACCTGGGCTATCAATTAAGGTGCTTGAAGGTTATCGGTCACATTGCCTTCACTTCCAAACCAGGTACTCAATTGTACTGCTGAGTGAACAGATACACATTTCGAATAAATTCCTTGCCCAAGGTGACACCACGAGCCTCTCAACTCATGTCTCATGCAGTGTGGGGCAGGGAAACACCCTTCAAACTCTCAGTTTTTATTCAGCAATGAGGTGGGTAACCCACCCATCCAGTGAGCCACATCCATTGTTGCTGAACTTCAGTGATAGCGGTTGACTGTGCTATGCACATGACCACGTGCCACCACTTTCAATGCAGTATTACCCATTGTTCTCTAGTTCCATCTAATGCTTGGAGGTTTCATTGCAATGCATAGCCACAATGGTGTGCAGGCTTTCTCCGTGCAATATACAACAAACTGCAGTGATATAAGTGAAATAATGTTGAGAGCTACATTGAACCTCACATCACATCTAAGATAAATGCCGTTCCACGCATCAACGTCACATGGAGATTTCATCTGACGGTCGCTTTTCCTTTAAGAAACATTTCTCTCCAAAATTGGTTGACTTTTTAGATCAGTTTCACTTTGATGCAAGTTAATGCACTTTGTGATAAAAATGAAATGGCAACTTTTTTGGCTTCAAACTGCTTGTTGTCAATTACTGACGCTCATTTCACAGCTTTGTGTTTTGTTAAGTGCAGCTTCGAGTAAAACAAAGGGGAAACATTTTACGTTTAGCTCTAATTTGGCCCTTAATGCATGAACAACTGAGTTATTTTGTCAAATCATCTTAAATGTCCCATTTCCAGTCCATTTCTTCTTCGAAAATTGGAAGTGTTTTTTTTATCTCTCAAAATTTATGTATGAAAGCGAAGTGAGTTATTTCAAAGATGACACTAATTGCTCTGCGGTTTTTGTTCACCGGGTTGAAATCTGATTATGTGTGGGATGCATAAATCTATATTTTGCCTTTGTTTTTGATGTATTGTAAAATGTTGTTGTATATAAATGAGGGCAATAATTATTTTTACATGTCAACAGTTAGAGATGTAAGTGAAAGATAAAATAACAAAGCTTAAACAAATTGTGAAGGGTAAATTTCACAATTTATTTCATTGAATTTGGATTTTGAAAATTGGTTAGCAGCCAAAAATCTTCGAAGCAATGCTCTACAACTTCAAAACTGGTAACTTCTGTCTTGGGCTGGTAACTTTTTCATTTTAAAAACTTTTTTTTTAAATTGACAAAATAACACTTTTGGGGCTACTTTTCAAGGTTTTCATAGAAGACAGCTATGTCAATTGGATCAACTGTCTCATTGAAAGAAATAAACAACAAGGGAGTCACCATTTCTCATGAGAAAAAATTATCAATAGATTCTAATTCTGCTTTTCTTCTAGCATGCATTTAAAAAACTCTTTCTTATCAGTTATTCTTTCATTGAACACATAACAATAGAACATAAGATGGTGATTAAAACTGTCTGTGTGACAAAGGTAGTTGCAGAGTGACTTATTGATATAAGTGCAGGGGGTTTCACCTTCAGGTCCAACAAATTCACATGCAAAACTCTTGGCTTAGAAATTACCCTCAAAGAAACAATTCCATGAAGTTAATTACTATGACAATGTTACATTGTTTTATTCCAGAGTAAATCAACACTGTGGACATCTTAAGTAGATCAACTTCATTCAAATGTTCAGCTTCAAATGTCAAGTCATTTTATTTCAAACATAGACAAACAGTGTTGTTTGTCCTTACGTTTCCTATGTAAAAGGAGTGAGACATCGCAATGACATTGTGTAAAATTATTATTTGGATTTTCTGTTCCTGTTTTCTTATTTTCCAGAACATAGTTATGGTATCAAAATATGTTCTTTATATCTTCCTGATGTTCTTTTCTTACATTCCAAGAGTAGATAAGGATAAGGTGTAGAATATTTTTTCTATGTTTTTCTCTTTTCTTGCATTCTAGAACATTTTTGTCTGATATCTGTTCCTGATGTTCTTTTCTTGCATTTAAAGTACGAGTACGACAACACAATGGACAAGATGTGCAACATTATTCTGATGGTGTGTTCATGTGTTAATTCTGGCATTCAAGAACATTTTTGTCTCTTATCACCTTTGGTTCTTTCAATGTTCCTGATCTTCTTTTTTTGCCTTCCAGAAGTGAGATATGACAATTGACAAGGTGTACAACATAAATGATTAGTTTTTGTGTTCTTGCATTCTTTCTATTAAAATCTGTTCCTTATATGTTCTTGCATTCCAGGAGTGAATTATCACAATTGACAAGGTGTACAACATTATTCAAATGGTGTTCTCTTGTTTTCATGCATTCAAGAACATATTTGTCTGATATCAAGATGTGTTCCTTATATGTTCCTGATGTTCTTTTCTTGCATTCCAGGAGTGAGATATCAGAATGGACAAGGTGTACAGACAGTACAAGGAGTCTCTCATGAACTCTCAGCGTGTTATGGATGAACTCGGCATCGATCCAGACGGGGACAGTCTTGGAATGGGCATCATCCGCAAAGAACTGGACCTCAACAATGAGGAGAAACAGTATCTCCTCGCCGTGGAACGTGGAGACGTTCCCTCCACTCGGAATTACCTTAACAATCTCTCCATCAACGGCATCAACATCAACTGTGTGGACCCTTTGGGACGTACTGCGCTCCACGTGGCCATAGAGAACGAGAACATCGAGATGATCGAGCTTCTCTTAACTTTCAATGTGGAAGTAGGAGACGCTGTGTTACATGCAATAAACGAGGAGAATGTGGAGGCAGTGGAACTAATACTAAACCATGAAGTCAACACCAAAGGAGAAGAGGTATGTACCACACTGTTGGAACATTTATTTTATTGTATATCCAGTGTCAACTTACCTAAAGAGGTATTTACCACACTGTTGGAACATTTAGTTTATATTATATCCAGCGTCAACTTACCTGAAGAGGTATGTACCACACTGTTGGAACATTTAGTTTATTGTATATCCAGTGTCAACTTACCTAAAGAGGTATTTACCACACTGTTGGAACATTTAGTTTATATTATATCAAGTGTCAACTTATCACTGGCTAATTTAAGCTGCATTTTGTTACCTTTTTCTGTACCAGAGTGCTACACCTTAGTAGTGCAATGAGAAATTCTGACACAGAAAATTCAGTAAAATGCAGCAATGCTTGAATCAGTCATTGATATGGGCTGACA
Source organism: Gibbula magus (assembly GCA_936450465.1). NCBI lineage: Eukaryota > Metazoa > Mollusca > Gastropoda > Trochida > Trochidae > Gibbula > Gibbula magus. The sequence goes on from OW388294.1 coordinate 61,656,726, forward strand.
CAAGTTATGACTTGCAGATAAAGTTGATTCAGTGTTGGAAATGCTTGTTTGGCTTTCACAAACCAGCCTCCTCTCTTAAAACTTCACTCTTCAATGTGGAGTTTATGGAAAGTATACCAGCCAGGCAACCTAAACCATTATTTGGCTGGCAGCTATTTTAAACTCTAAGTATATTTTCTTGAAAAGGCTGGGTATCAAACAAGTACCTCAAAAATATCTCAACAAAATAAGCACTAAGTGTTTATATTTGGAAAAAAATACTTTTACCTTCTTTTATCTCCTTGATATGAATATGATCAATCATAAAAAAACAATGAGTTTATGATTAAGACCTGGGTATAACAGTGATTGAATGATAAATTCCTGGGCCCTTATTCTCGAAACGTTCGTAGCCTTGAGAATTTTTAACTTTGATCGTGGCCCATGTGTTAATAATGGACTTAAGAAGTTCGTAGGGCTACGTATACGTAGGGCCCTGGTCAGTTATTTGAGGAAATACAGAATTGTTATTTAGTCTGACCTTTCGTTTTGGAATTTGTTTCAGGAAGACTGTAATAATTTGTATTTCAGATCAGTTGATGTATCTTGGGTGCATGAGTAATATATGGTATCTTTGTAATATTAGATAATTCTGTATTAATGAATAAATTATAATGTTATGAATTATTTTTGATAATCATTTATCAAAAGTTCATGTATGTTTCTATTGTAATTGTATTTCAGGTCGTTTTCATCATCAATACAGAACATTAATATTTACCTTTGTACATGACATTCATCATAAATCATAATTATTTATCAACATTTTGGAAGCACATGTCATTTTGCTTTTTGGTGTTCGATTATATGACCTCCAGCAATTACATTAGTAACCTATATATTAATATACATATAAATGCTAAATAATAAGTACCAGTACAAAGCCAAATATTCATAGGAATGTTTGTAGTATTGACAGCTAGATTTTTTATTTTCAGTGGATGAATTTGTATCATACAACATACATGAAAAACTTTTTATATGATAGAAAATATTATCAATCATTTACGTAACAATAGAAACATGAGCAAAATGTATTAATATTAATGTTCGCCAGTATTTATGAAATTCATAACCGTCTCAGTGTTATACACATTGCCAATGCAATAACCCTCATAATGGCAAAATGTTGTTGTTGTATCAGTGACCTTTGCAAATAACAACTGAGTCTATAGTCTGCCTTATATAATAGAGAATTATTGTTGTAAAACTGTGATTGATTTGTCACACAAACAGAATATTGTACAAACAAATGAATCACATATGAAAATATTATTGTTGTTAACCTTGACAGTCTTTCATACTTATATATGGAATATTATTTGTGGAACAAGTTTCAAGTTAGAAAAACAACAAACAACTTAATTCTAGTACATACAGAATTTTATAGTTGTGGAACAAGTGACCAAAACAACAAATAACTTAATTCTAGATACAGAATATCATTATTGTGGAACAATTAAGTGACCAAAACAGTATACAATTAACTTAATTCTAGATACAGAATATTATTATTTGTTGAACAAGTGACCAAAACAACAACAACTTAATTCTGGTGAATACAGAATATTATTATTTTGGAAGTGCCCAAATCAACAAACAACTGACTTCTAGACACAGAATGTTGTTGCTGTGAAAAAGAGACAAAATCAACTTCATTTTAGTAAATACAGAATATTATAGCTTATTATTGTTGAACAAGTGCCCAAAGCAACAAACAATTTAATTGTAGATACAGAATATTATTATTGTGAAACAAGTGACCAAAACATCAAACAACCTAATTCTAGTAGATACAGAATATTATTAATAACCAGTGACCTATATACAATACATTTGTGTTATACAAAAGGAATATTAGACCTATTGAAAATTTTTAAATGGTTATAAATAAATCATTAGCATGAAACCAAATGACAATTCTTAGATAATTATGGAATATCATTGTTATGGCACTTTAACCAACCTTTCATACTAATATTATACAGAGATCATATTGTTGTGAAACCATGCCTGACTCCCTTTCATATATAAATAAAATCATTGTTATGAAACCTTAATCAATCATTCATACTTATATAGTTAAAATATAATTGTTGTGAAACCATAACTTTTTCAGACTTACAAAATAATATTTTTTGAAATAACATCCTTTTACACTTTATATATGTTTATACTAATTTCACATACTACACATATATATATTTACTGACAAACATTTGTGGAGAACAAACACTTGATGGTCCCATACAAATATCCACTTAGCCAGACAAACCATGTCAGTGAATAGATAGCTTATCTGAAAAGGAGTCTTTGAAATACTAAACAATCCTCTTTATACAATCTGGTAGATAAACATGCGGTAGAATGATGAGAAGTGGTTTATTGTGTTGGAACCGTTAGTACCATGTGTTTCCATGGTTCATTCAGTGTGATGAAGATCTTCATAGACAAACATTCTACAAAAAAGCATTTTGTCGAAAAGAGCTTCTTTGAGAACATTGTGCTGAAAAGAAGTTGATATCCAGAAAAAAGTTCCTTTTCTTATGTATAAATTTTTGGTATAAGCTGGTCACTTTTTCATGTTTTTCTTTGATTTGCATCACTTTGAAAAATTACTGTTAGATTATTTAGATTACTAAAGATTATTATTATTCAGTTGGTGATTATTTTAGAAAATTTGTCTTATTAAAAAGAATTAATTGAAAAATTGTCATTTACTGTTTACTAATCTTATGTGATTTATGTCTCAAAATGTATTTGAATTTTTTTACCACAATTGGGGAATTAACTTTAAAATTCTTGAATTTGTTATATAATTACATAGAACAAAAGGTATATCATAAAAGATCTCCATTTCTTTTATATTGATGACAATATTCGTTATAGGAGCTGTTGAAAGTTGCAGTTGTGTAATGTACAATAATTAGACAAGATGACAAATTCGCTGTCACTTTTATCTGTTATTTGTGACATTAATTACTTTGGCATGTCAAATTACGGCTCGTGATTTGATTTTTCACTTGTCTGTTCTTTGAGCTTTGATCTTCGTTTTGCATAGCGTTGAAACAGTAATTTATGTACTTTTAGCAGATTGTTAAGGTTTTAATTGAAATAAGAGATTATTCATGAACAGATTTATGTTTTGTCAATAATTTCCTTTCAAAAATAATAAATGCTCTTCTTTGATGTTGTGAGATGACAATTTGAAAATGATGAAAAATTAAGCTTTAATGAGGGTGACCTTTTCATACGAAACTTCTTTAATAATTGTCCTTATTCATCTATTTTTGATGATAATTGATGACATTGTCATGAATAATTCACATTGATGCATATTTTTATTTTTACTTTAAAAAACTTTTTTAAAATTCTGACAAAAATTATTTTAAAAATCAGTAACACCCACCTTTTGTGACTAGTTTAATGTAAAAAACATTTAGGAGAAATGTAGCGAAATTCAAATCACAAGATGTTTTGATAAAACCCTTGTGACGTACCTCATCAAAAGAGAGCCTTTTTAGGGTTACCGGTATATATACTTTTAACAGCACAACTTTCTGATTTCTGTCTAATAAAGCCTTCCTAGATCCTCATGGTGGCAAAACGTTATTAAAACTTTGGAGATATCGTCCCATGCTTTTTCTATATGTTAGGACAGTATACCCCCAGAAATAGTGCCCTTCTGATGTTACCACATTAGGGATACCACCAGGTATATCCTTTAATGGATCCATATAGTTTCCAAGAAAGCCTCCTTAAAGGGGCAGTAGCACGTTTTTTCGCTGAAATAAGTCAATGAAACGTATTTGAAAACAAATGTCACCAAAAGAAAAACACCCTTCGCTCTTCGGAAAATTAAGTTAAAAATGAGTGTACATGGCTCAGTAAAGCCATGGAAATCGTTTTTGTCGTTCAAAATAATAAATTGTGTTCACAATAAAATGGCCGCCATGTCATTTTTTGCGTTATACGCAACACCATTATTACTACTACGGACTATTGGTTTGTGTAATAGGATGTTTTACCATCTAAAGTAAATATAAATGACATAAACTATCAATATAAATGAGAAATTTGAAAAAATAAAATTTGCAAAAAACGTGCTACAGCGCCTTTAAACCTCACTGTGGAAAAGCACCGCCGTCAATTTACAGACATATCCTAGAAACAAAAGGCTTTCTCCCTCTATTTTAATGGCTTTACGTACACCTGGAAATAGATAAAAACGAAGGAATATTTCTGAGATAATGTAACCTCTTTGTCCTCGGTGGACCACTGAAGAGATCAATTTCTTGAATTATCTCAGGAATAAATGTAATGATCCCAACCACTATATATGAAGGTATAAATTCAATCATTTGATGTCCTTTCTGTCAGCAAATAATGATGGTCTAAACCTGGTTTGCAATAAATACAGGCCCCTCTGGAGACTAAGATTTTTTTCTGTCCTGGGACAAAATCAATAATAGTCTTTTTCTTATAAGGCAATGACTCTCCAAATATTGCTTTAGCTAGAAAGGTCTGTCAGTTCTTCAGCCTGTGAACCTGTTTTGAATATAAAAATCTGTTATTAGCGGAACTTGAATGAAAACCACCTTTCAGGGACAGTCTAGTTAATTGACCAACATGACAGCATATTTTAGATTGAGATATCAGCCGTTTTTCACAGCATCTGGTTTTATTGCATGTAAATGCAGTGTTCTTTCATAATTATTATAGGAATGTTTTGTAGCAAATTAAATCTAATTCTTTTTAATAATGCTAAGTTCGAAAGGTCAGTCAATGCTTTTACCATTTTGTAAAAATAATAAAATTACCATCTGTAGTTTTCAGGTCAAAAATGTTTTTCTTAAACCAATAATTATGTTCTTTAAAACCATTAAGTATGTTCTTTGAAAGTAATTAGAATATATAAAAGTAAAATGTTTTTTCAAATCAATAAGTGTATTCATCTTTTTTTAGTGTAATTGTTTCATTAAACACCAATAATTATGTTCATGCATGCAAACCAATAATATTCTTTATAACCTATATAATTTAATTTTCTATAACACCAAAACTTAAGCTCTTTAACACCAATGATTATGATCTTTTAACACCAACAAAAATCATTTCACAATAAAGATATTTAAAAATAAATTAATCACATCATATTTAATGCTCATCGTCAAATGATCACTAAAAAAGATCTAATATATGTCAATCCTAACCAAATGGAAAGCTAACAGGATGAAACTTGCAGTAACTACATAATTGTAATATCAGATTGTATTACATATTGGCTTTTATTCTGATGCATTTACTTAATGTTGCCCATAATGCCATCACCAAATGAATGCAATACAGACAATTCTAGCAGAGACCATTAGTTAACCCGATTCCTTGCAATGGTGTTTGGTTTATGCTTTTGAAGTACATATGGAGCCATTAACTCCTTCAGTATCCCCATTGTTTTAATAGAGGAAATTTCCTGACAGCTGGAGATGACGCCGGTGCATTATAGATTATTAGTACAATCAGAGGAACATCGGAAAGTCAATAAAATGCCATCTGTGATTATATCTGGGTGAGAATCATACTATCTCTGGTTATCGTTGTGCAAGATAATGTTGTTACAATCATTCAAGATAATGATTAACCCTGATTATCTGTGTGTTTATGAAAAATGGTAATCATTCAGTGTTAAAGTAACTGTAATTATCTCTGTAGTAGATGATAGTGTGGTAATCTGGATAAGGGATCTGTGATTATCTCTGTGGTAGATGATTGTATGATAGTCATTCAGTATAAGGTATCTGTGATAATCTGTGTGGTAGATGATAGTATGGTCACCATTCAGTATATGATATCTGTGATTATCTGATGAATATTGTTACATAGTTATCATTCAGTACAAGGAATCTGTGATTATCTCTGTGGTAGATGATCCATTCAGTAAATAAGATATCTGTGAGTATGTGTGTGGTAGATGATGGTATGGTAATCATTCAGTATAAGATATCTGTGATTATCTCTGTAGAAGATTGCTATATGGTAATCACATAATTGAATTTATAATCATGTGCTTTAAAAATTTGATTAAAACATGTAACATGGGTTAACATTGTGTTGATTGACATGTGTGATTATATTAAATTCTGCTGGTGTGACTGACATATGTTTAGTGGAATATATAAAATAATAAATAATATCCCTGCATTTTTAATAATGCAATTAAAACAAGATAAAGATATCTTTCACTTGATAATAGCCACAAACTGGACCGTTTCTCATGCAAAAATCTTCATGTCATGATATATCACAGACATGAAAATCTATCTATTTATGTGGTATATATTACAATACAAGACCAAAACACAGATAAATGATACATGCACTACTTTTCTGACGGAGCCAGTAAGGGTAACGGCTGAAATGTTTCAGATTCCACAACCATACATGTTGAAGGGACACTGCTCATACATATACTCATACCTATTGATACATTACATACGAGTATATCTTGGTTATACATTCAGGTTAAGTTCACCTGTAAAATACATTATGCATCTCATAATTATGTTTTATTTTAACTCATATAAATTGTCACAAACAGACATATTTCATAGATATAGAGATATATGTTTAATATTTTATCTTTGCATACAGCCAAGTCATTTGACTATTTCATATTAATATTGAAAAAGTGTCTCAGAAAAATTAGACTTGCTTTTCAGCACCTAGGAGATCGATACACTATTTGACTCAGAGTAGATTTATGATCATGCCCATTATGTTGTTGCCCAACAATGGAATTCTTTTCAACAAGTTAGGAAAGACTCAATTAGCATTTTCAAAAACACTTGAAAACATTCGTGTTCAGTTTTCACTAGACTTATATGTAAGCGCTTTGAGCACAACCATTGTGGAGTTTATGTGCTATACAATCATCCTTATTATTATTATCATTATCTTAATTTAATTCATGGTATTCAAGCACCATTCGATCATTGAAACATCTTGGTCAGAATTCAGGAGAAGATGGCTTGGGGTCACTGGAACTTCAGGCGCACTAGGTGAATTGACCTGATAGCATGAAAAATGTGATTTCCTGTTCATTATTCCTTGTATTCCTGATATGTCCAAACCTTTTAGAAATATCTGAATGTTATTGCTTGTAGGTTGACTACGATTCCATGATATATATAGACAAGACGGTAAGTATATTGGTTATGCCATATTAGAGTACCTAGAGTAATGATATGCCGATTTTTGTTTATTCAAAAGTTTGAGAATTAATGAGTCATTGCAGATTGACAAACTATCTTTTGCTTTTTTATAAAATTTTGTTTGTGATTCTATGCCAAATTTATATTTAACAATTAACCTAATCCATCTAAGCTAAAATGATTGTGCTGGTTGATTTATCCCGCAAAATACCTGGTTTATTCATATAGTTTATTATTATATAATTATTATTTTCTTGATATGCAGTTAGTTAGAATATCATTTCTTTAAGCAGTTGAAATATTTATGTACTTAATACCTATTAAACCTACCTATTTATTTTGCTTGCATGATATAATGTAACATTTCCCCTTTCAATAATTATAGTACACAAATGTAGAAATGATGGAGATGCTTCAATGTTTCAATTTCAGTATTTCTATGATGAATTTGATATGATTACAAAATATGATGTTTCTTTACATAAGTATAAAAATATAAATATAAAAATATCCTAACTACTACATAAATGTATTTTCCTCATGTTATTTACTTATGATATTCTAAAATGTGTTATTTTTAAGTTTGTCTTCATATTTTAATTGGTAAATATATTGAAAGGACTAACATCAACTGGGAATTTTGTTTGCATTCATTTTACAATGAGAACTTACAAAAATCAACAAATCATAATTCCTTTACCACTCATCAGGATTGAAAATATGATGGGCTAAAACGGCATGGCAAGGCATTCAGTATCCATCTGTCAGTTTTTTCATAACTTCATGCATGCATCCTTCGAACCCCTGGGTCTATAGAGCTGAAGTCTTATAACAGGTACCTTCAAGCTAAAAGTTAAAAAAAGATGAATTCAAAATAACATTTATCATCAAAAATTGTGTCTCTGAGGAGATATCGTTTTGACAGAAGCTTTTGCATAATGTCCCATCACTGCCAACCATCACAATGCCTAATTTACATCATAAAGCAGCTATAGGCTCACAATGATAAAATGTCAACAAATTATGAAAAATAATGAAACAATTTTTTTATGATAAATAGAATCTCATTCTTGTGTTTTCTGATATCAAATATATCAACATGAGTTGAGATAAGTTACAAATATCCAAGCATTGTTGAAACACTGGTGAGTTTCTCTATATATGATTATTAAGCCTGAAGAGCTACAGAGTAAAATATGTCTGGCTTTGACTGCATGAGTCTTCTTAAACCTGACTCTGATGTAACTCTGTCTTCACCAACACTTCCTGGTTTCGGATGTTTGCTGCTCGAGCCATCTGAGGACTTCTTAATGAAGATGACAATCTGAGAATAGAAACTTTACCGATAGCGCCAATAATGGAACATGGTGTGTCTCATAACGGGATCAAGGATTGAGACTTTGTCTGTAAATCCATGACACTTTGATTATAGGCAGAGCTAGAAATGAAGATGACCTATGAAAATAGAAACTTTACCGATAGCGCCAATAATGGGACATCATGTGTCTCATGACCAAGCATAAAGACTTTGTCTGTAAATCCTTGACACTTTGATGATAGAGAGAGAGCTAGAAATGATGTGTTATGTCTGATGGTAGCCATGTTAATTTGAACTTGCGTAATTATTGAAATCAGAGTACCTATGTACTAAACAGACCTACCTAGTTGTTTTGGTGCTGATTTTCCACTGTCTGCAAAAAGATAATCTATATTGTTTCTCATTTGTTCAAAGTCCTGAAATATGACCTACCGGTAACCTTTAGATTTTATATTGTTTACACTGAAGAATATGGAATAACATTTGCTTGCAAGAAATTGGTTAACTGATTGACGCATATTATTTTTAAATCATGGGAAAGAAAAATATATTTTAACATTGCATGAAGATTGTCATAAAAGAATTCTTTTCACAATCGTTTTTTGAGACCAACATGTTTCGTTATTTCACTTTGAATGAGAAAAACTCTATGAAAAAGTTTTATTCTGCAAATTCTTCATAAATAAAAAATGTATCATACAATTAAGTTTATCAAATGCAAGAACATCATTTATGATTCTCAATCATCTTTGTATGAAATCTTTTGATAATTCAAAATAAAATAAAAATTCAGAATAATCTGCGTTCTTTAACAATATAGTCATGTATTGAAGTTGTCCTTTACTTTAAAATTTCATACTTTTCCATAATAATAATAACACTTTATTGTCCTCATTACAATGTAAATTCGGAAATTCTTTGTGTGCCAGTGGCACCCGGCAGCCACAATGCAGCGCCAGTTCATGTTTTTTTCTGTCCTTATAATGCTGAGTGTCAAGCAAGGAAGCAACAACTCCCATCTTTTAACGTCTTTTCGTATGACGCGGGCGGGAATCGAACCCCGACCTTCCGGGTGATGAGCGGACACTCTATCAACTGAGCTACATCCACGGTGTATTGAAAATTGTTGATTAATTTTATTCTATGATTTCTTGCATGTTAAAAAAAAATTTTGAGGGGGGAAGAGATTTACTAAAAGTTTGAGTTCCTTCATAGTAAGTTCCTTAATGTTATTATTATGGGAAAGTGAATCTTTGCTTTTAGAAAACATTTATCATATTATTTTACTTAAACTTAAGGCCATTTCATTACATTTAATTACAAAACCTGTTTTATAAGCTTATCCTATACGGAATGAAATTGTTATAATCAAGGGCTCTTTTTGAAAATAATTATCATGACTGTTTGAAGTTGATCCTTTGAAGTTTGTCATTTTTTGCTTGGTCAAAGTTTTAAAAATCTGTAATGATTGGGATGAACATGTAGGTGATTTTCACTTCAAAGGAGCAGTGTTTTTTCCTTGTCATTGGTTGAAATGCACTCGTCATAATACATCTTATTTTAAATCGCTACCTTAATGGGTATATTCAACTCATGCTGCCAATTGAAACACCAAATATGTCATTTGCCCTTCCTTGTGAGGTACCCATTCACATCTTGATGAACTCAGATATAAAAATTATTACCCGAGAAAGTTGGTCATGTGACTTTTATAAAACGAGTCAGAATGTTTGTTTTGACCAGCAAGAACGAGGGTTATACTCAAATTTTCATTAGTTTTGTAAATATAGCACACTTTTGAGTGTAATAATTTCCTTTTTCCAATTCTATTCCTTGTGGTTTGCGTAAAAGTAGTTAGAAAATGGCTCACTATTCTTGTGACATCAAGCTACAATGACGTCGCGAACAATTGTTTTATGATGTCCCATTCAACGAAATACAGGAACTGAAACAATGGTTGCTAGGCAAACGTGATAATGATCAAATGAATGAATGAATGAATGAATGAACATGAACATGTGCTTGTATCAAAAATATTAACTCCGTTATTTCCAACCTTATGGGAAATAAATACTAAATACCTGCAATGTTCCATTTAACACAATATTTATGAAAGAAGTGGGTGATTTTGTATTTTACGAGAAAAAGCTGAACCGAATTTAGTATGTTATTTATAATTTACTTATTCAAATCAAAAGAAATTGCAGTAAAATCTCTGATCTGATGGTCACTTGTATGAATGGAAATTCAAAGATCAATGCGGCATCTGCACTGACATTTTGACGTCATATTTAACCATTTTGATGTCATGTCAATAAGCAGAATGCACTGTTATTATACAATGTGTAATAACATTGTAGATTTTTTAAAACAGCGATATCTTCAGCGGATAAGTAAAAAAACATCATTATTATTCTTTGTCCAAGTATGCTCCATCACAGTTGCTTGACCTCCAACTAGGTTGCTGTATGCACTCATGTAGCCACCATCTGGTCATAACAACATGCTTGTTATTCTATGTGCACAGGTTTGTGTATTCTGTTCTGAAAAAGTCAGTACGCAAAGTTGACTCCATGTTTTTACAAGTGACAGGATCTAAGTAAACTCACTCTATCGTTAACCTGATGAGTAATAGATGACTTGTCCACTGGTGGTTCCAGTTTGAAGTTAGGGTAGGAGGGGCTTTCAAGGTGTGACCCCTCAACCCCCTTGAAACATGTTGCATGAAGATCAATGGCAATCAGGGGGTGAGGTTCAAGGGTCTGGACCCTTCTTTAATGTTTTCATGGGACCCCAAAAGTGAAACAACCCCCCCCCCCCCCCCAAATTTTTCCCCCTTTTAAAATTCCTGGTTCCACCACTGAAAATTCCTGGGTCCTATGTTGCCTAGCATGGCACTATACATGTTGTTACCTACAAATGTTACCGCTGTAGCATGTATCCACCTTCACCTGAATCTGCACAAGCGGCCAAGGACCGGCCTCCACAGGTCCAAATGTGACAAGCGACACCTTTCTTATTGTTTCACACTATGAATCTTGAATCAAAATGTTTCTCAAGCATTGACTTATCACTTTTAAGTGTGCTCGTGACAGCTTTAATTAAGAATTTGCTGCATCATCTTTTCTAAACCCCAAAATCCATTTGTGCACCAAGTAAGTGCATAGGTCTGCAGGAAAGGATGTTCTTCCGCTCCGTATACTTCTACCTTCCAACGTACGTCCTCCGTTGTCATAATTTTCTCCAAAAGAATTTAAAATAAAGTCTTACTGCCTCATCGTTTTTTAAAAACATATGCCCAAGAAGCTTTTAACTCTTTATGCAGCCTTATGCATTGATTTTAGATGGGTGTAATTCATGTGGCGCCTCTTTTCCGAAACAACCGTAACTAAAGTTAACCTTATCCCCAATTCACCTATACAACTTTAAATGAAGCACTTTGATTATTACTGGTAAACCTTTTTTTGCAAAATCAAAATCAAAAAATAAATCATACAAAATTTTCCTGTGCAAATTTTCAAGAGCAAATTTTCTACTCTGGTATTCAAGGCAGCAGTTCACTTCAACTGAAAACTTGACTAAATCAGTTTTGATGAATCGCTCTCTTACATAAGAAATGTAACCTGTCAATGCCATGTTCAGGGATTTGGCCCTCCTTGTCAAGAAAGCTAATATCACTTTGTATATTTCTTTGATCTTGCTGTTGGTTAATTCTATTGTTATAAAAATAACATGGCAAAGCCTCCATTTGACACATGGAAAATTAATGGAATAAATTGAGTCTTCTCATCGTGAAGGCTTAATTGAGGAGCTTTAATGTGGTAAATAATTAATTTGAATTATTTTATTTGAAATGGTTTTTATTTAAAGTTTGTTATAGAACAATGAAATTATTTGACATTTCAAAGATTTACAAGTTGACTCATTAGAAATTAAGACAAAATGATTGTAATAATCAATGGCAATAACCTTTAAAAAAATATTCTTAATTTGTTATAAGGCCAATCCAAATTAATAACTTAGTTTACATATTTTTTGGGACAAAATGTCTAAAGGCATCGAGTCAAAAAGTAAAAAATAAAAAAACAACTTTGCTCCAGTGAAGATGAAAAATGTTCAGGTTATAAAAAAAGGTACAGTATTGATTAAGAAAATCATTATTTTTCACTTTTATTTCTAGTTTAGTGGTAAAAGCTAGCAAAAGTTTTAATTTCGAGTGAAAATTTGGCATCATTTTTGTTTTGGAGGGATTCTGAGTAACATTTCATATGACACATTTGTTTGTGTAATATTCTCTATTTAATCAATCAAAGAGATTGTCTTAAAAATTTCTCTTTTTGTTATCTCAAATAAAAATATATAAAAACAATTAAAATCCCTCAGGAAATAATCATTTAAATAAAGCACCAGCCATTGAATTGAACTACAATAGATAAATGCTTTCTAGTATACCAAAACATTAAATGGGATAAGACTTAAATGAGTAATATGAGTTACAAAATTGAAAAGGTCACTGAACTGTTACCTCATGAGGTACAGCAAATTGAGTCAGGATGTCCGACAAATGATCCGGGTCATGTCTATGTCATAGCTAAGTGGAACCAATGTTGTTGAAGAGAGAAAGTTTATTACCATATTAGTCTGATAATTTGTTCAGAAAAGTTATTGATTATCTGCAAGGCTGCTGCCAGGAATTATATCCGTATAAACCAATAATTCCAAACCTGCTTCAGGCAATATACCATTATTGACCTTAGAAGCGCCTTAGTCCATATAAAGGACTATTACAAAATTGTGTAGAGCACCCCTCCTCTCTCCAAACTCAATGGTTATATATAATTTTGCATGCCAAATTTTTATACTGCGTTGTGTATATATACTTCATGATGCACGTACCCCAATGAATATTTTTAGGTAAGATATTTTAAAGAAGACAAATATTTATGGATGATCAACTTCTTTATTAACAATAGCGACGTTTCGGTATAGATCCTTATACCGTTGTATGGATCTATAACGAAACGTCGCTATTGTTAATAAAGAAGTTGATCATCCATAAATATTTGTCTTCTTCATCACACCAACTTCTGGAATGCCTCTCAAAAAGTTTAAGATATTTTAGGTAAATGAAGGTATGTCACCTAATTGTTATATGTTCTAAGGTACATTATATAGTAAACTGCATGTGAGGGAAAAGTCAGAGAAATATCATTGGGAATTTGATACCTCAAAGTTATGCCAGTTTTAAGCTGTCAACATGAAGTCAAGGATTAATATTGGGATTAATATTGGGATTGATAGTGCTTCTGAATTCAACCAATTATCAATTGTCAACGCAAAGTCAAGTTTTGATATTGGGATTGTTGGTGCCTCAGAAATCAACCAATTATCAACTGTTTAACATATGAAGACAGGGGTTAATATTGCGATTGATAGTGCCTCTGAATTTAACCTATTATCAACTGTTTAACATATGAAGACAGGGGTTAATATTGCGATTGATAGTGCCTCTGAATTTAACCTATTATCAACTGTTTAACATAAAGACAGGGGTTAATAATGCGACTGATAATGCCTCTCAATTCAACCAATTATCAACTGTCAAAATGAAGACAGGGGTTAATAATGCGACTGATAATGCCTCTCAATTCAATCAATTATCAACTGTCAACGCAAAGTAAGTTTTGATATTGGGAAGGACCGTGCTTCTGAATTCAACCAATGCCAATGTAATGTAATGCTAAATGCCAACAGTAATCTAATATATTATCAATATAATTGAAACCAAACATGCAAATTGATGTGAAAAACCTCACAACAAAATAATGTTGTCTATTGACATTCTGAATGTCATGCAGTGGCGGATCCAAGGGGGGGGGTTCAGGGGGTCCGGACCCCCCCCTTTTTAAATCCATGTATAAGTTGGGATATACATTTACACCCCCCCCCCCCCCCCCCCACTGAGTGGAGAAAAATTGTTTTGGGACCCCCCCCTTTCAAAAATCCTGGATCCGCCCCTGTCATGTAACCTAATGTATCAAAATGTCTATTTAGTTTGGGCAGAAATTTTTAAAGAAGATTTTTTTAAACAAGTATAAATCAATATTAAAGCATGATATTCTGAAGCCCGGATACATGGATTTTATAAGCAATCCATGTTATTGAAAATGTCAGAATATTTGGTAATATTATCGTCGATGCTCCATGTCCTTGCCAAGGACTCTGGAGATAATGTGCTGATGCAGATTTAATGTGTGGATCACATTGAAAACCTCTAGAAACTGGGCTCAAATAATTCACTCAGTTTTCACATTTTAGTCCCTTCAAATGTCAATACTTGAAAATGGCACCTTGATATTGAACATGGAAAATTTGAACATCAAAGTATCTCATATCGTGTAAGGCCATGATACTTGGTAAGGGCATCATCCTAAAATACATCAGCCCTGATCATGGATGACATGACTGCTATATAATAATTGTGATGTTGACTTAACATTTGTTGCATTCATTGTAGTACTTTCAATGGATGCCTTTATGATACATGTTCAGGAATTGCTGTGATATCCACGAGCCCCCATCATGGATATTATGGTTGAAAAACAAAGGGTAATTTCTTGATAATCATCATCAAATGATTCAACTAACTGTTTTATAAAATCATTATGTTTGTGTATAATACATGTTCAGGATTTTTAAACATGTACTCCAGCCCATATCATGGATATCATGATTGTACCAACAGAAGTAATATAATATTTACTTTACTTTATGTAACTTCTTTGGACGAATCCTGAACATTTAGCTACATGTTTAAAAAGTTATCACAGATATTGCCTTGCCATAGATGGCCGTAATTGAAAGCAAGGATTTCTCAATCGCCAATGTTTATATATGCTCAGGGATATTTATTTGGTAATCGTAGCTGTTATTGGCTGTCAGTGAATATCTGCTTGCTCCCAATTCGTACATTTCAAATAGATTCTTTGGTGCTCTGAACTCCTGAGTGGAACCGGTTTGATTATATCGTAAGAGATCAAATTATGCATTGAGTTTGGTGTTAAAAAAATGGGAAAATAGAGGAATGTTATCTTTCAGCATGAGGAGAAAGAAAAAATTGGAATTAAATTTTTTATAATTTAGAAATATGGCAGCTATAAAACATGAAATGACAAAATGTGTTATTTTCGTGCATCATCATCTTTAAGATATGCATTTTGATGAGAAAGTTGAACTTTATTTCATTTTTTACATCAGAATGGATATGTTGAAAGTAAAACTTGAAAATTTATCAAGTTTTAAAATAAAGTTCTTTGGAGTTATGGAGTTAAGAAACTTGGCAGTTTTGGATTTTTCAATGATCTTGTTTTAGATTTGTGCTTAAAATTGATAAAATATTGAAAAGCACCAGAGATTTTATGCTTGATTCTTGGTTGCACATTTCAAACAGAATTTTTGAATCTTGGAGTAGAACTAGCTGTGTTTATGAATAGTAATAAAAGGTTAAAATTAAATTGATGCATGCAGTTTGGTGGAGATAAGATTTAACTTTCAATTTCAGCTATGAAATTAAAAAATGAAATATTATGGTAATTTAAGGAAAGGTCATGTGTTAAATTTTTTTTTAAAGTTGACCTGTATTTTCATAGTTATAAACAGTTAATTTTAATCGAGGGAACACAATTTGCAAATAAATTTTAGGAGGCACTATATAAATTCTAATTTACATTTAACGAAGAGTTTAATTAACACTTTATCAGTACCAATCCATGATAAGACGTGTAACTTTCACAATGAAAGAAGATAAACAAGCCAGAATATAATTTTGACATATATAAGTTAATTTATTACCTTTTCTGCATTTATAATAAATGGAAAAGTTAAAGTGTGATTTTATTATAATATGTTCATTTATAGGAAATGTTCAGAAATCAAAAGTTTGAAAAAAGTATTGATACTTCTTCAAGTAAAACTTTGTTTGAGCTCCTTATATGTGTAAAATCTTGTTCAAAATTAAATCCAATGAAAAATGACACGTTTTAGAAATTCAAAAATAACACTTCAAACGATTAGAAAGTCAGATGTCTTTGAACACTTATATATAAACTTTTCAAAGTATGATTCAGAA
The DNA here is from genome assembly GCA_936450465.1 of Gibbula magus. Lineage (NCBI taxonomy): Eukaryota > Metazoa > Mollusca > Gastropoda > Trochida > Trochidae > Gibbula > Gibbula magus. The sequence goes on from OW388294.1 coordinate 61,673,422, forward strand.
TCCTACGATGACAATTGAAAAAACTACAATAAAAGAACAAAATGTCAATTGTTCGGAAACAAAATCTTATCTTTTGATGATAGCATAAAAGACCAAGAAATCATGTCTGTGATCTTGGATATTGAATTAAATTGTTAAAATATACATCAAAAACATATATCAGAAAGTTGCACAAACAATCTTATGTAACTGCAGAAAGTTTCTTTCTTTTTCTTTTTCTGATTTTTAGCTCATCAGGCTTGAAAGGCCAGATGTGCTTATGGCATTGGCCGTCGTCCAACGTCCGTCCATCGTCCATTGTCCATCGACCATCGTCCATCGTCCGTAAACTTTTCACTCTTTCGACTTCTCCTCCAGAACCGCTACACCCCCAAAGCTGTACATAATTTGCTGGGTGTGTACCCGTCACCTAGGGGGTGAAAGTTTGTTCATCATGAATTCCAATGCCGCGCTGTAGTATTTCAAATCTTCTCTTTGTCTTTCTTTGCAAATGGTGATTATAGCTTAACCCACACCTCGCTATCCCGATGATTTTCAACTGTAATCAAATCGTGTGGATAAACGATGTCTGACTGTACTTGTTTTCAATGAAAATGAAATAATAGTGTTATACAAGTGCAAAATATGAATTGATACATCTCATTTAAATTTTTACTATGACGCCTAATAAACACAGTCTTTTTTGGTAAGTTATAGATAAGTTTTGAAAATTACATTTAACTGCCGTAATTGGCTTGCACCAACAGCAGTCCATTGTCCGGTTTGATCACATATTGTCATTATACTGAACTGATTAGCTATAAAATGAAAAGTTTCAGCAACATGCAGCAACAAATAATGTGACACCAACAAAAATACTTTATCACACTTTGAATATGTGACATTTTTACAGAACTATTCTTAGCATTTGTCCTTCAAATGTCAATTTGTTTTCCTCTTTTACTTTTATAGGCCTTGAAGAAACTTGTTGATAATTTCGCAAAAAAATAAAACTTCATGTGCATGAAGTTTAACTTTCAGAAAATCAATATCAAATCTTGACGTTTGAAGCCAAGCATGCCAAATAAATGGTAGGTTTAACATTTATCTTATTTATTTTGACACTTTAAAATTTTGAGTATTGAAATTGGAAGTTTATTTATGGACAAGGTGACAACATCTGTTATTTAGAAAGATTTGATTAACCAAACATATGATTTGACTCGGAAGATTGCTTTGCACTGAATTTCTGATTTAAAATTACAAGCTACCCTAGCTTTATTTATTCATGGAATGATTATTTTGAATACATCATCAAAGTTTCCTTCTTTCTTGGAGCACATTTAGCTGCCACTTTTGACATTGATTAGAATTTTAGGTTACCTTTTCCCACGCATGGCAAGTATACAGTCCATTCCTTCGACTTAGGAGAATCTGCTCCTCTAATGTTGAACATGAGAAACACAATTTGAATCTCATCCAGTATTACCTGAAACAGGAAAACTCTTAGAAAATCCCATAGCAGAACAAACTGAAGTCAGTTGATACCACTGGGAAAAACATGCTCCTGAAATGGCACAAACCATTTGAAGACTATCGGTAACAGCTTCATGTGTAAGTTTGGAACTACAGAACTCAACATGTTCCAACCGTATGGACTCTATTATAAGATAGTTGGTTGAAATATCCACTTTTTTATTTTCTTCTACCTTATCAGTAAGTTTGTTCAATTTGACAAGGATTTCAAAATCTTTTTGAAAGTTCACTTAACATAGGGTTATATATTTTCAACTTTATTCTGACTTAAATTGATCTACCAGTAAATTATTACACATTTGCCTTTACAAATCTTATTTTGTTCTGATAATAAGCCATTGATTTACAAATATTTATGTACATTTCTGAAGTTTCACATTTACTAGGTAGTTGTTCATCTACAAGTTGACATGAACAATAAGTGTCAAAGATGGAATATTTATGTGAATACAACTGTTGAATTAAGTTACCTTTTAATGAAAGTTCATTCCATTATTAGATATAAAACGTACCTCTCCTAAATTTATGCCAGAATAAAAAGTAAGAATGAATAAAAATCTTGTCAAGAAATATTTTAAGTAAACATAAATTCATTTCAACTGTGACAAAAATTATTAACTTTCAGATTTTCAGCAATAAAGTTGACACATGATACTAACTTCATTTAGTATTTTTTATTAATCTTTTGATATGTTATTTGTTACTATGTGAATATTCTATCAGTATACATGTTTAATTTTAAAAAGTTAAAAATTGGGTAAAATATAGCGAGTTCTCATTTCAAGTAATGTCAAGAAACAAGATGGTGGATGCAGTCGATCGATCGGCCATAGAACTTTCCCTTTAAATTTATGGGAAGAACAATATAACAATGTTGTATTTAGGGTCACTCTATCTGCAATAGTACACATTCTTGTACCTTTTAGTAATGATTTCAGTCAATCTGAAGTTGATTAAAAATCTACATTAAACATGAATAAGAATTACTTAGTAAAACTTTTGCTTAAATTGCTTTACACATGGACATACAGCAAAACAACTGCTCTTTTTTTAGCAAACATTGATAAGAAGTAAAACTTTTGTTTCAATTGATTTACACATAAAGCAAAACAACTGCTCTTTTTTTTATCAAACATTGATAAGAAAGTAAAACTTTTGCTTCAATTGATTTACACATGGACAACAAAACAACTGCTCTCTTCTGTCAAAGAGTGACAAGAATTACTGGTTATGGCCCTGCACCAAGTGACATTAATGAGTGCTTGATACAGCACTTGAACATAAATTAACCACGCTTGTAAAATAATTCAGAAAACTAATACTAGCTGTTAATTATGGTTAGTTGTAAATTTCTTCCTTGGTCATGTAGAGTTTAAAGGCACTGTCTAACCCCTTCCTTCTTTGCTCTTCCTTAATTTAAACATATTTATTCAAAAGATTGGATTCGGGTGCAAGTTTTCCATCAAAGTAAAACCCACTCCTATTTACAATGTTGCCATAATATAATGAAATGTAATACATGTATGTACAAAGATATGTATAGAGAGAACATTCATTTACAAAAAAACAGACATGGGCAAGAAAATGACTAATATGAGAAAAAAAACTAAACTAGAGGTCAAAATAAACACTACCAACAAAAAGGCAATATAGTTTAATCAACAAATGATTTCATATTATACGACTGAAACATAGTTAGATGTTCTTTTCAGAAGCCAGAAATTTTCCATTTTTTAAACATTATCTTATTATGCTTATGAAAACATGCCTTTTAGAAATCATTGTTTTTTAATCTCGTTTACTAGGAGAGATAGGAGAGTGAAATGTGGCTATTTGGTTTGTCTTTATGACGTCCTACAGTAACCAAGATTCAACGATTTAAAGTCCAAGGTGGTATATTGTGTCGACAACACGTTTTATTATTAACATAATTTCAGTATTTTGTATATTTCAATTTAAAATGTAAACAATTGTGTAAAAAATCCTCTTGAAATAGCGATTTTAGCAACCCATTTTTAACTATAACCACATGCTGATAAAAGGGGTCTGACTGTATTTCCTTTTGCTGCTCCATGTTATATTTTAGCTTGTCAGGCCAAGTCATCATCCCATAACCAGCTTTGATCAAAGGGCATAAAGTGATTTTCAAAGACATGACAAGAAATTGTGAGAAACAGGGTAACCATTTGATTTATTTTGTTAAATTTTGCTTCAGAGCTCTCAGCCCATTTTGTACGTCCAATTTGACCTTTTTTTTTTACAATTTTCCAGAGTTTGATGACAATAATACATGCTAAGGAGTAAGTTTTCATAAATAGAACATTGTTGTTTGTTTGACATGATGCAACGATTCCTCTCTATCCCAATAATAATGTCATTTGAATGACATTTTAAACCATATATGCTTAAATGTCAAATGCGTAAATATTCAACATTCCAGCCATATCAGTTCACTTTCATAGTCACATCTTGTTCATTTATTTCAAATTTCAGAGGAAATAAACGGTTTAAACTTGACAGCAAATGCAGCTAACACTTCATTGGCCATGAAAGGAGTTCATTTCAACATCAATCATTTATTCTTTTCATCAATTCCCAAAATGATCTACAAAAAGTTTCTAATTTAAAAACGTCCCAATTCAATGGCTACAAATATTAACTCAAGAGGGAATGATAAGCTGAGGGACTTAAGGTTATATCTGTTGGTTTAGGACAGTTATCGATAACTGTCAAACGATGATGGAAGGCAGCCAAGTAATTCAAGGAAGTACATGTTCAAATGGTTCCTGCTACGATTAATCACAATGTTATTGACGCGATGATTTTGTGATCCAAATGATACTGTGTCATGTCAATGCCAAACAGTTAATTAACTTAACTTTCTTTTGACATCTTTGAGAGGCAAGTTATCTCCCTTTGACCTTGAGTTTATAGAGTTATCTCCCTTTTAAGTATTCAAAAATTCCCCCTTTGAATGTTTCAATTGGAATTTCTTTGAAACATTTGAATGTCAGCTAGTTTCTCTCTTCCTGAGTTGTGAGTTATCTCTCTTTTAACCATTGGAGGGGACAAATTCATCTTTATGAGTGGAGTTATCTATATCCTTGAACCTTTTAAATGAAAGGTTATCTCCCCTTTCAAATATATCTTTTATTCAAAGAATTAATTTATTTCCTATTTGATCTTTCATGAATTGTTTCCCTTTTGATTATAAATGTAATGATTATAAATGTCTGTTTTATTAGTTAAGCTGTCATTCAACTAGCAATCTTTTTGTTGTTAATTTACTCTTTATTGATCGATGTCATGAAGCAAATATGCCGGCAGCTTATGTTTTAATATATTTTTAATTCTTAAATTAATTTAATTCAATTATAAAATAGTCTATCAGATATATGAAAAAAAATAAAATAAAATAAATTATCATAATTCCAGTTTAATTGTTATAAATTCTTTAAATTCTTCTTTTTATCAGATCCAGACAGAAAAAATACAATTTCCGCAAATGCGAATAACAAATCAATGTAATTGATGTTGCTTAGAGTGCTAGAGTGCTTACAGTGAAGTGTTTACAGGTCACATGTGGTTTATGTATGTAGGTAAAGATAGTTTACCATCAGACTCTTTGATAGTTTACAATCTCACCTGTACCTTCAAAGCACTCAGCTTCTCGTAATTTGTAATTAACTATACACCTTTTCATGTAATATGTATCACCTGTACCTGATATCTCGTTAGAGCATCGTTAGTCAAGGTGATGCTGTCTTTGATCATTGGTGATGATTATTTTGCATTTGGTCAAGGTGTCTTTTTTATTGATCGTTGTGATCATTATTTTGGCTCCTTGTGTGAAAATCTTTGGCATGTATATTATTTTAAAAATCTTTAGAATATATAGTTATAACTTTTAAAATGATTTTTCACATGTGTTACAAAGTCACAACAAAAGGGTTATTTTATTTTCAATGAAACATGTACAAATATCACTTAGATTATTTAAATTTCAAAATGGCTTTATATAGGTTATTTTTAGATATCTAAAATTTTATGTTATTCATATTTTAAATTTTGAAAGTCTTTTTATATAAAATTTTGTGTAAAATGTTTAAATATTTTTCAATCTTATTTTCATGATAGCTTGAATAATAGTTAATAGGATATATAATAACATTAATGCATCCATGGCTATCGGTTTCCTATCCAAGTGTCATTATGAAAAACATACAGCAGTTTGAATGGGTACCTATTATACCTTCATAATGCTTGGGTAAATGAACAGAAGGGACTGAAGGGGACACATACAACTCACTAAGAGGCAGAATATTTACTCTTTTTGACATTAAGAGCCCTGGGTGCTAACAAAAGTGGAAAAATCATATCTAAAATCTAGAGGTGCGCAATATAACCGGTTTACCGGTATTAACCGGTTCAAAGATGAAATCGATACGTATTGCGATATGCTTATTGAAAACCGGTTTTTACAATACATTTAGAACACATTGTAACATTCGGAAATCATCTGATATATTTCCCTTTTTCCACATCGAATATCATGCTTTCTCATAAAATGGTGATTGTAGACGATTCACATTTACTGGCATACTATTTACTATAGTAAGGCTTATTGTGTCGCAGTTAATGTACGGTTGGGACTGATGGAAGCCTTGACGTTTTGTAATGAGTGCATAAACGTTAACAAAGTCATGTAAACGGTGAAGGATTACACGGATTATAACTTGGTAGCAGCGTCTATATGACTGTGAAGTTAGAAAATGATGTCTGCTTAACATTTTGATGTTTTTCTGTATGAAAATAGTTCTCACAAAGTCCCTCATCAGGTGGAATATCATCTCCCCTGATGAAGGAGTTGTTATTCCGAAAATATTGTTTTCTTTTGTATTTCTTATGATTTTATATATTCGCATTCACCTTCTCCTTAATATAAGATACACATGTATCTATTGCAAATCACAAACAGGCTACGAAGTAGTTATAATGTCATTTGAAATAAAAAATTGCTCTGTAATTTACACGTCTGTTGAACATTTAACAGCAAAACCTCTTTTTCACCGCTTGCTTTTTTATTATCTACTCTACTGTAATTGTTAATGACCTCGGGCCTGTATATTGTCCATTTGAGATCAAATCTATCGTCACAAATGTCAGATAATCAGAAACATTATATAAAATAATTACCATACGTAATACGTACAGTTATCAATATTTAAATGTTCTTTTTAGCGGATTACTTACGTTGTTGTTGAAACGATGAAGGACAACTTCTGAGTCTCAATAGTTGCTGTCACTTTCTGACCATTATATACTATTTAGTATATGAACTAAATACTCAATAAAATGTTTGTTTAATTCACACAAACGAATTCAAAATTTTTAAAATTTGACAATAACTTAACCGTTATGATATTATATTAAATATTGGCTACAGATGTCATGCAATTACTGTACAGCCCTGTAACATATATATTCCCAACATCTATAGTATATAAATAGACACTCAATGAAATTTTCTTTCAATTCATACTGACGTACTCATTCGTAACTTATAACCATTATTGTCAAACTTAAGAAATATTGATTCCCCAGGCGACACATGTTGGAGATATATAACACCTAGTTTTATTTAAAGTCACATATCTAAGTGATAAATGGGAAACTTAATTATTGTTATTCGCTGCTTATTTCACTGTATAAATTATTCACATTATAAACATAGTATTTGTGTGTGTCCCCGATTCTAATGTGATTTATCCTTATTCTTTAAAGAGTCTCAGTCAACGTCCAGGATTTGCGAAGATTGCTCCTTTCACCCCTTGGGAAGTTATTTCTTTAGTTTAAATTGCACGTTATATGCCATAACCACCATCTGCCACCATGGTCGGTTATGAGATATTCAACCTAAGGAAACAAATGGATTTGTAAAATATGCGAGCCTTTGGCGAGCAATATACATTATTTTATATATCCTTTTTATATCCTTCATCATTCTAAAATCCTTCATTCCTTGCACAAAGCAGGGACTGGGACTGTACATCAGATGGTACTGTTGATAAGTGCGTCTTGTAAACTCATAATGATATAATATTTCGTATTCTGGTTTTATTCAAGATTTATTAACCAAGGATATTACTTTCATTATCTCTCAATCAAGCAATAACTAAACCAAGTAATTTATTCTTAAAGAAATGTCTTGCTATATATTGCAATTCATATCGCAATACACGAGTTAAAATCGCAATGTATCGCAATATGAAAAATCTTAGCAATACCCACCTCTACTAAAATCACCATATATCACCTTATTTTTAGATCTACATATAGAAAAAAGACGTTCTTATCAACATACACTTTCAAATAAAGGTCAAAATTGATTTTGCGATATATTTTTAAATATAATGCATCAATTCAGATATCGACTTCATAGGTTTATCATTTATGGCTGTCTGTAGAGGACCGCTAAATTTTTCTTGAGTTAAAAACATGGTTTGGGAAGCTGATAGGAAGAGGGCGCTAATTACGTCGAATAGGGTAATTAAAAGAACAATTAACTTGAGCATCTAATCTCCTTGCCTGGTTGTATATTTTTTTCTGTGCATAAAGTATCAATTATAGGTTTCAAATGCAATTTTATGTAACAAATATCAATATTCTCATTTTGATTGGATGAATTTGATTTTTTTTATTGGGCTTTGAAATTTTAAAAATAGCCTTTCAAGTGACAATTTCTATGAATATTTCCTCTATCATTATAAAGATTTCTGGATTCCATATGTAAATCCCCCTTCTCCCCCAAAGTTTTATTCCTTTATATGCGAATTCTGTATAAAGGCAATTTTTCACAATATCTCATAAGACCCTTACAATTATTCTGACAGAAAGTCCATGCCGGGATCCGAATATTTTAAGGTTATTATGTTTTAGTCTGACCTGCAGATATGCTATTCAGTCACAATCAATATATCTCAATGAAAAAATGTCAAAATTACCAAAACTTCCAAAGTTTCAAACTTTAAAGATTTGTCCTTTTTGAAGAAACATTTAGGTTTAAAAGTTATGTCTTTCCAGATTCATTTTAACTATTTCCCCCCCTTGGCTCGAAAATTGTACGAAATAACTTTTGACATGAACGATAAAAACTAGTCTGGTCATCAAGACCCTGTAGCAAAACCTAGAAGAAGCTTTCTTCATTCTAGAAAACTTCGTCTAGATTACAGTTTACAAATATTTCATGATCATTGCACGAACATGGTGTACTTCAATTTGGAGACAAAAAGTAGATGTCATCCATAATATTTTATTTCTTATTTCTACACCAACCTCTAAATGTCCCTCAAGACATTTGCACACTTATAAGCACCATTATTAAAAATCATTCTGTTTGGCTGGATTAATAATGGTCAATTGAATATGGAAGCATGTTCACTTCAGATAAAAAATAAGTTAATAAACAAAGTTGTATTCTATGGTGTGAAATCCATAGGTTCTCTCTGATTTGTGCCAATCAGCTAAGTTAATGTGACAATTTTGTTTATACCAAGCCATAACCGTGTCCTATCAAAATGACATGGACAAGTTAATAGGTAAAAAAAGTTCCTAATAGCTATAGAATTGTCCCGGACTCCAACACGTTGCTTGAAGAATGCTCTTGTTCCATAGAATAATATACATGTTTATTAAGTTACTCTATATTTCCTATAAATAAACATTATTTTAGAATTATCATTTTCATGTTAAAAATGATAACATTTTAACAATTATCAAAGTTTGATTACAAAATGCTCTCCCTCAAATTCTGAAATAACTTTTCTGTAATAAGACTTTTCATTTATGGCAAGAACTTCAAGTTATGATTTTAAAGCACCCTTGAATAAGTCCCAAATACATACTCATTTTCATATAAAGATACAAATCTCAAACCCATTTCCATGTGAAGATACAACACAATTCAGTTACCACAACAACAAAGAAGCTTCTTGCCAATGACCCAGGGTCATTTATCTACCCAGAAGGATGCTGCAGTGAATGAGGATAAATCAATGAAATATTGGACACTGATAAGGTCTATCATGTGTTGAGGGAGTCTTCTTGGTGACAGTAAGCTGATAAGCAATGGTAATTGACAGAGAGACATAAACTGAGTAATGCACTCAGCCAATGTCCCAGGGTTCCATCACAGAGAAATTGTCTTGATGTACAAGATGGTAATAATGTCATGCCGTGCACTTAGATGACTTAGTTTTATAGAAAGTGTGACCTTGTCTTTTTGAAAATGTTAAATATCTAAAGATTATTGATGAAATATTAATTGATTTTATGTAAAATAAAACATTCCACAGTGTCTTGAAATGATGTTTTCTGAATTCGACAGAACCATTGAAAGATCCTCTCTGTTGTTAGGCTAATTCTCTTTGATAATGGGAAAATTTAATTAAAAGATATACATTTAAAATCACTTTTAGAACATGTCCCACATCCATTTCCATGTGAAGATATAACACAATTCAGTTTCCTCAACAACAAAGAAGCTTCTTGCCACTGACCCAGGGTCATTTATCTACCCAGAAGGATGCTGCAGTGAATGAGGATAATAAATCAATGAAATATTGGACACTGATAAGGTCTATCATGTGTTGAGAGAGTCTTCTTGGTGACAGTAAACTGATAAGCAATGGTAATCGACAGAGAGACATAAACTGTATGTGTAATGCACTCAGCCAGTGTCCCAGGGTTCCATCACAGAGAAATTGTCTTGATGTACAGGATGGTAATAATGTCATGCCGTGCACTTAGATGACTTAGTTTTATAGAAAGGGTGACCTTGTCTTTCTGAAAATGTGAAATATCTAAAGATTAATTGATGAAATATAAATTGATTTTATATAACATAAAACATTCCACAGTGTCTTGAAATGACGTTTTCTGAATTTGACAGAACCTTTGAAAGATCCTCTCTGTTGTTAGGCTAATTCTCTTTGATAATGGGAAAATTTAATTAAAAGTTATGCATTTAAAATCACTTTTAGAACATGTCCCACATCCATTTCCATGTGAAGATATAACCCATTTTAGTTACCTCAACAACAAAGAAGCTTCTTGCCAATGACCCAGGGTCATTTATCTACCCAGAAGGATGCTGCAGTGAATGAGGATAAATCAATGGAATATTGGACACTGATAAGGTCTATCATGTGTTGAGGGAGTCTTCTTGGTGACAGTAAGCTGATAAGCAATGGTAATCAACAGAGAGACATAAACTGTGTAATGCGCATTCAGCCAATGTCCCAGGGTTCCAACACAGAAATTGTCTTGATGTACAGGATGGTAATAATGTCATACTGTGCACTTAGATGACTTAGTTTTATAGAAAGTGTGACCTTGTCTTTTTGAAAATCTGAAAGATCTAAGAATTAACTGATAAAATATTAATTGATTTTATGAAACATAAAATATTCCATAATGTTCTGAAATGACGTCTTTTTACGTTGTCAGAACCTCTGAAAGATCTTTAATCGCTGTCCGACTAATTCCCTTTGATTATGGAAAAACTTTATTATGAGTTAATTATCATTCAAAATCACTCTTTGAATGCATGTGTCTTAATTTGTAAAATGGACAATGATTCTCAGTGACGAAGAATATTTACAGTGTCCAGTTTGTGATGTTGCCATATATAAGGAATTGATAAAAGTAAATGCAGCAAGAGTTAACAGTCCTTTCTGTGTTAAGGTTCCATTTAGACCATGGCAAAACTTAATAAATTATTATTTATGATGTTTTCAGACAGAACCTTTTAAAAATCCTCTCTGTCTTAATGCTAGTTCACACCGATCGCATACTGTGCAGTTAGTTGGTTAGCTTTATAGAAAGTGTGACCTATAGTCTTTGAGAAAAGTATGGTAAAAATGACAGAAAACAAATGTGTGAAGAGTTGAAATAATTTTTTATTTTCAATTTTGCTATAAATCATTGAAATGATCAAACATGACAACTGGGAGAAAATAATGTTTTATCTAATACTCACCCAATTTTCATCCCCATTTTGGTATTTATATATTATAAATTTTTCTCTCAAATGATTCTTTGTCGTTTTACATACAAAGTAAGACCGTGCTTCTCAAATGCCAATATATAAGATAACAATTTGGAAAAGATTTCTATGAATTATTAAAATGATTTTTCTTATTTCATATACATTCATTTACAGAATTATTTACAGGATCATAAAGTAACATTAAATTTATTTCAGAAAATGTAGATTTTATCTTATTTATTCACTTTTCATCCTTGATGGTAATTCAATTTCATTTTCATTATTCTTTGTCATAAATCATCATTTAATTGAATATGAAAGCAAGACTTTTAAAAATAATTTCAAATGCAAAAATTCAAATTATTTTTGCTTGTATTGTTAGCAAAATTCATAAGATTAAAAATAAAGATTCTTTATCAATATTTAAAGAAAGCCTTCTTTCACTTTTGAAAAACTTTAATTTGCTTTGCCATATTAGCAGCCGCTATGTACCGGTAAGTGAAATACTCTTAAAAGCTGCGTTAAACCCCAGCTCACCTCACCTCACCTCACCTTTGTAGTTGAATTAACTTGTCAAGATGTAAAATGTATTTCAACTTTGTATCAGCTAGATTTACTCCTCATAGACCTTTAAGAAAATTTGGCAACTGTCGACAACTTGTCAAGTTTTTGTATTTTCAATGTCTTGATTACTTCAATTTTGACAATTTTCTCCCAAACTAACTTTAACTTCTTAGAACGTTTCAGTTGATTTAGAATGATCTGACATGGAAGATAAACATTAAAAACAGAAAAAGAAAACATTCTAAATTGCTCCTCTCAAAGGCCCATCTTAACTTTGAAATGATAAAACTTTTGTAAGTGCATTCACTCCAACTTTAGGATTTTTTGTGCAACTGCATCCAAGAAGTTTGTCCACCTACATGTGTATTTTGAATTTGCAAATACCCTGTTATGTCATGTAATTTGGGATGCAACATATAGCATAGTAAAAAGAATCAATCTTTTGTGTGTATATTGCAGGAGATTATTAACAATAATAATAAAATATAATTTCACACATAATTGTTAAATGTAATATTTTCAGCAGCATGTAAGTGCATTCACTCTATCTTTGGGATTTTTTGTACAACTCCATCCAAAAAGTTTGTCGACCTACATGTGTATTTTTAATAAGCACAAATGTCATGTAATTTTGGATGCAACATAGCACAGTAAAAAGAACCAATCTTTTGTGTTTATACTGCAGGAGATTATAAAAAATACTAACAAAATATACTTTCACACGTAATTGTTAAATGTAATTAATATTTTCAGCAGCATGTTGAAATGTTTGTGGGTAAATAATTTTTGAAACTTTCTGAATAAGTTTCTATGTGGTCACATGCAAACTTAGCCAAACTGCATTTATGTAGAATCTATTATGCTCAATTTCCATTTTTCTAAGTAAATTGCTTTCATGTAAGTGATGAGAAACATAATTACGTTCTTCAGTATAAGGAATTATCACAAATGAAATATGCACCTTTGCGTTATATCATGAAATATTTGTGTACCTATACTGAAAGGTCAATTCAGCTTTTTGGATCAGTTGTATGCACAAAACAAGGTGAGGTGAGGTGAGTTGGGCTTCAATTAACGCCACTTTCAAGAGTATTTCACTTATATCGCAGCTGCTTAGTATAGTATTACGTCAGGGAGAAAGCCTGCAACGCCATGTGGCTATGCATTGCGGTGAAACCTGCTAGCAATGACTGGAACTAGTGAACCATGGGTGGTACTACTCTGAAATTCAGTGCAGCATTGCACCCAAACCTTACTGCGTGTAGAACAGTTCTCTACTGCAGACAAAGTTGCCGTGCCCCTGGCGGGATTCGAACCCCGGACCTCCTGATCTGAAGCCGAGCGCGCTAACCACTGCGCTATCCTGCTCCCTGCACAAAATTAAAACAAAGCTTTGCACTAAGGCTACTTTAATGATTGAAGGTCACTTAGTGTTTTATTGCAATGGGACCCGCCTCCTTCATTGTAGAACCCCAGGTGCATTATCATTAAAAGAAATATTTTTATATTTGCTGCGGCAAAGTCCAAAATGCAAATCAAAGACGTTTATTTCAATTTATGATGAAGATTAAGACAATCAAGCTTTTAATTAAAAGAATATGAACAGAAGAAGGAGAATACTAAAAAAAAATTGTAATAAATAAACTTTACAAAAATTTTTAGTTGGAGATGATGTTGATAGATCCTTTGTTCTTGAAGTATTCTGTTGATTGATATTCCTCCATGGATAAAGGATGATATTGATGGTGATTGTCAGTAAAAGCTTTGTCTTTACATACCACATTCCATACATATCCTGTCATGACTATGAAAACCTTCAAGGTCATTAAATTTCAAATACAAAGTATATTAAACAACAGACTAAAGAACGCAGACTATCAAAGTCTCCAAGATGAAGAATATGATTACATAGCAAACATTTCTAGACATTTTTAAAAATTGGTTATATGAATGAGAAATGAATTTGGATTACAACTTCTTTATTGAAAGAGTTTGCCATTTCATTGCAGATGGTAACATTGTTATCAAGCACATCTTACAGGATATATGATTTCAAGGTGGATAAATAGAGAATAATTATTATTTGACTTTTTATGAAACGACTGTGAATTTTGGTATTGCCTGAGCGAGAGCGAGACCCCAGATTATACACAAATTTGCAAGAGTTTCATAAAAGTCATTTGGCATAATTTCTTTATTACCCCTTCTATTCCATATGAGTCGTGTATGAATTGTCAAAACACTGCCTATAGTTCTTTTGCGACGGCCAGTTACAATGACATCACCAACACTTGTTTTATGACATCACAGATGAGAAAATGCAGGACCTTGCACTGAAACAATGGTTGCTAGGCAAACGTACTAAAAAGTGCACATGTGCTCTTATCGATAATATTAACACGGTTATTTTCAACCATATGGGTAATAAATACACACAAGCATTGAGGTCTTGTATCACTGGCTTGATAATCGTAAATCATTCTTGGTTTCCACCTGGAATCCAAAATAAGAAAATATGAATTTGCAATAAAAATTATATAACGAGTAGATGTGATATCTAAATAGGGATCTCAGACGCTGTTGTGTGATTCCAAAATGTGGTATTAGCCTGAGGCTGTTATTTAAGCAATTTAATCTATTGTAAACTTCCATCATTCGGCATAATTGCAATGTTGTGACTTTAATTATGAGCGACACAGAGGAAATAATCTATCACCCAAGGCACTTATCTTCACATTCGTCTGACAGACAAGGGAGATAATCGCGTGTAGACAACTCTTCACACAGGAAGTGACAGTAATACAACTATAGTTTGTCCTTCTGGGATTGACGCATGGATCTATATATTTAGACCTTCAAATTGTCAAGATCAATAAAATTGTACTTCACCCTTTCATGCTTTTCCAGGTCACTCGATATTGTCTGATTTCATTGTCAATGAATATGAACTTTATGTAATTTTTAATTAATGAAGTTTATAATTAAGGGTCTGAGGGGGGTATACATATCGATTGCAAATGATTTGTTTGTTTGAAGGGTATAAATATTAGCTGTCATATTCAACTAATGTTATTATGAATCAGAATATTATTATTCAAATCTAAATCTAAATGTCAGTTTATATGTCCTTCAACTTCGGACAAAAATGTAAATATACATATGTGAAATTGAGAATTGAGAATTCATATGATTTTCCAAATTCCATTATATCTTAGAATTATATTCACCTAATTTTATTTTGTTTAACTTTCAAAGTCAATTAATTTAGTGTCCCGCTTTTTCTTGAACTTAACGATAGCCTATAATTTTAGCTAAAAATCTTAAATTCTTCTTATATTTATATCTTCTTGATCTATATTTTTAAATACTTTGAGTTAATAAATTGTCCTTTGCATTTTATCATCTTAGACCAGCTTTGCATATCTCTACTTTCTGATGCAATAACAAGTCCCTTAGCACTTCGAAGTTTAGTTTATATCTTAAACCAATATCTTTAATTTCTGATCGATAGATTGTCCTTTGAGACTGACATGCTTTCGGATATTGAATAATCAAAAGGCGGGATGAAGTTGTCGTTTACAATTTCTAGATATTTGGAAATCATGCCATTTCAAAAGCCTTTGATTAGAGCATATCTAACTCCAAAATGGCATGGCAGTTCTAGACGGTTGACAAATATTGTCTCCTGTAAGTGAATGCCAAAATCAATATTGCCTTCTCTTCTTGGAAAATATATTGAAGCTCTCTCTCTCTCTCTCTCTCTCTCTCTCTCTCTCTCTCTCTCTCTCTCTCTCTCTCTCTCTCTCTCTCTCTCTCTCTCTCTCTCTCTCTCTCTCTCTCTCTCTCTCTCTCTCTGATAAGCGTGCAATATAATCAGAAGGGGAAGAAAATATATTGAAGCTCTCTCTCTCTCTCTCTCTCTCTCTCTCTCTCTCTCTCTCTCTCTCTCTCTCTCTCTCTCTCTCTCTCTCTCTCTCTCTCTCTCTCTCTCTCTCTCTCTCTCTCTCTCTCTCTCTCTCTCTCTCTCTCTCTCTCTCTCTCTCTGATAAGCGTGCAATATAATCAGAAGGGGAAGAAGTGACTTTATTAAACTCTTTGGAAAGAGAAATGGTGGGAAAAGTGTATATTTGTGCTTTCTGACTGATCTATCGTTGATGCAAGGTTTGGCGAGTGCAACAATAGTTCTGCTAGTTATTAGTGATAAATGTCAGTAGGCCATGTTTGTCACATATAAATTTCAAATATATGGGCTAGATTATTATTAATCGATATAGCTGTGCTCTAGTGATATTGTAACAATATTCTAGTAATATAGCGGCAGGAGAGGCCCTATCATTTATTATAGGCATATTTGTATAATATTTATATTTAAATAATTGGATTGGACATCAGCAGTGTAGCATAGAATGAACACTTCAGGTGGTTTAGTAATTAGTCCCTGATTCTAACAATCAATCAAAGTTCAAAGGCAAATCTAAGAACTTTCATAGGGAGTTCATCCTACTGTCATGCTGTTGGTATTTAGAAACTTTCAAGATGGTTTATAACCCTGAACGCTTCCGACCCAACTTTCCTGAAAGCACCACCGCCTGTTTATCCTCACATTGCATAACATACATTTTATTATGTAGCTCAGTTGGTAGAGTGTCCGCTCATCACCGGGGTTCGATTCCCGGTCGCGTCATACCAAAAGACGTTAAAAGATGGGAGTTGTTGCTTCCTTGCTTGACACTCAGCATTATAAGGACAGAACAATGCTTGAACTGGCACTGCACTGTGGCTGCCGGGTGCGAAATGCACACAACAAATTTTCAATTTACAATGTATTGAGGACAATAAAGTATTATTATTATTATTATTATTATTACCAATGTGGTAAAATTGCATATTCATAGAGTCAGTGTGACCTTGACAAAAACAGTAGTAAGCTGGATAATAAGATAGTAATCAACTACTGTTAAATTCATTCAGAATTCATTGAAACTATGTATGTTCTGTTAAGGAGCCCAAAATGCGTACAAAATATTATCTCATTTGTATGAAGAAGATTCAAAGTTCTTCTGCATTTGACATACCTTTAATGACTTTTCCAGTGAATTGTTTTTTTTGTGTTTGTAGCAGGAAGGTACAAAAACGTGTTGGGAGGCATCTGTGTTTCCAATTATAAATTGACCATATCAGGTTAACCAATTAATGTTTTTATCAGTATCCAGGAAATCATGTTATCTCACGTTGATAGCCTCACAGAAGCAGGAAGCAGTTTAAACACTTTTCGGTGTTTGGAGCCCACTTAGACTGCACTTAGAAGTAAGCAGTTTAAGTTGGGGAAAATAACTTTGTACTTAAATCTGACATTGCAAGAAACAAGGATGATATATGTATTTGTTTAGATTGTACTTAAATGAAATACAACAAATTAATTTAAGAATTTTTGTTTACTTAGATAAAACACATTGTCAAGTTTTGTATTGTTTTGCATTTTGGTTGTAGGAACCATTTAAGTTCAGAAAACCATTTGTACTAAGTTCTCTTTGAAGGATTTAGGCTTCACTTTCGAAGAAAGAACCATTTTAAGTTCTGAAAAGAAGAACAGTGAACTAATATTTGCAATATGTCCAATAAACCATTTTAATTTTGTAAAGAAAAGAAAATTGTACTTAGATCAAACATTTTGTTTGGTATTGTTTTGAACTGCATTTTAGTAGTAGGAACAATTTTAAGTTCAGAAAAGAGAAACATTGAACAAATAATTGCAACATGTCTAATAAACCATTTTAATTTCAGAAAATAATTTCGTACTTAGTTCTGACATGCAAGAAGCAATTTAAACACATTCTGTTGTTCCATACATTCTTAGACTTTATTTCAATAGAAGGAACCATTTTAAGTTTCTGAAAAGAGGAATCTTGTACTAGAAACTAAGTTAAATACTTTGTCATGTTGGTTCCTATACATACACCTTGAATAAAACCATCTCAGTTCTCAGTACTTAGATCAAAACTTCAAGAAACAGTTCAAAGCAGTGTTTGAAACACGTTTTAGTCTCAACTGGTAATTGGGGCAGGATAGCGCAGTGGTTGGCACGTTTGGCTTCAGATCAAGAGGTCTGGGGTTTGATTCCAACAAGGCACGGCAACTTTGTCTGCAGTAGAGAACTGTTCTACACGCAGTAAGGTTTGGGTGCAATGCTACACTAAATTTGAGCATAGTACCACCCATGGTTTGCTAGTTCCAGCCAATGGTCTCAGGTTTCACTGCAATGCATAGCAACATGGCGTTGTGGGCTTTCTCCCTGCCATAATACAAGCAGCTGCAATATAAGTGATGTACTCTCGAAAGCAGCGTTAAACCCCAACTTAACTCACCTCACCTCTACTAGTAATCAGGCTTTCTGGTATGAAAATCTATCTGTTCTTTTAAAACGTGACAGGCCCTGCAGTATATTAACACTTGATTCATCAAAAACCTCACACGTCAAGCAAAATTGCTCGGCCATTTACAACTGTCCCAATCTGTAAAATACCGGTGATTGGCTGATATATGAGCAGCAGGCTATTTTGGACACTGGTTCAAACACTTTGTCTGTTAGATGCCAAGACTGCACTTAAGACAAAGATACCATTTAAAGGTCAAAAAGGTATGAAGAACTGTAATTGGATCTGCCATGCTATTTAAATACTTCAGTTGGAATCAATGTGTCTACAATAAGGTTTTCTATGTATTTGACTTTGCAGAGTATTCCTCCACTTGTGTGCGGACATTTGTTTGCCTTGATCTTAAGGTTTACTTAACAAAGAAGAACTTACTTGAAGAAGTCTGGGCAAATGTTTAATCCTCTTAAGAATGCAAGGTCATGGTGACATCTCAATTGTTAAAGTGTTTTTGTTTGCAAAGGTTCAACATGGAAATCAAATTATTATATTAACACTGACACTGAAATGTTTATTTCATGTAATCTATATTGCTTTAAAATGTGTATAGATATTTGGTCGTCAAAATGTTTTTTTCAGCTCATCAGGCCTATAAGACCAGATGGACTTATTTCATTGGTCATTGTAAGGTATCATGGTCCATCAGATGTATTGTCTGCGAAGGGGTCGTTTTCATAATTTTGACTTCGGACAAAAAAAGTCATTTTCAAACAAGTTTCACATAAATAAAGTTGAAATGTTTTGGATTATCAATTAAAATAATTGTTTTTAAGTAAAAGACTTTAGAAATGTTCAACTGACTTTAAGTATATCAATTTCTAAGGTATATCCTTTTCTAAGGTATATTTAGAAATTGTAAAAAGATGGATTGATAAAGAAATGTTTGTAATTTGGAGGTGGAAAATAAAAAAAGGATGGGCTTATTAGAAAATAATGAGAAACGTGATCACCTCATCACTTCCAAGAACTGAGAAGATGTAGATTTTGTTGAATTATATGTCTTAGATAGAAAATATAAAAAATGCTATTAGCTATAATGAGAATCATGCTGTTTAAAACAAGTGTTCTTATTTCTTGCCTAGTTCATTTCAACTTGTTCAAGATGTTAAATAAGTACAGTATAACTTGGATACATCTGTGGAAATGAAATTCCCGTTTGTGTAATGATGTGTGTGATGGCCATGATTCATAGAACTAGTTTATAATACACATAATCATTTTTTCATTTTAAAAGCTGTAGCACGTTTTTTGTTTATTATATTTTCTCTAGATTAAATTGTCATTTGCTAGTTTATACAATATATTATCAAGTTAGATGGTAAAAAATATCTCATTACATGACCTGATAAACTGTATCCATAGAAAACATGTATCCGTATTGGTAGAAAACAGTGCAATATATAAAGTGACAATTTTGTTGAACTCTTCAGTGTGAAAGGTAAATTTAAAGGTCAAATGCGATTTTGATCTATCAGACAGCAAGATTGTTGACCATTCCATTATGGTTCCATATTTAAAACTCTACTCTAAGTGTTTAACTATCGCTACATCAGGCAGAACACATGAACTACCTCGAGTGACCAGTTTAGTGTGAACACCTTAAAATAGCTGTTCGAAGGGAAATGACTAAACCAAGCCTGCATTTGTTTTAGAACTCATTTTTTTGGTTGAGGAGTATTATTTAGCCATTGGTAACACTTTTTGTTACATCACTTTATTTCAGTGTAGTGTATTTGAGATAATTTTGAGGATGTGTTCACTGTCTGTATGCATGGTAGCCCGGACATTGACTTTGGCAATCGACATTGAGACAACCGGAAATTTATATTTGGATTAGACGTTAGTCGGGTTTTATTTCAAGCTCTGCCTCGTTAGTGCTTGACCTGATCACTTCTTCCTTGATGAGATTGACCAGTAGGACTTGATCAATTTGACCAACTGACCAGAGGAAATGGTTCAATGAAGTGCAGTCCACTTGTGTCAATATACAGGAAGTCTATTAGTCATTGAGACATTTCTAGAAACATTGGCTGATCCAGGAATTTTCAAGGTGGGGGGGGGTTACATATTGTAATGGGGGAGGGAATGTCACATATTTGAAAGGAAGGTTGTCACACATTGTAAGGGGGTCACGTTGTTCTAAAGGGGTTGGCTTCATCAAATTTACATGCAAATTGTATATTAATATTAATAAAATGTTTGCGGGGTTGAGGGGGGGGGGGGGGGGTTTCCCTTACATCCCCCTCCCCCTCTTGTTCCTCTACCGGGCTGGTTATCAAACAATAGCTGAAATTTGTGATAAAGTACATGACAATTAAAGGCCCAGTTGCACATAAACCTCCTTGACAAAACAAATTTGCATCATTTGGAAGCTAAATGAATTTACTATGATTCAAAAGACCTAAGTTGTTGAATAAAAGTGTGAAACAGTGGATTTTGTTTATGAATTGCTATTATCTAGAAAGTGGCAGGAGTTGTAATAATAAGTATTTCAAAAGATAAAACATGACTATAAACCAAAACCCTTGAAATGATATAATGACACTACAAAAACACTTGGATACCTCAACTAAAAATCATTTTGAACTCATTACACCGGTTCTGTTCCAAAAGTAACTGTTTCCTTTGATTGTTCTCAAATCTCTCCTAGAAATACTGCTTTTTCCATATGGAAATAGTATATACTATTGCATTTCTTATGATATTAATATGAGTTATGACATATGCAACAACATCATGACAATTTTCATATATTCATTGATCTGAGAATAGTTTATAAGTATTATTTTTTCTCTGTTTATTCTATTACAATTCATGTATTGGAGAGGCAATCAAATAAACATTTAATGGTTCAATCCAATCTCAATTTAAAAAAATAAAAATAAGTTTAAAACGATAAACATCAATCTATTTTTTCTATCCAGCATGATATTATACAAGTTATATCAAAGAGAAAAATAATTCCTATTTATAAAACTCATTTATTGCTTTCATAATGACAAGAGTTATCAATAGGGCCATTTGTTACTCAACAAGACATGAAATTACATTAGTACCAAATTACATTATGAGAGATAAACTGGCCAAAAATTTACCAGTTTTGTTGCAGGAACCGATTCTTGAAATTCATCCATTGTAATTTTGTTATCTGAGTTATCAGTTGCTTAATGTGGTGTGAAATTTCTCTGACCGGTAGCTAATGTAACGAAGTAGATAGGAAAATTGTGCGAGCATTATTTAATTACCAGATTCACGTAGGATCAACTCCCAGACGATAGCTGTATCGTCATGTCATGCCCTGTTTCCTTATCAATATTGACGAAGGTAATGTGCTGATATTGTTGCGTCTGGGTCAATGGGGGTCTGACTTGTTTGATTTGGTTGTGGGAGGGGGGTGGGGAAGTCTGTCTTTAGTTTGGATATTTGGGGATGGGAAGATGTGGGGGGTGGAGGAGTTCCAAACTTGTTTTCTTGAAGAATGAAGACGTTATAAATGGATGAACAACTTAAAATACCATTTTGAGCAATACCTTCAAATTTAGTATGTTTTACCATGTATTACATCCCTGAACACAGGGAATTACGGACCAATATGGTTACACGGAGCGCTATAATCAGCATGCAGCACCGCAAGTACAATTCCTTCAGGGTAATAATACAAATTGTGCCTTGGGCATCCTCGAGCATGGCAAAGGCGTGATACAAATGTGCTATTATTATTATGGATGTAGCTCAGTTGGTATCACCCAGGTCAGATCTCCCTTCCAGGTTGTGTCAAACCAAAAGATAAGTTGTTGCTTCCTTGCTTGGTGCTCAACATTATAGGATTTGAACAATGCTTGAACTAGCGCTGCACCGTGGTTGCAAGGTACCAAAATTTAAGGCACAAAAAGAATTTCAATTCTACATCAAATGAAGAAAAAAATAGTTGTTATTATTATTGATATACAAATGCGAAATATTATCTCTTGACCATGGGTAGAAAGGGGTTCTTGAAAACAGGAAGGATAATTTGGGCAAGTTGGTCAAGATTGGGGATGAAGAGATAAGAACTGGTTAAGTGAGAGATGTAATGAAGTTAGTCATGTGTCAGAAGATATGTTCAACAGGAGGCATGTGTTTAGTCTAGGATATTAAGTAATTTCCCTTGTCAAACATTGGTGTGTGAGATACTTATTAGCAATAAATTGTTACCATTACCACCAATTGAGGAGAGGAGGCCAGAATCTCCTCCATTGGACATAGAAACACACGAGAAGGGAAGAAATAACCTAGCTAAGTCCAAAGTCTCCAAGGAAAGTTCATCCATGGGGAAGTATGAACTGTTACTCTGTGTGCTGAGAAGAAAATACCTAAGGCTAAATAATTTTAAAAAAATATTTCTTGGACATGGGCGCATCACTTTTATATGTGCACATGATAGCTTTTTGTTATGAAAAATTAAGCTTTTTGAAATGAAAAATTAAGCATTTGCCTCATCATTTTTGCTAAACCATCGATTCCATTTGTCCAGCAAATATATGGGTCTTCAGGAACCGATGTGCTTCCGTTGTGTATACTTCTACCACTTCCAAGCTTTATTTTGATGGAAAAAATAAAATGCACTCCTCCAGCATCATTATTTTGTCCGACAAAAAATAAAAATAAAAGCCTACTGCCCTCATCATTTTGAAACAAATGTGCCCAAGAACATTTTTATGCAGCCTAAGGTTTCTGTTAACATCACTTATTTCATTGCATCTTTGAATGGATCCATATCTGGAACCGTTATAGTCAATGTTACACAAGATCTTTGCAGCTGAAACACACTTTAGCTTCCTTTGATTTCATTTTATCTGCGGAGGACATGTTGCATTGCCATGTTAGAGGCAAACACTTGTTTCACTGTTTTAATACTCAAAGGAAAGACATAAGCCACTTGTGGTGAAATATTCAATAGTCCAATAATCAACGCTTGTATTCGGTCAATAGAGGAAAGGCATTTCTTCTTTTCCTAAAAATGGTTTCTGTAATTCCAACTGCTGGAAACTATTGATGGATTACATTGACGTGTGGGATAAATAGGTCATACTGACACAGAAGTAAGCACGCAACATTGTAACTGAAACAAGCCTGGATTTATCATTTAAAAAAAATTCTTATCTCATTTGGCATTTTTAATTGAAATTTAAAAAGATACTAATTAATGAAAATTTCAAAAACATTAATTTTCTGTAATCTTAAAGGGGCAGTACCATTGAGGTATTCTTGTCGAAACAAAATCTGACATTATTTTTAATGAGAACATTTATGCTAATAATTGTATGATATATATACATTTATGATATTAAATGATACTAATCACATTTTAAACATCGTTTAGGATGTAAATTTTGATGAGCATCATGGCCAAGTTGTTTAAATGCTAGTTACAAATGGAATTTCATTTCCACAAAAAATACCATCTTTCACCATATCCCTTTAAGAAATCTCCAAAAATATTTCTAATTTCCTGTGAGCCATCAATTTAAGTTCATACTTTCTGAAATGGATGAATGGCATCATTGCCAATCAGTATTAAACTTGCATCTCAAAGTCATTGAAATAAATGAAAGACTTTCTTGTAGAGTTCGTTCAATTTTTTAACAAGGACAATGAGAGTGCTCATTGAAGATTTGGATATCTTAATTCATTTATTATATGATGAATAAGTGAGAGATATACCCATACTTTTCCGAGTGTATCAAATGATACCCTACACTTTTCCCCGTGGGGTTAACGAGGCGGAGCCGAGTAAGGCTCCAACGGGGAAAAGTGTAGGGTATCATTTGATACACGAGGTTGCATGGTTATATACCCATGTTTGGGGCTCAAAATCTAATTGATATGGTCCAATGACGGTATTGTCAACGCAGATGCACGTGCATCTTGCTGAAATGTACAGCTGACGCTATAAACTGCATGGCTAATGTCAACGTGGCCAAAGTTTAGAGAAAACAGAAACAACTTTCAGTATGTTAGGACATTTTGCACCCGAAATTCTTATATACAAAGAAATACATGCAATTGTGATATGATTTCACTCGTGAAAATATAAACTTTCTACCTCACTTGATGAAAAGAAAGATATGCTCTTTTTATTACATAATGTGGAGTAAGATACTTGATTCTATCAGTGAAATAAACTCTATATCAAACTACAGAAGAGATAACCTTGATCGTCACTCTACTGGTGGTGATTAACTGTGTCACCACTCACATGATGTCATTAGGACAATGTTATGATGTCATAGTGTCAGCTTGCGAGGGCTGTAACTTGACCATTGAAATCACTCCATCTTAACATTAAACATAGAAATAAAGATATAATAAATAGAATATTGCTGTTTGCTGTATAATATTTTTGTTGTTTTTTCAAAGGTTAATGTAGATGTTGTTTTGGCAGTGAGAACATTTTCTCTGGTAGGCATATTTTTTAGGATGAGCTTTTATAACCATTATAAAATATAAATCAATGAAGTTCCTTGAAGTTTAGTTCCTCAAAAAATAAAATGGTCAAAAGCCCTTTTAGGTGTTAAAGATTTCATCCAAGGTTATTTATGACATTTTTTTACCTCAAAAGCATTGAAAATATTGGAGAGTCATGTATAGTTCTGTTTTCCTACGTACACATACTTGGAGATTGAAGTTCTTGGGTTCAGGTTGTGATGGACTTTCTGTGAAAATGTCACAGGGTATTATACCGAGTTTCGAATTTTCTTACAAAACCCATATAAATGTCAAGTTTAATTTGTCTGAGCGTCAGAGTGTTCAAGATTTCATCTCATGCTTCAAATGGTATCCTTTTAAAAGTCACCCTCGTCAAAATGTCACAGGCTTTTTTGAGATTTCACTTTTAGTGGATGTTATTTTCAAGATGCAAAAGGACTGGTTAATATTGATTTTGTGTTGATGTTAGATATTTTTATAGAAATTTTATTGTAATATAGTTTAATCATCTTAGATATGAGTTTTTTTATTTGAATATATTTGACTCATTTGAAAAGCTCTGACTAGTATTTAAATAAATATTAATTATATTCTTTATACAAGATATAATCAAAGGAACAGAAAGTCATGTAGTTGTAAATCAACTCAAATTTATATTCATATTTATATTCATATTGTTAACACTGTACAAATTATAGACATTTTGACATCTCTAATGTATGTAATTAGTACTTAAATAGTTCTATATTGACAAGAATATATAAACGAATATTAAAAACATAATAACTTCTTTGTTTAACTTTGTTAAATTTAATGAAGTGATTTTTCAAGGTAGGCATCCTCAACGAGGGCTTAGACCTAGCAATTACTCAGGGCATGCGATTATACTTATTTCAATGAGTGCTTTAAAGACCCAGTGATTATATTCAAGGCAGGCAATTATTCAAGGATTTATGGTATATACTACATGTGGGAAATACTTGTCAAATATAGACACATTCTAGCCAAGAAAAACAATTACTTTGTGTCTAAACGAGACAAGGGTAGTTTTACTTGATAGATCGTAATGAGAGGATGACATGCTACAGCTCCCAAGAGCATTCTCAATTTGGAAATTGTATAGATGATAGCTCATTGTAAACATATTCTTTAATTGTGTAGTTTCAAATGAAATATTTTCTCAAATTTCTTTCTTTGCAGATATATCATACCATGTTTATCTTTTCCGAATGGAAAATGTAGGAAACTGAAATTGTTATTGCAATATATTTTTTCTCAAATCATTATTTTTTTATGTCTGGAGACAGTGTTCCTAAGAACCTTGCATTGTAATTATTTGAATTTTTGTTTGTTTTTGGTTATACCGGTACATTGTTTTCAAAATAGAAATTTTTCCAGTAATATATTTATGTAAGTATTTATATTAAGATACATTCTGCCAATGCAGTGATATTTCAGAATATCAAGGTTTCTAGATAACAACTTCTTTTTATTGTGATAAACCAGAAGGTTGTTAGCACAGCTATCACCGCCATAATTTGGTCCTATGAATGTGGAATAACCAAGGTTCTGATTCTGTAATAAATGACTATTTGTTAATACAAACAAAAAGGCTTCTTTTTAAATATGGTTAACAACGTATATATTCTGCCAATGTAGTAATAGCAAGGTTTCTGGATAACAACTTCTATGTTGTGATAAGCTAAAGAGTTTTTCTCCAGTAAGCTTGCTTATATATTTCCACTTTTAATTGACTTTCAAAGACTTGTGTATCTAGCTATGGTAAGTCCATATTCCAGATGATTGGCAACTCAGAATGGTTGGCTGTTTATATCAGCTGCTAAAATCTTTTAAGGCGCTGTAGCATGTTTTTTGCATATTATATTTTCTTAAATTTGCCATTTATTATTAAATTTGAGATGGTAAACCATCTCATTAAATGACCCGATAAGCCGTATCCATAGAAAACATTTCTCCATATTGGAAGAAAATGCATATATTATGCTACATGTAAAGTAACAATTTTGAAGAACTCTTCAGTGTGAGAGGTAGACTTGAAGGTCTCATGCGAACTTGAGAGTTCAGGCAGCAAGATGGTTCGCCATTTCCATCGTTGTACCATATTTAAAACTACGTATCACTACATCAGTCAGATCACTTGAACTACCTTCTAGTGGTCATTTTAATCTCATCACCATAAAATGGCAGCTTGAGGGTAAATGGACTCACATGGCTTAACTAAACTATTTACATTCACTCTGTTTATTGATTGAGGAACATAATTTGACCATTTGTTACACTTATATACCTTTTTGCAAGAACACTTTATTTAAATAAGTAAGGCGTGCTACAGCACCTTTAATATATAAATTCAAAAAATGTATTTCATCATATTGCTTTCCAGCATGGCATTTGCCGGTGTAACAGGCCAAAGTTTCCCCCCAGCCAAAGTTTCCCTGGGAAAGTTTGGCCTAGGACAGACCTTCCCCTGGGAAACTTTAGCCTAGGCCAAAGTCCCCCCCCCCCCCCCCCCAGGCTCAATCTTCCCCGGGGGAAGGTTTGTCCTAGGCCAAAGTTTCCCCACCCTTGATATTTTCTCACCTATGATCTACACAGGTAGCAACTTTGGCATGGCAAAGATTTCAGAACTTGTTAACCTTTCTTTGGCTATTTCTTCACCACCCTTTATTTTATTTTATTCTTAGATTAAATTACATGGGGGGAGATTCTAGCTAGACTACTTCTTCCCCACCCTATTTGTGTTTGATGGAAATGTACATCACCATGTGATTTTATTAGGATGAATAATCCAATTCGTAAAGCTTTTAAATACAATCCTAAAAGCAAACAGTTCACATTATCGAGCATTCTGCAATAGCTCATAGTGCAGCAAAGTCAGTTCATTAAGTGGACTTGTGTTTACATCGCTGATTGCACACTCTAATTTGATTACAACTAATGCTTCCTGGAAATTTGATGCATTTTGTCTGATATGTTCTATATTGGGCCGTAGAGTTCAAACCCATCATCCGCCTACAGATGCAGAATTTTATATTTGTGTTGTTCATGAACATGCAATAGACTTTATACTCAAACCACCCAAATAGTCCACTCTCCTATGTACCTTGATCTGCAAGGTGCTGGCTTTATACCTTTCTAGAACCTGCACTTAAATGTATCCCATACCTGAAGTGTTAAAATTATCATTATTGATTCTCTTCATTTTAGGTTTCCATGCTTTCATTGCTCATTTGTTTTGAAACATTATATTATTAAACAATTAATTGAAATGACATTTTTTTAATTGACATTTGTTTATGTTTGTTAACATGAAAACTGTGTTTAATGAACAGAGAAACATGTAAAGATTATTTTTTATGAAATTCATAATTCCTATTTGCCATCAATGCCGCTCTGGTCCTAACAATGTGGAGGAATCAAGGTTCTGATTCTCTATAAATGGCCACTTGTTAAAACAAACAAAAATCTTCTCTTTAAACATGATTAACAACATTAATATTTTCTTCAGGTTTATGTAAAAATTAATGTTTTAGAACAAAGAAACATGTAAACATTAAATTTCTCAGATTAATCAGCTCAAATATTTCAATTTTTTAATAATGTCCTATGTTCTGGAATCATAAATGTAAAATAAACAGGACAAAAATTTGCTCTGTACATTAATATTGTTAAACAGAATGTTCTAAAATTTCCTCAATAAAAGCTCATAGCAATTAATGTTCATCTTAAATTGTCACTATTTGCTCATCAAAATCCCATATTTGTTTTACAACGTGAAGCAAACAAAATTCCAAGAATCATTGCCCATTTGCAAATACCAAAATGGAACATCAACATATTTAAGTCTTAAGGAGAGAGTTCTGTAAATTCTTGTATGCATTTTATAGTGAATTTGAATGTTTTTATAAAAACATATTCACAGGACTACCACTGTATGCCATGTTGATTTTTTCACGGAACTGCTTCTGAATGCCATAACATTTCATGCAAGATCAGGAATTTACATTACCTGATTCTTACAAGAAACAATAAACATTTTGAGTATGTTGTACCCACTGGCAAATCTAAACATTTGTTTTGATGATACATGAATATGGTTAAAGAGGACACTTAAGAAATTCTTTGCATGCATGCTGTCTATGAATAAGAAGTCATCTAGAAACTCAATTACGACAGTAGAATTGTTAGTTGACGTAATGGCAGTGTTCCTGTTCATGCATAGTTCAGTTGATTGCTGTCGTTGAAGTTCAGCATATTGAATGTTGGTGCTATTGGAGTTTTTTAAAATTCATTTATTACTCTCCCGTTGAAGATATCGCTGTTTGATAAATCTACAATGTTATTACACATTGCATGTTTTCGATTGAAATAGGGTCATATTGGTTAAAAAATGATGTCACATTATCAGCACTGTGGTCGCAATGGGGTCCATTGCAATGGGGTGAGTCTCAATGGGGTGCGTCTCAATGGGGTGTGTCTTAATGGGGTGCGTCTCAATGGGGTGTGTCTCAATGGGGTGTGTCTTAATGGGGTGCGTCTCAATGGGATGCGTCTCAATGGGGTGCGTCTTAATGTGATGCATCTCAATGGGGTGCGTCTTAATGGAGTGCGTCTCAATGGGGTGCGTCCCTTTTATCGACAAGTTCATGCATCTTAATCAGGGAATAATAAATAAAATACTAAACTATGTCCCATTTAATAACATATTTATGATACTCCAGAATGGTGTCGGTATCTAACTCATTTTTCCTGGTTAAATACCAAACGTACCACTCACTCATTTTATGAACATGTTATTGAACATTTGAATTTTAAAAGTGAACAACAACCCACTACACTACAATGACCTCACTCATGACATCTGATATTTCACAGCATTGGTAATAAATCAATTTATCCTACCTCATGAAGAATGTCGACCCCTGATTGGTCCACATTGCCATTAACAAATATCAATAAACACTGCCATACCAGTTGATAAATCTTCCCGAGGATAATTGTTTTATATCCCGCAACATGAATAAAGCATGCATCCACGTCAATCATTCCATGTCACTTGACACAAGTTAAAGATCATAGTTTGTCAATGGATCAGTTGTTTTCTGTCAAAAATGTTCTTTGTTTTTTAAATGATATTTTGAGACATGTGGCAAGATAAATACGTTATAACATTCAGTTTGTTCGGGTGACGTCGTAACTTATCAGACCCTTGCTAGTGTTTATCCAACTCGCTTTCGGCTCGTTGGATAAACACTAACGTGGGTCTGATAAATTACAATGTCCCTCTCCACTGAATGTTATAACTTATTAAATAACATAAAACTTAACATCCATTTTAAGATACCTTGATGTAAAAATACACGGATTATAAGCCAACATAATCTTTAAAAAAAAAATCACTATTTATGAGATATGCTGTATGAAAATGATTCAGATACTTAATTGCCCAATTGTGGTTCATTAGAGGACAATCTAGAAATATTTTGTATTTCACAGTACATTTTGATAAAAAGATACAATTATAAACATCACAGAAATTCCACTTCATACAAAATCATGTTTATGTTTTTTCATTCCTTTTTTTGCTGTAGCACTTTATTTCTTGCATAATGGTAAGATCGTCTTGATCTAAAACAAAACACATTTCAGTATTTATTTCAAAACAACATGCAAAGAACTTCAACCGTATGAAAGAACTTTTGCCCATCACTGCTGCAATTAAGATTGTCTTGATCTAAAGCAAAACGTATTTCAATATTTATTTCCAAAGCTACCATGGTGACATTGAACAGGCACTTCAACAATATGGAAGAACATTTGGAAATGTCAAATGTTATATTGCTAATGGGAAAATTGTGTTCTCTATAACAGAAAACCTTTATGAATGTTGAATGTCTTCTCATTTAGCTGCATATATTTTTCAGTTCAGAAGTTAATACTGTCATCAAGATCGTTTCATGTCATAGCTCATGTAAACCATTTACGCTCATTCATGCTGATACAGTCTTAGAAAATTGTATTTGCCTGTGAATACGTTTTTCCTCTCAATTAAAGCAAACAGAATTTCAATTTTATTCTACTTTGGTGACATACCACAATAAGATACATCATTGGGTGAAAGTATATTTGTGTCCAATGTCATTTTGCAAATGGCTGAACCATGTTTTATATTTCAGTATCTTTGTTCACTAAGATTCTAGTTCAGAAAGTTGAAATGTGAAATTGCTACTACATGTATATATGTCATCAGGAAAACGTCATAATATTGGCCCATTGATGTACGGGATTTCAGTTTTATTTTCAAATTTTATGCAAAACTGTGTAAATACAGTTAGACCCAGGTTAATCCGCATGATTTGGTTACAGTTGGAAATCGTTCAGATAGCGAGGTGTGCGGTGAATCGATCATCATTTGTAAAGAAATAAGATTTGAAATACTACAGCGCGGATGGCCGGGTTTCCGGATAAACGGGGTCCGGTTAAACGAGGTCTGACTGTATACGTCGTAAGAATTAATGAATAAATATAACGTTAAATGTGGAATTTATGTTTTTAATGCAGAAAACCATTACGAAATGTTGAACTTGTTTCGACATCGCGTCTTGCAATTGCCGATACCATTCTCATACAAGCTCCAATATTCCCTATTTGCTCATCAATGTCGATCCATAGTTCCCAAGCATACAGAGTTTCACGGTTTTTATTTCCCAAGTGCTGCTACAAACAGTGTCCGTCTTGAGATAAAGGAGAAGGATGATGCTTAAGCATTTGATCTCAATCGTTGTTTGCCAAGTAAAGAGACTTTAAACACTATCTGCCAGCGTAATTTAGATAGTGTCTCATCAACTATACTGTCACAGCCAATTTAAGTTCATGCAGTTTAGCTAACCCATTGTGTTTTAATGTTTAAATATTGGGCATGTGTTTTCTTGATATAAATGTTTCTGGAGTTATTTTTATTTGATGTATTTCATCCGTTATGTATTTTAGGGGATCGATTTCCAAAATATATCACTTTTGAATTTCTTTGTGAAATCTGTTTGCAGACCTATTTAAATGTTAAAAACATTTATTATAAAAAAAATGCAGGAATATTACAATTGATATGATATACCTTTGTGATTTATGTCACATATTTCTTATTCATTGCAAGTTTTTATGGTGATGAACTTATTCATATGTATTCTTCATATATTGAGTGTATAGCAATTCAAAAATGTAAATCTTCTTAGTGTAATATCGCTGCATTAAGTTTATTCTTGTTCAGAGGAATATTGGCATACATGGGAGCTATCAACATTTTCCAATGGTTCCTGTCGAAACCAATGGCTCAAGAAACACCATGGCTCATGGCAGATTACAGAAATGTTTCAAACATGAGATCTGTTCTATATGACGTTATATATTTGATCTTTTGAATATTTATTCAGAAATTCTGTTCTCAAACTTTTAAAGGGGCAGTAGCACGTTTTTTTTAAATTTTATTTTTTCAAATTTCCCATTTATAATGATAGTTTATGTTATTTATATTAACTTTAGAGGGTAAAACATGTTATTACACAAACCAATTATCCGTAGTGATAATAACGGTGTTGCGTATAAAGCAAATATTGCATGGCGGCCATTTTATTGTGAACACAATTTAATCATTTCGCATAACAAAAACCATCCCCATGGCTTTACCGAACCATGTACACTCATTTCCAATTTGATTTTCCGGAGAGACAATGGTGTTTTACTATTGGTGACATTATTTTTCAAATACATTTCATCGACTTATTTCAGCGAAAAAACGTGCTACTGCCACATTTTATTCTTTCCAGAAATATATCTTCAAACATATGATACATCAACATTGTCATTCTGTTCCAGAAATGTATAAATCCCACATCATGTAACCCTTGAAGTAATATGATGATGTCTAATACTTTTAGACCACTAATGGCTGAAATATTGCCCAAGGGGTCCTTGAAATAACTCATTCATTAACTCAATATTTTTACTGCTTGACATTGTTCTCAAATATGGATACTTTGGGTCCCTTTTCAATCTGAAGATGTGTTCTGAATGCATTAAATATATTCCAGAAATATATTTTCTGAAATATTCCTGTAGTTCTGCATTATTTGAAGACTTTTGTTTAAAACAAAATTAGAGGTTATTGCACAAAACATTGCACTAAGATTATCGAGATCTTACTTTAACATTTTGTGAAGCATCACTCTGCATCTCTGATGTCCAATATGTAGAACACTATTTTCTGTTCTTAGTTCTTGTGTTCTCTAGTGCTTTTGATCCTTTAATTCTGATAATTTCTCAAAGTTTAAATTCATATTGTCTTTTTCCAGGTCATTTCCAAAATTTCATTATCTTCCAGAATGTGTTCTTAGAGATGTAATCATGTATGTTTTCCTTTAATGGGCTACATGACGTCCAGCATGATAGATGATGGTTAGAGCCTTAAACCGTTTAATGTTTTTATTTTATTCTAATGATTGATCCTCACTCCATTAAAATAATTTTTAAATATTTTAAAATTTTCTTTCCCAGGCCTTACATCAGATAACTCCATCCAGCTCGTTCACTCCAGACATCACACCGATTATTCTCGCTGGACATCGGGACAATTACGAAATTATCAAAATCCTCCTTGATCGAGGATTCCGCATTCCAAAACCCCATGATGTTCGGTGTAGTTGCAAGGATTGTATCTTCGAGAGTGAAGAGGACAGTTTACGACACAGTCGGTCTCGTATCAATGCATACAAGGCATTAGCGAGTCCTTCCCTTATTGCCTTATCGAGTAAGGACCCTATACTGACTTCGTTCGAACTTAGCCGAGAACTTAAACGCCTTAGCAATATGGAGAATGAGTTTAAATCGGACTATGAGAAGTTGGCAATGAAGTGTCAGGACTTTGCCGTTGACCTTCTGGAGCAGACGCGAGGGTCACGTGAACTTCAGATTATTCTTAACCACGATACAAGTGCGGCGACAGATGAACAGGGAGGAGAGAAGGCAAAACTTAGCAGGTTGAAACTTGCTATAAAGTACAAACAGAAAAAGGTGAGTTGTTTTAATTATGAAAATATTAATATGAATTTTGTTTGTTGATTTCTGTTCTGAGTAAGTCTTTGAAAGCAAGTCAAGTATTTAAGGCACATACATCACATGAAGGCCAGGGCATCCTTTCACAAACTTTCTTTGCTAAGGTTAAAGGGGTAGTAGCACGTTTTTTTTGCTTAAATAAGTCAATGAAATGTTTTTGAAAAATAATGTCACCAATAGTAAAACACCCTTCTTTCTTCAGAAAATCAAGTTAAAAAATTAGTATACATATTTGGTAAAGCCATGGGAATCATTTTTGTTATTCGAAATAATAAAATGTGTTCGCATCAAAATGGCTGCCATTCAATTTTTGCTTTATGTTCAACACCGTTGTTATCACTATGGATAACTGGTTTGTGTAATAAGATGTTTTACCCTCTTAAGTAAATATAAATTACATAAACTATCATTATAAATGAGAAATTTGAACAAATAAAATTTTGCAAAAATGTGCTACAGTCCCTTTAAACTTAGCATTCTTTAACATTTAGACTAAGATTACTGTAGTGACTTGTGATCACCTCCGTGCTTTCTGAAAGGACGCTCTGATTCTTAACTTAGCAGGTTCAAATTTGAAACTTGCCATGTGGTACAAACAAGAAAGGTGAGAATATTGATTGTGATATTATTTTATGCAAATATTATTGATTCTGTTCTTGAAAGAGATCTTTTGAATTTGCAAAGAATGCACTGCGTTGCATGATTTTCTATTTGTTATTTCTTATTATGTGTAAGATTAGATTAGATTAGATTAGATTAGATTAGATTAGATTAGATTAGATTAGATTAGATTAGATTAAGATAAGATAACACTGTATTACCCAAAAGGGAATTCTTTTTACATAAAACAGATCACGACATGATATGATTTATATAATACATTAATACTACATATATTTACAATACAATAGTTTCAACAATTTCATAGCTTTCATTAACATTCTTGTTTTTGTTCAGAATTGAAATACTACAAGGTACAAAAGATTTCCTAGTTCTGTTAGACTTATGATAAGGCATCAATATTAAAACGTTTTCCAGTTGACAGAATATTCTGAGTATAAAATGTGTAGAGTATCAGATATGATCTTCCGAGGTTGTGATAAAATTTTCTCATCATTTATGGACGTTGGATGGTCTAAAATTATATACCGACAATTTGTTAACTAATGTTCACAACATTAACAATTCTGTCAATCAGAAACATTTTACTGGCTGAGTAGATGAATCCTAGAAAGGACTGTTTGAGAGGCATTCTAGAAGTTGGTGTGATGAAGAAGACAAATATTTTATGGATGATCAACTTCTTTAATAACAATAGCGACGTTTCGGTATAGATCCTTATACCGTTATCAAGCATATGGAAGAGATGGTGAAACAGCAGGTTATATACAGGATACATGTTGGTATGATAAAGAGATAACAAATACAACAAGATGAGGTACTTCTTTATTAACAATAGCAACATTTCGGTATAGATCCTTATACCGTTATCAAGCATATTGAGTGTATTTGTTATCTCTTTATCATACCAACATGTATCCTGTATATAACCTGCCGTTTCACCATCTCTTCCATTTGCTTGATAACAGTATAAGGATCTATACCGAAACGTCGCTATTGTTAATAAAGAAGTTGATCATCCATAAAATATTTGTCTTCTTCCTAAAAAGGACTCGTCACGAAAAAGTACAAGAATATTTACTACTACTAGTGTAACCCAAACTTTATCAAATATAATAATGCCCTTTATGCTATTAAAGATTTCGACTATAAGGTTATAGCCTAATAACTAGCATGATTTGAAGGTAAGATATTTAGATCCAATCATAATCAGACAATAATTGGTGATTAACATTTGATGTATGTCAGTTCAATGACAGATTAAATCTATTTCAGGAGGAAATGGCTAATGTTTTGTAAACATTTCCTAATTAATTGCAAGAGAAATATATTGCTACTGTTATAGACCATTATAAGTGCTTTTTGTCTTCAGTTAGTAATAGGAGAAATACAAAGTGGATATTTCAACCAACCATCTTGGTCTGTCCGTGTGGTTGGAACGAATTGAGCTCAAAGATCCTCTTAAGCTTCGAGCTTTGGTTGTGTCCTCCCTCTCAGGGTTTTGCCTGAGTTGAGCGATGATTTGGTATCGAAGATCGCTCTTGGAGTGATCTGGGAGGTTGAAGTGGTGAGAGACAGGTTTTTATTATATGACAAGCAATGAAATACTTGGATTTATCAGTGAAATAAACTGTCTATCAAGCTACAGCGAAAATAACTTATATTTTCATTGCTAACAGTGACTGATGTAATTTGACGTCATAAAACAATGATCTCACACGGTGAATTGGCTTATGACGTCACAGTGTTGCTGTGGTGACAGGTTGTTCCTAGCGACCGTTCGGCGAGAAAACTACCATTTTCGGACGTAATTACAAGGAAAACATCATATAATAAATAGAATATCCATCAATTCTTGACAAATACCATGTTTAGCAGGGGGGTAACCATTCAAAGAATGAGGGGACTCAGGTATGGGTATCATGATTTTATTTGTTATGTTTCGGGAGGCTTTCGCCTCGATGAGATAAACATGGAATTAGTCAAGAAAAGACAGATATCCTCTGTGTCTCTCTGATGTGTGATATCTGCAAAGTGTTCAGGCAGTCTGATATTCTGAACACTCGTTTTGTTTCACCCACTTCCTGTTTGCGGCAGTCTGAAGAGTCCAACACAGGACAAAACTAGTAGCCATGGCTAGCTTACTAGCCCCTCCTAGCCTATACTGGTCACTCTTTCTCTCATAGAAACTCCAAAACCCTTCATCCTATAACTCAGCATGTATATTACTTCCTAACTGAAGTAGTAGATATACAGTCATCTGTCAAAGATGTGTTTTACAAATTATGTGGGACCGGTGGGATATGTCATCTTCGGATGACTCTTGTTGTCATCAATTAGTAATAGTATTTGTAGTTAGTTTGCTGTTAATTTCATGACAAATTTTATGTCAACAGGGTATAGAAGTCTAAAATTCTTAGTTACAAGGAGACTGTTGTTTGAAAAAAGGTTTGGATTATTTCAATCATGTTTTTATGTGTTTTTAATCTTTTTGTTTTTTGGGGGAATTAAAGTATTTTCATGAGAAAAACTCTCTACAAATATTCTTTACTTCTACTAATGAAGACAAAGCACTAGAATACTGCCGTCTGGTGTAGATACCTTGACTTAAAAAAAATACAACAATAACAAATATGTTTTTTTTTGACTTGGCATTGATGTTTTTCTGGTGTAAACATCGACAATTTGACTCGATGGGTTGGCAGCTGGGCTCTCGACGTCTGAAATCTAGACCCGTGTATAAGATGACCCTGCTCTTTGAGGTCCTAATAACAAGTATCAAATTCTCAACTTATAAACTGTAATAAATAGAGATTATTACCCGAAGAAGTGTGTCATATGACTTTTACGAAACGAGTGTGAATGTTTGTATTGCCCGAGCAGGTGAGGGTTATACATTAATTTGCACTAGTTTCGTAAAAGACATATGGCAAACTTTCGAGTCTAATAATTTCTTTATTACCCATTTTATTCCATTTGTTTCGTGTAAAAATAGTCAGGAAACAGTCCACTTCTCTTGCGACGGCAAGCAACAGTGACGTCATGAACAATCGTTTTATGACGTTGCGGTAAAATAAGTGTTGCTAGGCAAACGTGATATGTGCGCATGTGCTCATATCAATAATATTAACTCAGTTATCTTCAACCATATGGATAATAAAGTAAAATCATCGATAAGCCAATCAATGACTCTATTTTTAAGAATATAAATCCTTATTCATGAAAACATCCCTTATTTTGGGTTCTGTGTATAATTATTTATGTGTTTATTATTTATTTATAATTGTTTATTTTTTCAGTTTGTGTCCCACCCAAACTGTCAGCAGCTCCTAGCCTCCTTGTGGTACGAGGGTTTGCCGGGTTTCCGTCGACGAAACATTGTGTCCAAACTGGTTATTACGCAGATGATCGGAATCATGTTCCCGATTCTGTCGCTCATCTACCTTATTGCACCAAAATGCTCACTCGGGGAATTGGTCCGGAAGCCTTTCATCAAATTCATTGTCCATAGTGCATCCTATCTCACCTTCCTATGTAAGTATAACTTTTCTAAGTGATTCAACTTGTTGGTATCTTCAGTGATGAACAAATTTTTGTTAAAAAAATTTCCCATTTTCTTGTGGCTGTGGAGAGGCGGAACAGGGAAAAGTTCAGGGCTGCTCTTACACTAATCTACGGTAGTTTCTTCTTTGATTGGCATCAAAGAAGTTGAATTGATGAATAAACATAATTTTTATGGATATGCACAGAACAAAGAAGTTGCATATCCATAAAAGGCATCTTCATTATTTTTTATGTTATTTTATTTCAGGTGTATCAATTCTAAATTTATATTACACCTGTCTGACAATTTGCACATGAATTACTTACTGATGCATTATTATCAAAAGAGATACCACTTTACTAAATAGTTATTATAGTGATTGAATGATGTGATGGATATTATTCATGGTTTAAATGTATTTATTTAAAGTGATGGGGATTGACAAACAAGCAAGACATTGCTTATGTAAATGCCTCTCCCTACAAATATAAAATCATTATTGATTCCATTATTTTTCAAGAGATCATTTTACTTATAATATTGTAATTTATGTTATCAAATATATTATTGGATCTTTTATTCATTTATCATGTTCCAGTATGATTTTACCTGTTGTAAATTAAATTGAATATATTATATTGAAAGATATCTAATTGCATTCATAAACTAGAGATATCATGTTTGTTCTATTAGTTTTATTGAATATGTAATAGGAAATTTAACAAGTGGAGGGAAATATGAATTTTACAAATTCACTTATGATTTTCCTCTTGTAACAGATATTGAATATATGTCTATAGAATTTTATTGAGCAAATCATTTAATGTATCATTGAATATTATATTACTATATCATATTCAAATTATTATCATAAAGGGAGCAAAAATTAGCACAATTATAGAGGAATTATATGATTATGTTTGTCACTCTTTTATAGATATCACAATTTGATAGTAAACTGTTTGACATAATTAACATCTCAAATTCCAATGAAAATCAATAATGTTTAGCAAATACAAAAGCTTCAACCCTGGAAATATATGTATTCGTATATTTTGTACTTTCAAACGTTATCAATAAAAAATCATAATCATGATTTTCAACTTTCACAAAGATATATTGTACTGTGACATGGTTACACTATTAGTTTGGTTAAAGACACCATTACTTAAATCTTAGATCTTAAAGGCGCTGTAGCTCGTTCTTATTGAAATAAAGTGATCTCACGAAAAGGTAAATAAGTGTTACCAATGGCTAAATGATACTCCGGAATCAATGAAAAGAGTTCTAAAACGAATGTACATGTGTTCACATTAAAATGGCCGCTTGAAGGTAGTTCAAGTGATCTGACTGCTGTAGCGATACATCAACACTCAGAGTAGAATTTTGAATATGGTACGTGCCATGACAGAATGGTCAATTATTTTCCTATCTGAACTCTCAAATTTCTATTAAATCTACAAATCTACCTCTCACACTGAAGAATTCCACACCACTGTCGCTTTACATGTTGCACCATTTTCTTTCAATATGGATAACCGTTTTCTATAGATATATCTTATCGGATTGTGTAATGAGATGTTTTATCAACATAACAAAAACGATAAATAGCAAATTTGAGAAACAAAATATGCAAAAAACGTGCTACAGCGCCTTTAAACTCATGTGTATAAACATTAACCGTTAAACTGTAGGTCCTGATCTTTAAGGCAATGGTAAATATCAGATTAATATATTTTAATGAGTTGTAAATTCAGAATAATTTAACAATAATTTTTCAGCAGCTTAAGTGTTTATAACTCATAATCCGGAAATGAAGGCATTAATCAGCGGCAAATATTGATATTAAAAATAATGTCCCTGGTGCCATTTTAGGAATTAAAGAATACTTCCTGGTTTTGGTTGCTATGGTATCTCAGTGGTTAGCGCGACTTCGAATCCCGCCAGGGGCACGGCAACTTAAAATTTGTCTGCAGTAGAGAACTGGTCTACATGCAGTAAGGTTTGGGTGCAATGCTACACTGAATTTCAGCGTAGTATCACCCATGGTTTGCTAGTTCCAGCTGCTGCCCGCAGGTTTCACCGCAATGCATAGCCATATGGCGTTGCGGACTTTCTCCTGCCATAATACTAGCAGCCGCGATATAAGTGAAATACTCTTGAAAGCGGCGTTAAACCCCAACTCACTCACTCGCTCCAATTTCTGGAACTCTACCATTTGCTTGGGAAAACTGACAACATGGTCAAGACCCAAAATCATGAAACATAGAAGAACAGACGCCAAACCATACTTGACCTCACAATATATGTACCCCCATCTGACCACACGATCAGTTATTAGATCTGATTACAAAACTAAATTACATCCCCGGTCCAATTTCATCCAGTAACTGACCAAATAATTCCATCAAAGGTGACGTCTTTTCCAAACCAAGCGTTCCAGCCATTATTAGTAAGATCTCTCTGAGCTCACGCGAAACCCTCCAAATCCTACAATTTACATTTGGTAGGACACTGCGAAGGAAATAGGTTCAGATCTGTCCAAATTAAGTGTCTTGGAGGCCGATGTTGTCACATCGCAGTCAGAGCCCGACACATATCAAACCACTCACTCAGATATAACCTGTTTGGCCACTAATTGAAATAGCGGCAAGAATTGGCGCCACTTTACCGCGTCTGACATGGTGCTAGTTCCGCTTATTAGAAGGGTTATGATCACTTTCTTGTATCATAAGTGCGCATAGATTGTGTTTTGCTTCCCAACTATAAGCAATTACAGTTGTTGAAACAGGAAGTAATATGCTTGATGACTTATGTTTTCTCAAAATCAGGATTTTATTATTTTGATTTCAACATTTTGATGGATTTTGGATCACTTCTTGCTTTAAAAATCATGGTTGTGTTAATTTTGATTACATTTTACTCATTTAGGATTTTGAAGGGTGTTTGTTTCTTTTGAAATCAATATTGTATTTAATGTTGCTTTAATTTAGCAACAAAAATAATATTCTGAGTCAAAGCAGAATGTTGCCATGGTTGCCATGGTAACTTGAGGAAAATATTTTATATGAATTAATTGGTTACACCCTTTCTATGTTACTTACACCTAGATGTTTTTTTATCAAGAGTTATTCTCACTTGCAAACAAAACAAATAATTTGTCTTTTGTCAAAAGTAACAACTGAGTGTACCATAACATAATCAAATTTAATACCTCTCAGCTTTTGCAGGGGTCAAAATTTCATTTTGATCTTTGATTAACAGCTTCCTACATTAATAATGTATATACTTTCATATCCATTCAATGTACTTGTGAAATTTTTAAAAATAAATTTATTATATGTTATACCATATATTTATAAAGGAAGTTTTATTCTAAAATTAAGGAAACCCTAAATTTTAAAGTCTAACAGATCCTGTCTATTCCACCTTGCTAAAGTTCAAAACTTTGCACCACTGATGTGATGTTAAGTTTGAGAATGATTTTTGTATACATGGACTATAATCGTGTATCAGTGCAGTTGAAGTAATGCAATTGACATAAAAAATGAAATCCAAATTACATGATATTTTTAGTGGGGGATCCAGAAATTTTGATTTGCTGTAGCACTTTTTTTGCAAATTATGTTTTCTCAAATTGACCATTTATTATTAAAGTTTATATGTATACAATATATTGTTATGTTAGAGGGTAAAACATCTCATTATGCGACCCGTTAAGCTGTATCCATAGAAAACGGTTATCTGTACTGGTAGAAAATGGTGCAACATATAAAGCAACAATTTGTGCACAACTCTTCAGTGTGAGAGGTAGATTTGTAGGTTTCACACAAATTTGAGAGTTCAGACAGTAAGATGGTTGACCATTCCATCA
The DNA here is from genome assembly GCA_936450465.1 of Gibbula magus. NCBI lineage: Eukaryota > Metazoa > Mollusca > Gastropoda > Trochida > Trochidae > Gibbula > Gibbula magus. Next base: position 61,715,616 of record OW388294.1, read on the forward strand.
TTGTACCATACTTAAAACTGTGTTTAGGTGCCATAATTAGAAGCCTGCTCTATTTTTTAGGTATCGCCACATCAGTCAGATCACTTGAACTACCTTCTAGTGTCCATTTTAATGTGAACACTTTAAAATGTCAGCTCGAAGGGAAATGGACTTGCATGGCTTAACCAAACAATGTACATTTGTTTGAACTCTTTTTTATTGAGTATTATTCAGCCATTGATAACACTTATTTGCGTTTTTGTGATAGCACTTTATGTCAGTAAGAACGGCTTGCTACAGCACCTTTAAATACAAAAGTTGGTGAACACACTTTTGGGATGCAGCTATGCAATAAGGAAATGATAAAAGACCCTTACAATCTGTACCATTACCAGCAGTGCCAAAATGTCCTCACACCATGAATGTCATGAACTGCAAGCTGTTGATGCCATCAAGTATGGGTAATAGGGACCCATCTGTAATTTTGAACTCGTTAATGCATGCAGGCCATCTACCCCCATCAGTCAGTGGAAAGATCTGATCATGTCTTGGAGTGCCTCGAGGTCTTCTCAAATGTCACTGTCTTTCCCACGACCAATGAAATTACAAATAATAAAAGGGCGTCTTGAGATGGAGCGAATATTACTAAAAGCGTAACACCAAAAGGTTGCCTGGGTCGTTTTATTTCCAGTAAATACCCAAGGGATTCTGGAATGTCATTTATTCAACGTAATTACCCCTCAAAAGCATGTTATATCTTCTTGTGCAAGTTCTTTGGTTAAGTAGGTTTCTGAATTTGTGTTCACTCTTCGAGGTTAATATCCGGAAAATGGACCAAGATCGGTTTGGTTCCAAAATGACGCCTAAAAGAGCTGTCTGATTCGATTGCATATTTGCTCATATAAGCAAGAAGGTAGAAAGATTTAATTATAAAAATGTATTCATAGTTTCATTTGCTCGGAATTAAAATTATCATACTAGCATATATGATGCCTTCATACAATAATCTTATTGTTAAAAAATAAAGTTAATATATTCAAAATTTAATAGCATTTCCTTATGATTAGAATTGATGATAGGCATATAAATGAACTAAAATAGTACTATAAAGTTCAATTGATTTTTTGCATCTGATTATATATCAAACAATTATTACATGAATGAGTTTTGTAAAAAGTTTTGCAACACACTTTCAATGTAAAAATTTGTAATTTTTTTTATTTATTCTTGTCATTTTCATCATTGAAGACATGATGAACAATTGTGACATCCTTTCAGTGATATCATGTTTAAGATATCTAGGTGTTTTTTATGTCAGAACTCGATAAGAAGGAAATTATGAAATTGATATGCACATAATTATAGATATGAAATAGCTTATGTTTAATATCAAGTGTAATATTGTTTATATGATACTATTGTTCATCAATACACTAAACAATGCAATTTTTTTATTTCTGCAAGTCATGGTTAATGATTTATTATTGACAAAGAGAAATAAAATTGACAAATCTAGACCTAACTCTGGGCATAAGTGTTCTTAAATATAAATTGAAATTTAAGTCTAATAATGGTACACATTATTGATAAAATACAAATATTTCTCTTTCTATCAAATAAATTGTATATTGTACTATTTAGATACACAAAGTCTGACTGATAATGCTACAGGAAATAGAATATATCTCCTCGGTTGTGATACAATCTGTTATGGTGAATTATGAAAACAATATTGTTATTCACCGTAAAGTATCTTATGCATTTATCATATTTCCTTTTGTCACCCAAATCACATTACCATTACAATGCTAGGTTTATTCTTTATCATGCTAATATATAATTCACACTTGATCATATCACAGCAGTAAATATTTATTTGGTGACATATTTTTGTTTACTAATGATAGACTAATGAATAATTCATTTACATACATTGTTTATTTAATGTGTCCTGGAGAGGAACTGTGTTTAATAATATCGAATATGATATAAGCTGTAGGAAAATAGTATTTCCAGATTTGCTAAATTGCATATTACCATAAAAACAATTCATCTTTAATAAATCTAGCACAAACTGGGATATGCAATAAAATTCATACTGAAGGAAGAACTAAATTACAAGGGTTAAGGTTATTTGCAAGGAGGTTTTTTTAATTTCACTGATTATATAAAATTTTAATTTTTAGCTCATCAGACCTAAGACAGATAAGTAAATGGCAAGATCCACTCTTCCTTCATCCCTTCATCTATCATAATTTTTTAATAAGTTAATTAAATCAATTAAAAATTTAAATTTAAAAGGAGAGGGTATTCTACATTGAAGAAATGGTTCCTGTAATTAATCCTTTAAAAAAAATGTTTTAGTCAAATAATAAATTTTTCAAATTTTGTTTCACATTTTCGACTTCTTCTCCAGACCAATTGTATAACTTTGAAGCTGAAATTATGTCCAGGGATATATTGTACCAAGGGACTGTGTTTAACCATATAGGCATGACAAGCTTTTAATAATTTCATTTCAAAAACACAAAGGACATGGCAACCTCAATTCTTCAGGATAACATCTTAGACATTGGTTCCATTTTAAAAGACACAAATTATATGATATTTGCACAAAGATATGCAAGTAGGTGAACAAACTTTTGGGATGTAGCTGGAAATGATAGAAGCTGTGTATCATCGCTTCCATAGCAACAGGTTTGTTTCTCAACAACAAGGGAAACGAAGCTTTCTTATTGACTCTATTGGGTCTGTTTTGTAATGACCTCCATTGTGACCAATACGAATGACTGGACAATTGTTTGACCCAGACTAATGTAATTTGACCAATGATACTGGTGATTTGGTCAATGATCAACTGCTGCGAAAAGAATTGTTTTTCCTTTGATCTTGATTTCGTTAATTTCAGGGACTATTGATACCTGTTTTGGACTGGAAATTGTTTTAGAGAAATGTGTTTGTTAATCAAAGTGCACCTGGAAATAAAATAAATTTGTAATTTATAATTTTTCTGTGCTTATTTTTGCTGTTAATTACATATTTCCAAGGTAGAAATTAAAGTCATTATTCTGAGTGTCACTATTGACCTTTTCATTTTGAAATATAATTTAGTGTCAATAACACGATAGTACTAAAAATTCTTTAGTTCAATGTTGAAATCTACAAAAATGTATTAATTGACATCCATCATAAAAAATTTACTGAAAATCTCATTTGAATTTGAGAATTATCTTCAAAATCACATTGCTCAAAATGAAATGAATTCAGGAAATTATATTTTGATTTTGTTGAAGTAGTCTCTCGGTTAAGAACACAAAAATGCAGATTTGATGAAATCGTTGATGATATTTCTTAATAGTGAGCTCGGAACATATTGTAATAGCAATAAAGAAGCTTTGTGCGATTAGGAGATTGCGTTTTGAGCGCGAGGTGAATACATTTTTACGAATCAGATGAACGCAATCAATAACAGGAAGTTGTATAAGCTTAAGTGACCGGGGGCACGATTTGAACTTTGCCCGTTTCCGTTGATGAATTGACGACGATCGATCAACGTTGTTAATACTCGTGTTATGGTAGTAGCTACACGCAATTGATTGGTTTGTCCATGGTTGGGTTATGAAATTAACATTGTGCTATTCATATTGTATCCACAATATAGTGTTTGATTAATCTGCTATTGTTGTGTTAGACAGTAGACATAGTGAAATTGATTATGGTTTTATTGATTTATTTGTAGGTGTATGTATATGTATCAAATGGTGTAACTTGTTTTCATATCGGGTAGTGTAAATGTAAGTGTTATTGATGTGGAATATAATTAATTGAAGTGAGAATAAAAGTGGTTTACTTTATGTTGAAGCATTCAGTATTTATTGAATGAAGGATGTTTTTAGTATTTTGTTTATATATGGCCTTCAGTAGGACCATGAGCGTTGATATTATAATAAATTCAGACTTTGAAATTTAAGCGCTAAAATTGCGCAATCATAACACTGCTATACGTGCTCTTTTCATGATTGAACTTTAAAAAAATCTAACAGCGTGAATTGTAATTTTAATTTGATTGAAAGTTTGATTAGAACAGCATGTTAGAACCAAAAATTAAATACTTTAATCATATTTCTTGTTAACTATTTTTTGATGCGGTTTTATTGTGGGCGGACAATACTAAACAAAAAATTTATCATATTTTATCGTCGACAAGCTCCGGCATTTAGCAAGTTTAACTTTCACCTTTCAAACCGTTTATAATCCACTGAACAAACACATTATGAAATCTATATCTTAAATATATGTCATTGTCATATGAAATATGACATTCATCAGTTAACATAAATTCCTAATTTGCTCTGAGTGAAATATACGTATTATATGATTTATCACTTTCAATCATTTGTCATCGATGACATCGTATAACAATAGTCTGATGTCAAATGATGTTCTTTGTCAAGCAAATTGATCTAAATAAAGTGAACGGCAAATTGAAGCTTGCATTAATTGGAATAAACCAACATTGACACATCCTCAAATAACGTGCATGTCCCATATTTTTGCTTTATACAAATACATAATCTGTCGGCATTTGTTGAACTAAATATGCCATAAATCTATGAATAATTAATTGCCTGCTGTGAATTTAATAATTGCTGGTTTGATTTAGCTAACTAAAAGGTTTCTCCTTTTCAAAAATAGTTCCGGCAAAAGCATATCTATGACAATTTTAACCCCATGACATGCACTTTGTTTACGATATTTATAAATTAGATACAAACTGCAGTGATGTTTTTGTTTTGATTTTTTAAAATTGCAAATATAAATTATTGATTTCGAAAAAATTAATTGCCTGCCTCGAATAATCACCTGCCTTGTTTGAAATTAATAATTGCTGAGCAATTATTCAAGGTATATCTTTATGTAAATGTCATTGTCATCTCATCCTTTATTATTCTGCTGAAATGAAATTGGTATAGCACTGGGTTCAGCCTGAACCTTCTCATTCATCTGTTTGGGTCTGCTAGAGTATTTTCTGCATTAATACTTAAGATATTTTATTGTTTTTCAGTTCTACTTATCCTGGTCTCGCAGAGAGTGGAAATTATTCCCGACAAAGTCGCATCCGAAGAACCGGGCAACGACAAAGTGAATCGTGAACTTCGAGGCGCACCTGCAACGACTATTGAATGGATGATCTTAGCTTATGTCGCTGGTAAGAATATTTTTTTTACTGTAACAGAAGATTGGAACCTTGGACCTCTCTGTGAGAGTTCTGTGCTTTACCAGTTGAGATGGGGATACCGCTCTAACTGAAGATAAGCCAGTACCAACACTTCATCTCACCCTGCCATCATACACCCCTGAACAATGTGACTTGTCCTCGTGTCACACTTTTGCTGCTTATCAAATTAAGCAATTGATGCACTCAGCGTGTAGTGAGCACCAGTGAGTTGCCACAGCCCAGTGTTGGGCACCTAAGTAACAGAAGTGATTTTGAAATCACCTTCAATGTGATCGATCCTGGGACCTCCGGGTGCAAGGCTTGCCAGTTAAGCCAAAGAATGTCCCACCAGCCAGATTCAAAAGGATTCCTTTTATCTCCCTCTGTCCTATATGATATATTCAATGTTTTTAAAGAACATATCATATTTGATATAACTTTTAGATAAGGTTTATATTTTTTACCATAGTTTATATGTATGTAAATATCCAAAATGGATACAAAGTTGGGACAAAGAACTATGTAGTTTAAATATTTTTGGTATATTGTATTAAGATAAAGTTAAAAAACTCTGTAATAGATTATGAATTGACATGGTACCTCATAAATCATGCATATGAATGTGTTAGCAAGAGAATGTATAGATAATCACTTTTTCGACATTATAATCATCCTTTTGATTTAAATTCGGATCCATTTTAGGGAGGGGGCATTTGTATCAAATACAGCAATGATCTATCTATTTTCAGGTTTGATTTGGGCTGAGATCAAGCAGTTATGGGACGACGGCGCCAAGGAATATGTCCATGACATGTGGAATATTCTTGACTTCGTCACCAACTCTTTGTACATTGCAACATTTACCCTCAGACTCTTAGCATATTTACAGGTAAGTCTTGACCCTTGACCTGACCCCAGATTTTCAAAGATATTTTAGTGCTGAGTAAGTGAAGACTAACTCAGAGCTAAGAACACTTTTAGCAACAGAAACGTCCCTGCTCTTAACTACACTAACACTCAGCATTATATTACAGGTAAATCTTAACCTTAAATTACATTGACATACCCCCAGGTTTTCAAAGATATTTAAGTATGTGATTGAGAGAAGACTAACAAAGAGCTATAAGAACACTCTTAGAAACATTAACATTCACACTCTTAGCATATATTACTTAGATATTAGGACTGTAGTGTCATTATAACTTTGGAAATGTCTGTGTTACCATGTGTTTGCACATTTCAAATTAAACTCTTAATATTGATACTGTAATCTTCAAATCCATGCAGGAAACAAAGAATATCCATACATCCATCCATCCATGTATCTATACATTACAACATCATCCATCCATCCATATATATATCCATCTATCAATCTATCATCTTAATCTGTTGTAAATGAAGAGACCTATTTCCTGAGAAACTCAATTAAATCTGAGCGTAAATGTAAACCCCTTTTACTAAAACATGTGTCTGCAACATATGGTCTTTTGCCCATCTTTGAACTGTTCAAGTTTGTTGCACAACAGAACTAGTCGGTCAACATCGCTACTGTGACATTTAGTCAATTGGCTAGCTTCTATTTAAGGAATTTCTTGGAAAAAGGATATGGGGAACAAACGATTTCCTTCAGCTGAGGCTATAGGATCATTACATTCGAGAACATCAACTGTGAACAACAGAGTTTTTTAGAACTTCTTGGGAAAAGGAAATGACCAGCGAATATATCCCCTCGACTGAGGACTCACTCCAAATTGGTACACCAACTGTTAACGAAGTTTCGATTTGAAAACAATTTGAAAAAAGGAGATGGCTAACAGATATATCCCTTCTACTGAGGACCTACTGCAACTTCATACATCAACTGTTAACAAAGTTTCCATTTAAGAACTTTTGGAAAAAAGAATACAATACAATTGAGAACCTGTTACAAACAGTTGCAACAACCATTAAACTCTTTTAATAAAGGCCAACACTTCAGTGTCCCTTAAAGGGAAAGTTCTATCACCTCGATCCTGCAGCATCTGCCATCATGGTTTCTTAATATCATTACGTGAAATGAAACCACATATATTTGACCCAATTTCAAATATTTTTAATAATAAAACATATTCACTGACATGCCATTTGGATAAACGTCCCCGATAGATGTATTTGTGTCAGATGCTTCTTCTTGTTTGAAGTCTTGAACTGAAGGTATAGCACTGAATCCACTAAACTGCACAGAATACTGGAATACAAATTTAATGTCTCTCTGGGGATTTGCAATGAGAGCTAGCCTTTCTTCGAGGTTCCTAAGACAAAATATGCTTCTCAGAAAGATCACTAGGTCTTGAACTGAAGGCATAGCACTGAATCCACTAAATGCACCGAATACTTAAATACAAATTTAATGTCTCTCTGGGGGTTTGTAATGAGAGCTAGCCTTTCTTCGAAGTTCCTAAGCCAAACTATGCTTCTCCAAAAGATCACTAGGTCTTAAACTTAAGGCATAGCAATGGATCCTGCAACTGCTTTGGAATACTAGAATATGAAATTAATGACTTTCTGGTTATTTGCACTATAAGGTAGCCTTTCTTCCAGTTCCCTGAACCAGAATATGTTCCTCAGAAACATCTGATTTTAAATCTGGTGTAGTTGACTTTTCACTGTATTCTCGAACTGCAAGGAATTCTGAAAGTTAATGTCTCATTATGTTTCTCTGGGGATTTGCAATGAGAGCCAGCCTTTCTTCGAGTTTCCTAAACCAAAATATGTTCCTCTGGTACAATTGACTTTTCACTGCATCCTGGAACTGGAAGGAATCCAGAAATAAAACTTGAATTTCTCTATATGTCTCTCTGCGGATCTGCAATGAGAGCCAGCCTTTCTTAAAGATCCCTTAACCAAAATATGGTTCTCAGAAAGAGCATGAGGTGATGAACTGAATCCTGTAACTGCATGGAATACTAAACATGTAATGTCTCTCCGGAGTGAAAGCCAGGTCCATAAAAAAATATGCGTCTTGAAACATCTGATTGTGAATCTGGAGCAGTTAACAAGGCACTGCATGCTATAACAGCATGGAATATTGGTAGAAAACTTTAATGTATCTCTGGGGATTTGCAATGTTTCTTTCTTTGGGATCCCTAAACCAAACTATCAGGTTCACAGAAAAAATGCATAGCACTGAGTTACCTCCATATGATACTGAAAACATTATTCTCTCTAGAGATATACACTGTAAGCTAACCTTACTTCCAGTTCCTTAAAAAATATGTTCATCAGAAACATCTGATTTAAATCTTGTTCTGTTGACTTAGCTCTGCATCCTGTAACTGCATGGAATACTGGAATAAAACTTTAATGTCTTTCTGAGAGTTTGTAATGAGAGCCTGCCTTCCTATAATGCTTCTCAGAAATGTCTGATTGTAGATATGGTGCAGATGGCTAATAGCCCTGAATCCTTTAACTGCAAGGAATACTGAAAAAGTTAATGTCTTATGGAAGTTTACAAAGAGACCCAATTTGTGTTCCATATGAGATAACGCTTATGTGAGATCAAGTGATATCTCCTAGAAGATATTGTTTTGACAGTAGATGTTGCACAATGTCATGTCACCGTCTACATGACATCACAATGCTTTTACATCATTGAGTGCTGATGTCACAATTCTATGATGTCATAAACGTGATGACATCACAGAGCTATGACATTGCATTGGAAGTAAAATGCTATGTTCAGAGATGTACACTTTTCATTAAAACGTAATTTTGGATGGTAAATAGAATCTCACCCTTGTGTTTTCTGATATCAAATTTATCATTATTCATTGATAAAAGTGAACATATTCTTGGCAAGCCTTGGATAATTGTAACTTTTATCAACTTGTGGTGATATAGTTAATATCAGAAGAGACTTTGGTGAGATTCTCTATTTCTTCCAGTTCTTGATATCATGATATGCTTCTAAGAAACACCCTAGTGAAAATCTGGTGATGCTGACTTAAAGGGAGGGTTCTGTCGCAGTATGGGAAATGAAAACATGCTATATTGTACCTAATTTTACAACTTTCACGTAATAACACTATACATGTAAAAAAAATAATAAACAATTTGCTGTTATGCTGTAGCAAAGTTTTCCCCACTCACATCGCCAATGAATGGCTTCAGTTCTCATTGTTTTTATTTTGAACAAATATGCGCTTGTGTTGTGGAATTTAAAGTCATCAAAATAATACCTTCATTAGTATCTCTCAATTTGACTGTGTTTTAATCATGTATTAATAACTTATATGTGGAAACAGGGATATCCCCTCGAATATGGTTTCCACAAAAAATACCCCGATAGAACCTCCTTAAAAGGAGGGTTCTATCAGTTTGTCCAAGGACCGGACTCAAGGATACCTGTCCTGCTTATCTCAGAACCTGAAAGGCTGTAACCACATGAATTTTTTGAATATATATTTTTCTGAGAAATTAAACTGTAAGTTAAAGACTTGCTTACTGTTCTCTGAACTAATATACATGTTTGCTTCTTCAAAGCATCTTATTCAAATTCTGACTCTGTTGGCTTAGGTTTTTCAAAACTTTTGACTTAATGGAATACTGGAATAAAAATATATCTTAATGGGAGTTTGCAATAAGACTCATCCTTTCTATAAGGTCCTCAGGCCAAAATATGCTTGTCAGAAAGATTTTATTTTAAATCATGTCTGGATGGATTAGAACTGAATCCTGGAACTACATGGAATTCTGCAATTAAAAGCTAATGTCTTATGAGAGTTTGCAATGAGATGCAGCCTTTCTTCAATTTAAATGGTGATTCTCAGAAACATCTCATTCAATGATTGGCGCTGTTGGCGAAGCACTGAATCATGCAAATGCATCGGATGCTGCAATAAGAAGCAATTGTCTGTCTGGGAGATTCCACAGTATAAATGGATATTCCCCATGCAACCCATTCTGTGTTTGAGCAGTTGGTATTAGCATTGTATCCTGGACATGCATGTGATGGTGCAATAAATGTCAAATGTCTTTCTCTTGGAGTGAGCATGTCAAAGAGTCCCCCAGGTCAATATTTTGCTTGACAACTTTCTGAAAATATCTAGTTCCTTCTTTCTGTATATAAAGGTCAAAAGCTTTCAATATACTTTGTCTATTCTTCTTTGATGGGCATTATATAACTTCATTTAGATGTGATGAAGAATGATGAAGGTAATTTTTATGGATACACAGCATCTTTATTCTTGGAAGGCAAAATGTTGTTTGGCTAAATCATTGTATTAAAAACGACACTGTATATGAAAACCTCGTCGCTTAGAATAAAGAACTTTTACATCCATAAATATTGCCTCCATCATTTCCAACTTTGTCTATAGTGAGATAACTTAGTTAAAGAGTTTGGCTTTCTATCATAAGTTGTTTTCGCCGCTGATGGCTGCGATACTGCCGATGAGGCGTTAAACATTAACTCACTCATTCACTCAATCATAAGTTGCAAATACACCTGGATACTGAAACTTATATTTCATACTTTCATACCTGCTTCATGTATTTCATGTTTCCTTTTTTTCTCAATCAATATTATTTAATAATTATTTCAATCATTGATAACCATCTCTATAAAAGAAATTCTTTACTATGCTAATTTCCTTTGAAATATTTGAGAATATATGCACGTATTGCTTCATGAATTTTTTAAAAATCTAATTTAAAAAATCGCCAAAAATATTTTTTGGATGATAACATACATTAGTTTCTTCCTCAAAACATTTCAATCTTCTGGACAGCATTAGTGCAAAAATCCATAGTTCTTTAGAACTTTTAAAAATACTAGAAATCAGTCTTATTGTAATGCCAGGACAATCCTTGAAAAGCATGTGTATAAGGACACAAATCTATAATTTTTTCAAAGACGAGGAATCAGTCTATCAGTAATGCTACACCAATCCTTGGTCTGATTTCTCAAGAGAGGCGGTACTGCAAACTCACACTTCCTCCCCAGACTCTGTGTATATCTATCAGGACGTCTATCCTTCCTTCATCAATGTCTGGCCTAGCTGGCTTTAAGAGGATTAACAGAAGAAGTATGAAACCTCAAGGTGAACTTGTGACATTTCACATGTCGGTGCAGTACACTATGGTAGATATATATGTGTCTGCAGTGATGGATCCAGCAGGGTCCAGGGGGTTCAATCCTCCCCCCCCCCCCCCCCCCTCATGTTGGTGCAGTACACTAAGGTAGATGTATATGTGTCTGCAGTGATGGATCCAGCAGGGTCCAGGGGTCCAAATCCTTCCAACCCCCACCTCCAACATGTCGGTGCAGTTCACTATGCAAAGAGTCAATGGTATTGGTCCTATCTTACTGCATTTACATTTGCCATTTTGCAAGTTTGACTGCATGCAGTGCAAGGGTCACCATTTGGTATTGTGGCCTTTGTTTCTGCTTTTATACTAGCCACCATAATATAAGTAGAAAACAACATATATACACAACCTCAAAATAATTCTCTCACCTTTATTTCCATTAATGCATTGCGTTAGACATTCTTTTCCAAGTAGGCAGGAAAACAAAGTTGTTATAGCTAGTTAGGTTTCAGATGCTCCAAGGTTTCACTGCGATGCATGGCTACATTGGTGTTACAGCCTTTTCCCCAGCAGTAGTACTCTCTTTTATGATCAATGGAAATTTATTCTTGAAATTTTGTATCACCTTACCAAAGCCATTACTGCCAATGTGCTGGTACATAGTGAAGATTTTATGACTGCTTCACTCACTGTTGCTTTAAGGTGGTACTGTATTTAAATAAAAAACATTAATCATAAATAAAGTTATATACAGTTAAAAATAAAAAATAACATATACAAATATGTAAACAAAACATATTGTCAATAAATTTTCAAAAAACCTTTGTATAGATGTTCTTGTACATAAACTCAGTTACAGAAAAGTTCAATTTTCATTTCAAACATAGCAAATTCTCATGTCAAACTACGCCATATAATTTGCCTATCATGGCTTGTGACAGCCGACCATTACTGCCACGGGTTGATAACCCTTATTCTTCGTTTCTTAAAAAAACTAGGTTTTTACTCTCAAAATGATACATTTTCTTCTTGATGGACAGTCAGAACCACACAAATGGTGACGTGAAAAATCAATATGTCTTCTTTTACCAGAATTGCTATGTTTAAAGTCAATTTAACTTTTAAAGTACTTTTTGCATGAAAACATACACAGTTAATGAAGTTGGCCTGACAGACCTGTCTCTCTGGGAACTGGAGTCGTGACTCACAACCATTGAATCTCCTACATCATGATATTTGTATCTACAAGGATACTTGAGTCCCCTGATTGACTAATCAGCTTTTGCCTCGTCTTTGAATACAGTTTAAACCCTTTGTTATATGGTCCCAGAATATTCTGGAAACACCTATCTTAAAGTGAGATTTCAATTGGGAATATCCGCCATATTGTAATTTGGCTTATGTGAAATGAGAAAAATGCTATATCTTTGCTAATTGTACATATTCTTAATCAATATAATATCCTCAAATTAACAAATAATGTATCATTAAACTGATCAACAACTTCATATTTAGCTAGTCTTTCCACCTAGTCCCCCATCCCCCCCAAACCCCCCTTTGCTGCAGTGAAGGATAAGGGTATTTCAAATCCTCCTGTGACTGTTAATTATATATATATATATTTGTAACTTTCACTCACCATTATGTTTCAAGAAGAAAGAACAATTTAAAAAACATTAAAGGGGCAGTAGCATGTTTTTTGCAAATTTTATTTTTGCAAATTTCCCATTTATAATGATAGTTTATATCATTCATATTTACTTTAGAGGGTAAAACATCTTATTACACAAACCAATTATCCGTAGTGGTAATAATGATGTTGTGTATAATGCAAAAATTGCATGGCGGCCATTTTATTGTGAACACAATTTATTATTTCTAATGACAAAAAACGTTTCCCATGGCTTTATGGAACCATGTACACTCATATTTTAACTTGCTTTTCTGAAGAGGGAAGGGTGTTTTACTGTTGGTGACATTATTTTTCAAATACGTTTCATCAACTTATTTGAGCGAAAAAACTTGCTACTGCCCCTTTAAGGTCTAGGGAGCTAATTATTACGCCAAATATGGTAATCATAATATTTCAAAATACTAAATTCTCTCTGCAGGTGCAAGAAGAAAAGAAGAAAGGCGATCCAGCAGCCCTCCACGAACGAAAGGAGTGGGACTCGTACGATCCGAACCTCATATCCGAGGCTCTATTTGCAGCAGCTAATATTTTCAGTTCCTTAAAACTCATCTACATATTCACTGTTAATCCTCATCTGGGGCCTCTACAGATTTCCCTGGGGCGCATGATCATGGATATTATGAAGTTTGGATGTGTGTATTTTCTAGTGTTGTTTTCATTTGCCTGTGGTCTTAATCATCTCTATTGGTACTATGCAACAACCAGGGCTCAAGAATGCGAAAACGGCATAGAGGAATCTTGTGATAGGAAATACCGTAGTTTTGCAAAGTAAGTATCATTTTTTTTACTTTTAAAATTATCTTTACGTATTTAAAGTGAAGGGGATAAAAGATAAAACAAAATTTTCTGTCCGATTATGAAATTAAACCTCTATTATAGCCTTACTATCCAGGGCCTATATTTTCGAAGCTCTCTTAGCACTAAGATAGTCGTAAGTGCCATACATTAACATTGACTTACGACTATCTTAGCGCTAAAAGAGCTTAAAAAATATGGGTCCATGCTGACAATTGTTTTATGTTTTTCTTTGATTTAATTTTAAAATTAAGATTTAATATATTTCTGGTGAATGAGTGACGATGCTATGAAATATTAAGTTTTTCACAATAACAATTAAAGTTGCTATTCAGAAATATTGTGATATAAGTTTATCAATTCATTGCTCTACGAATTATGAAAGATGAATATATAATTATATGCAATCCTTTTTTTTCTCTATAAACAGTGGTAAAAACTAAGATCATCGTATATAAATGATTTGTGATATTTATAAAGAAATAATTTTTCTGTTTTTGAATATTTTGTTTATTTGACAGTTATGTTAATTTGTTTTACAGGGACATTTTAAATCTGTTGAATATTATATATTTCCTTATCATATGAAAGTTCTTCGGCATGAAAAGATATGAAAAGTTCTGTGTCAAATCACTATTAAAAGTGATATAGGTGACTAAACAAATAAATAATAATCATTCTTATACTAACAGCATGTAAGAAATATGTTTTATAATAGAACGTAAGAAAAACTTGTTTGCAATGCTGGTGTCTTGTGGTCGAATTGTTAAGAATAACAAGTTTATTTTGAAGATTCTTTCAAAGTTTGTTACTAATTTCTTAACTGTTTATACATCAAAGCAGCCCAATAGTCCGTCCTTAATTTGGTAACATTTTGTCTGGGCTGGTAATTATAAGATTTTGAAGTTTTCTTTTATTTGACACTGACACATTACACTAGTTTATTTTGTACAGTGCATCAGAGTTACTAGGACATTGAATCACATAATTAATCATTGTTAAGCTGTTTTTATCCTCTTTCTATTGTAAAGTCTATCAACTGATTTACGCAAGTAATTTAATAATTGTTAATAATCTAATAATTCATCATGAACGATTAAAATACATATTAAAAAATGTTTCAATAAAATCTACTACTCCCTCAAACCATTCTATTTGCTATCCAATTTACAAACGTATTACAAGTTATTTTGCAGATTCAATAACATGTTAAAATCCTCATTTCAAATTTAGTGGTTTTGATCTTAGATGAATTCAAATCAATTCAATCTTAGTCAAACTATGCAAAAATGTCTCCCATTTTCTTTTTAAAGTTTTAGTTCACCCAAGTCCCCATTATTCCATTTTACTAGCATCCCAATATAGAATTAGTTTCATAATACAAAGATGTTTCAAATTTACAATTTCATGGTTCAGCGTCAGACGATAGTGTTATAAAGCAAATTTCCGTATCTCCAATTTCATGGTTAAAGTGTCAAATGCTTTGATTTCCTGATCATTACAATAGAGTGATCTAATGCAGTTACAATTTACAATATCAATTTAGTATGTCCAATTTAAAATTCACATTGCAAAATTTCTCCAATCTCAATTTCTTCAAACTTAAACCATCAAGTAACTCTGACATTGGGGTCTTTCAGTTTATTTGAGATACTCCAGACCCTCTACTGGTCTGTATACGGTCTAGTGGATCTGGAGCACGCAGAACTTCGGCCCAAGTTTGACCACCAGTTTACAGAATTTGTGGGAAAACTGACATTTGGTGCATATAGTTGGATTGCCTTTATAGTGCTGCTCAACATGCTGATTGCTATGATGAGCAACTCCTATCAGATCATCTATGTGAGTACTGCATCTCTGGACATCCTGGAGAACGTCCTGTAGGAGCTTCTGGAGCTTGAGCAGGGACCCTCTTTGCAAATCTGAGTTAGTTGCTAGGCGGGACCATGTTCACAACTTTGAGGTTGACCCAGTATAAGTTGATAATTGAGCAAGAACCATGTGAGCAAATGTGAATTAGTTTGTGTTCAAGAACCATGTGCGCAAATGTGAATTAGTTGATGAGCAAGAACCATGTGTGTAAATCAGTTTCAGTTTTCAGTGCACAAAGGAACGAGATGGAGAGGAAGAGAGAAAGGGAGAATGAGAGTGGGTGAATGAGTGTGGCATTTTCTGATAAATGCTGTGTTAAAATTGTCTAATCTCTCATCCAAAGCAACTCCTTTTAAATGTTTTAACAGGGACCACAGCACATAGTGTTATGCACAAATCCTTTTTGTTCACTCCTTAGTTGAGACTATGAGCCCATACACTACAGTTGCACTGCACAAATCTATTTCAGTAACTAAAAAGGATCTTATGCACATTATAGATAGTTATAGCGGTAGGCACAGAACCATAATATAGTTGGAAACTAGACTTAAGTAATTCCACAATGTTACGGTGAAGGTCTGCAACACTCTTTTGCATTTTGACATACTCACTATGTCAACATGTCTTTTGTATGCACAGTTATTAACACAAGCTTTTGCAATAAAACCAAGAACACATATACTATCGTCTCTGAACCTTACTAACAATTGTATATGTTTGCATTGAATAACCCTTTGAATAACACTTAATTTTCTTCTAATAACAAGTTTGCATTACAGCAATCAAAATGTTATAACTAACTACATTCAATTAATCCATAGAGGTACATCTCTGGACTTGACAATACCCCACTACCATCACTGACGATTACCTGTTTGAATTAACTATGCATTAACATGATACTTATATGCATCTTAACAAGTGTTGTATATATATCTAGCCAAACATCTCACTTCTTAAAGATTGGACCTTATCTTGACCTTCAAAGATCTTGCCCAAAACCAGAATCTTTGCAACTTCAGATTCCCACCAACAAACGTCATCTCACATCCAATTCTTTGCCAAAACCAGATTTCTTGCATCTTCAGATGAGTCCAGCCACCACATTGCAACTCAAATCCAATTTGTCTGCATGCTCAAGTCCATAAACTTCCAGTCCAAAAACCAGATTCCTTGCATCTTCAGATGAGTCCCAACAGCAAATTTCATCTCAATTTTTGAAACCTCTGCTCAAGCCCATAATCTTCCACAGTCTTTCTCCAGCATGTTCTTAGTTAAGATCAATGGTGTTACAACAATGATGTTTCTTTTCCAGCCTGTTTGAAATACTGCAGACTTTGTACTGGTCCGTCTTTGGTCTGGTGGATCTTGATCATGCTGAAATTCGACCAAAGTTTCAGCATGAGTTTACTGAGTTGATCGGGAAGCTCATGTTTGGGGTGTATAGTTGGATTTCACTCATAGTCCTTCTCAACGTTCTGATTGCTATGATGAGCAATTCCTACCACAACATTTTTGTGAGTAAAAGCAAAGTCAAGGTCATGGCAGTTACTCAAGCTCTTCCACCAGGGCTGAAGGTTACAAGGTCATAGCGCTAAGGTTGTCATACGTTCGTGATTTTACAAGGCGTATGACAGTCTTAGTGCTAAAGGATGTTTGGAAATCTGATCCCTGCTTTATGTATTCCCAATATATCACATGAAATATTATTACCAGTTTTTTTGCGCAAAGATTGTCATTTGTAGATTAACAGATACAGGAGTGATGACAGTGTTATTGATGAAATATTCAAACTATAGTTTTGTGATCTGAATTCAATACACTGTCATACAGGTCTCGAAAATGCCTTAGTATTGAGATTGTCATAGTTTTAGATAACTTCCCTCTGCAAGGCATAACTCACGCCAATCTCCATCACTGGCTAATTTAAGCCTTGCTGCATTTCCTTAAATTTTCTGTGCTAGTGGCATGTCACACCAGAACTGTGTAGTAGACATGGCTTTTGTAGCACAGAAAAGTTGAGAAAATGTGGCAAGACTTAGATTAACCAGTGATGGAGACTGGCGTGAGTTATGTTTTGAGGGAAGTTGAGTTTTATGACAGACGTTGCTTAAAGTTATTTGGAGATCTGAACTGTGATTGTAAAATGTAAATGGCAATGTTAGTGCTAAATGAGATTAGGTAATCCCACCCCTCTCTTGTCCACAACACTTTCAGTCTGAGACTGTGTTAGTGATAACTAAGATTTGGAAATGCGAGCCTTGTTTTGTGAACACTGTATGGTGATTTTTGTCTGCTTGATTAGCACTCAATTAAATAAAAACTTTATTGCTTTGTAATGAAAATATATCACAACAAATGAGAAGATATTTACATACTGTTTAAAAGACAAATTGCTTAGATACGTGAATTCAACTATTTTGTAAGAAAAATATCAATCTAATTTTGTGTTTGCTTAAATTTAAAAATTAAAATCTTTGACGGTTGATAAACTAGTGTCCAAAGGAAAGACTACCCAGCTTTCAAAAACAAAATACTTTTTTTGGACAAAATTGAGTTAATTAAAGAAGCAAAAAAAGAAAGTTGTCACTTTTCTCTCTCGCATAGTTAAATTGAAAAATTCCTAAACAACTTTTTCAAAAGCTATGCATTTAGAAACATGGAAATATAATGTTTACAAAATTGAAATTAAGGTTATAGCTTCTGATTTAACTCTGTTTCAGTTGTATTTCATGGATGAAACTTGCATTAAATCTTGCCTTTTTGTTGGTAGCATTTCCTTAGGATTCTAGTTTATATTGTAAGCAATTTAAGGCTAGAAGTGGCAATGTGGTTACCGGTATATAATCATAGCATATCTTTCTGTGTAAGTGTAACAAATGCCATATCATATACCTTGACTTTGCTATTTGCAAATCTCTTATTTCAAATTTCATAAAATTCAGGAGTTCTTTTAGTAGAATCGTTTTTTTCTAAGAATCCTGATGAATTTTATGAAAATTGAAATATTGTACAGTTTCATATTAAAGGGTTTTTGTTATTATATTTCACACTATCACTTCTTACCATATCTTTTCTTTCATATATCTTCAATATATATTACACAATTATTACTTTCATATTTCATGAATTTTCTAGTCTAAATATTAAATTTAATTGTTAATTTTTCAATTAATCCTTTTTTAAAAATAATTATACTCAATTGTACTTTTGTTTACTTTCTTTTTTTGTAATTTATCTTTAATGATACTATATAAATATTGGTTTTCTAATTGAAGAAAAGTATTCTAAATGGCTTTTGGTGTTTTATTTTTTTTTTTGCTTTGTTTTAATTTATGAAACCTTTTTTTCCCTGTTTTTTATTTAATAGATAAATAAATCTTCATAGTGAATAATGATTTTTCAAAAGCATCAGTATCACTATAAAACATATATATGGAACTTAAATTATTGATATGTAATAAATCATTGTTATATTCATTCATAAAAGATGAAATTAAGATATCTCAAGAAATTGTGCACAAATTTTAAATCAATTCCATATTTTTTAATCAATTCAAATTATATTAATCAATTCCAAATTATTTTTAATCAGTTACAAATTATTTTCAATCAATATCAAATAGTTTTGAATTGATTCAAATAATTTTGAGTTCATTATAAACATAATTTTAAATTGCTTAAAAATATAATTTGAATAAATTGCAAATATTTAAATTGATAAAAATAACTGGCAATTAAATTTATTAGATTTTCATATATATTTTAATATAGAGTCAGGCAGATGAAGAATGGAAGTTCGCTCGTTCAAAGTTGTGGATCAGTTATTTTGAAGACAGCGGTACTCTGCCCGCTCCGTTCAA
The DNA here is from genome assembly GCA_936450465.1 of Gibbula magus. Lineage (NCBI taxonomy): Eukaryota > Metazoa > Mollusca > Gastropoda > Trochida > Trochidae > Gibbula > Gibbula magus. Next base: position 61,735,108 of record OW388294.1, read on the forward strand.
TATAATTCCAAGTCCGAAGACGTTCTACTACATTCTGTGTTGGTTCAAGAAGAAACTGTGTGCCTGCTCCAAGAAACAAAAGAGAAACAGGTGGCAGAGTATAAAGGTAAGGAAACAAATAAGAAACAGGTTGAAAATGTTGGAAATGTTTTTGTATAAAATTTCTGTTACATAAAGAAACTTAAGTTTCCTTAGAAAATTGTTTTCAAAAGTGACATTTAGAACACCAAGATTTTTTAAAAAGGAAAAAAATGATGAAAAAAATAGATACACAACGGAAGTAAGGAAGTGAAGAAAAATACTATTTGTGGACAAAAGAATGCTTGAGTTTTGCAAATCACAATAAAAAAAATTTTAAGCATGACATACTGATGACCAAAAAATATTAATTTATTTATTTCATGAATTAATTTATTTCATTTATTTAATTAATCCCCTCTGCAGGGCCTCAAATTTTCAAACTTAACCTATCATTAGCATTTGAAAAATCCTGGATGTTTCCGAGTTGTGAATATTCCCATAAATTGACCAATGTGAATGGTTTGGAATTTATTGATTCAGTTTTCATTTGTTAAATATATATTTCTTTTGAACTTTTGTAATTTTGGGATTATTTTAGATGAATGTATATTGTTCTGTGTATGAATTGTGACCCTTGATCTCATGATTTCATTGACCAGATAACCATTTCTTTCTTTTTGCAGAAAATAGTAAAGAAGCTAAACGAACGAGAAATGCGTTATCAGGTGATAATTGGTGATATATCTTTGATTAAAAATGTTGTTATAATTGACATCTTGTTTGATTTAAAATAAGATCATTTAGCAGGTATACCTCTATACATTTAATGTGGAATATGAGAAGTTCTGTGAGGATGCCAATTGAACTTTTTAAAGAAACAGTCAGACCCTGTTTATCCACACAATTTGAGAGCAGTTGAAAATCGTCCAGATAGCAAGTTGTGCGTTTAAGTGCATCAGCATTTGTGAAGAAATACATAGAGAAGATTTGAAATACTACCATGAGGATGGTCGGGTTTCTGGATATACAGGGTCCGGTTAAACGAGGTCTGACTGTATATATATTCTTGTTAAGGATCCATTTAAATAATAAATTTGTATTTCCATTCACAATTTTAACTATCCATTTTTCTGCAATGGTGAACTAAAATATTAAATTAAAATTATTTGTGGAAATGATATATCATAACATTCTTTGCTTGTATGATTAATTAACGGTTGAGAGCACATGATAAAGGAATCAATTTTATCATTTCAACCTGATATCATTTTATTTCTTACCTCCCCTGTATTTATCATCTTTATATTGCGACAGTATCATTTATTTTCTTACTCTCTCCTTTTTATAAAGTATAACTTCAACTTTTTTTCCCTTATTCCCTGCATGATAAAGAACATGCATGATAAAGTAACTTTTCTCTTCATCTCTAATGATAAAGTACAGGCAAATTAACTGGGTTTTTAAAAATCTTTCCCGCATCATGATGGACATGATGATTTAAATTATAACCTTATAAGTACATGAGTCACATTTTTCTTTACACTCTCTTGCATCATAAACTATATACATGATAAAGTAACCATTTTTTATTTCTCAGATTGCATCATAAAGCATGATAAATTCACCCATTTCTTTATATCTCTTGCATGCATGATAAATTCATCCTTTTCATTATATCTCCTGCATGCATGATAAATTCACCCTTTTCTTTATATCTCCTGTACCATAAAGTACATGTATGATAGGGGCGGGATAGTGCAGTGGTTAGAGCATTCGTCTTCGGATCAAGAGGTCAGGGGTTCGAATCCCGCCAGAAGCATGGCAACTTTGTCTGCAGTAGAGAACTGTTCTAGCCACAGTAAGGTTTGGGTGCAATGCTACGCTGAATTTCAGAATAGTACCACTCATGGTTTGCTAGTTCCAGCCGATGCTCGCAGGTTTCACCGCAATGCATAACCGCATGGTGTAGGGGGCTTTCTCCCAGCAATAATACTAGTACTAGCAGCCGTGATATAAGTGAAATACTTTTGAAAGCGGTGTTTAACTCCAACTCACCTCACATGCATGATAAAGAAAATTTTTTTTCATCTTTACTTTCCTTTCATTACTTAGCACATGATAAACTAATCCACAATCTCATCTCTCTTTGATAAAGGCTGTGATGAAGGACCTGATAAAGCGATACATCATGCAGAAGCAACGAGGACCACAGCGAGGGGAGGGGGTCACTGAGGACGATGTCAATGAACTCAAACAGGATATCTCCTCCTTCAGATTTGAGCTCCTCGAGATTTTGAGGAGCAATGGAATGAAAACTCCGAATCCGAACCAGCCAAAACCGACAAGTAAGAAGATGCGATATTGGAAGTCCCTCGCTGGGAGCCTAAGTGTTGATTCCCGTGGGAGCGATGATTTATAGGATACCATGGCAACAAGATTCGTTTGGATTTTATATTTGTACCAAATTTTGAAGGAAGTTGATTCCGTCGATGGTTTTGTTGATACTTATACAGTGTTGTTGCTAAGCAACGGCTTGAGGGGGACAAGATGGTTTGTGACCATAAGGTTTTTTCTTCACAAAGTACGCAAATTTGGGAAATTGTCATGGATGACAATTGTAATAGCAGACAAATGGTTTGGGAAAATAAAATGATTATTTTAAAAAGGAAATCGGTTACTTTAGGAACTTAGATTTTGTGGAACTGGGGGAGGGGGTTAATATTTCGAAAATGGAAGATCCACCAAAGTGTCCAGCAAATTTACATGCAAAATTTTTCAAAATGGTGGAAAAGGTGGTCAACCCCCGAAGCTCCCTCATGATCCGCAACTGATTAATTCAGCAGTTTAAGTATTAATACCTGTTGAATATTGGTTTGTTTATATTTTGATGGTTGGCCACCGTCCCCCTCTCAGCTCAACACTGTATTAAGAAAGGTGAAAGTTGTTCTTCATTGTTCCTGTTGATATTTGTATGCCTGGAGGTTGATTTGAAGGTTCTCTGACAATAATAATCAATCCCCTATAGCTTCCATTACAGTTCTTCCTAAAACAATGAACTTTACCCCTTCTGACTAGTTTTGAAATGTACCAACCTAAGCCTTAGTTCTGTCTTTTCTCAAAAATGCTTTTGTGAGTTTCATACGCTAGATGCTCTCCGCTTGCTGGCATGTTGGCGCCAATGTCTCCTTCTGAATTTTGAGCTTTTCTCCATCGTTTCTCTCACATTCTGTCCTCTCTTCATCTTCTGGTTTCCAATGACATTTTATAAACTAAAAATATTCCAAAGTGTCTGGTTCCTGAAAGTAATCTTAGCATTTCAGTGTCTCAGTTATATATGGGGCTGATCTAAGATTGCTTCGATGTCCTGAACCAAACATTTTATTTTGTCACAAAAAATTGAAATTTCGTTGTCACAAAGATTGGTTTTCATGGTCTTTGACAAAAAAGGAAGCTTTTTATTATGAAAAATAAGTTGTTGGTCATTTCAAAGTGAAAATCATCCAAGAATGATCACTTGTCACATTTTCATCTTTGCTTCTATAAAATAGACATGTGCAATAGGTGAAAAATTGTTTTGAGAGAAACCAGATTGATAAATGAGAGAAAGAATCGATTGTGTAATGGCGGTGAAGTCATGTTTTCTATTGTTACATGTCTTTTTAATATTGTTATTCACAACTGAACCTGTGCCTGAGAATAGATGGTTTTCCTTGTATATTATCAATGATGCATTATCCTGTTAATATTATGTGGTTCCACCTTTTGTAGTTTTGTGTACATTATAAGATTGTGAATATATGTATATATTGAAATGGACACCTATTCCATTTTTGACTTGATAAGATCAATTCCAAAGAATGTGTTGATGTTTTTTGCAAAGTTTGATGTCTGATTGTTTTTTGTATAAATTTAAATGTTGTGTTGAATGTAGAGTAATTTTGTGGTATTTCAAAGTAGTCAAGCTGGCTTGATAATGGGAAAACATTGTTTTCACCGTAAATATTTTCCCTAAGATTGTAAAAAATATAAATACTTACGTTATATATAACCAAGTAGAATTAGATGCGCATATATCGACTCATTACATCATGATTAGAAATAATTGAGTGGTAAATTCTGTTTTTACTTTTCGAAAAATACTGAAAATATCAAATATTGAATACTCATTTAAATCATCAAGCATATAATAATTAAGGCTATATGGTTAGATAGATTTAGTGAATATTCTTTTTTACTTTTTATATTCAGAATAAAGCAAACCTATGTATTCAGAGTGGAAAATGTGAAAGGTTGAAAATCAAAATATTTTGTAAATTTATGTCAAACATTTATGTCATTTGTATGTTGCCGGAGCAATTATTCCTACTGTGAATTCTGGTGTTGAATTGGAAAATGTGTGAATAAATATATGGTTGAATTTTTTATCATTATTTTGTATCTCTAGTATAAATTGGGCCAGTTTTTATCTTTCAAGCCAGCTTTTGATTTAAGTTGCAATCCTTTTAAATCAAATAAATGATTGAATGTATTTTCTCATTTTGATCAAAATTCAATGAAAATAAATTAAGCGGTTTTCACATTTGGATTTTTTATTAAATCTTAAAACTTTAATTTCATAAAAGTAAATTTCAATGAAATATATGGATAATGAAAATCAATCATTTTAAAAATATAATTCAATGCATTAAATCATTTTATAAGGATTGAAATTTGTCAATACAATTTGTTGAAAAAGCATTTCACTTTTTTGTTTCAAGTGTCGTATATTTTGTTGTATTTAGGTCACAAAGTGATATATGTTAACGGCATATGATGCAATATTTATATTTGATCACCTTTCAACACATTTCAATTTGAGGCATGATAATTTTTCATTTTATCGGCTGCATAATGCATGAAAATATGTTTACATTTTCATAAGTATCTTTGAATGCCTCACGATATTGTAGGATTATTTTAATTGTTTTTCATGATGTCATAATTATAATTTTTCATTTATCATTAAGTTCAATTATGTGGCTAAATAGAATTTTCTTCATTCTTGGTAGAACGAAAATGGTCCTATTAATACAGAAATTTAATGACTATGCATTCGTTTAATTTGTACATCCCTGTTCCCCCTTCCACCACTGTGTTTGAGATCCAGTTAAATTTGAGAACCTTTGAGACTAGTTGTTATTTCTGACAGTTAAATTTTGAAAATTTTGAAAATCAATGTCCAGTACAACTCGGGTATTTATTGTGGAGAAATTTTTTTCAGAATAAATTCTTGTTTGTGGTTTTGAAATCAGGCCTGTCTGGAAGCCCGGAATTCAGAAACTGTTTGTCCAGGCTGGTAATTTTGTTCGGCTTTTCTTTAATTTTGTCATTGAATAGATATAACAACTCTTTTGGTTAAATGATTAAATGTGAAATTGTAACGCTCTTAGAGATTTTATGAATGCTTCAGGTGAAAAATTCTTGATTAATTTAGATCTCATAAATTGCTCTCCAGCTCATTGTGATTTCAATCATGGTAATCATGTTAATCCCTTAAATTTTAGAACAAGTACAAATTCATTATTTTGAAGTTATTATGATACAGATCACAAATTTAAATCTTTGTGTAGAAAATTGTCCCTTTACTTCAAAATCATGTAGATCTATCCTTAAGTAGGAATAGACTACTTTTACCAGTAGAAATGATCGGATTCTATTCAAAATAAATATTCAATTTTATTGGAACAACCTTGATAATATTTGTAAAATAAAAAATTGAGTGGACAATTGTGTGGGCATTTATCTAAGTAATGAATGATTAAAATCATTAGCAAAATTAAGTTCATTCATGACAAAATTTGGTTCAATAATTGTTAAATATTAATACCATAAATCCCAAAACACAAATACCCTCTGAATTTAGTTTCCACAACAATACCCAAGTTCTTCTCACTTAAAAAATGTCTGAAACATCTCACATTAAGGCATAACCTGCCAAAGGCACATTGGTGTGCCGAAAAATCTATATGCAAAAAAGCTTAAAAGGACCATTATCTAGTACAGAGAATGAAGTTGATCTAGTTGCTAGTGGTAGCGTTGATCTGCACAACACGGAATCACCACACACGCCTCCTCTCAGCACACTCTCGCAGCCTCGTGGAAAATGGCGGCGCTATCCTTCTCTACTTCCTGTCTGCTGTCGTCATTGGTCGTCTCGGCTGTGGTTTCCGCTTTGCCTTTCCGCAGGTAGAGTTTGGTCTCATCTCATGCATCCTGTGCATTATGGGTAATGTTTGTTTGCAAGCTTGTGGAATGATCAAAGATTCCTGCAAGAAAATCTGAACTGGGGTAAAAGTTGTCCGAATTTTGAATACAAATTGAAATATTGAAATTGAAATATGTTTATAAATTATCTTGAAAGATAAGTTTTGTTTTGATTTTTGAAAAAATAATTGTGAAGATTTATTTTGGTTGAACAATTTATTTTAAGATTAATCTTTGAATATTTTGAGGATAATTTTTTTTTTTTATGAATTTGGAAGTTAAAACTTTCAGGAGTTTTAGAGTAAAGTTTTTTTGAGGAAAGAAAAATGAATTGTATGTGGTGTGGTTGTTTACTCAAACAATTTATTATATATTTCGATATTAACGATTTGTTTGTGAATTATCATAACTGTTATATCTTCTTAACTTAGCAAGAAAAATATTTATTCCAAAGATCTCAACGGGAAATTAATGTCAGATATTTTTATTTTCAACATATTTCTTATGATGTCCTGAAAATGTTCTTACCATGTATCTTTACCCATATTTTCGTAAAGAAATTATTAAAGTTATTGTTCATTTCTCCTCTTTCAGAAAATTTTTAAAAATTCTAAAAATCTTCAAACATTCAAAACATAAAATATTAAACATATAACTTGTTTACGAATTTTAAAATTCTGACAACTTCTATTTCGGTGATGAATATAACCACATGTTTTGGCATGATTGTTTGTACTTTTTTACTTGCTTGAACATTTGGTTGCTGCAAAATCACAAAAAGCCAAAACAAAATCCAAGTTTAACACACAGTAAGCATACCCAATTCCAAACACCCCTTTCTTACCATTTTGTCAAATGCATATCCAATTATAACCCAAATTTGCCCCACAACACCTAAGTTGTTTCCAAATATTTATCCCAAAAACAACATATTCCAAAAGCTGTTCCTTACAACCTATAATTTTAGAGTGTACGTGCCCCTCCCCCAAACACCCCCCACTCACCGTGAAGAAATGAAATGAACATTTTATTCAATATAAAAGGAAACACGGCAGAAATTCAAATCTTTAAAGAATTTCTAAAGGGAGGTAAATCTTTGAGGCTTAAGAAATTGTGTATATTTTAGTAAGGGTTCTGTCACTTTCAAGACAATTTTGATGCTTAAAGAAAAGGAAATTATGAAACTTACAAAATAAAATTTGAAGCAAAATTTTCACATTGAATGACCTGAACATATAATTTACAAAATTAAATATGAAAGAAGTAGAAATTGTTATTATTTATTTGCTAATCTTAGTTTTTATACTACTAGAAAATCATTTTTTGCATTCTTCCTTTTCTTAAGGGGAAAATACTCTTGTAGCCTTAGCGATTGATTTAGCTGTAGAATTAGTTTCTAAGCACAGATATTTTCAAATGATTTCATTTTCTAAATTAAATATTTGAAGGGATATAAAGTCACATTCTTGAAATAATTTGTGTTCGAATATTATGCATGTAACCCTTGTATACCCACCTTTTGTTTGATATATATGATAGTGTGGTTATTGGGAAAGTTCAGAGTATTTTTAAAAGATCATAAATTGAAGGTACTAATAGTATAAAAGAGCAGAAAGTGCAATTTTAAGATTTGTAAATGTCATGGAATTGAAATATAAATTATTAATTAAATTTCATAACATAAACTACTTAAATCAACTTTCCATTTAAAAATACATTTTCTCTGGTGTAATATTTTCCATTTAAAAATAGATTTGCTATGGTGTAAACTTTGTTTATTCTCTGATAAGTTACGTTTCAGTTAAAGTTATAACTATATGAAAGTAAAAGGAACTGTATAATCCGGTGCTTTTGTTAAAATTAGGATATCACTATTTCTGCATGTATGCTCATAAAAATCATATAATAACCCAATAATTTCTAATGGATAAAGTGTTCCTCTTCATACGTATATGCTTTTGGAAAAAGGGTTTCAATTCTAATATCCCTTGAATATTCAGGAATTTTATCTCTATACTTGTCCTTAAAGGGGCTGTAGCACGTTTACATATGGAAATAACGAGATCTCCCCAAATGGATTTCAAAACAACCCTCCTCAATTAATAAATAGAGTTCTAAAACAAATGGGTTTGGTTCAGTTAAGCTATGGGTATCCATAGCTCTCAAAATATTTAAAGATGTTCACACTAAAATTAAGTTTTCGTTTTATACGTGACATTGTTGTCTATACTACTGCAGAAAATCGAGTCGTTAAATGGGCTGATTTATCCTCTTAAGATATACTGAATAAACTTTTATTATAAATGGCAAATTTGAACATGTAAAAAGTAAAACAAATGTGCTACAGTGTCTTTAAAATCATTTTGGGTCTTGATTTACCATAATTAGTAAAATATTGGTTAATAAAATTCAAATCTTAACATTTATTTTATGTGTTACAGATCGTCGCTTATCGCGCAAGCGCAGTCAGATGTCCTTGGACAGACTAAAGCGATCTCTATCAATGGAACCACTTCACGAACTTTCGTCAGGAGAAAATGCCGTCAACCAAACGTGGAAGTCAAGTTCATTCAAACGTGACACCTTAAGTGTAGACATGGCGCTTTGTCAAACTCCTCAACATACCGTTGAGGTAACAAACATGACGACAACCAGAGTTATCGCAGAAACGATTCCGGAAGAAATCGAACGAAAACGACGAGAATCCATGAAACCGTTGGCAGGAGAATTTGGCGAATTTGTCGTGAGTGGTGACACGATTAAAATCGAGACCCATCTAGCCTCGCCCTTGGAGGAAGAGAAACATATACATGGACGAATTCGAGGATTCGAAGACAAACCTCACATCAGGGAAGACCGACCGAACTCTACGGAAAGTGTCATGTCTACACATCGAAAAGATGAAGGGTTAGGGGAGTCGTTTGACCAGTACTCTGAAGTCAGTGATTCGTTGTCACGGAACGGAAGCAACGTCAACGCGGAACCTGTCCTAGCATCGGACGACGGAATGCAACCCGTAGTTCTCTCCCCTACTGACTCTCCTGCCCTCTCGGCGGCAACGCTCGGGCCTACGGCTCGCGAGGTATTAGCTACGATTTGCTCAAGTAAAAGAGTTACTTTTATGTAATGTGAATAGTGTGTGTATTGCAAACCGAATGACAAATTTTCAGGATTTTAATTTTGGAAGTGTATATGAAGGTATTTTGATTTACAGCTTTAAAAGGATTGTCCTATAATGCAGGGGTACTTAGACTTAATAATATAACAATTATATTAATAAAGGTCATAGATACAGGTTTATGTGGTGAAAGAAGAAATATTTCATATATAATCCAGAAGCAAGATATATATTAAAATGACATGATGTCTTGGCAACACATATGACATCACAATGACAAGACACCATAATTATTATAACAAAAAATATAACAATGTATATCACAGCACTAAGACAAACACTTAATAGAATTTTCAAATCATTGATTTGACAAATAAGCTACTGTACTGAAGATAAAAATTAAAGTTTGATAAATTGGGAGGGGTGAAGAGGGGGAGGGGGAGGGGGAGGGAGGGTGTGGTATGATATATTACAGATAAATGCTCTTGGATGTGTATGCATTATATATATAGCTCTTATTCAGAATTGAAATCCATATGAGTCGTTATGCAAATTCTGCAGGAAAATGAAATGTTTGGGAAAGGTGTTACAATGCTTTGTCATTGGATGTACCTTTAACACTAAAACTGTTTTTACTTATAAACTCATCAAAATTGATTTCATTAATGTCTTTTGCTTCAACAATTACAAGCAAGAAAATGAATCTGCCTGACTTGTCATTTAGTTTGCAATACGTACAAGATAGCTCCCAGTCTGATTAAAATCAACCCTGTTCTGAGGAATAATTATTACAAAATATTGCTCTACCAGGATTTAAACTCATTTCGCGGATTCCTCTCTAGACTGTCTGATGATGTTTCATATTCTTTCATGATTTCATGCAAATGTTGTGAAAAACGAGTTGTGAGGGGACCAATCAAATCATTGCTTATTTAAAGGTTGCCATTTTGAATGCTCTCGGAATCAAAGGTTTATACGTTCTGAATAGACACATGCAAAAATAAAGTTACGTGCTCCTAGCTTCTAATACTAAGAGAGTTTTGTTGGAAGCCTTGTGATTGGCTGAATAAACTAGTGTCAGAACATGCAACTTGTGTCACATCTTCTGACCCATCCTTGACAACCAAGAGTATGAGCAGGCACTGAAGTTCCTGAAGTTTGGCGCTTTACAAATTTTCATTACTTTATTATTATTAGACATTCCCAGGGTGGAATGAAATACCAACCAAGGGAGGTAATAACATCATCGGTCTGAACCCTTTTTGAATCCAGGGTATAAAGTATGTATTAATTGGAATGTATACTCTGGATTATCGAGGATGCTTCAGACCACATGGACAGGATTTTTAACCTCTGAATGAGTTTAAACCCAGGGTTGATTTTAATGAGACTGGGTTTGCTTCCAGATCTTTGCTCATTCTCTGATCTTCCTTCACCTACTATCAGTATTATATATGCTCTCTTGTAGCCAAAACTGTAGTTATTTTCTCTCCACATCTCCGTGGTAAGTATTATTCATATTTCATATTCATAAATCATTAGATTTAGTGTGATGATATGATAATATGATGGTTTCACAGGGAGGTGATATGATAATTAAGACATTGAAAACCAAAGTATGAAAAAGTTATAAAAAGTAATATGTCACCTTTATAAATATTAATATTGTCATTTCTTATCATGCAGATCTCTTCCTGCATATTTCCTATCGATTTAATTTTTTTAAAATAATTCCTGAAAATATAAATCCATCTTAGCCAGTGAGACAGCCTAAGTTGGATTTAATATTTTTTATAGAAATAATTTTCATGTGAAGAGGTATCCACTGGAATATATGGACATCATATGTAAGGCAATTAAGTAACAATTATGTTTTTGAGTTAATTTAGACAACTGTGAATAAAGAAAGATATATATAAACTGGTGAATCTTATTTCTTTGAATTCATTTAATGAATATCATCTTTTACTAATGGAAATGAGTGCATGTTATGAATAATATGAATATATATTAATTAAGAAGTAAACAGAAAAAATGCACTTTCTTATAATAATAAATGAATGTATTTCTTTCAAAATATACATGTACATAAATCTAAGACTAGAAAAGAATATTTATGTAATTTTTAAACATACACAAATATATTACAGAATAATGAATCATATACATATCAATTATTATCATAATGAATACACATGTGTTCGTACAAGTCAATTTCATATTATGAAAGAATATCTTAAATTTTCACAGTTATTCATTCAATGAACCTAAAAGAATGTTCATTACTTTCTGAGTAATGAAAATATTAATTGTTCTCGAAATTAAATATGCAGATAAGAAATGACTGAATATCTATATTTCTTAAAATTTAAAATAATTTTCTGTTAAAATGGATGGATTAGAAGTAGTTCTTAGTGGTAATATAGATTTTGCCAAATTATGTCTTAAACATCTTTTATTAATAATGAATGTCATTCCTTTCAGAATAATGAATGAGACTGGGTCAGGTAATTGTGTTATTATCACCATTTTCACTCAACTTCTTCCTCTTGGCAAAATTCTATACCTTGAAGAGAGTCTTTTTCATTATTTAATTTCATACTGTATGGGTAAAAATATTATTCATGTCAAACAAACTATATTTTGAAATATGTGATGTCAGAATTAACAAATTTGTGTCAAATTATAATTTGGATGAGAAGAATATAATTCTCTATTTGCAGGAGATAATAAATTACATTGCTGTAATATGCTTTACATTTGAATGTATTCAGCATTTGTTAACAAAGCACTGAAATTGTTTAATTATTCATCATAATCATGATTTAATTTTGTTGTTGATTAAATACTCTTTTTTCACTTCTTGTGCTTATATTAGAAGTCCTGTGTGTGTGCTTATTAGTTTTTATCAAAATTCATAATTCATTTAAATAAATGTGAGTTTAAATTTAGACAAATCATGATCATAACATCAAATGAAAGGATATTCAAATATTGCATCATATCGCCTATTATAAAGGTACATATCATTGTTTTGAATTGCTTTAAATGTTAGTTTGTATATTATAATATAGTGGTAAGTTTATATGTTGTTATGTTCCTAATATGTGTTATTTTTGTCCCGATGAAGAAAAGCTGTGATTTTTATTGTTAACAATGGAATTGACTGTGATTGTGAAAGCAGTACTCTTTTTGGCATGGATTTGATGATTTATCCTCAATTAGGGCAAGATCGTGAGACAGCCTAGCCCTAATAATGGATGTTCATCATTTCCTTGCCCTCATGGCATCCTGATAGATGAGCAAAAGATGCTTATCTACAAGCAAAAAATAACATATTCTAGAAATAGAAATATTGAATATATAGAAATATTGAAAATATTCTACAGAAATGAAGTATTGGTTACCAAAATGTTGCTGTATCTCGTTATTAAAAGCCAGTGTGAACATATTTTTGCCATTTAAATTATTTTTTGTTTTACATGTGAAGTCAAATTTTGAACATATTATAATTGATATTATTACTTAATTATTTACATTGTTCTGAGTCCATTTTCTTGCACTTGTATGTTGTTCTGTTGACTTTCCTGTTGATTTGGAAATTGGTTCTAGAATCTTCTTTTATTATGTTGAATTTTATCACTACTCTGTGCAATGTATTTTAATTTTGTGGTTGTTAATAAAAAACTTCAATGCAAAAAAACAAACCCGTTAATTGGTATGCACCTGCACTATATATCTTTTATTGATTTTGTTGAATTCTTTTCTCTTGATGAAAACAAGTTAAATACTCTATTTGAAACAAATTATAATCGCATGTAAAATAAATAAAACTTGACAATTAAGTAATTTTTAATTTTAACCTATTTAAGTTATCTTGATTATGAATTTTTTCTTAAATCTTAATTTCATAATGATATTACAATTTTTAAAATATTTTCATTTGCAATGTATTTATAATTTTTCTCATTTTCTCTTGTTAGTTATGTTTATTTCAGAAATGATTGTGAACTGTTTTCAGCACTTTTAGGTGCTACAGTATATAGTAATTGTCCATTCAGTAATTTTAACTGATGTATGTGAGTGTCTACTGTTTGTCGACCTCATTGTACAAGTTTCTGTTATTAAACACCAGTTTCCCAAAAGATTTTCTGAGTATTCCTTTACAGAACCCTTGATTTAAGCCTGACCATTTATCAGACTCCCCTCTTATCAGATGGTTCCAAATTTCAAGATGATTATATGAGAAAAATAACAGTTTATTGTCCCCATAACGATATAAATTGGCACCCAGCAGCCACAGTGCAGTGCCAGTTGAAGTGTCGTTCTACCCTTATAATTCTGAGCGCCAAGCAAGGAAGCAACAACTCCTTTAACGTCTTATGGAATGACACAGGAAATCGAACCCCGAACTTCCCGGTGATGATTGGACACTCTACCAACTGAGCCACATCTCCCCTTAATAATTGCACTTCTCTGATGTACCACATCCTCGGTTTCCCATGGTTTTATATATGCTCCGTTACACTTTACTATATCACCCCTGGGACACTCCATCAGGGAAATCTGTACTCAAATCACCCACCCTCACACAAGCGACATCTCCTGTGCGACACTGTTTTGGATGATAAATCCTAATTATAAAAATGTAAGTAAACTGTCTCAAACTCACTGTTAATCATAAGTCATGTATAGTTGATCTGTTCTTGGATTCAAAGGTAGTATTTATAACAACATCCTCGGTTACCCATGGTTTTATATATGCTCCGTTACTCTCCACTATATCACTCCTGGGACACTTTATCAGGGAAAACTGTACTAAGATTAAACGCCCTATAAGTTGTTGTATGTTGTTATTTTTTTTACCTATGTTTTACCTTTGTTCTAATTATGATATCGAGTTCCTGTGGATCAGACATCCTAGTCACAATGATAGTGTCATGCCCACAACAATAAATAGTTATTTTAGTCCAATGTCCTTGAAAATAATACATTGTATGAAATAAATCGAGTGATACAATTCAAAACACACGACATCAATTTCAAGATAGGTGTTTATCAATCAAATAGATTCACTTTCACGAGATGGTGGTAGGGTGGAAAAGTCTTATGAGACGAAATTTCTGTATATAATGTTTTTATTAATATATGATTATAACACAGTCCATTTGAAACATATTCTAGGGTAAAGATTTTGGTTGCTTAAAATTTTATATATTGATAAACGAATATGCGCACTTTTATTTTTAAAAATCCCAATGAGGACTGAAGCCATTTATTCACCTAACAAGACATGGGATGGTTCAGTCGCCATATTGGATTTTTTGCATTGTGTGTACCTAATTTTACAAAAATTTAATCACTAAAGACACATACTGATAGAGTATTCATACAGTAACACATAACATGTCATACAACTAATAAACAATTTGCTGTAATGCTGTAGCGAAGTTTTCCCAACTCGCAGCGCCGATGAATGGCTTAAGTTCTCATTGTTTTTATTTATCAACAAATCTGCGCTTGTGGTTATCAAGTAATGAACATTTTCAAAATAATACCTTCATTAGTATCTTTCAATTTGACTGTGTTTTAATCATGTACTTATATGTGGAAACAGGGATATCCCCTCGAATATCGTTTCCACAAAAAATACCCCGATAGAACGGTGGAGTCTACTAACGCCTACAGGGACGATCGCCTACAGTCTTAAACAAACAAGTTTATGCACCAGTGGTTCTGATTTTAACATCCTTCAACCTTTCATCAAAGTGGAATGACCCGTTATTTTGTGGACTAATGCCTACAGTTAAAACAAAAATGTGTGAACTGTTGAACTTGGGTGACATTTTGGTTTTTTAAAAGATATTATGCATTAACACAATTTACATGGGGATCGCACGTATAGTGTGGGAGATATCCTCTGGACAAGTGATGTCCCCATAAGTCACTGTTTAAGTTATGTTTCCATGGAAACAAAAATACAATACGCAAAAAGTCCAACCCTCAGAACAGAATGAACGATACCCCCGCTTACGCTGTAAGGCGGGGGTTTAACAACACCATGATAACGTTTGACATATCTAACAACATATTCTATCTCATTTTAAGAGAAATACGTATATACATTGCAAAAACAACAACCGATGAATGTTTTAAATTAACTTCCAACAAAAACCATGGTTAATTTATTGTAAACAATTATTAGGAAATCCCAAATTAACACTTAGAACGTTTCCTTACATTATCCAAGTTGAATGAAGAAAAGTTTAACTGTTTGAGAGGCATTCTAGAAGTTGGTGTAATGAAGAAAACAAGAACTTTATGGATGATCAACTTCTTTATTAACAAAAGCTATTGTTAATAAAGAAGTTGATCATCCATAAAATCCATGTCTTCTTAGTGAATAGTTTTGGTCTGTTGTGATAAAAAAAAATAACACTTTGATAAGGCGCTAGTATAGAGGTTATCAATCTTTGAAAAAAGTGAATTAAATACTTTCTGTTCAAACAGAGATATCGGAAAAAAAATCCAATTTGCATGAGTTGTATTCATGATTGTGGGCAGAATGTATCTCCACGTATAAGCATTTGAGTGTGTAGATGTTTTGAGACCATACCACTATCCTTTTGAATTTAAAAGACATTGAATATGTTACATATTAATGAAATTAATCGCTAGAGAAATATTTTATCTACAACATGACACATGAGAAATAGTTTTCCTACCACGACAACCCGATGTAATTTAGTTTCAACGACACATATGATCTCCATTAGCGCGCTTCATTGAATGTGATGTCATTACATGGCTTTTCCATTATGCTACGTATTTTATCATGTAGAATACACTAACAAGGGTTTTGGAGACTGCGAGCTTGTCTGATAATGCATACGTGCAAATGTAGTCTTACACTCAGACTATGATAAAAGTGTTTATTCTGAAAATATCACCATTTTATTAAATATTGAAAAGGAGACTGTAAGAAATGGAATTTTCATATAAATAAAAAAGGCTCCTTTTAAACAATTTTTAAGAGTCTAAGTGTTAGACAAGTGCAAATGCTTTTTCTCGACTTTCTTCGTCCTGCAAGCTACGTTTTTTTTTATCAGGGCTGATTGTGACGACATGTTTCTAAATATATTTTTAAATTTTTTTGGCATTTTACTTGTTAAACTGCACTTTTATTTTGACACATATAAATGTGTCTATTATTCTCCTTCAGACAAGACACCCATCAACTATTTTTTTGATGATACACAGCTGTTCATCGACATATAAGACATATTCCACGTGAAAATTAATAAATGTGCCTGATTCTGCACACATTTACAACATTTTAAACATGGCAGGGGTCATGTTGGTGTAAATTCCAATTCTTACGCCTGTTTTCATTAAACAAAGATATTTTAACTAAAAGTTAACAAACAGTCACATTTCATTTAAACTACTGCAGATAATTATTATTGTATCGTGCGATAGTCAAAGTCATATGATTTCTTTTAAATAATGAATTAATCGAAACCAACTGAGGTGAGTACTTTATTTTGCCTGGCAGTATATTGCAATATATGTAGGAACAATATATTAGTTACTTAATTAAGTGATAGATAAACGCCCAAAACTATCATATCTCCATTTCTGAGAGTATCCTACTCATAAACTTTTTCTTCTGCTTTCTTTACAGCAGGGACCTTATATACAATATATAAGGTCCCTGCTTTCAGAAACGACCACAATGTTTTGCGCTTGGAAATAACAAACTCGATCTGTATTAAGACTGCAAAACAGCTTTACTAATGGTTACCTCCCAAAATATATACATGCCAAAACCTCTACATGCCAAAACTCCTTCAAAAAGCCAGGCCAGAATTTTGCAATTACCTATTTTATAATGGGAACATCCCAGGGTATGATTTAATGTAATTTGCCAAAACTTCTACAGCTGATTGAAGAAGAGGGTAGATGATTACTTGAGTAGAGGATTAAAACAGGTCCAACGTATTACTAACCAAGGAAGATGAGAGTATTTTGTGTTTATTAATATTTATATATATATATCATATATTGATATGAATGTTTCGTTACATGTATACGAAAAGTAACAATGTTCAAGTTTGTTTGATTTTTCGTTGCAAAAAAGCTGTTCACCAGGCAGAAAACGCCAATGGAGTTCCTTGAGTGCTGTCGGGTGTGTTTGACAATTAATATTGGATTCAGTGCTGAAATTATGTTTATTCAATTCAATTCTTTATTCCGGAAATAGTGTATGCCATCGGCCCATGACTACAGTAGTCGTCAAGACATGTGGTACATCAATCTCAATCTATATTAAGTGACATTCTTCGTAGAAGCATAGCTTTATACATGTACATAGAAGTATTTCTAATTAATTCACAATTAGAAGTTGACATAAGCATATTGAATTTTCACCTGGTTTGAAATTCATAATATTTACGGGGTATATATTGTTGACTTAGATCCCTATATGAGTGACAGACAAGGAGAAAGTGAAACTCATCCTCAACATATACCCAATCTTACACTCATTACACAACCTATTATTTTTTTTATAAATATTTAAATACCGTCCAGTTTCAATATGAAGCTCATGAGAGGAACACCTGAACCGAGCTAATACATGCCAGAACTTTAAACTGATACATGTAATATATGATTCCTTTTGGAAGGATATTTTAAAACATGAATAAACAAAAGTTTTACTGCCATTTTCGAGCGCGGCTCGCCAATCTTGCTCATTATGTTTACATGAGCTTGTGATTTGTAAATTTATATCCATATAGTACATTGACAGGGGAATTGATAAACAGGGCTACCCCTATTAAAAAAATATCTCTCCCCGTGACGTTGATAGGATTTATACATTAAAACATGTAACATACATTATAACAAGAAACAATTCATATACCAATAAGTGAATACGTAAATTAACATGGACTTTCAAAAATGTAAAATACGAACTTCATGCTGTTGTAACAGATAAGACATTTTTAAAAATGTTACGTGCTTTCTCAATTACTGGAAACGTTTGCTTAAGTCAATGAATGTGCAAACAGAATCCACAATTTTTAAGTTAGTATCATCAGATAAGTCATTGTTACCACAGTTATTGGCTTGGTTTTAAAGTAACAACACAATAAATGTACCTTTAAGCGACAAAGAGTTACTATATAGATTGATGTCAAGACGTCAGATATGAAACTTGTGATTATTATATGTTATGAAATCTATATTTGAGAATAAACAGTTGTACAACCTATTGGCACATTAATCGGAGTAGTCCATTCTTACTTGAGGTAATGACCATGTGCAGTGGACCCTGAACTGTGTTGTTTTAGTCTGTAGAAGTTTTGGGAGGTTACCGTACTAATTAGTGTGATTCACCGCTTATTTGGTGTAAAACAAATCTGCGAAACATTATGTGTAAATACTTCAATGAGATAGTAGAATTTTCCCGTATTTTCATCAACATAAAGCTCTTAAGATAAATATGATCAGTTGTTAATGATATCAATGGCATTTTAAAACAAAAGCTTCATTTATTGCGAGTTCAAAGTTTAAACTATTAAAAATGCCATCGCGTTCATAAAAGGACCCCAAAACAAAACGATGACATGAAATCTGTAGACGACATTCAAGTACATACCTCTGTAAAGTTCATCTACACCAGTAAGTATTTTTACTTTACTCTAAAATTGATTCATAAGGAATGTAACATTGTTAAAGGAATTCGTCACCGTGTGTCTTAACACGAGGCTTCCATCTTTTGGTTGTGCTGAGTCGGCGATAATGACGAGTCGTGGAAAGCAAGCAAGGTCACAGCGATGACCCAGCAAACAGGTGCAAGATGAGCGGACGTGATTGAAGACCGCTTCACTGCGGAGCTAAGGTCACGTGCTGTTAAAATCACGTCGCCGCCATGTTTAAACGTGCTTCTCTCCGCCTTGTTCTAATTTACATCATTTGGATACATTTTCACAGGAAACACTTCAGACAACAGAAACTAATTTACAAACAATGAATTACAATTTAAAACACATTTTAAAAAGCAAAAAAGAAATCGGAAACAGGTTTTGTTTTAAGAACAAGTGTTTTATATTTGCAAAGGACGATCTGCAATCAGTGTTTTATATTTACAAAGAGAACTTTAAAAATATATCATTTTTTGTTCGGAAAAGGATTATCAAGGAAGAATTAACTAAACAGAAAATCTTTGAAGATTCAGCAAATGTCCTTTAGACTCTCCCCTGAAGCATGGGGATCCGAATGGTGAGATTTGGCACCTGGATAACAACTTGTTACTCCCAGTTAGGAAGATTACAGGTTCTCAGATTAACAACACGGGATGTCTCCAGTATGGAGGAACGCTAGAGATTCACGGGCTTCCGTATTGGGGCATGTGGTGCCGAGCGCTGACCACGTATTATAAAAAGGGGGCAAAAACAGACACTTTCATTTTCAGTTGCCTTCTCATCAAGTAACATCTTCCTTTCGGATACTATTGGACTTAACTATGAACGCATTTATCGTCGGAGCCGTTGGTAAGATTTTTTATCCCGATTATTTTTCATAGAGTGAGTTATTATCTTGTGCCGCTTTGGTAATATTTCACTATTTTTCATTGATTAATAATTTACATCAATTAGTCAATACTATATAGGATTATGATTTATTGTTTATGACCTCTTAGAAGTTTATATGTTAACAAATGCACCAATCTCAACTTAATTTCCCGGTTTTTCAGTGTTTTCCCTCGTGAAAACATATCTTTATGTGATGAAAAACTTACTGGTATGAAAACACCGATGCTAAAATGTCCATTATACGATAAGATACAATTTTAATGTAGCAATTTTCGCATAAGCATGTAAAGAAGTATATACCACGTTTTCAAAATTTAAAAAGCCTCTTTGAAGGAAGACTAACTATTCACCTATTAGCTGTTAACATACAACAATGAAGTATAACGCATAAAATTGGATACTGATTCTTAGAGACAAACTAAATCTGAATATACTATAACGTAATACATACATTATCATCAGATGACATTATATCATATCCGAAGTAAGCAACATGCATAAGATATATATATCATACTATAAAAAAAAGTTTTAAGGAAATATATCAAATGACTCACTTGTCATCATATCCAACAAAACGTTCTTGATAAAGCTATTTATCCACAAAAGTGGTCAAACAAGGTTAAACCATTTTTGTAACATTATTCACTCACTTTCACTCTTTTGATACCGAAGTTTCGTCTCATATAATAAAGAGTATCACGCATAGGATACCCTTAATGTACTAAACTAAATACTTTTTGGTAAGAATGTTTTTTCATCTATAAATATATTTACGAAGGATAAAATCATACCAAATTCGAATTTGTAATAAACATATTATTTCGCGGGAGCTCATGTGATTTATTTATTTTTATATAATAAACTGGACGAATACGTTTTGGAAAGCCAGTTTTACATTCACAAATATATTAAAAATATAACATCATTGCACATTTATTGATGTTTGTCAGTAATGGTCACTTTATGTTGACAGCGGTCCTGGTCAGCCTGTCCGTGGTGTATGGTCAGGCCGAGATGGACCCGATGGGTGGGGGAGTGGTCAGGTGCTTGTCTATGATCGCCAACGATACAGAGTTCGAAGCCCCAGTAGACGATGAGCACGTCACCAAAAACTTCACACAGAAAGCTTTCAAATCTATCTGCAGGTATGCCTATATTACATTCTGAAGTGTTGAACGATACAAAAAATTCAACGAATATATATTCAATGAAGTGAATAAGGGAAATGTATTATAAAACATCTCAGATTATCATTAAATTTTTAAATTTCTGAAATGTCATTTTTAACTTATGAAAATTTGAAAAAAAATCATAATTAACTTATGGAAATTCTTAAATTTATGATTAATTTTTTAGAATTGTACATTGTAGATATATCTTCACTCGAAACATCAATATTGCTATTAATGACCTTTGCACAACTGAGAACACAACTGACAATGTTATGACTTCACAACGTTGATAACGTAACAATATAATGAATAAAATCTCATTCTCTTATCTTCTGATACCAAGTATATCAACATTCGTTGATTAAAGTTAAAACCATCCTCGACAAGCCATGGATATGTGTTACATCAACACATGCTGATGTATATTTCTTATCATTTGGCTGAGATAATAATCCTAATGCAAATAATCTAAATTAATGTTTTTAAACATTTTCACTCATCCCACTTCATTCTTTCTATCCAGAGCCAAGGACAGGTTTGTCAAGTGTATCGATGAGAACCTCCGCGCCTCTGACAACGAAATCTCCTCTGTGTTCCGTCCCCTCTTCGACAAGTCAACAGTCAGTGAGGCTTACGCTGGACTCTGTGACAACCTCACAGGTCAGTTTTCCTCAGCACCATTATCTCTTTATAAGGGACTGTAGCACGTTTACTAACTGAAATAAAGCGATCTCATGAAACGGGAAAGAAATGTTACCAATTGTAAAATAATCTTCCCCAATCAATAAATAGTGTTCTAAGGGAATGGTTAGGGTTCAGTTAAGCCAAATCCATTTCTCATCCTCGAATTATTAGGTTTTCACACGTGATACCGTTTACTACAACTACGGACATTCAGGTCGTGTAATATAAGTTGTAACATTCATCGGAGGATTACATCGTAATTTATCAGACCAGCGTTAGTGTCTTGGTCCGGAAAAATTACGATGTCACCCGAACAAACTGAATATTATAACGCATTTATCTTACCGCATGTCTCAAAATATCATTAAAAACACAATGACAGCTGATCCATCGACAAACTATGACCTTTAACTTGTGTCACGTGACATGGAATGATTGACGTGGATGCATGCTTTATTCATGTTGCGGGATATAAAACATTTATCATCCTCAGGAAAAATTTATCAACCCGTATGACGGTGTTTATTGATATTTATTCATGGTCACGTGGACCAATCAGGGATCGACATTCTTACATGAGGTAGGATAATGTGTTATAAGGCAACGTGACTCTGATGTAGTTGTTTGCCTTACATGGAATAATAGTTTTTCGGATGTCGCCATGAGCAGTAAGTAAGTATAAACCACACGTATGTAGTCATGAAAGTAATAAATGTTATTGACATAATACGCCTTCTTAGACTTTAATTCGATGACGCCACATTGCTGTGAAACGTCATATTATTTATATTAATTTTTATTACACAGTAGCTCGTTTAATATCCTCTATGTTATTTATTGCAGTGATCGAAGACAACGACGACCTCTCATGCCTGATGAACACGTCTAGCCTAATGCCCTGTTACTCTCAGTACAACACATACATCGGCTACCTGTCTGTCGTCATCCGCTTCGGCAGCAAGGAAAGACAACTCTCCGACTCCGTAACCAGAACTCTTGTCTGCGCGTAAGTTGTGTGATGCTGTGTGGAGCTGATTATCTTCTTTTGTGGAAGGGATTAGATCTATGTCTTACCAGCGAATTTATGTAAATGTAAAATAAGTATATATATTTAATTTAACGTTATTTTTACTACGAATAAATATGAGTAGTCTGGACAATGTTTTAGTGATCTTCCCGAGCACATTAAGGCCATTTTGACTTATAATAGAAACAATCGTCTTGACAGTGGTGCTTCGTCAAATATATTGTGTTTATCATCTTATATGTGATAAATGTAAGGTTGCTGAATTTACAGTGACGTTTATGTTGTGAATAACATTGTATTAAAATCATGATTGTCCAATCGCAAATAACAGAAACATCCTCTTCATTGAGAAAGAACAGTTTCTGTTCTAAGGCTTCACGGCTTTTACATTACGGTTCAGACATGCACTTACAACAGAAGGCCCTTTGTAATTTTAAACGTTAAAATACAAAGATTAAGGAAACATAGCTAGATAGACAAAATGCGTAATCCATTAACTAATAAATAAAATACTTATAGAATGTAATGCAACAACACAATCTTCATTTTCAAACAGTTATAGAAAAGTGGGACATGAATAGCTGCAAATTTTGGGAATGTCTCATTTCTCGAAATTCTCGAATTTTACAGGCTGGCTGAGAGACGTACCCAGTGTGAAGTGGAGGTTCTGAGGGGGTGCAGTCAGACTGTAGGAGACATCATGTCCGCCTTCTACGAGAAGAGTCTCCCCTCCATCTGTCGGGAGGACAAGGATGAATAAAGCAGAGTCTCATTTTGCTCCTGAACTTTAAATGTTATCGCTGTGCTGCATATGGATGAACTATGGCACCCAGAAGAAGAGTTTGGGCCTCATGATCAGTTTGGATATTTCATGGAACGTTGAAAGCCAGAGACTCCTGGGCGCCTTTTTTCCCAATATTTTTCTGATTTATTCAGAATGTCATTGAAAGAACTTGTTTTTTTTCCCGGAAATATTAGTAATTAGAAATTTTAGTTGAAATTCGTTTTGAATACTTGTTGGTCACTGAATTTATAAACGTCCATTTCATTGTCATATTTAAATTAGTAACATTTCGTGATATAAAATAAATTTCGTTTTTTCCTATCACATATTGTGTTCATATGATTAGGGCAATTGAAATAGTGTAATTTTCACCACAGTCTTACCTATTGTTAATGAATTGGAATTTCTACGCTTCTGTGTGTCATAATTCATCTATAACAAAATCGCCATTTTGCACAGTGAATGGTTCCAACCTTAGTCTCTGAGAATTACCCATTGGTGCTTGATGAGCATACAAGAGACGCAATTGCAATATGTACCTTTTTACTTTTTGTAAATATGCCATTAAACGTTCATTTGGAATATAGTTTGATTTATGTTCTTATTAATGTGCATTTATGTCCTGCTTAAACCCACGTCTATCACTTTACGTAATGTATTCTCAACTTCCCCTGCAAGGCAAATGCGTAAGTCTATCACTGGCTAATTTAAGCCTTGCTTAAACCCACGTCTATCATTTTACGTAACGTATTCTCAACTTCCCCTGCAAGGCAAATGCGTAAGTCTATCACTGGCTAATTTAACCCTTGCTTAAACCCACGTCTATCACTTTACGTAATGTATTCTCTACTTCCCCTGCAAGGCAAATGCGTAAGTCTATCACTGGCTAATTTAAGCCTTGCTTTAACTCACGTCTATCACTTTACGTAATGTATTCTCTACTTCCCCTGCAAGGCAAATGCGTCAGTCTATCACTGGCTAATTTAAGCCTTGCTTAAACCCACGTCTATCACTTTACGTAATGTATTATCAACTTCCCCTGCAAGCCAAATGCGTAAGTCTATCACTGGCTAATTTAAGCATCCAAGTCGTCACCGTTTCTGTGTCAGCATACTGCACATGGGCCTATTAGTGCAATTAGAAGTATCTGGCACAGAAAAGGAGACGATATGCAGCAAGGCTTAACATAAACAGTGATGGAGACTGGCGTGAGTTACTTGATACTCATATCTTAGCAAAACGGGAAAACTCAGGAGTTGGCACACTCGACGGATCAAGAGACAAGACGTTGGAATTGCGCCAGGGATTAATCGATTATGTTTGCTGTTGAGAACTGCTCAGTATGCAGAAATGTTTGAGTACATTGAAATTCAGTACTGTACTGTCGTGTATTATATAAGTTCCGGTCGACTCTCACAGGTTGTACCACAATTATTGACAGATATACACTGCCAGGCAAAAGGAAGTACCTCATTTGGTTTCGATTTATTCAATATTTTAAAAGAAATGAGATTTAACTGATTATGGCACGATACATTACCGGTTATATGCAGTTGTGTGAATGAATTATTTAGTGATTGACTCTTGTTTTAGTTAAACTATCTTTGTTGAATGTAGACTGTGATAAGAAATGAAATGTACACCAACATGGCCCCTACCATGTTGTATATGTGTACAGAATGAGGCACATTTATTGATTTTCACATAGAATATATATTATGTGTCGATGAACAGTTACTATTTATCCAAATCCTACGTATATTTTTGACTTATAACTAAAGGCATATTCAGTTTCAGACCACGACGTCGAAAATATTTGTAATTGAAAATCATACATATGATAAAATCAAATAAAGTGTATACTTTCTTTTGCCTGCTAGTTTAGATTTGCTTACCTGTCAAATAATTCATGCCTTATGTTAAAGAATCTTTTAAATCGATTAGAAATAGTCAGGGACTGTAAGTAGTTTGCATAAGTGCTCAATGTAGCGCTAAAGTAGCGCTCCTTCTCTCCTGAACGACACGGTGCAAAACCTCAAAGTTTGCTCGCTTTGCTGCGTAGCGCTACCTTGAGCAATCGCGTACAGGAGAGGTTTAAAAGTAATCGCTAATTGAACGATAACGTTGAAACCTCTCTTGAACATGGCCTTGGGTTCCGTTCCATAACAGCGAGCGCTTATAATAGCTTATTGATCGCTCAATGTAGCGCTCAAGTAGCGCTCAAGTAGCGCTCAAGTAGCGCTCATTCTCTCTTGAACGACAAAGTGCAAATTTCTCGAAGTTTGCTCGCCTTGCTACGTAGCGCTACATTGAGCAATCGCGTTCAAGAGAGGTTTAAAAGTAATCGCTAAATGAGCGATTACTTTGAAACCTCTCTTGAACACGGCCCTGGTGTCTTGGTACCCGCCATTTTGGTTTTTACATGACATGAAATGATAACATCAATGTACGTTTACTTATTGCACAATACTTGTAATAATGATATTATGAACAGGACTGGCAAGTGAATAGATACATGAAGACGCAAAAAGTGAATATAAAATATCAACGAGCTATCACCCACGAAAGGAAGCTGATATTTTATATAAACCCACTTGTGTTAATCATGTATCTGTTTTATCCAATGGGAATCGAATGTTTTGTGCCTGTTTAATTGACATCAAAGGGAACCGTTTTTTTGGGCTCTCGTCTCTACATTGGCGTCTAACTCTGCCATTGAGAAAAAATGGCGGTATTTCGTGACGTCACGAACACAGTCACTCATTCGTAATAAAGATTGTATCATTACGAAAGGAACAAAGGAAATACACCGTCCATATGATAAATGATACTGCAATACAGAATTGAAAGTATATGAAAAGGTCATTCAAGGGAAATGTGAAGAAAATCAAAACAATTGTGTGATATCTTAAAATCGGCAACAAAAGATGTGCTTATGACAATAATAAAGGTTTTTCATTTCTTAATTTTTTTTTACAAAGTTCTGATCCGTACTTCACGTACTTCCTAATCAGTAATGGGAGTTTTTCATCCAGGTTACGTTGACAATTTCCATGCAAGGTATCCACTTTTGTTATGTCAATAATGTGTAGCAGGGCCTTGTAAATATGTGTCTATTCTTTGTTCTGGGAGATACACTAACAAAGGTAGTACATGCATTATGAAGGAACTGTCAACTGATCCGGAGTATACGTGTGCATAATTATAACATAACACCATAATAAGATGACAATAAGCCCTCTAATCCTTTAAATAGGGGAGACATCGGTTTAGGAAAAAGAAAACGCACTGATGAATCAGCATTTTCATTAATGATAACTTAAGCTATGTTTGGAAACAAAACAAAAGACCCATGGAACATTGTCTGAATAAATTATAAACCTTGTACAATTAACAATGATTGTATATCCCTGAAACTGGATTATGGGGATATTTAAATTGTGTATGTATCGTTGTCAATTCAAGCTCAGTGTTTTCCCTGCATTAATTCTCTGTTCTAACCCAAACTTCAACCAAAGCTACCCACATGTACTGATGGGCGATGAAGGTCGCCTTCACCAGGTACCCACATGTACTGCTGGGCGATGAAGGTCGCCTTCACCAGGTACCCACATGTACTGCTGGGTGATGAAGGTCGCCTTCACCAGGTACCCACATGTACTGCTGGGCGATGAAGGTCGCCTTCACCAGGTGCCCACATGTACTGCTTGGTGATGAAGGTCGCCTTCACCAGGTACCCACATGTACTGATGGGCGATGAAGGTCGCCTTCACCAGGTAACCACATCTACTGCTGGGTGATGAAGGTCGCCTTCACCAGGTACCCACATGTACTGCTGGGCGATGAAGGTCGCCTTCACCAGGTACCCACATGTACTGCTGGATGATGAAGGTTGCCTTCACCAGCTACCCACATGTACTGCTTGGTGATGAAGGTCGCCTTCACCAGGTACCCACATGTACTGCTGGGCGATGAAGGTCGCCTTCGTCAGCTACCCACATGTACTGCTTGGTGATGAAGGTCGCCTTCACCAGGTACCCACATGTACTGCTGGGTGATGAAGATCGCCTTCACCAGGTACCCACATGTACTGCTTTGTGATGAAGGTCGCCTTCACCAGGTACCCACATGTACTGATGGGCGATGAAGGTCGCCTTCACCAGGTACCCACATGTACTGCTGGGTGATGAAGGTCGCCTTCACCAGGTACCCACATGTACTGCTGGGTGATGAAGGTCGCCTTCACCAGGTACCCACATGTACTGCTTGATGATGAAGGTCGCCTTCACCAGGTACCCACATGTACTGATGGGCGATGAAGGTCGCCTTCACCAGGTAACCACATCTACTGCTGGGTGATGAAGGTCGCCTTCACCAGGTACCAACATGTACTGCTGGGCGATGAAGGTCGCCTTCACCAGCTACCCACATGTACTGCTGGATGATGAAGGTCGCCTTCACCAGCTACCCACATGTACTGCTTTGTGATGAAGGTCGCCTTCACCAGGTACCGACATGTACTGCTGGGCGATGAAGGTCGCCTTCACCAGCTACCCACATGTACTGCTGGATGATGAAGGTCGCCTTCACCAGCTACCCACATGTACTGCTTGGTGATGAAGGTCGCCTTCACCAGCTACCCACATGTACTGCTTGGTGATGAAGGTCGCCTTCACCAGCTACCCACATGTACTGCTAGGTGATGAAGGTCGCCTTCACCAGGTACCCACATGTACTGCTTGGTGATGAAGGTCGCCTTCACCAGGTACCCACATGTACTGCTGGGCGATGAAGGTCGCCTTCACCAGCTACCCACATGTACTGCTTGGTGATGAAGGTCGCCTTCACCAGGTACCCACATGTACTGCTGGGTGATGAAGATCGCCTTCACCAGGTACCCACATGTACTGCTTTGTGATGAAGGTCGCCTTCACCAGGTACCCACATGTACTGCTTGATGATGAAGGTCGCCTTCACCATGTACCCACACGTACTGCTGGGTGATTAAAGTCGCCTTCACAAGGTACCGACATGTACTGCTGGGCGATGAAGGTCGCCTTCACCAGCTACCCAAATGTACTGTTAGATGATGAAGGTCGTCTTCACCAAGTACCCACACGTACTGCTAGGTGATGAAGGTCGCCTTCACCAGGTACCCACATGTACTGCTGGATGATGAAGGTCGCCTTCACCAGGTACCAACATGTACTGCTTGGTGATGAAGGTCGCCTTCACCAGGTACCCACATGTACTGCTGGGCGATGAAGGTCGCCTTCACCAGCTACCCACATGTACTGCTTGGTAATGAAGGTCGCCTTCACCAGGTACCCACATGTACTGCTGGGTGATGAAGGTCGCCTTCACAAGGTACCGACATGTACTGCTGGGCGATGAAGGTCGCCTTCACCAGCTACCCAAATGAACTGTTAGATGATGAAGGTCGTCTTCACCAAGTACCCACACGTACTGCTAGGTGATGAAGGTCGCCTTCACCATGTACCCACATGTACTGCGGGGTGATGAAGATCGCCTTCACCAGCTACCCACATGTACTGCTGGGCGATGAAGGTCGCCTTCACCAGCTACCCAAATGTACTGTTAGATGATGAAGGTCGTCTTCACCAAGTACCCCCACGTACTGCTAGGTGATGAAGGTCGCCTTCACCAGGTACCCACATGTACTGCTGGATGATGAAGGTCGCCTTCACCAGCTACCCACATGTACTGCTTGGTGATGAAGGTCGCCTTCACCAGGTACCCACATGTACTGCTAGGTGATGAAGGTCGCCTTCACAAGGTACCCACATGTACTGCTTGGTGATGAAGGTCGCCTTCACAAGGTACCGACATGTACTGCTGGGTAATGAAGGTCGCCTTCACCAGGTACCGACATGTACTGCTTGGTGATGAAGGTCGCCTTCACCAGGTACCCACATGTACTGCTGGATGATGAAGGTCGCCTTCACCAGGTACCCATATGTACGGCTGGGTGATGAAGGTCGCCTTCACAAGGTACCGACATGTACTGCTGGGTGATGAAGGTCGCCTTCACCAGGTACCCACATGTACTGCTTGGTGATGAAGGTCGCCTTCACAAGGTACCGACATGTACTGCTGGGTGATGAAGGTCGTCTTCACCAGGTACCCACATGTACTGCTTGGTGATGAAGGTCGCCTTCACCAGGTACCCACATGTACTGCTGGATGATGAAGGTCGCCTTCACCAGGTACCCATATGTACTGCTGGGTGATGAAGATCGCCTTCACCAGGTACCCACATGTACTGCTGGGCGATGAAGGTCGCCTTCACCAGGTACCCACATGTACTGCTGGGCGATGAAGGTCGCCTTCACCAGCTACCCACATGTACTGCTTGGTGATGAAGGTCGTCTTCACCAAGTACCCACACGTACTGCTGGGTGATGAAGGTCGCCTTCACCAGGTACCCACACGTACTGCTGGGTGATGAAGGTCGCCTTCACATGGTACCGACATGTACTCCTGGGTGATGAAGGTCGTCTTCACCAAGTACCCACACGTACTGCTAGGTGATGAAGGTCGCCTTCACCAGGTAACCACACGTACTGCTGGGTGATGAAGGTCGCCTTCACAAGGTACCGACATGTACTGCTGGGTGATGAAGGTCGCCTTTACAATGTACCGACATGTATTGCTTGGTGATGAAGGTCGCCTTAACAAGGTACCCACATGTACTGTTTGATGATGAAGATCGCCTTCACCAGGTACCCACATGTACTGCTGGGTGATGAAGGTCGCCTTCACCAGGTACCGACATGTACTGCTTGGTGATGAAGGTCGCCTTCATCAGGTACCCACATGTACTGCTTGGTGATGAAGGTCGCCTTCACAAGGTACCGACATGTACTGCTGGGTGATGAAGGTCGTCTTCACCAGGTACCCACATGTACTGCTTGGTGATGAAGGTCGCCTTCACCAGGTACCCACATGTACTGCTGGATGATGAAGGTCGCCTTCACCAGGTACCCATATGTACTGCTGGGTGATGAAGATCGCCTTCACCAGGTACCCACATGTACTGCTGGGCGATGAAGGTCGCCTTCACCAGGTACCCACATGTACTGCTGGGCGATGAAGGTCGCCTTCACCAGCTACCCACATGTACTGCTTGGTGATGAAGGTCGTCTTCACCAAGTACCCACACGTACTGCTGGGTGATGAAGGTCGCCTTCACCAGGTACCCACACGTACTGCTGGGTGATGAAGGTCGCCTTCACAAGGTACCGACATGTACTCCTGGGTGATGAAGGTCGTCTTCACCAAGTACCCACACGTACTGCTAGGTGATGAAGGTCGCCTTCACCAGGTAACCACACGTACTGCTGGGTGATGAAGGTCGCCTTCACAAGGTACCGACATGTACTGCTGGGTGATGAAGGTCGCCTTTACAATGTACCGACATGTATTGCTTGGTGATGAAGGTCGCCTTAACAAGGTACCCACATGTACTGTTTGATGATGAAGATCGCCTTCACCAGGTACCCACATGTACTGCTGGGTGATGAAGGTCGCCTTCACCAGGTACCCACATGTACTGCTTGATGATGAAGGTCGCCTTCACCAGGTACCCACATGTACTGCTTGGTGATGAAGGTCGCCTTCACCAGGTACCCACATGTACTGTTTGATGATGAAGATCGCCTTCACCAGCTACCCACATTTACTGCTTGGTGATGAAGGTCGCCTTCACAAGGTACCGACATGTACTGCTCGGTGATGAAGGTCGCCTTCACCAGGTACCGACATGTACTGCTTGGTGATGAAGGTCGCCTTCACCAGGTTACCACATGTACTGATGGGCGATGAAGGTCGCCTTCACCAGGTACCCATATGTACTGTTGGGCGATGAAGGTCGCCTTCACCAGGTACCCACATGTACTGATGGACGATGAAGGTCGCCTTCACCAGGTACCCACACGTACTGCTGGGTGATGAAGTTCGCCTTCACAAGGTACCGACATGTACTCCTGGGTGATGAAGGTCGTCTTCACCAAGTACCCACACGTACTGCTAGGTGATGAAGGTCGCCTTCACCAGGTAACCACACGTACTGCTGGGTGATGAAGGTCGCCTTCACAAGGTACCGACATGTACTGCTGGGTGATGAAGGTCGCCTTTACAATGTACCGACATGTATTGCTTGGTGATGAAGGTCGCCTTAACAAGGTACCCACATGTACTGTTTGATGATGAAGATCGCCTTCACCAGGTACCCACATGTACTGCTGGGTGATGAAGGTCGCCTTCACCAGGTACCCACATGTACTGCTTGGTGATGAAGGTCGCCTTCACCAGGTACCCACATGTACTGCTTGGTGATGAAGGTCGCCTTCACCAGGTACCCACATGTACTGTTTGATGATGAAGATCGCCTTCACCAGCTACCCACATTTACTGCTTGGTGATGAAGGTCGCCTTCACAAGGTACCGACATGTACTGCTGGGTGATGAAGGTCGCCTTCACCAGGTACCCACATGTACTGTTCGGTGATGAAGGTCGCCTTCACCAGGTTACCACATGTACTGATGGGCGATGAAGGTCGCCTTCACCAGGTACCCATATGTACTGTTGGGCGATGAAGGTCGCCTTCACCAGGTACCCACATGTACTGATGGACGATGAAGGTCGCCTTCACCAGGTACCCACATGTACTGTTGTGTGATGAAAGCACCTTTTGAATAACGTCTCTTGCCCATGACAAATAGACATCACACGTTTTTCAACTTGTGTCTCAGTTTAGGACGGGGAATGGTCGCTCAAATTATCTTCTCAGATAATTCAGTAATGAAACGAATAATCCATGCAACGAATCACGCCCACAAATTCACTGATAGAGCTGATACCAAATACCGATACCGATATTGTTCACCTTCAAGTGTATCTTAATGCAAATAAATGTTAATTTACGTTCATTGTAACGCCAAAAAATTATTTAACATACAATGAAAATGAATCATCATATATCCATGAATAAAACTATCATTCTCAAACGTATCCTGTGATTGCCACGGCAGTGGTGTATGTTATCAACTTTGTCATAATGACAAAAACCCAGAAGGGGTCAAATTTTAGAAAACCAAAATTACATTCATTTTTGAATGAAAGTTTTCATATCGACTAAATGAAAAAAATGTAACTACAAATACATAGAGTGAGTATAAGAGGAAATATATATGGTATGTTTGATCAAGTGGAACACTTAATGAATAATTCACAGAATAAAATAAAAACTGTGGTTTTGAAACGATTGACCCTGGGCCCTTATTCTCGTACGTTCGTAGCCCTACCAACTTCTTAAGCCCATTCCTAACACAGTTAAGAATTCTTAAGACTACGAACCTTTCGAGAATAATGGTCCTGGTTGCTTCAAAGAGCTGTCAAAACTGTATCTGTTAACTATGAGGCATCACATCATATTTTGTTACTGAACACTCAACTGTCTTCTTATAATGCAAAAAATAAACATGACAAATTACATTATATTTGCACTAACATACAACAAATAGGTGAACAAAGTTTCGGTACACAGATGTATGCACTGGTTATTCTCAAATCAGGCAACAAGTTTCAGATCATACACTCAACATTTGAGATAAACTAGTTAAAAAAAACGACAACATATTGAAACAAGTCTCCGTTCTGACAACCAAACTCTAAGCAATGAGAAACAAGACTCAGAGTTGACAACCAGCTCTTACAGTTGAGAAACAAGTAACTTCTGACAACCAAACTCGTAGCAATGAGAAAAAACTCAACCTCTGACAACCAAACTCTCAAAGATGGGAATCAAACCTTAGTCCTGACAACCAATCTCCCAGAGATGAGAAAGAAGCCTAAGTTTTGACAACCATATTCTATGAGATGAGAAATAAGCCTAAGTTCCGAAAACCAAACTCTCAGAGTTGCGCAACGCTTAAGGTTTAATAATCCTCTTTATATATTATTCTTGGAGAGACAGAGACAAGTTTATTTCCATTAATCTAGATCTGTGGACCGTAAAATCACATCAATATTAAAGCTAAAAAGTCACATGGAGCTCATATTCATACAGTTGCATCCCTAAAGTCTGTTTATCTATTTATATATATAAATGCAAGTACCATGTAATCTTCACTAAAATAGACAAATAGATGAACGAACTTTAGGGATGCAGCTACAATGTATGTCTTCACTTTCATGACACTGTGCACGTCATCAGCTGCAGGATCTTCGCAATATTTCATATGGTACATCATCGAAGTTGTAAAGTTAGCCAACTGAACAATGCATCTTTTGTCAAGTTTAATTGAGCGAAAGTATTAATATTCTCTTACCTATGGCCCTCTCAATATTCCATTACCGAATTACAATCATACAAAGTAGGCTCAATTTATGCAAGCTCAGCGAAAGTAATAAAAAAAAATCAAAATATCAATATTCCACAAAGTGAAGTGAATGCGAATGTAGATGATCAATTGCGCAAGTTTAGGAGAAGCAGAGAACATTGAGAAGTCTACAAAGCACGAAGCCGCGAAAGGGATGTAAAAGCGATACAACATATATAAAGGACTATAAACAAAGACAATCTTTCATCATGGAGTTCAATATTGCGCTTTGTATTCTGATGGTTCAGTATGGTTTCTCATTACATAAAAACAAACACGATGGA
This sequence comes from Gibbula magus, assembly GCA_936450465.1. Classification (NCBI taxonomy): domain Eukaryota; kingdom Metazoa; phylum Mollusca; class Gastropoda; order Trochida; family Trochidae; genus Gibbula; species Gibbula magus. The sequence continues at coordinate 61,769,449 of OW388294.1, forward strand.
TCTCTCAACATAAAGGAAACAACACAAAGACTGAAAATGAGGTGTACAGTGGGCTGCAATGCAAACTGTACCATTGTTATGGTTCCATCATTGAGAATATTGATAGGAAACTTACCACATCATTCCTTATGTTGACTGACAGGTGGAAAATAGGACAAGAAAGAGACGTTATAAGAGGATATTTCAATTCAAACAAAACAGAGAAGACTGGAATAACCACAAGTGATATTGTTTATGATGTGGCGTTTGACAGAGATACTGAAACCCTTTTCTGGTCAACGATGTTCAAAATAAAGAGGCAAACGTTGGGACAAGGAGCAACATCCCTTCTTCAAGTAATAGGGGCTCACTGTTTGATGATACACAAAGATCATCTTTACTATTCGTATAAGAAATCACACAGGTACTTAATTGAAAGAATGCCCAAGGAAACTGGTCAATCTAGAGAAACATGGTATCGGACAACCATGGGAATAACATTTAATAGTTTGGATGGAGATATGATGTGTTGGTTCGAAGCATCTCCCAATATTGCCAGGATTATCTGCACTGACCTTCCTTCAAACAAAACACGGATGATCAAGATATGTCCCTTTCCCATGTCCCATTTAGCGGTTAAAATATATCCAGATGTTATACTATTTGTATTTATGAATAAGTATCTATATGAACTGAATGTTTTCACAATTGATAAAAACACGGGTAAAGAACTTTGTCAAGAACATCAAGAGATGGAATTGGCTATTGATAGGTCGTTTCTATTGCGTGATTCTGTTCTATATTATACGAATACTAACTCATTCAAAATTACGAAGATGCCTATAGATACGAAGTGTAAATTTGGTTCCCCTATCCCCTTCATGGAATTTCGAACGATTTCAAAAGCGGATAAGAACTTATACCAGCTCTATTTTGTATTTTTCTGAGTCCCGACGTTTATAGTGCATTGTACAGTAAGGTGGAAGTTCAATATGTTTTTTGGTAAATTGTCAGCAGTCATTTACAAATAATATTTTCATTTATATGACGCATATATATATATATATATATATATATATATATATATATATATATATATATATATATATATATATATATATATATATATATATATATATATATATATATATATATATATATATATATATATATATATATATATCATATGATATATATATATATATATCCCGCTACTTGAAAAGACATGTTGTGTACAGACATCATGTTATGTCGTTCCCGACTTGGGAAGACAAGTTGTGAAATACACTTTATTTTATCTTTTACTACTTGGAAAGACATGTTATATAATGTCACCTTATTAATCGCTTGTGGAAGATATTTCAGTGTCATGTTTATAAATTAAGGTCATACCAAGAAGCAGAATTATGTGCGATGGCCATACCGCCATAACAATGATACATGCCATAATGATGTCATATTTGGAGCACACTGTCAGCAATTTCGGTCGATATGTTTGGGTAAATAATAAACAAAATATTAAGTTTCTTTTGTATTACAACAAATGAATGATTTGGTATTAAATTCGCTTCTATTCGTTTCATATGTATTAATTCAACAAAATTGCTTTAAGTCGAAAGTTTTTTGGTATGCTCTATTTATCATATCTCAGCCTACTTGGGAAGACATGCTGTGTAATGACACCTTTTGATATATCACATTATTTTAAAAGACAAGTTGTGTTTGACACCTTATGATATTCTTCACTACATGGGAAGATATGTTGTGTATTGAGACCTTATGATATCCCTCACTACATGGGAAGATATGTTGTGTTTCCACACCTTATGATATCCCTCACTACTTGGGAAGATATGTTGTAAATTGACACCGTATGATATCATTCAATACTTGGGAAGATATGTTGTGTTTTGACACCGTATGATATCCCTCACTACTTGGGAAGATATGTTGTGTTTTGACACCTTACGATATCCCTCACTACATGGGAAGACAAGTTGTAAATTGACACCGTATGATATCCCTCACTACTTGGGAAGATATGCTGTGTTTTGACACCTTATGATATCCCTCACTATATGGGAAGACAGGTTGTGTTTTGACACCTTATGATATCCCTCACTACTTGGGAAGATATGTTGTGTTTTGACACCTTATGATATCCCTCACTACTTGGGAAGATATGTTGTGTTTTGACACCTTACGATATCCCTCACTACATGGGAAGACATGTTGTAAATTGACACCGTATGATATCACTCAATACTTGGGAAGACATGTTGTGTTTTGACACCTTATGATATCCCTCACTACTTGGGAAGATATGTTGTGTTTTGACACCTTATGATATCCCTCACTACTTGGGAAAATATGTTGTGTTTTGACACCTTACGATATCCCTCACTACATGGGAAGACAAGTTGTAAATTGACACCGTATGATATCCCTCACTACTTGGGAAGATATGCTGTGTTTTGACACCTTATGATATCCCTCACTTCTTGGGAAGACATGTTGTGTTTTGACACCTTATGATATCCCTCACTACATGTTTTGTATTGACACCTTCACACCTTGACGCCATTCACGGAGGTTTGAATCCCGCTTTGACATCGTTCATTTTCCAGTGCAAACACACAAACTAACATTCAATTCTTAAGAAAACACTTATGTGATTTTAGAAGCATTGCTTTCTTAGAATGTCCTGCTTTTAAAAATATGTTCATCTTTTTTCAATTAATTTGAAATAAAATAAACATTAAACATTAATATGGACTTGCTTTATGTTTGTGTCTCAACACTAAATATAGTGTTAAAAAGACATCAAAGTAACGACTTTTTATGTAATTGTTATTTCACGGCATTAAGATCAATTTATTTTGATTTTGTTTTACTCATTTCTTCATATAAAATCTCTGACAATAAGACTTAGCTCATCCGGTCTGAAAGGCCTGATGGGTTAACGACATGGCATGACATCCGTCGTCCGTCCGTCAATCTGTCCATATGCAGACCCGGTGGTCCAACAAAAGGGTCATGAGTGGAATATCCTAAAACCCAAAATCTTATGTCTTCTCCTGAAAAAAAAATGTAAAAGAACGCAGAAATGGATTATAACTTGCAGATTTGATTATCCAGTAGCTTCCAAAATGGACCACATCGCCGTCCTTGAAACCTATTCCGTTTTTATTGCTGAAATGAGTGCAGACGCCTTGACCAAGGTGAATTGTGAAATGTAGCTTTGATAACCATCTGACAATTACTTTTGCCTTTAAGTTTCAATCTCTAATGATGCATGATTTGATATCTAATGAGCTACAGAGTCAATAACTGCACTAATTAAGTTTATTCTGGTATCATTTTGGTTATAACAGTGACAACTTTGAGTTCACGTGTAATGCTAGTTTCTCAAGAATGACAGATTATTACCTCTACGTACATTATATATCAGAATCAATTCAACATAAAATCGAGACAATATACACGTGCAACTGATTATTAAAGATCTGATGAAATGCATTTTTCTCAAGAATGACAGATGATTACCTCTACGTTTATTGTACATCGGAATCAATTGAGCATAAAATCGAGACAATATGCACTTGCAATTGATAATTAAAGCGATTTTAATTCACCCATTTTAACACTAGCTCAATCAGTTGGGGGATTCATTTGTAAATGCTCACTGAGGCGTGACTGTGATAAGCGACAGACGGGGCCGACTAGACAGCTACTCCGCCGAGTCTCGCTAATTAATTAATGATGATTATCACTGCCGCTAAATGAATTTATGAGGTGTATTACATCGCCAAAAAGACATGTTTATGTAATAATTGTGTAATTGTCATCTGCGGAATTACCTAGTTGGATATCTGAACATTCGATATATGGGAAATTTAAGTTGGTTTATTGAAGATTTCTTTGTGAAATTAACAATCAAAATATTGCGAAATTACGTTGGATTACGACTATCGCCGAAAATCAGATTCCTCCTGATACGTCACAGAGGTCATCCCTTCAGGGGCCACACTCTCGCAGACTTTCATTCTGGTCGCTGGGGCTAAATAAAGCGTTTTTTTAAAAAGCCGTATATAAGTAATTTATGGACCGATTTCAGAAATTTAAAATCGAGCAATTGTCAAATTGACATCCCATTTTAATGAATCCGATTTTGACCATATGTCATTTCATCTATCCTTTAAGACAAATTTAATTTACCCATTTTAATTAACCCGCAATCAGGTTGGCAATCCGCTTTGAAGTCAATCCTTGAGGCGTGACCATGATTAACCACCCGCTCCCTGTAGGTTAGGTGTAATAACGCCTACAGTGACAATTGCCTACGGGGATTAATAGCTACAACTACATATCTATAATCTCAATATATATTTTAGGGGAAGGACACTTTTCAAAGTCAACATTTTATTTGAGTTAAACTTTCACAAAAGTCAAGAAATATTTCCAAAGTCAACATTTCACCAAAGTCAATATGTGATCAAAGTTAATATTTCACTTAATTCAAAATATCTTTTTCAAAACAAACATGTCACCAAAGTCAACATTTTATATATTTTAAACTTTAGCAATAGTCAATAAATAATTCAAAGTCATCATTTCACCTTAGTCAATATGTGATCAAAGTCAAAATTTCAGTAAGTTCAAAAAAATCTTTTTCAAAGTCAACATTTTATTTAAATTAAACTTTCACAAAATTTAATAAATATTTTCAAAGTCAACATTTCATCAAAGTCAATATGTGATCAAAGTTAATATTTCACTTAATTCAAAATATCTTTTTCAAAACAAACATGTCACCAAAGTCAACATTTTATATATTTTAAACTTTAGCAATAGTCAATAAATAATTCAAAGTCATCATTTCACCTTAGTCAATATGTGATCAAAGTCAACATTTCACTAAGTTCAAAAAAATCTTTTTCAAAGTCAACATTTTATTTAAGTTAAACTTTCACAAAAGTCAATAAATATTTTCAAAGTCAACATTTCATCAAAGTCAATATGTGATCAAAGTTAATATTTCACTTAATTCAAAATATCTTTTTCAAAACACACATGTCACCAAAGTCAACATTTTATATATTTTAAACTTTAGCAATATTCAATAAATAATTCAAAGTCATCATTTCACTTAAGTCAATATGTGATCAAAGTCAACATTTCACTAAGTTCAAAAAAATCTTTTTCAAAGTCAACATTTTATTTAAGTTAAACTTTCACAAAAGTCAATAAATATTTTCAAAGTCAACATTTCATCAAAGTCAATACTTGATCAAAGTTAATATTTCACTTAATTCAAAATATCTTTTTCAAAACCAACATGTCACCAAAGTCAACATTTTATATAAGTTAAACTTTCACAAAAGTCAATAAATATATTCAAAGTCATCATTTCACTAAATCAATATGTGATCAAAGTCAACATTTCACTTAATGCAAAATATCTTTTTCAAGTCAACATTTCACACATTTTTGGTTTAACTGTAGGCATTAGTCCACAAAATAACGGGTCATTCCACTTTGACGAAAGTCGTCGACGGTAAGTATAAATAATGACGTTTACTCAAAAACGTACTATTATTTAACGTACTATACTGCCTCCGACTCACCGTAGCCCCTACTACCACAGAAGGTGGAGGGCTGCGAGAGCGAGGCGGCGGAGAGCGGTTACTCCCCCCACTATCGTCTAACTAAAGGAGGTTGCACAGGTACCCTGCTTAGGAGGGAAGCCCGCCCCGAACCAGAAGAAAGACAACCGAGACATGGAAGGTGCGATGCGAAGTTTATTACACTAAGTAACAACCGCAAGAACACAAAAATCTATCGGTGAGGTGCGACCCCTCTGGGGGGCGCCGGGCACCCCGTGCGGTGCTGTGCAAACACATGTGGCCCCAGTCTGGCCACTCCCGCGAGGTCTTCCGTGGATAGGTCTCGGAGGTAGTGGTTAGCGAAAACCATGCCAGACTTCCAGAAACAGCCCGACATGATGTCCGCCACGGCGATGTTGCTGTGAAAAGCCATGGTGGCTGAGATTGCTCTGATCTCATGAGGGTTCGCCCGAGCCGGCGGAGCTAACTCCTTGGCCTTGTATGCGTCAAGGACGGATGACCGCAGGTAAATGCTCAATAGACGTTTGTCTATTTCCTTCGTGCTCTGCTGGGAGTGAGGTAGAAACAGTCTCCTCCTCCCCTGGCGGAGAGAGCGTGTGCGTTCGGCGTAAACCCTGAGAGCTCGGACCGGACAGAGGAGTCTGCTCTCCTCGTCCATGGGAGAGGCTAGGCCTGATTTGGAAAACCCTGCCCCGTTCATCCGACCCCTGGTTCTTGCATATGAAATCCGGTGCAAGTCCCAGCGTGGCCCTCCCCCCGTCCCTCGCTTCGAACCGAAGCAAGTCAGCCTGAAGAGCGTCTAGCTCTGAGATCCTGGCGGCCGAAGCCATCGCCACCAGGAAGGCGGTCTTAACCGTCAGTCGGAGAATGATGGACTCCGTCAGAGGCTCATAGAAGTCCGAACATAAATGCTCAAGGACAATCGCTAGGTCCCACTCGGGGGGGTCTGGGTTTGAGCCGCCCATCCTCCTGACGGTAGGTCTTACTTACCTCCTTAAGGACGGATATGTCCACGGAGGGGTCCTGTTTGCGAAACACAGACATAATAGCCGCTAGGTGAGTGTTAATGGAGGAGGCCTTAAGCCCCCTCTCCTCCCGGAGATACACTAGGTACTCCGCCACCTGAGGGATCGTCGTGACCTGGACGTCCCATCCCTTGTCCACACAGAAGGACACGAAAGACCCCCACTGTACATCGTACAGCTTGCGCGTGGAGACACGCTGGGCAGATGAGACAGCCGCAGCGACTCTCTTAGAGTAGCCCGCCTGTTTCAGTCCCTTTTGGAGACAAGCCAAGCGTGAAGATCCAGTGCTTGCAGGTTCTCGTGCACCCGCCCGCTTGGCTTGCTCACTAAGAGATTCCATCTGAGAGGGATGGGGATTGGGTCCTCCTGGCACATCCTCCGAAGGGGGACGAACCACGGCCTCGCTGGCCAGTGGGGGGCTATCAAGATCAGCCTGATCCGGCGGGTCGCCTTGATCTTCGGACGGATTTAACTAATCCCCCTCCGTGGACATATCCGTCGCCACCACTTGAGTGAGAATGCTCGGGGGAGATAGGCGTAGGCGTCCATCCCTTCCCATGTGGACGACAGAGCGTCTAGGCCCCAGGCTCCGGGATCGGGGACGGGAGACACATAGACCGGCAGCTGGTGGTTCAGCCGCGTCGCAAAGAGATCTATGTGTGGTCTCCCGAAGTGCTGGCACACTTGTTGGAACGCCTGGGGGAGCAGCTTCCACTCCGTGGACGGGGGTTTGTCCGGTCTGGAGAGAGCATCTGCTAGGACGTTCTTCACCCCCGGAATATGCACCGCCCGAACGATCATGTGCAGCCTGTCTGTTAGGCGGAAGAGGTCTAGCGCTAGTTGTAGAATGGCAACTGCCCTGGTCGAACCTTGCTTGTTTATTCCCCAAGCCGCTGTGGAGCTGTCCGTGTGCACCAGTAGCACTTGGCCCAACAGCAGAGCGGACCAGTGACAGATTGCCAGTCTGATAGCCTCCATCTCGAGCTCGTTGATGTGGCGTGTGCGCTGGGCCGGCGACCAGATCCCCGCCGTCTGCTCCGTTCCCAGGTGAGCACCCCAACCCTACGTGGAGGCGTCCACGAAGAGATGAGCGGTCGCTGCAGGAGGTCTGAGTGGGACACCTGTGAATACGTTCACCTGCACTTTCCACCAGGCCAGGTGCGGAATTAGTTGCTGGGGGAGCGGGAACGCATGTCGGCACGCCTCCTCCCTGACATGAGGGTTGAGAAAGACCTGGAGCGGTCTCAGCTCCAGCCGCCCCCTCGCGGTGAGGTCCTGGGCTGACGTGAGTAGACCCAGAATCCGCTGCCACTGCCGAAGCAGGAGCGGTCCCCTGAGTCCCCGATCTAGTAGACTGTCTATCCTGGCCATCCGTTCCTGGTGAACGAACGCTCTGTACCGAACTGTGTCCAGTCTTGCTCCCAGGAAGGTGATCGTGGTGGTGGGCTGTAGGTCCGATTTGGACAGATTTACCAGCCACCCTAGTCTCCTCAACAACTCGATCACGAAATCCCGTTGCTCCCTGAGGACTGCGGGAGAGCGGTGGTGACTGAACCCGTCGTCCAGGTACATAGCGAACTGTACGTCGTGATGGTGAATAAATTGGACCACTGGCTGGGTCACTCTGGTGAATAGCCACGGAGCGGATGATATCCCGAACGGGAGCACATTCCACTGAAAGTGGCGCCCCCCCAGGACGAACCGGAGGTACTTGCGGTGTTCCCGGAAGATGGGAATGTGCAAGTACGCGTCCTGGAGGTCTAGGGATATCATCCAGTCCGACACAGTCAAGAGACGAAAATATGGTGGCCGTACGAGGTAGGAGCGGTTGAACACGGACAAGTCGTGAATGAGCCGCCATTTTTTCGAGTCTCTCTTGGGTCGGACGAACACGGGTGAGTAAAACCCGGGGGTGAGATCCTGGAGCGGGATTTCCTCCACCTGCTCCAACGTGAGGACGAGCCTGTCGGCTGACAGCGTCTGCTCTGTTGGGTTGCAGGTGAGCGGGGGGGGGAGGGGGGGGGGGGGAGGGGAGACGAGACTGGTATTTGAAACCCCCGCTCCAGGATCCGACATACGAAAGGATCTAGTCGTCCACCTCCTGTAAAGTAATCCCCGCCCATTCCGCCACCGCGTCCATCTTGTCAGCCGCGTCCATAATTGACGTGCTGTCCCCCTCTCTCTCGGTGATAGAAATGAAGGGAGGGTCCGCAGTGTCCACGAAGTCATCGTTCGACAGACCGGGTGACATGGCGGGGGTGGACGTTCCGCTGCGGGAGACCACCGGGGAGCGTAGGGTGACCCTACGGCCCGAGCGGGGAGGGGGGGGAGGTGACTCGTATCCCCTTGCTGGCGGGGGAGTCTCCTCCCGCCGTCCGTTATCGGGGGTCGCGGTCCCCCTTGCGTCCAGCAACCCCGTCACCATGCTCCTGACGGATGCTAGTAAGTTCGCGGAGAACAAAGCTTCATCGAAGGGAGACCTGTCCCCCGACTTCTTCTTCTTCTTCTTCTTCGACTTCCTCCGCACACGAAGGGGAGACGTGCGGGAAGTGACGGGGGACACCGAGGAGGAGTGGTGACGAGTGGATTGACGGGGGGGAGGGGAGGCTGGCTGGTCTCTGTAAGTCCCTCCGAGTCGAACTCCCGCGTGTCCTCCGAAATGACCAACCCGTCCGACGGGGAGGTGGTGGTGGCCGAAGCCCCCGGGTTCGGGTGTTTGCGAACCCTCCGCTTCTCGCAGATGGCGTCCCTTTCACTCTTCTTAAGGGCCCCGAGATATCGTTTGAACGCATCTTGTAAGGAGCAAGCGGAGGTGCAAAAACGACAGAGGGAGTGGGGATCATGTGTCCCCGACTTCCTAAGTCCACATCGTCCACAGAACCCAGGATACATCGCTGACGATACCCTGGTCCCACCAATCGCTCACAGGTGAGCGTGGACAAGACGGGGAAGGCGGGGAGACGGGGTAAGGCACGAGACGCGTGCCCGTCACTCCGATACCACAAGTCCCACGCGCTAAGCGAGGGTCAAAGGTCAGCAGCCTGCCAACCGTCCGAGAGGCCCGTGCCACTCAACTCAGCACGACCCAACCTGGGTCGCGTGGTCCAAGTAAGCTGCCTGTCCCACAGGCAGAAAAACCAACAACAACCCAACCAATTAACAATTGGGGGTCACAGGAGGTAAGAGAGAGATACTCTTACTGGAAACGATCGAGAATAAGGTCTGTAATCCTTTATTAGTATAGAAGGCAAGATAACTTCATGAGCGCTCAGAGACACGTCCGATCACTGAGCGACAGGAACTTGGAATGAGGTTTTGGTCACGTGACCATAGGTGGCGCGACTGGGGTGAGCTGGTTACTCCCGCATTGTTTTCTGTGTTATTGGCCGAGAGTTGATTGATAGGCAATCAAGGGGCTACGGTGAGTCGTCGACGGTATAGTACGTTAAATAATAGTTAAAGTTATAAGCATCCCTCCATCTCTCTCAATACAGGAGGGAACACAATAATATAATGTATTTTGTATGTAAGCAAAAACCTCAAGTCTAGGAAAGCTGGTAGGTCTTTGCTTGCAGAGAATCATACCATTGTACAAGTGACAGCATACCCTCTGTGATATTTACACAATGATGAAAAGGGTTTATCATATTCCTGCTTGAAACATATATATTGTGCATACGCCACACACTAATAATCAATGCTCCAGCCCGCAGGAAAGATGACGTTATCTGTCTGCCATCAAGCCAAAAAGGCACATATTGACGTCTATTATCTGGAAAGGTAGTCAATAATCTAATTTTATGAGGCTCGTTGTTTGAACAGTGCATGTTGTGCAACAATTTTAGCTGAGCAAAAATATTGATATTCTTCTGTTTAAGTTCTTTTCAATAATCTAAAACCCAAAATAAAGGTCACACAGAACACGAATCCAATCTGTGGCAGCTAGACGAAAATACCAAAAATCAAAATATCAATATTTCGCAAGAAAAATTTAAAACGTCAAAAACAAACTGAGGTGTCTCACAGTTTCAGGAGAAACACATACATGTACTGCGCGAGTGGAGTTTGAGTTTAATGGAGATATCAATGAATATAATCCAAGACAGTCGTTCATCATGGAGTTCAGTACTGTGTTGTGTATTCTTATGGTCCAGTTTGGATTCTCATTTTCGAAACACAAAAACGATGCATCTCTGAAGATACAGGCTCAAACACAAAGACAGAAAATGAGATGTACAGTTGGTTGCAATGCAAACTGTACCATTGTTAGGATTCCATATGGGCAGTCGATTCCAATGCATTCCAAGAATGTTGAGAATTTTAATAGGAAACCTACCAAATCATTCCTTATGGTGACTGACAGATGGAAATCAAGAGAAGAAAGAGACGTTTTAAGAGGATATTTCGGTTAAAAAAGAACAGAGAAGACTGGAATAACCATAACTGGGACCTTTTACGATATTGCCTTTGACAGAGATACTAAAACCCTATTCTGGTCCACCTGGGTCAAAATTAAAAGAAATTCAATCGGACAGAAAGCAAGAACCGTTCTTAAAGTAAAACGTGCGAACTGTTTGATAATACACAACGATCATCTCTATTATTCGTATCGTGAGAAATTAAGATATGTAAATGTGACTGTTGTTAAATTTTAGTCAAAATATCTTTGTTTAATGAAAACAGGCGTAAGAAGAGAGAGAGAGAGAGAGAGAGAGAGAGAGAGAGAGACTTGGGGAGACATGTTGTGTAAAATGACACCTGGTTATATATCTTCCAACTTTACATGCCATGTTGTGTAATGACACTTTATTATGCCTATTTGGGAAAACATGGTGTTGAATGTTTGTATGTTGTGTCTGTTGTTTTGGTTCTTTATCGAATATGTGCCAGTGTCATCTTCTCAAAGCATGTGTTTGTAAGACTAACATTATTTTAATTATTCCTCACATTTCAATGATGTTAAGTGTTTCCTTTGGCAGCATCAAACTTTCTTATCGGCCCTGTGTCGATCTGTATACATAAGTTCTTTAACAAATTGGAATATGTTGGGGTGGGCTCTCGGCATTCTCTTCCATGGGCCATTATGAAACTTCCAAGATGGTTGTTGGATCATAGACCAATGCTCTGGTACTGGTTCCACGTGGTTCAAGGGAACATGGTATGGTTCTGGTGACACAGTCGTTGAACATGGTGATCTGCTGCCTTTCTAGTTCTTATTATATCACTTCAACCCAGGCCTATTGGACAGCTAGGGGTAGTAGGGGCAACGCTGCAGCTCTTCTGATGTGGTTAACTGTGTATTTAGGGGATATGGCAAACCGTTGTTGGCAAAATGTTGTTTACCTCTGTAAGGAATGATAAGATAATTTATTATTTGATTTAACAATTCATCCAAACACATATTTTGACCTACATGTATACTTTTATTCATAACACAAGATTCCTTTGTATTTTCAAACATTACTTTTCATCAAAAGTGGTTAAATATTATTTGTTTAATACATATTTACTGTTTTAATCGTTGGTTTCTTTTTGTCATATAAAACATTTGATATAACACTTGTCCCAATGTGTTCTTCCTTGTCTTGCTATATATATGAGTATTCAGTATCAATAACTGTTTAACAACGCATCCTTTTGTATCAGTAAAACTAATCACAATTTGAATCTTTTGTCGACCTTTTACTATAATTGGTATCAACAAATTTATCACTTGTACCACGGATCAAGTGTATTCTCATCCTCGATAATCCAGCGCTATTGTTCCGATAAATCTACACACAAGCGCTGGAAAACAGTAAGGGTATTTATCTTGATCTTGGTGTAATTTTAGCAGAAAATGGGAAACGGGCAGATCATATCGAAAACATTGTTAAAAGAGTTTTCCGAAGTCTAAAATATGTGTTGGATAGAGATACTCTTAAAAAGATTTATGTTATGTTTATAAGGCCACATCTTGAATACGCATGCGAAGTTTGGGATGGGTGTACACAAGAACAAGTTTATAAATTAGAGCAAATACAGTTACAAGCAGCACGGATTATTACTGGATTTCCCAAATACACATCTACGAACATTCTGTACTTTATAACTGGGTTGGAACCATTACAAGAATGAAAATTAGACTTAATGTTTAAAATTCAAAATGAAATGGCTTCGCAATTTCTAACTCAACTACTTCCCAAAAACGTCGGTTCAAAAAGTAATAACAATTTACGTAACTCCCAAAATATTGTAACTCCTTACCCGAGACTTAAACAATCAAGAGAATCATTCATTTCATCAACAATTTGTTCATGGAATAATATATCAAATAATGTCCGCAATCAACAACTATCTCACTATTTAAAGCATGTAATACCATAAGTATCTCTCTGCTCCACAACATTTTTCATGTTGTAAAAGAAAATTTAATATTTTTCACACAAACTTACGGTATGCTGTCAGCACATTAAATTTTGATTTAAACAAAATTGGAATGAAATCTGTATTTGTGGTTCTTTTGTTGAAAATACTTACCATTTTTTCTTTGAATGTTCAGTGTAAAATAATCAGAGATAAAAACTTATGTCATCATACTTCATACAACATGTTTGTCAATAAATCTTGAATTGTTGTTAGAGGGAAGTGCAGATCTGTAATTTTTTCAAAATGTAGATGTATTCAAGATAGTTCATTCCTTCATACATGAGACCAAACGATTTGTGTAACAGATTATTAATCATGCACCACTTCTTTCTTGTTATTTCATCTTCTTACATTTCTGTCTTGTCCAGTACCTGTCATCTTTTTAAGACATGTAATGTTATATACTGTAAATAACAAGGAGAGGGTAACCTAAGTTGGATGACTTGTCCCAAATCCGTTTCATCATAAATGAACTATGTTTAAACTAAAATGGTGTATCGATAATATTGTCAAGCCAGAAGTTCTCATTTTGATGAACATTAGATTATGAAATTGGATCAAACCTAGATACATAATAATATGGAACTTTCCTTTGGCAAATAGTCTAATGATAACATCATGCCTATGATGGTGTAATGACTTAACAATTGATAGACATCAACAAATCAATAAACAATTATAATTATATAGATATTAGTGAAACGACCTCATTACATTTTTCCTAAGGCATATACCACTTTGTAAGTGTAAATAAGTGTCCCGTATTTGAATGGTTCATCGATTGCTTGAACCGCACATACATTGTGTGTATTTTTACATTAAAATAAACTTTGAAAATGCACATTCCTGATTGCCTGATCTGCGAATGAGTGTCACAGCACATCTTATCTTACGAAGAGGGTTTGCTCTGCTTATCAGCATGTCAAAATACTTTTACAAAATTTTTACTTAGTATTTCTCTATGTTATGTAGATGCAGCATAAATGAAAAGTACGGATTTGTAAACAAGTTTGTAAACCAGATGCTCCATTACTTGCAGACTGAAATTGCATTTGATTTATATGCAATGGAGTTTGAATCACACGCACTGCAGGTGCATTTCATGCTCTGACTATTTTGTCTTGTCAATTTCAGGGCGATATTTACTGAATTATGTTTAATTATTTAATTATTTAATTATTTAATTTAATGTTGAATTATGTCATAATGTCGGAGAAAAATATAACTTTTGCCGTGACCCAATGAAATTAACTGGTACTTCCGTCTAATTATTTGAAGAAACTGAACAAGTGACAAGCTTTTCCCCTATAATTACCATTATCACCCTTTGCATAGATTATACATACATGTAATGTGTAGACATTAACTGTTAGATTATGTACAACAGGGGCAGGGGGTATTAACTTCTAGATTTTAAGGTTCTCTTCAGGTCGTGGCGGTTGTCTCTAAAAATAGAGCAGAACACTCCATAATGTTTATACTCTATAGCACGTCAGCTCATGCCTTTTTCTGTCTATGTCTATGCGATTAAAATGGAATAAAAATGTCAATAAAGAATTTATTTGCCTCGAAATTTTGACATATTATGATTATGAAAGTCGTGAGAATGTGTCTTTAGCCCTCGTTTTTGCTTTGCTTATACAATTGAAACGTAAAATTTGTTCACTTTTGCTAGGCATAAATCAATATTCAAATAAATTGTTTTGTCTATTTGGTAAACAAACAATATAAGTTTCACTGTTGGTAAGCATAATTGATGACATAATAATACATTTCGCTGTTGATAAAGAAATATATATTATGTTTCTTGGTTAGCTTAAATATCATTTTATATGAGATATCGACTGGTGACACTTATAATACTTTACGTGCACAATGAATATAACTATTGACAAGAGCAATTGATATCTTTATTGGAAATGGCATTGACACAAAAGTCTCATGACAACATGTAATAACCACAGCACTATTTTATCCTTCAATCCATTTATCAACGCCTTTCTCTCCTGACGATGTGACATTACCATAGAAGTATTTCCCCTTTAAGTTGATGATAAACCTAAACATCTTGAACATGATGATCTTGTTATTGATACACATGCTATATTGTGCGCCAATTAACAATAACGGTGATAAGTGTCTACTGCCACGATGATTTACCATACAGTTGGCGTGAAGCATTGGTTGGGATGAGATATATTTTATATACGGTAAATCTATACCAATCAATCAATAATTTATTCCTTATGAATGGCCACGAGGTCAAAAGTACAACATACGATGTAAAATATATGACAGTAAAATTGCATCGCCACTGACAACGTTTAAAGTTGACACAATGCATTCAATTTGGTTCTTAGTTTAAACACCTTATCTAAAAAAATACAAAGTTTGATTTGGTTATCATAATCAATCTATATCGTTTGTTAGAAGTTATATGAAAACCAACACATTGTGACATTTTATCATCAGTACTATGAAAAATGTTTATTCCTCAACATTATTCTATCATGGTACCATTAAAAGAGCATTCAGTGTGTTGTTGGAGTCGAATATGTCAAAACTTTATACATTTTGTTATGTCATCGAGCAATTCTGACTATTGCTTAAATTAGCGTTTTAGTGCTAGTTGTTTCAGCATGGGGATGATATAAAGGAGACAGTATTGGTTTCTCATAAAAATACACGCAACACCCAACTTGCTGGAGCAATTAAATTAGTCAATCGTAATTTTGGAAACTTATTACCAAAAGACAAGAAGACAAATTTGGTCGGTAATGCTTAACAGTTTGTTAGTACTGTGCATGTAAATGGGATATGTTTATTCGATTACTGTACTCGTATAAGGCTGTTGCACTGTTTTCATTGGAAGCAAGTCATTTTATCAGTTATGAGGCGACTGGGGATGAACTTGTGATGTCGTTAACTTTGGAATGAAATGTTTAATATGTTAATGAGAAAATGTTCGTATTTAAACAAGAACATGTTTGGTGATATTGGTCACTTTTTAAGATTCTACAGAAAAAAATACTGGAGTTTTCTAAATTTTGATCCCTGGTTGCTCCAAAACTGTTACCGTTAACTGTGAGATATGATATTAGAATATGTTATTGTGCATTTACACGTCCCCTCTCAAATGAAAATAACAACATGTCGGTTTCGTTTTTTTCATATTACGATGATTCAAATACATGACAATTGCAAGATATTTACACTAAGATACACAAGAAGGTGAACAAACTTTCGGATTGCAGATGTATATTTTCTCCATAAGTAAAAGTTGTAAAAACAAATGTCCAATCATCATTTTTCTCTAAGGACATTATACGATGTTTACTACTAGACTATGGTGGTAAGCAGAGCAGTTAAGTTTTAAATAGTTAAATTTATAATCAACAGGATCCTCTACCTCAGTAAAGGAGTGTATATAATGATAAAACAGTATGTTGTATAAAAGAAAAAAAACCTCTAGGTTGAGAAAAAGTCTCAGGGATTTCCCCTCCCTGTAAACACAGAATACTGTGCGATGATGTCTTCGTTTGTGTTTGCTTGTAATTTCTGTCGACAGGCATATAATGTAGAAGCGATTTTCATTGCAGAAGTAACCATTGTACACGTGACAAAATACCCTCTGGGAAATATACCTATTAAAATAAGATAGCTTTCTTCAGTGATATTGACATTTTCCTCTGATTGAGAAAATTTAGTAGTGCAACACTTACAATTTAAAACATCTTTGTTTTTTTAACATTCCTGCTTGTAAACAGAGATATTGTGCATGTGCCACATACTGTTCTTAGATGACATTACTCCAGCCATTAAGGATGATGACGTATACTCATACACCATCAAGACAAAAACAAAGATACAACTGATTCTTCTTTATGGTGACACTGTACAGTTCTTACACTGTAAGGTCTAATAATGGAAATTTAAAAAGTATGCGGTCTGACCAATGCATGTTTTGCATCAATTTAAGATGAGCGGAAGTATTGATATTATCTTGTCTTAGTCCTTCACCATATCTCATGACCAAAGTTCAGAACACCCTCCCACACAAAACGGACTTTTGCATGCAATCTAGACAGCATGTCAATATTTTGCAAGTTTAACTGAGGTTAAAAACAAACTCTGATACCAGTTTCACAGTTTCGCGAGAAGCAAGGGCTGCAAAGAGAAGTGGATATTAAGAAATATAAATAATACGAGATAGTGTTTCATCATGGAGTTCAGTATTGCCTTGTGTATTATTTTGGTTCAGTCTGTATTCCCATTTCATAAGGACAAACACGATGGATCTTTCAACATAAATGATCAAACACAAAGATTGCAAATCAGTTGTACAGTCGGTTGCAATGCAAACTGTACCATTGAAAGGACTTCATCCCGGCAGTCGATTGCAACACATTCCAAGCATGTTGAGAATTTTGATAGCAAACTAACCACATCAATCCTTATGGTGACTGACAGTCGGAACTTCAATGAAGTTATAAGAGGATATTTTACTTCAAACAGAACAGAGAAGACTGGAATAACGATAAGTGAGACCATTTATGACATGGCGTTTGACAGAGATACTGAAACCCTCTTCTGGTCCACCTGGGCAAAAATAAAGAGACACTCTACCGGACAGGAAACTACAACCTTTCTTAAAGTTGCACTTGCACACTGTTTGATAATACACAAAGACCATCTCTATTTTTCGTATCGTAAATCATCCAGGTACTTCATCGCAAGAAGCTCCAAAGAAAGTGGACAACCAAGAGAAATATGGCACCAATGTCAGAAATACCTGCAAATTAAACATAGTAGTCTGGATGGAGATTTGATGTGTTGGTTGGAGGCATCTGATAGACACTCCAAGATCATATGTGCCGACCTTCCTTTAAAGAGAACACGTGTCATCAAGAGAGAGACAGGTCACCTACAGGGCCTGGTGGTTACAAACTATCCAAATATAACATTATTTGTATGGAGCAGAGAGCATCGTATGCTCAGCGTCATCGCAATAGATAAAATTTCGGGTATACACTTGTGTAATGGATATCAAAGGATGAATTCAAAAATTGGTATGTCATTTCTTTTCCGTGATTCCGTTCTGTATTATTCCAAATTTCACTCCAACAACATTAACAAGATGTCTGTAGACACGAATTGTAAATTTGGTTCTAGTCTTCCCTTTAAGGAATATCCAATGCCATCAAAACCATACAGCAACTCTTATCCGTTACATTTTTTGTTTTTCTGAGTTCTGATGTTTGAAGTACACTGCAGGTGACGGATAATTATTCAGCATATTTATAAGTATTATTATATATCATCCTGATTAATTACATCACTCCATACATGTACTTTGGAAGACATGTTTCTTTTGCCTTATTACATATTGTGCAATGGCACCTTATGATATATTTCCCTGCTTGGGAAGATATATATGTGATGACATCTCATTGTATCTGGCCCTACGTGGGAAAATAAATATGTTGTCTAAGGACACCACCGTGTTATATTATTATATTATCTCCCTACTTTGGAGGACATATTGTGTGATGACACAGTATTAAATCTCTCTCTACTTGAGAATACACATGTGATAAAACCTTTTATATATATCTTCATACATGGGAAGACTTGTTGTATGGTGACACCTTATTGTATCGCTGCAAATTTAGACTTGAGACTTGAATTCAGTGACCCAAATGATCATTGTAAGAAATATTTATTTTTCAAACACCTGTCTGTTCTTGTGTCTATAACTATGAAGGTTTCGATGTCCTCATTACATTGATATATAAGGTAAAGTATTTTTTTTCTGCAGAGGATTTGATCTGAATTCGGTTTTATTTGGAAATCCAAACTGTTCCTCTATTTTAGACACTGATATTTTCAGTACACTCTTTTATAAATTTAACAGGCAGATTTTACCACATACGGATTCACATGGGGTATCTGAATCGGACGTTTGTAGCCGATCGGATTGTGTCATGAACCGGGTCAACTTCCAAGTGCGAGTTTTACCTGCTTTGTAATTTTGACTATCATTTGTTTTCTTAATTATCTTCAATGTTGGAATTTCGGATCCCTTCGTTGAATTTCGCTCAATCAACATTAATTTAAAAAATTACAACATTTCATGCCGAATGCCAATCTGTCTACACGATTACCTTCCTAAAATATGCTTCTCGCACAGCGAGCAGAGTTGACAAGCTGTCACTCACTTTGACAGACGCACCCGATTGCCTGGTGAGAAAAGGCAGGAACACCAAGGGAGGTAATAAAGTTATCGGAAAGAGCCTCACATGCGTCCAGAGTATTTAGAGTAGATTTATCGGAGCGTACACTCTGGATTATCGAGAATGACTGCAGTGATATGGACACTTTTCTCAGAATGGGAAACTACTGTCGGGAAGCACTTACTATTTAATACATCTATATATTGTTAAAATTATATTCTTGCTTGTAAACATATATATTGTATATATGCCACAAAATCTTCATAGATCACCACGTTCCAGCCCGCAGGAAGATGACGTGTACCCGACAGACTCCAAGAGCCTGTAAAATATTAGATTATATTTTCTGATGATCAATCACATTCTAGTTCTATTCTTTTCTAATTTAATCAATTCAGCTGTGAACTGGAAAATCACTGATACACAAATTACTCATCTGAATGTCATATTCATACATCTACATCCCAAAATGGTGTATCTAATTCCTAAATGTGTATTTGAAAGCAAAATCAATTTAATTTGGATACAGTAGACCAGCAGATGAATAAACGTTAAAGGGGCAGTAGCACGTTTTTTGATTTTTTCAAATTTCCCATTTATAATGGTAGTTTATGGTATTTATATTTACTTTAGAGAGTAAAGCATTTTATTACACAAACTAATTATCTGTAGTGGTAACGATGATGTTGCGTATTAAGCCAAAATTGTATGGCTGCCATTTTATTGTGAACACAATTTATTATTTTGAATGGCAAAAACAATTTCCATGGCTTTATGGAACCATGTACACTCATTTTTAAACTTGATTTTCCGAAGAGAGAAGGATGTTTTACTATTGGTGACATTATCTTAAAAATACATTCCGTCGACTTATTTCAGCGAAAAAACGTGCTACTCCCCCTTTAAGGTTAAAGTTGATCATTACTGTTGTGACACTGTACAGTTCTTCAGGTGCAGGACCTTCTCAATATTTCAATTAGTAAATCATCCAAGTTCATAAACTTAACAGTCCAAACATTGCATGTTTTGCAACAATTTTATCTCAGCGAAATTATTGATATTCTATTGTCAATATTTCATATCTAGTAACTATAACTAAAGTTCAAATTACACAAATAAGATTAAATCAATCCAAGCTGGACGAAAATATTGAAGAACCAAATATCAATATTTCAAAAGGTAAATTGAGGTTAAACACAAACGCAGATGTTCAGATCATCAGATTCAGGAGAAGCACATTAGGTTAATTTCAGGAGATATTCGATTATATTTACAAAGACAGTCCTTTATCATGGAGTTCAGCATTGCTTTGTGTATTCTTACAGTCCAGTCTGGATTTGCGTTTGATAGAGACAGAAACATAAGAAATCAAACAAGAAGACTGAAAATCAGATGTACAGTAGGTTGCAATGCAAACTGTACCTTTGTCAGGGTTTCATCTGGGAATGCGTTGCAATCGACTCCCGAGAAGTTTGAGAAGTTTGATAGGGAATCATTCCTTATGGTGACTGACAAGTGGAAATTTAGAGAGGAAAGAGGCGTTATAAAGGGATATTTTACTTCAAACAGAACAGAGAAGACTGGAATAACGATACGTGGGACCATTTATGGTATGGCGTTTGACAGAGATACTGAAACCCTGTTCTGGTCAACGTGTGACACAATAAAGAGACAGACTATCGGTCAAGAAGCAACAACCTTTCATAAAGGTTCCTTGCCACGATGTTTGACGATACACAAAGATCGTCTATATTATTCGTATCGTGAATCACACATGTACTTTATGGGACGAATTTCCAAGGAAACTGGACTATCTGAAGAAATATGGCATCGATGTCAGAAAAATCTTGAAATTATATATAGTAGTCTGGATGGAGATCTGATGTGTTGGTTGGAGGCATTCCACAGACTTTCAAAGATCATCTGCGCTGACCTCCCTTCAAATAAAACACGTGTGGTAAAGGTAGAGACATTTTTCCTGCACCGCTTAGTGGTTCATAGATATTCAAATCTTACCCTATTTGTATCTAGTGGGTTGTTGCGTTCACATGGAGCATCATACGAACGGTTGAACGTCTTCACTGTTAATAAAAGCACAGGTGTAAAAGTGTGTGAGAGAGGTCATAGGCTGAATTCAGAAATAGGTATGTCACTTCTGTTGCGTGATTCTCTTCTATATTATTCGAATATTCACTCAACCAAAATTGAAAAAGTGCCAATAGACACGATGTGTAAGTTTGGGTCACCTCTCCCCTTCAAGGAATATCGAATGCCATCAAAACCAGACATCAAATCTTATAAGCTGTTGTTTGTATTTTTCTGAGTTATGACATCTTAATGTGTCTCTCTCCAAGGGAAAATGGTGTCTAAATACTTGTAGAGAATAACACACTGAGTGTCATTATATACGAATTGTATTAAACGAGTTTCTGTAGGAAGGTATTTGGCTATGGTGAGGCCAGTTCAAATACCAAAGGAAGGCCACGAGTTAGCCAATGAGATGGAGTCAAGTAGTTTATTTATTATACATGTTTTATGATATGCAGATTCGTCAGGCTGCTTAATTTAATTGCTTGGGATAGGGAAACAATTTCACAATACAAAACTGTGTAATGTGCAACAATTTACGTAAAGTGGACCAACTTCAGAAATAGTAAAAAAGGTTGATGACAATGAACTGTATATATGATGTGATGTTGTGTAAGGGTTTGTGTTAAATGTTAACATTCAGAATATGTTTATAGTCAACTCTCTCGCCGTGATGAAGTATAAGGACTGTTAATTGGCCTATTGGGACAGAATACCATAGCTAACCAGTTACAACCCACCGTCCGTTTTTTTGTCAGTAAGTTTGTTTGGGGACCACGGCCGCTACGTTTTTCTGAAAACCGTGGTGAGGAGAGTAAATCAACGCACGCCATACACAAGGTGTAAGTACGTTGCCTGCACGAATAGCCTGGCCGTGATCTGCTACGTGCATCGTACGTGGTAAGTGAGTTGTAAGTGCTTGCGTGTGACGTGCGATTAAGTATACTTACAATGTACATGCACAAGCACGATGTCTTTTCACGCACGGTGTTAGTGCGTGAAAGTGCGATGGACGTCGTTTTTTTCCAACCCGATTTCATGCATCCTTGGGGTGGGAGAATTGGGTGACTGTCAGAAGTTCTGTCTCTGTGCTGCTGCTGCCTCAAGATGGCGCCCATTCAACGTAGAGACTGTTCTAATGCCGCAAGAGCAGCTTCAAATGGCGACGCATAATAACTACAGAAATCAGTGTCCACAACGTACGTTGTAAGTGCTTACTCGGTACCGGCAACGTGAGTGTAGCGAGCTCATTTGAGAGTTCAACTTGGGAAGTGCTGATCAACCACGGACAACACACTGACAACGCACGTGTCACGTGCCAAGTGCGTCGTCTGTGGAATATGTTATCGTGTGAAAAACGTAAAACACTCATGGCATCCGTGCGTTGTCCGGAGAGTGCGGGCAAATAAAAATACGCAATCGCACGCAGCAAATGTTGTGGATTCACTAAAAGTACTACGGCGTGTTTACGTGCACCCAAATCCAAACGGTGTCGGTACTGACAACATACGGCTACCACTATTTTACCAACGTTTTTGCACGTAGACAAAACGTAGATAACACGTAGACAGCACGTAAATGCAAGGACGGCGGGTTGTTACCGCCGCTTTATATGCAATCTCAAGAAAGAACGATGCAACAATACAAAGGTTTAAAAATATTGGGAACAGAAACAATCAACGTGTTGTGTTCGTCCAAGGAAATGGCCTGTTAGTAGAGAATATTGACAGCTAAATTTGATTTGCTTAGGATATGGGAAACAATTCTTCAAAGCGAAGATTAACCGAATGCGTAATTATTGGAATAACCTGGGCCAATTTTAAAAATGGTCAAAAGGTTGATAACACAGAACTGTATTTGTTATGTTATGTTGTGCAATGTATTGTTTCTACAGATTAGAGCAAAAAAGGGGAATGGAAACAATGAACGCATTGTGTTCGTCCAAGGAAATTATATCACCCACTAGTAGAGAAGATCAACACTCGGACAGTGACTGTGTCGACTCGGTATGATATTAACATGAAGGACAAGCTCAATGGAGAGTGAATGTTTTCATTTGGTTATCTATTTCCAACTGTTCATGACATTCTTGTTAATGGTTGCACATTGTTTGCATTTGTCATGAAAAATCATTTGACAACGACAATGAATTTATTGTTTGTTCGGATGTCCATAAAACTGTAAGTAAATTGATATTTAAAGGGGCAGTAGCACGTTTTTTAACTTCTAAATGAGTCAATGAAATGAATTTGAAAAATAATGTCACCAACAGTAAAATAACCTCCTCTTTTCGGAATATCAAGTTAAACATGGTTCGGTAAAGCCAAGGGAATCGTTTTTGTAGTTCTAAATAATAAAATGTGTTTACAATAAAATGGCTGCCATGCAATTTTTGCTTTATACGCAACATCGTTATTACCACTACGGATAATTGGTTTGTGTAATAAGATGTTTACCCTCTAAAGTAAATTTAAATGACATAAACTATCATTATAAATGGGAAATTTGAAAAAAAAAAATTTGGCAAAAAACGTGCTACAGCCCCTTTAAAGCCATTCATGAAATCCATGTTACATAAGCTACAGATCACATGCAGAACCTTTTTCATTCATTGACGTATATAGACTTGTAGATGTGCAATCTTACATGTTATTTGTCTAATCAGTTCCATTTCAACTTGATCCTAATGAGAGATATTTTGTTATCCCTTACAATCTTTGAAATGTGAGTCACATTAGTGTTGGGGTTATGGTTTGTTATGTTTGTATGCTTAACTGTAGAATTTCCTCAAAATTCAAGTAAGAGAGTTAACTAAAATTGATCACACGAATAGGGGGTATCGGTTTGAAATATTCTGCATGCTCCATTTCAATGTAGCCATTATATATACGATCCCATGATGATCACTGAATTGTGTGAAACCGGTCGTGAATCCAAAACATTTTCAGCCTTTGTATATATATATGGAATCCAGCTTGGGTAGAAGAGGCAACGCTGCAAACTTTTGGAATTTTATTTGCCTCGATTTTGATAGGATAATTTATTATTTGATTAACAATTCACCCAACCACTTATTTTGACTTGGTATTTTCAATCATGAAAGAATTTGGCGATTCTATGATTTGTGGACTAAATAGTTAAATCTTCTATTACTCCTTCACAGTGTCTGTTTTTTAGCGGATGCGGAACATTTAGTTCCGTAGATCTAGATTATCAATTAAGGGACTTTATTTGCGTCTAACACTGTCATTGTTTCATATAAAAACCTTATATGGTGGTTTTCCTATTGTATTTTCCTTTGTCGTGCTATTTCACATATGGATATTAAGTATCAAATACTGTATTAAAACACACCCTGTAGTATCAACAAAACCAATCACAGTATGGGCATACCCTTATCCTCTTACTATATTTGGTGTCAACAAATTTATGACTTGATAAATATCACGGGTCAAGTGTACTCACTGCAAATGTGGTGACTATACTTTCAAAACAAGCCGAGTTTATTGACAAATAATATCTATAATCGCTAGGTAAATAACATAAATACCTACTTTACGCAATACTTATAACAATACACCACGTGCAGACAAATTGGCGGTGGGAGGTCATGTCTACAAACAGTGATTATTTCAAATCGTTTTTGGACAAAAGGAGCTTTAGTATAACAATGGTTAAAGAATCAATATATTACACGAGGGCGAAATGGTGTGCTTGTGTAGGAATTGCTTTTAGTGATATCCTGTTTTGTTTGGAGAAGGGTTGTAAAGGTAGGTAAAACATATATTTATAAGTTTATGGAAGGTGATTATGTTCAGTATTGTGTATCCGAATTATCTGTCATTCGTCAGGTGAAGGGAATATTTGATTTAAGTTTTCTGGCTTTTAAAAGCGGATATTGAAGGAATGTAATGTTACGGATCCTATTGAAATATGTTATGCCTTAGCTTGATAACATATATATTGATAGAAATATGGTATAGTTTACATAATATATTCCTTAACGGATTGGTGTACCTTTAATATTGCAGCGCCAGAGTTTTTTCATTTTGATCAGTATTAGATTATGAAACTGGATCAACATTAGGTACACTATAATATGGAACGTTTCCAAAGACGACTAAACCAATAAGAGCATCATGTTTATGATGTGTGTTACGGCATCAACACGTGACTTGCCAGACATCAACAAATCGGTAAAGGATTAATTTATTTAAGAAATAGAAGACTCGTTGTTGTGCTTTATCATTGAATAAAACATAGCAGGGAGCATAGAACACGAAGGGCGCAGTGTTTTATGCTTCCTGCTATGTATTATTCTACGATAAAGCACAACAACGAGTCTGCAATTTCTTCTATGAGATGCCTTTTAATAGTTACGCGCTTTTATATAAAGACCGTGGATATATTATGTTGTTTGTATAAACTATATTTTGAAAATATCAATGCCTCCCGTCGTAGAACACATTCACTAGCATTGCAGTGACGTAACTTATGACGTCATTTGCTAAGTGACGCTCTAACTGACGTTAAGATCACGAGCATGTTTTATTGTCTCATAAAGCACGCTGTCGATCCTATTGACCGCCTGTTTTTAATTGCCATGGATATCTTATATAATTATATACACCATGTCTTTAGTGAAACAAGCTGTTATATGTTATCTTAACGTGCACTAGATCATCTGACGTGCAAGCCAGTATCCAATGCATTGTGACCCAACTCGCCTCCAATTGCCTGAAGCGCATGGGCAAAAGTTTTACTTTTACATTTAAATAACCTTTCAAAATGCACGAGGTGCACGTGTGATTCAGTGATTTCAAATTACAAAACGTTCCCGATTACATAATATGCACGTGCAATCTCGGATGTTTCAAAATAAATGAGTGTTACAAAAAATCTTGTTGGAGAAAAAGGGTTATCACAATCGTTTTAAACAAACTTAGATAATTTAAAAAAATTTTTTAAAGGTAATTTTTTTAAAACTTACCTGGTTGAAAAACGTCATATCATTCACCTATACCGAGTAGCGCCCTTTTTTATCCGCGTGATCTATGTTGAGGAACGCTTCAGGGGGAAGCGTTGGGCAATGTTTGGTTTTCAAACATGATAAGTATGTAAATTAAGAGACTCACAATCGTGTTCTTTTATGCATTTTATTCAAATTTATGTGAAATCCTCGCTCTCTCTGGGGTAAATTAATCCACTTTTCTTTTTGCTCTCTACTTGTTTTATCAAATAAATTTAATGAGCCTTAATTGACTACCTCATTGCTTCGGTAATTAATAAAATATAGGATCAATATCAACTTTAAATTTCGAAATTGAATTGATGGATTTCAAATTCATACCTTAATTAACATCATTTAGCACAATTTTTATAAACATATTTTTTTCACAATCATTTCACACTTGTTATTCAATCATTTATTCATTATGGCTTTAGTACGTCAAACCAGATGTTATATGCCTATCAACGTTAATCTCCCATGTTGCTATGCATTACCGCCAGGAATATGTTACCTTATTTCGACCCATGTGGTAAAAGAATAAAACAACAACACCATTTGTCAACATTGATATCTCGTTGCATGAATGACAATATGAGTGTGAAAAATGATTAAGTCATATTGTAACTAGACAGTCTAGGAATGTAAATTATGACCACCCCAGCAGGTAACTATGACGTTGTTGTGTTTGTTAGTTATGGGTTTTAACCATTGGACATCGATATCATAGTACAGATATTGAGATATTGTTGATACCAAGCTTAAACATAGTGCATGTATCGATTTATACAGGATACCCCCGTTACATTTGGAATGCTGTATCGTCAACTACTACTACTACTACTACTACTACTACTACTACTACTACTACTACCACTACTACTACTACTACTACTACTACTACTACTACTACTGTAAGTAATAACAATAATCATAATACTTAGTATAATCATTACTTTTTGCGATTTTTCCATTCAAATGCTAAATGGGAATTCAAGCAGTCATTTTGAATATTGTAAACTGTGATATGAAATTTTGTAAAAAATTAAAATAATTATCATCTGATTATGGCGTATATAGTTATATTAGCAGGCATAAGCAATTGTATATTTTTCAATACCGTGCGCTACGTCTTAAGCACAGTTGTTGAATATTTCTTGCACATATGGAACTTTCATAACGTCATCGTGATTTGACTACAGCGGTCTAGTGAGCAATTACAAGAACTAAGGTTATATCCTTAGGCAAAATCAATAGAGATAATTGCTTCTAATCAAAGTTAGTGTAAGAGAGTGATAAATCTGGTATATTGGATAGAGTAACTGGAGCTGATATATTATACCGGGGATGTAGCTCAGTTGCAAGAGGTGTCCGCTCATCCTCCGGAAAGTCGGGGTTCGATTCCCGGCCGCGTCATACCAAAGTTAAAAGTTGGGAGTTGTTGTTTTCTTGATTGGCGCTCAGCATTATAAGGAAAGATCAACTCTTTAACTGGCGGCACATTGTGGCTGCCAGCTGCCAAGGGTACAAAATGAATTTCCGATTTCGATGAGGACAGTAACATGTTATTATTATTATTATCAACAATATATTTAGCAGCTTCGACTTAGTCGGAGCTGCTATCAGTTTTTGCGCAGTTTCCATCGCCGCCGCCGCGTTTTGTATTCGCTATAACTTTTTTTCCTATTAGGTTTTGAGAACTCATATACATAACTTCTTACTTATACCCCTGGGGAATTTTTTTGACATGTTCACATTCAAGGTCAAAGGTCAAGGTCACGAGTTCTGAAATCGCTAAAAAAAATCCTTGTAAACACGATAACTTGAAAAATATTAGGCTCTTATTTGGTATATATGAACTATGGAGAAAGACCAAGATTTGATAACGTTTTCGCTAAAATCTGTCAAAGGTCAAGGTCACAGTGAGGTCAAAACTTAAGCATGCTTTTGTGAATATGCTGTATTTTAACTATGAACACTTTGAGTCATTGCATGATTATTATACGCGATGAAAAGTGATCATTGATGGTGTGACCTTGAAGGTCAAAGGTCAAGTTCATGAGATATTGGTTAAGGCCACGTTGATCCTTTGATCAAATTTTGAAAGAAGAAATAGGTTTTAAGAACAAACTTGTGAATAGTGACCCCAGTGATGATTAGTAATAACTCGAATAATGAACAAACTTTTGTTAAAAAGAATTCCCATTTTATTGATGCTGACGAGAAGGCGGAACAGGGAAAGGCGAGACCCTAAGTTTCGGAGCTGCTCTGCTTTTGCGGTGTCCCGCAAACGCTAATCTAGTTTCTTCTGTTAATGTGGTTCATGTATATTCATTTACATTTTATAGCAAATTAGAACCATGTAAAAACCATAATGACATAGTTTATTTTTAGGTAATATCTTATTACAGATGTTCTCACCATTTCTTATCCGGATTCGAACCTACACTTCCGGTGTTAGACACCAAACAATCAACACTGTGTAGAACAAAATGTGATAATCTGTTGAAGATTATATTTCCCTTTTGTATATGTCCTGCTTAATGTGAGTGTCATTATTGATTTGAAGTAATGTTAATCGTCTCTCGCTGTTATGTACAATGTATGGCATTACAGCCTATTTTCTGACCCATTTTCCTTTTGACTTTAATATATATATTAAATGCTTTTCTTATTTTATCATCGCCTAACAAAAACATGAACGAAATCGCCGTCTATCATTATTGCGTCATTATGAATATACCAACAGCTGTAGAACACAAACGGTTAAAGAGTAAATCATCACCTATGATAACAAGAGTGCTCCGAGAACATACGAATCCCGGGGGTTGTCTTATTGATGCACAGACTACCCTTCAAATAGTTTAAATGTAAGGGCAATTTAAGAAAGATTAGATCTTATCATTTAGATCTGCATTAACATGAGATGCTCTTTGATCAGCTTGAAAATTATGACATAGTCCGAATGATTTAGTGACAATACATGTCAAATATCAAAGGCCTATCACCGATCAAAGATTAAAGTTTTTCACAAAAAAAACCACCCTACACCAAGGTCAAGGTCAAGATTACAAGGTCAAAAGTTATGACCTAAATATGTTACATCGGAAAGAACATGTTCAAAGTTATTGTCAAGGTCCCAAGTTCCAAAAAGTATTGCTTTCGCCAAGGTCAGGGTTTGAAGCATCCTCGGTTACCCATCGTTTTATATATGCTCCGTTACTCTCCACTATATCACCCATGGGAAACCTTATCAGAAAAATCTGTACTCAAATTACCCACCTTTGGCCGGCGTGAGCCAATCAAACTGCTACGCAGCTTGGACCTGCGAACCAATGACAAGTCATATCACTTCGTTGCAAAGCACGCAAGGTCATTTTGTTAGCCAGCCGTCACCGGTTATCTCCCTTGACCATTTCCGTCTTATCCTACTGAGCATTTTCTTTGGTTACTGACTTCGTCACGCCGGCCAAGGGCGGGTAATTTGAGTACAGATTTTTCTGATA
The DNA here is from genome assembly GCA_936450465.1 of Gibbula magus. NCBI lineage: Eukaryota > Metazoa > Mollusca > Gastropoda > Trochida > Trochidae > Gibbula > Gibbula magus. The sequence continues at coordinate 61,799,323 of OW388294.1, forward strand.
CGGTTTCCCATGGGTGATATAGTGGAGAGTAACTGAGCATATATAAAACCATGGGTAACCGAGGATGGGTTTGAAGGTCAATGGTTGTGACTATTCCAATGGTCTTGTGCCAAGTTTCAAAGACATATCATTAATCAATACAAAATTTGAGTCAAGCTAGATTAAAGTTCAATCCACAGTCTGAAATAAGTAAGTCAAGAGCCAAAAGTCTGAAAATTTAAATCGATTGGTCCAAAAGATCGCATGCCTATGACCGATGTATTTCAAAAGCATGTGTAAAGATTCGGAAAGATTGATAACAAACTTAGGGAGTTGATTTCAGAACACAGGATGGACGGATAAACAGACGGGTTGCGAACGGACATGAGGCCCCTTTGGTTTCACTCAGGGGTTAACAAAAAATTATCGATATCAATGATAATTGAAGTATATAACTACTGTCATATGTGTTCGTAAACGACAGATAAAAAATAAACAAACATACGTTTGGTTTGTAGTATGACCAATTGAGGCATTGAAACATAATCACTGATTTATATATGTAGACGGTCATTCAATTATACAACTTAACCTCTGGAATGTAAATGACATCTGTCAAACAAATATACATAAGATGGATTTGTAGTACAATCTCCTTTATTAATGAAACTCGTATATACTATCAGCCAAAAGAAACGCTACCAAATAAAGTCACCATACAAAGTCAACCTGAATCTCTTTGAAAAGTATGTTTCATAAAGAAGTACTGAACATTTAACTCATCATGGAATGAAATTAAACTTTTATTTGTACGCTTGTTCACAAAGCGATAGGGTGATGAATTTTCAAAATAAGGAAATTATGTTAATAAAAAGTGTTTTCGTACCACCTTGGACGTCATAAAACCAAACAAAATAGCCACATTTCACTCTTCTTTCTCACATAGTTAAGGAGATTACAAAACGACGATTGTTTTTAAAAGGCGCGTTTGTTTTAATGAACATAATAAATTAATGTTTATAAAATAGAATTAACCTTAGCTGTCTTCTGTAACTATGGTTCAGTCGTAATAATCATTTGTTGTTTAAACTATAATGCCTTTTTGTTGGTAACGTTTCTTTTGACCGCTAGTATACATCAGTCAGCACATTGGTTTTGTCTTTGAAGTATCTATGTTGATGTAGGTCTTTAAACACCTTAACTAAGAATTATATAGACTTTCTATCTCTAGAATTTCTATGTTCAACATGCATGGTTGTTTTATATAATATATAGCACGAGAAGACAAAATATAACTACAAAATCGTCAATAAAATCCCGAGGCCGTTGTCTTAAGGATTAACAGTTGTTGGTTGACGCTCTCTTTGCACTAATATAGCAGTTAGCGTATACTAGGTTTAGTCTCTTGCCGTTAATGTTCAGTTCAGTGATTGTTGTCTTTTACAACAGAATAGGATCAGTCCATAATATCACTGCTCTATGGCATACCAGATTATTGTTCGTGAAGTCACTGAAGAGGAGATGAGGTAGGGTAAGTTGGGGTGTAACGCCGCTTTCAGAAGTTTTTCACTGACATTACGGCTGCTAGTATTATGGCAGGGATAAAGCTCGCAACGCCATGTTGCTATGTATTGCGGTGAAACCTGCGAACATCGGGTTGATCTAGTGAACAATGGGTGGTATACGCCGAACTTCAGTGTAGCATTGCACCAAAACTGTACTGCATGTAGAACAAAGTCGTACACTGGCTGCATTCGAACCCCAGGCTTCTTCTTGATCAATATTATCACCGTTGGTAAGCATGAATTATTGCATTCAATATAATTTTCCCATGATGACATGAACATAAATTTCACTGTTGATAACGTATGCATATTATATGTCCTTCTTGGCTAGCAATAAGTATCGTATTTCACTGTTTGCAATAGCATATCGACTCATGACATTTATCACAATGTTGTACGTGTGGAAGGACATACATGTAAGTATTGACACGAGCAATTGATATCTTTATTTGAAGTTGTATCGACACAAAGACATCATGATAACATGCAATAAGCGCAGCACTATTTTATCGTTCAAAATATCCATTTGTCAAAACATTTCTCTCGTGATGGTGTAACATTACTACAGATTAATCCAATCAACTTGAACATGATCAATAGTGTTATTAATGCACATGTTATGTTTTGTGACAGCAGACAATAACGGTGATAAGTGTCTATTGCTACGATGGTGTGTACAGTTGGTGTAAAACAAAGGATTTGGATAGGATAAGTTGACATGAGGTAAGTCTGTGTCATTTGTTGACAACATTGCACAATAATAATATCAGTATTATTACACAGAGATTATTACCCGAGGAAGTGTGTCATAAGACTTAAGGAAACGAGTGTGAATTTTGGATTTTCCGAGCGAGAGCGAGGGCTATATATAGTTTTGCACGAGTTTCGTATATGGCACACTTTCGAGTGCAATAATTTCTTGATTACACATTCTGTTCCATTTAATTCGCGTAAACATCGTCCGGAAACGACCCACTTCTCTTGCTACGGCAAGACACAGTGACGTCACGAAGAAACTATGACGACACAGACGACAAAATACGTGTCATGGTGATACAATGGTTGGTAGGCAGACATGATAGTGCACATGTGCTCGTATCAATAATATTAACTCGGGTATGATCAACCCTTTGGGTAATAAAAAAGATTATTCCAAAAAATTATTTTATTATGTTCATAAATTTATTATAGGGATATTCAATGTAGTGTTGGATTCACATGTCAAACGTTAAACATTGTGCTATTTTATCGAGAATTAATAGTTATTGCCGTGAATTACCGTTTTAATGCTAGTCGATTCAGTATAGTGACAATATAATGGTGAAAGTTGCCATTAATGTTCAAACTATTGATTTAATATCTAAAATGACATATTGGCAACTAAACCACGCATTATGTTTCTGAAGGAATGGAATATATTCACTGTCAAGAAAGAATCAATATTAAGAACATAATAACGTTGACACAAAATATATTTGAGGATTGTAAACCAAAGAAGATATACACAATAAAAGCAGGAACATTTTCTGGATTACAACTTCTTTAATGTGAAAATATATGATGTTTCAGAGTACATGTATACACTCACTCCGTGGAACGTAAGGAAAATTCGAAATGCCTTCCTGTTCTTATGTATTCCACTCCTAAATGCCATTCAAAGACTTAATTTTCATTTCTTATTTTCGAAAACTTAAAGGTGCTGTAGCACGTTTTGCTTACTGAAATTAAGTGTTCTCACAAAAAGACAATTAAGTGTTACCAAAACTAAATAAATCTCCTGAATCAATAAAAAAGAGTTCTAAAAAGAATACACATGGTTCGGTGAAGCCATGCAAATATATTTCCCATTTAGCTACCATTTTAATGTGTTCACATTAAAATGACCGCTCGAAGGTAGGTCAAGTAATGTGACTGATGTAGCGATACCGAAAAACTCAAAGTAGAGTTTTAAATATTTTCAATAATTAAATGGTCAACCATCTTGCTGTCTGAAATCTCAAAATCGAATATGACCTTCAAATCTATCTCTCACACTGACGAGTTCTAAAACATTGTCGCTCACCATTTCTACCAATACCGATGACCGTTTTCTATGTATACGGCTTATCGGGTCATGCAATGAGATGTTTTACCCTCTAGTGTAACAATATATTGTATAAACTATACTAATAAATTAATAAATAACACATTTGAGAAACAATAAAATGCAAAGAAACGTGCTCAGCTATCCAAAAAGGACTTCATTCATACTGTTATGTTAGTGTATTCAGAATCATCCAATGAACATCAAGGTGTGTTCAATATAAGGTCACTGTCAGGCAATATTGATCCTGTACCGACCAACCAGCTTTACTTTACAGATAATCTGGCTTGACACACGACGTTTATGAGTAGTGGTTTGACCACACGTGTTTGACTGCCTTCAAATCCATTGACAAGGGAATACTGTGAAAACAGAAATAGTTGACCACGTGTTTTGAAGTGGCGGTGTCAAATGCCTTTCTATTTCATTCACAATGATACTGTTTTAGAAATAGACGTGTTTTGGACTGATATTGTGTACCTTCCAATTTTGACTCGGAAGGGACTTTTCTTAAAATAGTAATAGTTTGACTACCTTATTTGAAGGGGTTATATTGCGTCCTTTCCAATTACAGATAGAACTTCTGAAAATTGGAGTTTACTCAAGGTGACGTTCTTGAGGACGAATTCAATGTTCAAAGGTAGGTTCTTCTTCGTTTTATCATGAATTCTCTTGACAAATAAGCCATTCTTACTATCAATGATATAATGACATGTCTGTTTTATGGTTCCAGTTTGAATCAATAGGACAGAACATGATAGTAATAAGGCATTTTGTTTACACAGTGACGTATGTTCAAGGAGCCTTTATAAATTTATAAGTCAGATTTGACAATTAAGACTCGACACTGTAACGTTTCAAGACGTTGGTTTTCAGAAGTGATGTGAAGAAGTTCAGTGTTATCTTCACAAAGAATAATAAGATGTTTGGTTTCTTATTTTGACGAATTTATTTGAATACTAGAGGCTCCTCCTTTCTTCTTCTTTGGCTTATATGTATGTAAACGAGTTTAATGCTTTTTATCCTACGATAAGTGAAGATTATTCTGATGCATTTTAGTCAATAAATAATATAATGGCCACTAAATGATATATTTAGTGTTTTATACTTTATGAATTTTGCATTCTTCATAATATCAGTGAAGCGATTCATTTAGTCAGTACATGTAAATGTACATAATGTCAAACAAATATTTGAAGATTTATGGGATCGGGATTAGACAAGATACTCGTTATATTACTCAACGTTTACTCTGAACTTAAGGAGCTTGTAGCTACTTATATAATTATTGGAGTTCTGTCAGCACATTTATGTTAATAAAGGTCGCGTAGTTTGCTGTTTACTTAATATTTTCACTTTTAGAAAGATAAACTAGGATACCTAAGTAAAATCGATTGGTGTAAGTTGATCTAATGTTGAAAATCTATACCACTTTATTAGTATTGTAATGAATTAAAATATGTGTAAAAATTGTGTCATTTTTCAGATGTGTAATTTGGACTTAACCATTTTTACCCATAGGATGTGTAGTATACATTTGAATTGTCATTTGACGATTAGAATGGATATTTCAATTATAAAATTGCATTATAGGTTTTAATTTATGATCATGATTCATAATTAGAAACAAATAGAATGAAGAAGAAAATCTATTAAGAATCAATATTTTCAAAACCAATCATATTAGGTATATATATATTCAGATATCAAACAAATTCAAACAAACGTATTACTTACATGTACTTTATTCACATGAGCGATGAATAACTACCCATTAATATGTGAACAAACAACAGAGGATATATATTACTCTATGTTTACATGGAACTCACAAAGCTAGTCCTTTACCTAACGCTGACATTTATGAGTGTAGTGACAGGGAATATACAGAAGAAGGTCAATAAGGTTGCTCTTCTTACTTTCAAGGGTGAACTAAGACATGTAATTTGAAAAGCTTATGGCATATCTGAGTGTCTTATCATTGATAAAATAAATGCATTTTCGAATTCTCCTTTCTATATAACACCATAAATGTATAATTCATTTATGGAAATAACACATACGTTAAAATAATTCATCAGACATTTAATTTCTTTTACAAATTAAAGTTGATAACTAAGTGTTCCTGTCATCAGTAAACATTGTAACCATTAACCATGTAACAACGTGTGTCGTGTAATTTTAGATGACCGAAAACGTCAACGCAAATTGAAATAATAGATACTTTTAAATTTGAAATAATTTCAACACAAGTGACAGGACTATAACTTTGTTTTCATTATCTAAATCAGTGATCCTTCTCACGTTGTTTCATAATGATAATTGCAAATAATTAACATTAATAAAATTTTGACAAATTAAGAATTAAAACAAAATCTGACTATACGTACACAAAGTAAACATAAAGGTTTCAATTCAATAAACGTGTGGATAACAACCCGTTGTTGTTTGACCTTTCATTAGATCCTATTAGTACATGCTTACAGGATTTCAATAATAGTTATAAATCTTATCTGATTAACCCTCCATGTAATGGAAAATAAATTCCTCCACCTATTCATGATTTACACGTCACCAAGTTAATCATGCATAGTTATAGTTTACATATCAGACTCATACTATTCAAATAATATTGATATTTTTTAGAATGATTCATGAGTTGTTAATGACTGGCTTGTGAAACAAGCAATAAAGGACCCATTTTAAGGTTAATCGAGGAAGTTATTAAAATGCTTTGGAGACATTATATTCCCAATTTATTATCTCAATAGACATTATAACTTAACGACTATTCCTAAATTCAATTATCATTATATTAAATCATTTTCAAACCAATGAAAATCATTTGATACATGTTTGAATATATCATTGTACTATTTCATTTACGTGCTGTTCATGTGTCAATTATAAATATTCATTGTTATTTTCATTCTTTATTTAACGAGAACCAGCTATAATTTTGCTTTTCTGTATCTGAATGTACTCACGACACAGCTGAACGGTTAAACAGTACAGTGTCTAAAAGGTACCGAGAATTAAGGAAAGGTGTTATCCCAAATCAACAGGTGTCCAGATACACATGAACACGGATATTAATTAGTAAGCTGTGTGCGACAGGGTGACACTTCAAGCCTCCAGTTGTTGACTTTGATTTGGATACTTCCACAGATCTTGACTGCTGTCTATACCAACAGAGTAGCATGTCATATCTTAAACTCGTAGTTTATCTGTTAGTAACAGCTGTGCACGACAAGGTGACACTTTCAGACCGTAGTTGTTGACTTTGAGGTGGAAACCATCCACGGATGTTTACTGTTGTCTACAACAATAGAGTTGAGCACTCGAGGTTGCCACAACTCCGTATTTTGTACGTTAATGTATGTATTTTGAATGGCTCTTGTGATTAACAGTTTTATTTGTTGAAATGTTTTTGAAAATGTAATAGATCATGTCATAAAAGCTATGTTTATCTCTTGAACTCGATGATGACTTTGAACTCGCAAATGAAGCGACACAATTTAACAAAATTATCTAATAAACTTTATATAGACAATGTAAGGATACAATTTATAGTTGTTCCTAAAATAGTGCTACAATAGATCCATTACATATGATGAATTTTCGTTATCTGATTGCTAACAGATAACAGGATTGAAAAAATGGCTAAAAGAGAGACATATATTCATTTTAAATATTGATTTGAATAGTTATGTTGAAAGTTGTATGACAAAGACATCATGTCAACCTGTAATCACTGCACTACTATTTCAAGTAACCACGAGACAATCGCGTTATTCCTCGAAATGTACCATTACAATACAAATGATAATGACACACCCAACCGACCTGAACATGATCAATAGTGTTAATAGTGTTGTGGTGTATCGTGAGATGATTTTCAGCTTGTAAAAATCAAGTGCCATTCAAACATTATATATAATCATACAAATCTGTATTTCTGTTCAATCAATAAAATCGATTCATATATAGTTGTATCGCACATTCTGTTCATATTGAGTTAATTGTAAACTTGGAAAGGAAGGTATATATCTTCTTTCTGTAGACAAATGCATGACAGAGTATACCATTTCGCCTTCTCTGCATTTTAGAAGCATACTATATTATTAAACATCGCATATGCCATTTAATCATTTTTATTCAGGAAACATATCTGGGACTTGTTATTATATAACAAATACACGGAAGTCAAATCGTCTACTGTATGAGTTTACATCAACATTAATTTGAATGTAGCTTTCTTCTACCCTCCTTTTAAGCATAAATGTATATACTTGGGCATAAAGGAAAAAAAACATTCATATATCTACCATTTGTTATTATCACCGTGACAATGAAAGAAGATTGAATGAGTTAACAATTGCATAGATATCTAGACGTTCATGCCTAAGAAGCCAGGGATTTAATAAGTACAGATAAGACACACATATATCATTTAAATTTCTGTGTTGTGCGACAGAATGAAGCAATCTGACTATTGATCTTCAAACTGCCTCCAGTAAATAAATTACAGTTTGTGAGTAACCCTTATTGTAAAGTAATGTTGAAGTGTTCAGTTGACATACTTTCTGCAACCTTAAGGCGTTCGAAGTGACGTGTTTTGTTATAGGAGACTAAAATACCTTTCTATTATAAGAATATGATAGACAATTCGAAGAGGACATCGGAATGCACTTTTATGCAACCTGGACAAATTGTGTGAAATGGTTTATCATCCTTTATTGAAGTTACGAAATCAACTCAGAGGAGATATGTGAATTGTTTTGGGAAGTCAGCGAATCTACACATCATCAGACATACCTAACAAGTTCAAAAGGTACTAAATACCTCTGGTAGCCAGAGTGTGACATGTGATTTGTGATTTATTAACATAAATAATTGTATTCTATTGATAATATACTGACGTATATACAGTGTCAAAGTCACAACAGTATCACGTATATCGATTCGATAATGGTGTTAATAAAAGGAAAATGTTATTCATTCCTTTCATTAATAAGCGGATTATTAACCATTGTAGCATGAATCGACTGTGAAGAAACCTCAATGGGAATTCATGATATTATTTCTTTTCCTTAATACGACTCTACACAACATCTAGCCTGTTACCCTGCCCAGTATATGGTTACCATTAAACAGTACTGAGCCTGACCTAACCAACCAGATTTACTTAACAGATAATCTGGTTTGACACATGACGTCGATGAGTTGTGCTTAGGCCATGTTTTTGAGTGGTTGTATTTGTGCCTTCCAATTTTATTCAAAAGGGAACCTTCTGGAAATAGAAATATTTTGGTAACCTGCGAGTCGTTGAATATGTGTGCCACCCAATTTCATTCATAATAGAAGTACTTAGACCACGTGGTTTGGAGTGTTTCTAGTCAGTGCTTCGGTTTCTTTCGAAAGAGAATACATTTCTGAAAATAGGAGTTTACTGGTAACAACACTTTTATATTTGAAAGGTAGGTCTTTTCTTTGATCATAGACATTACAATCTCAAGGTTTAACCACATCTGAATTCGAATTTATGAAACATTGAAACTGGTTAATAATCTGTGGACCTGACTGAGACTTGTTATCATGGCTTTAGTTCTCTCCGGGTATTTGAAACGTGTTTGAAAAAGATTATAAAGATAGTCTAATTTACTTGTTATATTTGACCTTTTCTGTAGCCTTTTGAAAGCACAGCTTTGAAATTTAAATATTTTCGAAATGCGAATGACCATTTTTGAATATTCATTAATTATTATTGTTTATTAAGATGCGTATAAATCATACCCATGTACAATTAACTTTAAAAATTCCTAATTAAAGTATTGAGTGCTGCTTGTGATACTAATATATTATTTAATATATGTTTTTATTAATAATAAGTGGGGTTATGTGCTTTCATTTATGACATGTTAGTGCATATCTAAATGCTGATATATCATACCCATCAACTAAAGCCTTGACGAAAACAACTTGAATGATATTTATAGATGATCATCTTCTTTATTCACAAGGGCGTCGTTTCGGTAATGCCTCTCAAACAGAACTGAATGGTGTTTCTATTATGTCAAAACCAGTTTACCTCTTCAATAATGTATTTCAGATAAATATCATGTTTATGCTTACATTCTATTTTGTTTGACCTAAAACACACGCCTTAAAGGGGCAGTAACACGTTTTTTCGCTCAAATAAGTTGATGACATGTATTTGAATAATAATGTCCCTAATGGTAAAACACCCTTCTCTTTGCAGAAAATCAATTTTAAAATGAGTCTACATGGTTCCGTTAAGCCATGGGCATCATTTTTGTCATTAAAAATAATAAAATGTGTTCACAATAAAATGGCCGCCATGCAATTTTTGCTTTATACGCAACACCGTTATTACCCATACGGATAATTGGTTTGTGTAATAAGATGTTTTACACTCTTAAGTAAGTATAAATGACATAAACTATAATTATAAATTGGAAATTTGAAAAAATAAAATTTGCAAAAAACGTGCTACTGCCCCTTTAAAGGAACCCCCTGATACTCATGATACGTTACATGACTTTTTTGAGACATAGTTTTATTATTTGTATTTTATGATAGGCACACATGTTAATATGTGAAGAAAACCGTGTAATCGTAAACAGTGTGTGTATGAAGTCGTATATATATTGGTAGCTTTACATGGGATCAACAATGGAAATAATAAAACACATAGACTCCTCCATGTTTACATTGAACTTATAAAGCTAGTAGTTCTTTATCAAACTTGACATTTATGAGTGCAGTGTCAGGGAATATAACGGGGAAGGCCACCTAGGTCGATTTTCAAACTTTATCTTTATTTTACTGGTCAAATAATTTATCCAAAATTTATTTTGAGAAGCTCAAAGCACATGGTATATTCATCATCATATTCTATATCTTGTATTACAGGCAGAACGTTATTTAATAAACTTACCAAAAGGATTTAATTATTACGTTCATTGCAAGAAGTTTTGATGGCTTTGCGATGGAATACAAAATGTTTGTTTGTATCAATGCAAAACTAAACATTAAACATATAATATATAGTGAATCTATATGGTACAGTATTTGGGAAGTAAAATGATTCCAGATGGTGTTTGTCTTGTGATGAACTTGTGATCATGTGCTATTATTTAGAAAACTTTACATTTAAGAAAATAACATTATTTAATATTTAGACTGACAATTGACCATCACAAATAAGAAGATAATTATACAATCCGGTAAACACCAGTGGTTTGCAGTAACATTTCAAAGAATCTGCATTTTCAGATTGTTGTAAAAATCGTGGGCATTTACCCAAGATAAAATAAGACTTTCAGAAATTAAGTTGAGAATTAATTTAATTGAAAAGTTAATAACTTGATATTGATGTCTCTCTATGTCCAAATGGCTATTAATACACGCCTACACGAATTATAATAATAGTTACTAACCCAACACTATTAATATCGAATCTTGATCTCGTTGTGAAATGCCCATGCCTTAAGAAAGGCCTCAAAAGATAATGTCTACATACAACATTCACACAGAGTAAATCATGTGAAATGAATGTCCCCCAAAGTGTCATTCATACGATTCATAAAATCATAATAAGTATGAATATGCGATACAAACCAAATGAAATATGAACTTATTAAGATGCAATGAACTGTATGAATGAAACCAAAGTAAATAAGCAAATGTCAAACAGCACATATTTATTGGTTTCATTCTTTGTTAAAGTTTAACAGAACTTTATTGGAGACTTTTGCACTTGTAGTGTTGACGCTGATAGTTGAAGGAGTTTCCGTTTCTTTGTGTTCAGTATTCTGGCATGAAGTAACGCCCTTTGAAAAACAACGTGTTAAATATTTATAGGATGTTTATTGAGAGAGTTCAGTTGTTCATTGGCCTCGGACATGGTTGGACTCCAACAGGTAAGACAAATCTTTATTAAGTTATTTTGACACTTTTTGTGTCTGATGTGACCTTTTAAAAACTAAATTAGTGAATAATTGTGGGAAAAAGATTGGTAAACAATTTTTTCTTCAGGATTTATATGAATGATCGTCGAAATATAAAATACTTGCAAAAGCAGGAAAAGGGTTGATAACGAAAGTTCTTTTGAAACAATTCAAAGATTTTTGCAAAATCAATTAGTTTTGGTTGACATTGAACATTCATTTTAAATCATCCAAATCTATATTTACTATAATTTTATTAAGACAAATTGTATTCATATATCACATTAAACAAATACCATTTCACAGTAAAACAGGTTTTATATATGAATAATTGGCTGACTTTAGAAGATGTTTGGTTATTTTGTATCTGTTTAGTAACGATGGGAGGGATTTGCTTATATCAAGTAGATTTACTATTGTATGTGAACAATTAAGCAAACATTTGCAAAAGAACACATCCATTCACCAAGAACTTTATATTCAAACGATTGGTAACTCGTTGATTGAATGTGTTACGACTACACTAAGACTATGCTAAGAATGTTTCGCAGAACCAAGCCTGAGACAATATTTCAAAATGTTACCGATTAAAGTACAAATTGAAAACCAAAATTAATAATTGTTGAGCAAAAGAAATATCAATATAAATTTACATGGAGAGGTTGGCGATTGTTTATATTGAAGTAGGGTTACCTATAGCTAAAATAATATGAACTGTTTCTCCGCATCGGCGCACCTCTATAGGCGTTCCTATCTCGTCATTAACTTTTTAACCAAAAATGAAAAAAAGAAAGCCCAACCGCTCTCGTCACTTTTGAAATAAATATGCCCGAGAAACATGTAACTTTTTTATGCAGCCTATAAACCCTTCTTGATAGTCCTTACAATACATCATCCAGCATTTCATAGATCAGCATTGCAGAAATTCTGCAAAGCTCCAACGATAACAAAATTGCAATAAAGGTCTACCTACATATTGCAGTACGGGTATTTGCCTTTGGTTTTCACAATCGCTGTTGGTCTATAGTAAGAGTCAATCCCGTTTCTTACATATAATCTATTGAGGTTTGTAATCAAGCAACACGGGCAAGTAGACTTGAAATCAACTACGTACACGCACATAATCAATTTCACAGGTGTGTATTTCATAGTATACTCATGGGTCCGATCTTATTGAACATGTAAGATAGCGTTGGTAAGAAATGCGAATAGTGTATGCAGACATTGAAGTGTAAATTAATCCTTTCATCTTTTCATTCATACACATATGCCACATGCTGAGAGTGTTTATCAATTGCCTGTAAGAAGTGAAAAGATCGTGAAACGTATTGGTATGTATAAACGCTTGTATAGACTTACCAATATTCGCCATTTCAATGTAAAAACTAATTATGTAGAGAGGACACTTTCTTTATATGAAATTAATTCTTCTTGTTACATTTAAAGTGTACTTTCTATCTATTGGAATTGATAGTGTCAGTCAACTGATCATTATATTTCATACAATGTAATTTTAAAAAGTTACTTAGCTACCTATTATAATTTCCAATAATGACCTTACAATATTACTGCCTTTACTTAAATGTATTTAATGGATTTAATGTCTGCCACAATAGCAGCTGGAGACTGATAAGTTATCAGTCAACAAACACATAAATGGCTCCTTACATTCCATGTATCTCGTTAATTTGATAGAATATATTACCAAGCCTATGAGGTCAGATAAGATATCAATCAACAAGCAAGTAAATAGCTTGTAATAATCCACACGTCTCATTCATTGATCGAGTTTGACCTCAAATGAGGATGAGTGTACATACAACTTCAGAAAACAAACTGTTTATTATTGTAGTGTTTTTGTCCGTTTCATTAAAGATGGTAAATCGAAAGATTCATTCACAGGTAAAGTATTACTATCTTATTTATACCCTATAGTAATTGTCCTATCATGGGTATTTCATTCGAAAATGTAATGCTGACCATAACAGAAACACAACACCAATGTTTTGGTTGAAGACAAAAAGCAAGTAGCTAATAATCAAGAGAATAAAAGAGTTCTATTCTCGTTTATTGTGTTAATGAGCTTGAAAAGTCAACGAGAACATAGAAGAATCAGACAAATTTATTGCTGATAACGTTCTTAGTATCTTGTTCGTTATTGAAACATCTTGACATTGTAAGAATGTTAAATCATGTAAATGTTCTGATTAAGTGACATATACATTGTTGGTATCGGATTTCCTCTTGACCTTATGACCCATAAAGGATTCTGTCGTTCGAAGATTTAATGTCCCTCATAACAGAAGCAATAACGTTAGATAAAACCTGAACCAACAAATAAATAAATTGTTTCTCAAGAGTCTTGTTCGTTTTATTAAAGATTTGACATCAAATGGAATTAAATCGTGACGGTTATCTCTTCTTTGACAGACACATTGTTATCATCGTTTATCCGACAAACATATCCTAACAAAGGAATGTCGTTCACAGATTTAATGTCAGTTGAAACAGAAGCAATAAGGTGAGATATGACTGAAACTAACCAAGACAAATAACTTGACACCCACGTGTTGTTTTGTGGAAACAAAGAGTATACATATACATGTAATATATACCCTTAAATCTCATCCCTATGAGATGCCCCACCCCACAGCCTAGTTGGACTAAGTAAAGTTTATTTGGAGGGAATTGTGAATGTTTCATATTGTCTGAGTTATTCTTTCCCTTTCTTAAATGTCATATTTAATTTTTCTGTGATAGTTGCTGCAATGCTTCCAAATGTCTTACTTAATGTTTTCCTTAGTAGTTGAAGTATGTTTCGTACAGTTAAGTGAAAATGTACATCAGCAATACATAAAGGAATTAATTATTGTGAGTTTGTATTAGCCTTTAGATAAGACACTAATAAACAATAATTAGATACGTAACGGGTCCATGGTGTCGTTAATTCGAAATTTATAAAACATGTTATATAGGAGGAAACATAATCCAGCATACACTTACATATGTCTGTTAACCAAAGTATCTAGTGTTTAATGAACTATTTGTATTTATCTGTCATATAAAATCAAATGGTGGCGAGCTCTTCGCTCTTTGAGTTGTTACAATCAGACTATTTGGGAATAAAGACAATGATGTTTCTTGATGTCATCATCTTTATTTTTACAACGAACTCATTGTGAATGTCAATTTGAAGTACAACAATTTGTATACATGATATATATGATCTACAACTCCTTGAATGTCCCTGAAACAGTTCACGATGACATTAGAACCCGAAGCCTGGTGATTGATCAACTTTGCTGACGGTGCATTTCTTAGTGTTTTATAATGATGCTGAGTTTTAAGTAAGCGTATAAAATCATAAATCAAGCAACTCCCATGTGTACTCATCATAACTTATATCTAAGCAGACCTGTTGAAGGCATGGAGTATTTAAAAATGTTATTAAAATACTGAAGTTCGTTGAACATAATAATGTATGTAATGCTTTAATGTAATGACAGTGACTTTTTACAGTATTGATGATTTGTTTACCAGAAAAGCAAGTAAGAAGCAAGATTACCTGGGCAAATAGAAAAAACCTTTGTACTGTAATGTAATTTAAATACACCAGTTAAAGTCATACAAGTTCCACTTTACAATACATTTAGTTGGCTGAGTGTTTTATGATGTCTAGGTGGAGTGTCATTGCTCTGTCTCTTAGAGGGATATCAAGTCAACAAGAGAAAAAACGACATAGTAAGTAGTATGGTCATATATAAAGTGTTTGTGATTTTAATCAGATATATGTGTTGTGGAAAATGATTCAAGCCGTTTCAGATTGTTAACCTCTTAATAACAGTTATGTAACAATACCAATTTGCTAAGAACCAACAAAGTTCATGTTAAGTTTGTAACATAAGATAATAACATAAAACAATTTCACGTACTCAGTTATTTCATTAAGACAATCGTGCTACAGCGCCTTTAAACATGTGCGGCATGGACAGCTAGTTTGTAATCATAACAATGGTTTCTTTCTGCACGGGTGGAAACCAAATAAAATATCATAGAAATCCGTAATGGCTCTTAAAGGTTATCCATTGGCTTGAAGTCAATGTATCATATCGGTGTATTTAATATAAAATCATATCCATTGGTCCTATCCAAATAGACAAACACTGTGAAGATATTTCATTAGTCACCTATGGTCCGGCAGAATACAGTGTAGTATTGTGTCTGAAGTAATAAATCATTGGTGGTCAAGAGAATATATTTGACCTTGGTCAAAACAGAAATAATACCAGTTCTCTCTTCACAAGGCGCATAATGTAAACACTTACATTTCCATAATATCGATGTGATTGTCATCTTTATGTTTCACCAACACCCATATAGTATTGTATTAATAATACGAATATAGTGATGTGTCAAATCTGACAGAGAAGATATTGTGCCTTGAACAAAACAGAAATAATAATTTCACTTCAGATCCTGCATTTTCTAAACGCTATCATTCTCATAACAGCGGTTCATTGTAATCGTTGTGTCTGACTAACACCCTTATAGTTCTGTATGATGATAAAGAACATTGTCCTAAGTGGTGAGGCGAATATACTATACACGGTAAAGCTTTTCACATATTGAAACTCTTCTAACCTTGACCGTCTTATTGTTGTTGTCTCTTGATGGCCGTATTACGTTTATTGTTAAATGGTAATCATTATTTTATTTCCCTTTTATCGTTGACCAATGGTCAGATAGGACTTTATTGTATATTTAGGATTAATTAATATCAGTAGATCAGATGTTTGCTTATGGAGAACATCAATCAAGTTCAAGCATAGAGTCTTTGTTATCGTCTCTCAATATATTTGTGATTGTTATATTCATTCCGGGAGGTCACTTGAAAATGACCAACAGTGGACAAAAGAATATCACATGTGTCATATCACAATGCGATCAATCCCTTTTATCAACAAATGTATGTCCATGAAAATAAGTGTTTGTACAGTTATGAAGATTGTCAAGCAGAGAAAGTGACCAACATAGGATGTACCCAACCGTAGACAACATGAAATAGCAACGCGTATAGGAATCAATCTATCAAGACTTTTAAAGTTTTCATCCTTATTGCAATGCCTTTTTGAATGGCGAAACAAAGACGTCATGATGGATATTATCAAACAGTGGTCAACAGATCCAAATATATAGCAACTTCTGAGACCAATCACATTTATCGTATTGATTCCTTCACGTTTTGCCTATCAGGATCATGTGTTGATACATGAGAGACCATGCAAAGGACCATGGGACCAGAAGACTAAACTTCATTGAAAATCAAAACCTTCTACATGTACCACTATAAGTACATGTAGCCAGAAGATTAAACCTCATTAGGAATCATGCACCTTAACAGGAGCATGTGACCAAAAGACTGAACCTCATTGGGAATCATGCACCATCACAGGAGCATGTGACCAAACGACTAAACCTCATTGGGAATCGGGACCTTTTAAATGTACCAGAAAGGTAGAGGCCAACGAAAGGCACGTGGGCAGAAGAACAAACTACAACGGGTCAGGTCAAAATCGATCAAGTTGAGCCGAATGATATTGTCATCTGCTACACACGTGTTGTAACGTCTGCTCACTGTCGTCTGCGTGTTTACTCTTATCTGACAATAGGGAACTTCCCTTTCCTCGTGGTATGTAGGCACGAGGTGTTATTGACGTTTGCTGATTGTAGTATTTAGCAAATGGACATACATGCATGTCTATACATCATCGGATGATCTGTGTGATTTTTCTGGGCGGATCACGGATTTGGCAGTGATCCTTTTGGACTCTGTATCAGTAGCCTTTGCAAATCGTCATGGTGAAACTCATGTACACTTGGGATACAGAACGACGATTTTATGTTCACACCTCGGAACTCATGGTTGACAAATGTGTTTAATAATTCATCCTCTGGACAAAGTTCCATTGCAGTTTAGATATTTGAACAACGACTAAATGGTGTTCCAAAGACCAGTAGTAAATTTCATTTTGCATTTTGGAATTGGTCCGTTGGGAAATTTGTCACATTTGCTTTGAGTGGTAGCCCCTGGACAGTTTATAACAAGATTCGGACATAGGTGGATGCTTTGGACATTTGTATAGGTTGGAAGGTGAGTGTACAGGGGTGAAGCTCCCATCCGTACCTTTGTAAGTATATGTGCATTTTTCATTATTTTTATCAATATCATTTCTATCTTCAATCATTTGCTTTTGGGGTCCTAGATGTCGACGTAGTATATAACATTTGATAGATTACTATGTATTATTTTGAATTTTCAACATCTTATATTTACTATGAATCTATATGGACTACAAATGTGCAAGATGAGAACATGTGAAATAGGCAGTGATGTTCAGTATGAGACGTTGTGCAGAACATTATATGCTACATGTATCTGCGAAGAAGAGAATTCTAGCGGATCTTGAAAATATCACTTAGGAAGATAACGCTGTAGGTATGTAAGGATGATAAATGACGTTTTATGTCGTTAGACTCATTCAAATGTCAATGTCATAAAACTGAATTTGATACAATATTCACACTTTCACAAGCTAAAATGAGTACAAAACGAATTCAAATCATATACATGTATTATATGAATTGAGATTCGATGACAACATATTTCATATAAGTATGTTAGAATAACCGTATTTAAATGCATGAGCCTTAAAGGGGCAGTCACTTAAAGTTAAACACTCTTCGCCCTTCGGGAAATCAAGTTAAAAAAGTGTACATGATTCGGTAAAGCCATGGAAATCGATTTTGTAATTCGACGTAATAAAATGTGTTCACAATAAAATGGCCCCCATGCAACATCGTTATTACCGCTACGGATAATTGGTTTGTGTAATAAGATGTTTTACCCTCTAAAGTATATTTAAATGACATAAACTATCAATATAAATGGGAAATAAAACAAAAACAATAAATTTTGCAAAAACTTGCTGCAGCCCCTTTAAGTCATTGCTCTTGCTAATAGTTCGTAATAGGTCGGTAAAAAGTGACTAATATCTTTCGGAGAGTGTAGCTATAATGATAATTAATCAGATTTTTATCGTCTATAATTTGACAAACGTGGCTCGTGTCTATGTCCAATAAATAACGATACAACATAACACATTCATAAATCAATGAATAAGGTATTCTTAGATAATCCACTTATTGTTCCCATTTACTAGTCACGGTTACATATTGATTGCCACCTTGTCCATAAGCGGTTATGTTGCGATAAGGAAAGTTTATTTTTAATGTTCCAGGCAATTTGTAAATCATTATATTACAGCTGTACAACGTTATCAAAATGACAATACATTATAACAAATTGTAACGCATTTTGCATATTTATGTTCAAATATATTGATAATTTAAGTTTTTGCATTATATGTAGCAGCCTATAGGCTATTAACCTATCAGGTATAAAACGAGAAGTTTTACCGGCCATTTTATCGCCTAACCGAACCAAAACCATTTAGAATGCAATTTGTTGAATTAAGAAGATGATTTTGCTAACATTGATAGATTAAAGGTACATCCATTGTGTGGTTTGGGGCCACATATGCTAAACGTTATACATTGTGTTATGTTATCGAGAAGTACTGACTGTTGCCGAAAATTGTCATTTTGACCTTTGTCGACTCAATATACGGACAATATAAAGGTAAAAGTATCGATTTCTGATCGAAAACCGGACAATTCACAGCGTGTGGCGCGCGTCAATTAGTCAACCGTTATTTTGGAAACTTATTTATAATTGACTTAAAGAAAACTTTAGCTTGATAATGTTCAATAGGTCGTATAACTACCGTGCATGTAAATGGGATGTGTAGTTTCGGTTTCTGCACAAGTATAATGATGTAACTCGATTTTATTTTTTTTAAATATATATTTGACGATTGGGGATGAATATGCAAGTTGAGTGAACTTATTTGAACTGATATCAGCACATATCGTATGTTGGCATGTATTAAAGACAAATTAAATTTTATGAAACACAATGGATGCACCTTTAATTGATAAAATGTATTGTCCATTTTGAAACCTCATTATTTTCATTAGAAACGTGCTACAGCTCCTTTAAAATGAATTGCAATTTTGACTTCTTCTTCATTACATTAAATACAATCATCTAACTAAACTTAATCTATTTAAAACGCATATTTAAAAATGTGTTTGCCAGACTGTGACAAGATTAGTAATTTATTAAATTTCCTTATCTTTTGAATCTTGTTGACGGTTTAAATTTTATGGGTGACATAAAACGTGAAGATGTATTGGTGGGTACGCAGTTATGAAGAAAGGGATACACAGCCTTAGTGCAGAAAGTTCGTATACTCCATATGCCATTGTCACTAGACGATACCACGTCATCTGTGGAATGACGACTGTTTAAATCGATAGTGACTTGAAGGTAATGCTTTATATAGGATTGAAAACAAACACAATAGTGGAAATATTGACACTGTACTTAATTGATTAAAACAGTAAAAGTGCAGGAAAGTCGTATACTCAACATGCCAATGCCAGTATACAAAAAGGGTCAACTTTGGAATGACGCAAGTTTGCAAGACAGTGACGGGTGGTAATCCTCTGTGCAGGATTAACAATACACACTAGTGGAAATATTGACAGTGTATTTAAATGACTTGAGACGGTCCAAGTACAGAAAAGTCGTATACTCAATTTGCCAATTAAAGTATATAAAATAAAGTCAAATTTTGAATGATGCAGGTTTGCAAGACAAAGGCGAGAAGGTAATGATTTGTGTGTGATTGAATATACAAAGACAATGGTGAAGATATTGACAATGTATTTAGACGATTTGAGACAGTTGAAGTGCAGAAAAGTCGTATACTCAATATGCCAATCTCAAAAGTCAAATATGGAATGACGCAGGTTTGCACAACACTGACTGGAAAGTAATGTTATTTCATAGGATTAAATATACAAACAAAAATGGAAAGATTGACAGTGTATTCAAATGATTTGAGACAGCCCAACTACAGAAAAGTTGTATACTCAATTTGCCAATTAAAGTATACAGAATAAAGTCAAATTTTGAATGACGTAGGTTTGCAAGACAAGACAAAGACTTGAAGATAATAGAGATAAAAATGACAGTAGTTTTATAATGATTAGACAGTGATAGTAATAGTTGCCAAAAAGTCGTATGCTAAATATGTAAATGTTAGTATCCCCCCAAAATGGTCCAATTTTTAATGAACGTACGTTTGCAAGACAGTTTCTGGAAGGTAATGCATTGTGTCGGATTGAAAATACAAACAAAATAGTGGCAATGGTGATATTTCCTTTAAATGCTTAAAAAACAGTCTATGTGGAATAGATCGTTCACATATACTCCATATTCCAATGTTACTAGACGACATCATGTAATCTATGGAATGACGACTGTTTACACAGATAATGACTGAAATGTATTGCTCAATATGAGATTAACTATAGAAACATCGAAGCGGAAATATTGACAGTTTCTTTAAATGATTTGAGAAAGATTAGGAAGTATACACCAAGTGAATATGTAATGAATTGCAGGTTCGCTTTGAAGTCTGTGTAGGTCTCGTCATGGTATGATACATGTGCGAGAAGTTGATAGCCATCATGTAGTAACGTCTCTATGAAATGAAACTTTAATTTGTTTTACATTATGATTGTTTCATATTAAGATTCTTATTGAGGTGTTCCTATGGATTTGTAAACAAACACGGAAATCACACTGTAAAAAGATGATCAACATTGTGACAGAATGACACAACGAAGAATACTTAATGAGCTTAAAGAAGAAGAACAATGTTCGTGTTATCGTATCAAATATGTTAATTAGTCACCATTTGGGTATAAATCCAATATATATTCAAACTGCAGTTGCCGTCTTTCAATGATTCAAAGAAAATTTGATCAAAATGATATCACCGAGTGAAGCAATCGTAAATGTATTATAGCCTATGTTTAAAAAAAATACATGTAACCTGCGATCAATTCATATCAGCAAGCATATTCACTCTATCTGTGGCTTAGAATATGGGATTAAATCGACCGAAGGCGGCAGTTATTAAGATGTAACCAACTGTATCAAGCAAACATTAGCCATAGGATACGTCAATAAGAATGAATGAGAGATACAGGTGTGAGTCAGGGGTTGTGTATTGTCCTGGTTCTATTCATACATAATATAAGAATAATCAACGAGTTGCGAGGAATTACGGATTATCTGTCCCGAGTTAATTATTGTGATAAACTCCGAGCTTTAGCGAGGAATTTGACATAATAATTCACGAGGGACAGATAATTCGTAATTCCGAGCACCGAGTTGGTTATTCTTTTTCTTACCCAAGATCATTTTAATGCGTAAAAATCTAAAAACAAGACCCCAATTCACGATCTTTGATTAGACTGTAAAATACAAATTGTAGTCATACGCCATTCATAAACTCATTCACACCTTCAAGATGCGCATATCTAAATAGTTTGCAACTTGCTCTATTTTTTCAGAACTATTCTAAAGTAATGTTGACCTTTATTGCCAAAACGGTTTACTGACATAGTAAACAACTCGTTTATATTGTAAACTATGTCGCAGAATGAGAGAAAATTAGTGAAAACGTGAACTAACAATCACACTGTTGGAATGCATGATAGGAGTGTAATTACGTCACCAAATGACGTCATGGTTAATGACGTCACAAAGCAATGACCTCACGGCAGTGCAGTCAGCGACTCTAGCATGTTGCTTCGCCTTGCAAGTTTAGTACTGTAATTACGGTCTCGGAAACTTAGGTTGAACATGATTTTATATTTAATAAGTTTTACTGACATGTGACTTCAATTAAGTATGCTCGAAATTGTTCAATTATGTGATTTTGCTTAAACAGGATAGCTAAGGAATTCATGAATGAGCGCAAAGTAGATCCGTCAACCAATCAAAACGCAAGTTATATTTAGAAAAACTGTAATTCCCATGACCATTATGAAAACTTTAATACCCGGCATATCTGTGCCCGCTTGGGTAAGAATGTATGATAAGACCTTTCACTTGAACTGTTAATGCGTGAAAGGAAAGTATATATCTGATCAGACATGCATTACTAGACAACGCCGATGAACTTATTTTAGAATCAAGATCATATTTGGCATTCTTCAAGTAGCATGCTATGAGGTATATGTAGAGCGTTATTCATAAGGATGTTTCGATAAGGTAGGAACCTTGATTAATATTTCTAATATTTGGGGAATATGGGAAAATATGTTAGGTAATGTAAATGTATGCTTGGACACAATAATAAACTTGTGGTCGAGTTCACTATGTAAATGGAATTTGATAATTTATATGTATCCAATGCGCCTAGTTGCAGCTTGGGTACACGATCCCTAGTATACCCAAAGTCTACATGTCACAATGACGCACTCTGTTATCATACCAATCAAATCATCATACACCTCCTCTGGAATGCTGAGAAGTTGAAACCTTATGGAGTTAGAGGTTAGAGGAAGACGGGTTAAATACGAGATGGGAAATTGAAAATAGGAGAAAAATGTTCAGAGACGCCAGATTTCGACGAGTCTTTCTCTCATCCATCCGATTCCAACCCCGCTACTTCGCCAATAAAATATATTTGAATATCTATTTATCAGAACTGTAGACAGATTATGAACTTTTAAATTATGTTTTGGGTGTTTGAATCATTTAAAGTAAGTTGTTCTGTACAGTGTAAATAACTTATTCCTCTGGGACAATATATTCGCACAAATATGCGTTATAAAGATTTTAATCCCCACCACACGACCACACACAAGGAAGCGAGTTGTCTTATTCAGCAGCAACACGCTAGCTGTTTTGACTGGGGTTTAAAATTCATAGGCTTTTTTTCGTTGATGATCGCTTCGACCTTTTCAACCGAAGTGAATAAAGACCCCCTGACAAGAGTAATCCTTATCTGGCTTGTCTCTATGCAGCCAATGATCTTCCTGCAGTGAACGGAGTACTACAGGGTGCTCCTCTTGGTGCGTTGTTGTTGACTTCTTAGGTGAAAGATCATTCAGAACCCTTACATTACATGTATGTATAGTTCATGTCCGGGTAACTCTCTTAACCTTAACAAGAATAGAACCAAGGCTTGAAAGGCCGGGGTCAAACAAATTTAGGAAATAGAAAACGTTCATATCAAACTCAAACTATTGCTATTTTAGTGATTTCACTTGAAAACCCTTAAAAATTTATGATGTTTGAGACGAAATCAATATATGCGATTAAATTGTGTAATAAACCATTGGTCTTTGCGTTGTGTAAGATAGTAAATGCAAAACGTTATTGTTGATTTCTTGTTGTAAGATCACCTGGTCTTGAGTAATGTCAGTATTTAAAGTTGATATATTAGAATTTGTCAGTCATCTTTTATAGCTATAAACATACAACATATTATGAACTATTCTATAAAAGATACTACAGGCCGATAACTAGGTTACATCTAATCAAATCAAATGCCACTATAACGATGTGATTTTGATTTATCCCGCAATGAAGAATTGAGAAATATAAGTATTGTACATATAGAAGTATAGCAAGGTGTGCCTCCTGGGTTTGACGTTAGACTATTCACGGATTTTGACTGTTACCATAACCGACGGATGCACATATTTTGTGTTTCGTAATCAAAGCAAGCAGTGAAAAGGAGAGACAGTGATTAATCCTACGATTTAATCGATTGACAAAGTTGCAGATAGCGATATGGTAATTTATTATTTGTAAACGTGTTTCTGTTTCCTGTTTTAGAAAAAAAACACAGTAACAAAAAATGAATTCTGTAATACCACACCAAAATCATGGTCGCGATATAGATTCTAGGGCGTTTAGTGGCAATCAAAATGTTCCATCAAAGTGTGAATTAAAGCTATTGTTTGGTGAGGGTGCGTCCCAGGTTTGAGGTTTATATTTCAATTCATGACACAACAGAAAACTTTGAAGTTGTTGACAAAGTACATAATGCATTATGACAGATTAGGTCCTCAAATGTCGTGTGTTTCATCTCTTTCTTATAAGGACTAACAGTCAAGAAGCAATGCAAAAAGTTTAATTTAAATATTTCCCGAGCATACGTTTTTTTAACATTGGCGACGTTTAATTCAGCGTAAAATCGAGGGTGTTGGTTGCGTCTCTTTCCATAATACTTCTCAAGTAAATATATGATGGTATCTATTGTCGTCGTTCTGTTGAAATTCCACTTTGCCAATGTTAGTGTTTTTTTCATTTAACATTTTCTTCTGTAAACATTTAGTAAACAGATACATGTTTGACAAATGGGAAAGGTAGGGTAGTTTTACAACGACGAGAAAAACTCAAATTGTAAGAGAACGACCAAATTTGCTGTGCATGTCTTGGAGAATAGATTCGCGTCATCTCCTTATTGAGTATCCCTTATGAGTCACCATACAATAGGAATGAAATAAGAATAGTTGACAAGCTCTATCCCCTATCAGCTGTTTCCAGATAACAAGTAATCTGAAGGTATTAACTAGTGATCTGTGTTGTCACAGAGACATGTAGTTGATAAATTTTGTTTTTGAGATCATTACTGCCACTTGACTGTTGCCTATAGGAATATAATAGATAGTACATTTACATGGCAGTATTCAATTCTGGGCCGTGTTCAAGATAGGTTTCAAAGTAATCGCTCAATGAGCGATTACTTTTAAACCTATCTTGAACGCGATTGCTCAATGTAGCGCTACGTAGCAAGGCGAGCAAACTTCAAGGAATTTGCACTGTATCGTTGAAGAGAGAGTTAGCGCTACATTGAGCGCTACATTGAGCGATCAATGAGGAATTTAAGCGCTCGCTGTTATTGAACGGAACCCTGATATACCAACGTAAAGAAGAAGAAAAATCGTTGATTGCAAGTCTCGGATGTTTTTGGAAATTCCCTCTTCATGTCACTTCGAATCTGTTTTAACTTATATATGCTTTGACTTATTCTCTAATATTGAGATATTGATGTTACATTTTAAGTTACTGGTTTGATTTGTATTAAATAATCTATTCAGTAGGAGTCCATGTGTTCATAAACTACTCGTAACCGCGTGTTAGTGAAACATAGAGACACTTAGCAGTGGATTAGCAACCCAGTTGCGTGTACTTGAACCTTCTTTTCACTTTCGAGTGAGAGGTGTGGAGAGGGTGATTTGTTATAATCATGTTACATGCTGTTCCAAGAGTTCAGACAGCCGAGTAAATGTTGAATGACAGAAAGATTACAACTGACAAGTTCAAGTATCTCATGTCAAACCCAATGATTTCATAGCTTCGAGTCATGTCAATTTTGCATTTGTTATGTTAGTCAAATCTTATAGCAGGTTATTCCTCAGGTAAGAATCTAAGTTGTGTGTAAACCTAAATATAAGTTTTACATTTAACTCTTTTTATCTGGAGTCCCGGTCTAAAGAAAGTACACACCTCAATTGGTTTTGTTATATGTATAATTTTAAATTACAAATTTCAAATGAGTTTTCGACGTCGTACTATAAAACTGAATAGAGAAGGCGTTTGATCATCAGTCAAAGAATACTTCTTTGTCTCTTTTTGAATTTTCAAATAATTCTTCCGAAATTAATTTGGATTAGACGCAACTGTCCATCGACATATATAAGACATATTAAATGTGAAAATCAATAAATGTGCAACATTCTGCCGGTATTTACAACTTTTAAAGTAGAAGGGGTGATGTTGGTGTAAATTTAATTTCTTACCCCTGTCTACATTAAAGGAGCAGTAGCACGGTTTTTTCGCTGAAATAAGTTGATGAAATGTATTTGAAAAATAATGTCACTAATAGTTAAACACCCTTCTCTCTTCGGAAAATCAAGTTAAAAATGAGTGTACATGGTTCCGTAAAGCCATGAGAATAATTTTTGTCATTCAAAATAATAAATTGTGTTCACAATAAAATGGCCGCCATGCAATTGTTGCTTTAAGCGCAACATCGTTATTACCACTACGGATTATTGGTTTGTGTATTAAGATGTTTTACCCTCTAAAGTAAATATGAATGACATAAACTATCATTATAAATGGGAAATTTGAAAAAAATAAAATTTGCAAAAAACGTGCCACTGCTCCTTTAAACAAAGATATTTTAACTTAAATTAACCAGTCACCAATTAACTAATTTAAACTACTGCAGATAAGTGTGATTGTATCGTGCCATAATAAAAATGCATCTCATTTCTTTTATAAATATTGAATCAATCGGACTTATTGTAAAAAATAACCCAGTTATATTTTATTTTAAATATTTTGTAATTTGCAGAAAAATAAAAGTCTTTGTTTATTTTTACAAACCTGAAGTCCGTTCTTGAAGTATGAATAGTTTTAAACACTGTCGTCTAAGTAAACACATTAATACTTTCGCCATTGTGAAATTTGAACTCCATTTTATGAAAGTATGTCTCGGTTTGTATAGTGTTGATAAACGTGGGGACCATATAGTGCCCTGAACTTTACAGAAGATTACACAACTTCTACGAAAACCCATAAAATATACTATGAACGAAAAGGGACTGAAAGTACCTCCCCGCCTTACCCCAATGTCTTTATGAGCAAGTCTTTGGAAATGAACCAAAACAACACTATTTTCTTTGTGATCATACATGGGGGTTGCAATAATACCCTTTTATCAAATAACACTATAAATGTTCATGCGTCTAAATATATAACTATTCCTCTACAAGGTACACTGGTACATGTTCTACCGTTTCTTTATGCAGTACAATATACCCTCTCAATGTCTGTATGCCGTACAACAATGCAGGCTGTTTGGAAGAACTGCTACTGTGTCAGTATAGCTATTCACTTGGCTGTTTGTGAGAAGGGCTCACTCTTGTCAATGATAATAAAACCTTTAAAGGACTCTCGTGTCTCGGTTTGGGAATAACCTAACAGTACTTTGGTTGTAGCAACCCATGTGACCTGTGTACAACATAACATAGACTCGGATCATGTTAGGGATTGCTTGAAATAAAGGATATTTCTTCTTAAACGTGTTTTACTGAAAATCATATAGGATGGGTACACGGACCTTTTACAGGTAAGCATATATTGACTCGTATTTATTGATATTGCTGACAGGTCTTCATATGCTAATCCTGTGATATATATATTATATTCACGACATGTTTCTGTTTAGTTGTTATTACACAATTTTACTTATTTGGAATCAGCTAAGCTACGGCTGTTTCAAATGTTTTTTTAATAGTTTCCGTTTCAACATTTTGATAGACATGGAATATTTAACATTGCTGCCTACGGTACAATAAGGTAAAACATAAACGAACAAAAAGGTAATTGTCTCACGACACGAGTGAAGAGTGATAACAGTTTTCCACGTGGTGGTAATAAAAAATTTAAATGCTGATGATATGCCAAACTAAGTCTTAAGTTTTCATTTCTACGTATCTTTATAAAATTTAAATGACCCTTTCGTAACATCAGATAATGTTTTGATAATGAAGAAACATACCGAACAGATGCATGTTGCTAATTACAAAACAAACAAATCATGAATCAATTAAACGGGAAAACTTACAATAATTCATTCAACTAATTCATCCCGGACATTGATTTCAACAAGGATAATCAATAGCTGATAAACGATAACACTGCAACGAACGAAAATCCTCCTCAACATGTTGTCATCATCATCAAATCAATGCCTATCGTCTCCCTTAAGTCTACTATAATCAAACTTCAATTAACAAAGTCAAGCTATAATGAGGTATAATTGCCTCAGTCAAGTTTTATCAGGTATGCAGTGTGAACATGTCAGTGTAATAAATTGGTGACGTCACCACAATCTGCATCAACGTTCAACCTTACACGTTCCAGTCAACAAAGACCAACAAAGACTATTCACCAAAGAACTATATATTTATTAACAGTGGACAATTAGAATATCATTTACGGGTCTTTGGGTAACGATGTCAACCTATGACGTCATCGCCGAAATTTGATTCAAAGATTGTAATAATTGTATTATGTATATTCTTTACAGGCGAGATGGTGCGGTGAAGACCAAACTCAGTATGGTGTCCATACCGGAGGATACGGTCCTTAGGACCGCCCCTTCCTCCAAAGCGACTTTGATGAGGACACAGCTGGAGGATGAGGAACTGGAGGAGTCCTTGGCACAGACCATATCTCGGATGTCCGCTAGAGAGTCGACCTTCATCACGCAGATAGACGAAGACGGGAGGGACAGTGAAGCCATGTTGTATGATTCTGAGGAATACGAGAGTGATCTGGATGAGAACCACAACAGTGACGTCAGAAGAAGGGGAAGACGGAAATATCCCCAATTCGAGATTGATCGGGAGTTTACGTTCACTGAGGCTGATGAAGGTTGGTGGGTCAATCTCATTAAAATCAGATCGTAATTATGCTCCACTACGTTACACACATACGTATCTCATTTCATTGAGATAAGTGGGTTGATCTGGGCCATTTTGAAAAGTCCCGTAAATGATTAAATCGTCTGGCGATGTCGACATTCGTAACCATCTATTTTGACTTGAATAAGAACATTTTGGAATGATAATACTAGTAAAGAGTATTTGGGTTATAATGGATTTTTCTACTACCGGGGAGCATTTTAGAAGCGTAGTTGTTCATGTTTGTTAACCTAAATATTGCTGAGACCCATTGCAGTCCATTTCGACCGTCATATTATAAATATAAATGCTTACAAAATATACAACTGCTGGAGGAAAACATGTTTCTTCGGAATTCATTAATATTTTCTAAGTATTGGCGTCGTGTAATTTCACTGCTTTGCATGTAATGCTAATGAATCTTTCATTCTTTAATTAGATACCCAACATACATGTATATTCCTATCATATACGTAAAGGTTATACTTATATTACTACATGGAATAATTTGACAATGGCTATGACAATAAACGGTGGGATCCAAAATATAAAAAACTTATATGTCTTATTGTTAACAGAAGATATACTGTGGCTAAAGTTACGGTGTGTTCAACTGATATTTTTGTAGTATTAAGAATATTTCAAAACATGACTCGTTGTCTCTTGAGGATATTGTTACTTGTAAATAGAAGCTGTTAACCTATTTGCTTACCTTACGTTTCTTTCGACTTCTCTTTAACACTAGTATTTTTTCTGTAGAGGAAATTAGGAAAAGGTCCAAGACGAAAAAGATAACAACAGATTTGGTGTACGCCAAGGCTTGTGAAAGATGCCGCCTCCCCGCCTGTTCTCACTTCAAAGAACAGATCAACAAACCTAACGTGGAACTACGTGGCATGCATCTTGGACCAAATGAAATAAAACCACTTGCTATATCCATGGTGGTAAGGCATTGTCTTTCTTTGTTGAATTATTGTTCTTCGTTAACATCCCACAAGGCCTCAACGATGACTGAGAATAAATAGAGCTTTATATTTCCACAGATTTACAAATATTTACCAAGATTTAACCACGAAGTACATGTATGCACACATTAGCATTCCTTATGCTATGGCGTGGGCCTATGGAAAGTTCAGTTTATCACTATCAATGACGTTCAGCAATAGTTGGCACGATTTATCTCTGCATGGGTGAGCCGTTTCATGGATGGATAATCTGAGTGTTTGAGTTGTTAATTCCCTGCCCCTCACGGAGACATAAAATGTGAAACTTGATACCTTGAGCAATATACTTTATTCAAATTGTTTCTCTGTTCAGTCAGGAAAATATATGATATCTGGTCGATATGTAAATATATATACATTGTATGTAGATCTAACAAAACGCTCTACAGATAACAACTTGGGTTATACCACTTAATGGGTCGATGTCAGCATAATTTCTTATATAACTAACTATATGAATGTAACAGTTAACCTTTAGTTGACTAGTATTAGATGAGGTTACGATGTTTCCACTCAACTAAAGCATAGTCGTAATAGACTATATTTATACACTATATGAAAACGTTTAGACATCAATCAAACATTTCAGAATAAAATATTAAAGTTTTGCCTCTAAATCCAATCGATGTATTTGTAAAATTAATCTTGTGTCATCACTTGCTGTTCGAAAAGAACCTCACAAGAGCTTTAAGCTTGATCTCGTTTTTCCCCCCATTCTCTCCCCAAAGCGGACAATTGGGGCGTATCTTTCGTAGTAATTTTCATGAATTGAATAACCTCCGTCGAGAGAGAATTGGCTTCACCATGTAACGCATATTGTTCACCATCAATTATAAGGACGTGTTACTTCACTGCAACATGTTCTATCGTGGAGCGTGGAACTATATTGATCTTTGTTATAGCTTCACACGCGATGCGTGCTGTTGAAATAGTTCGTAGTTGAAATGGGGATAAGTCATTTCAGAAAGAAAATTGGTGGATGTTGTTATAACGTGAAACAATCCGTATATGGTTTTTCTATTGATCTATACAGTATGTTCGATGTCATGATTGTATTGGGAATATCTGGTTTCAGAAAGACCGGATGATAGCCACGCTTGATGTGTCAGAGAATAACATGGGTCCTATTGGCTTGATGTATATGGCGGAGATGATGCAGGCGAACAGGAACTTATTGGAGTTGGTGAGGGGGTGTTTCTTTGTACCAGTATTCCCGAGTTAGGAAGAACGTATAACATGTTTTTCATGAATTGTTATGTTGTTATTTATTTTAATGGGGCTGTATCACGTATTTTTCGAAATTTCCCGTTTATAATGATAGTTTAAGTAATTTACATTTAGAGGGTAAAACATCTCATTACACAAACCAATTATCCGTAGTGGTAATAGCGGTGTTGAGTATAAAGCATAAATTGCATGGCGGTCATTTTAATGGGATCACTTTTTATTATTTCGAATTACCGTTCGTTACCGAACCATGTACACTCATTTTTTAACTTAATTTTTCGAAGAGAGAAAGAGAGAAGGGTGTTTTACTATTAGTGATATCAATTTATTCGAGCGGAAAAACGTGCTACTGCCCCTTTAAAGAGCCCACTCAGTCTTCAATTTCGGAAATTGACGAATTTCAAATAGTGCTTTACATCAACACTGTCCATTTTAAACCAAAGTCAACGTTTATTAAAGAGACATCTGCAATACATCCAAAAAAGTCTCATCGTATTGGATTACATGTTCAATCTGATTACCCACACATTGGATAATGTAAAATAATAGTCCTTAATTAATACATACATTTATACATTCACCACACTTGTATGTTTCCTTTACAGAATCTCTCCTTCACAAATCCCGGTTTCAAGGGCATAGAAGCAATAGCAGAAACGCTGAGATTAAACAACTCGTTACGTATACTCAAATTAGAAGGTAAGACCAGTATAACAACTGTTGGAAAGACATGCCGGAAATTGATTGTATGGCAAATATAACGCTTTTATAGATGACCAACTTCTTTTATTTTTACAATAATGTTTTTTTATGTAGATATATATCGTTATACCATTCTCAATCATTCTTGTTTATGTTTATCGTTATCGTCAGTATTCAGCTGTGTGAGTATTTAGAAATAAATTTAGTCAAGTTTACATTTTCAAAAATACCAGAAATTATTAATTAAGAATTAAATCCAAATATTCTTCGATAATAATAAACTTTTATATAAAATTTATATTTAGGAAATTACCCCGCTATGTCTTAACTAACAATTAGAAATTATCAAATGTTTGAACCAACCTGGATTCTTCTTGTTGTCCAACGCTGAGATATGTTACCTTCGTGTACATGTATCTGTCGTTGACATATAGATTTTGGTCAAACAAATGCTCATATCAATAAGCAGAATTTAACAAAATGCTGAATTTCCACTTTGGAATTTTTCATCATTTCGATTACTTGCATACATGGAAACTTATTATGAATGAGAATTATTATTATTGTCATAACACTGTAATTTGTAGCGAATTAGCTTATGACGTCACATTGATACTTTGTTGACTGGATGTTCTCAGCGGTCGTTCAACATGAACATGATCTTTCTCTGGCGTAATTTTAAAGATAGCATCATATAAAAAATAGAATATCTGTCAATTCTTGACTAAAACTATGTTTATCTCATCTCGTGAGGTAGAAACGTTACATATTTTCACTCGTGGCTACGCCAGTCATGAAATTATAATATAAACTCTCTACCTCACTCGATGAGATAAACATGATATTAGTCAAGAAAAGAAATATATTCTCTATTTATTTGGCTAAAGCTTATTGATATATATGGGCCGTTTCCTGTCATTTATTTACAAAATTCTCATACAATTATTATTTTCTATCCATCAGGTAACGATATTGAACCGTCAATGGCGCCCCATATAGCAAGCATAATGCAGGTGGGTGTTGTGATGTAAGGGAGGTAACTTCTTTGAAGCGTGTGAAAAATAAAATCACCTCAATTAACTTTTGAGATGCAAAGCGCTGTCTTTACTCTTATTCATATTTTCACTGTTTTTGTAGCATTGAGGTATAAACATATATGGCCATTGTGAAATAAAGAAGTTGAACATCCATAAATTCCTTGTCTATTTATTTAAAACTGATTTTAATTGCGAAATTACGTTTTTTTCTTTGTTTCAGTCATGTACAAAACTTCAGGAGCTGTGCTTAGGTCACAATAGACTTGGTGCAAAGGGTGGGAAAGATATTGCATCTGCACTTGGTAAGTGCTTGCTAAATCAATACCAATTAATGATATGCATTAGACTAATTGCTAATAAATTGATCAAGGCGAAATTTCAGTAGATGATGATCACAAAGGAATACGTTTCGAGCAGACAGAATCTAAAGGTGAGGTGAGTTGGGGTTAAACACCGCTTTCAAGAGTATTTCACTTATATCGCGGCTGCTTGTATTATGGCAGGGAGAAAGGGGGGGGGGGATCGTTTAAGGGATCGTGTCATCTTATAAGCAAAACTATTAGTAGTTTCGGTGTTAATACTGACCATCGTGATCCAGATGTTTGGTTAATAGTACATACATGATTACGTTGTACATACCAACACGTCGCTTTCATTGCAGTGTGGACATTGACTATGAGAATGCGGTTTTGTTTTATCCTACAGCTTCTTATAAGTGATTATACTTGGTTCTGTACATAGCTTAGTGTACTGCGTAGAGGGTAATATCCGAGTAACTCTCCATTCCTTAAAAATAATGGAGCCGAGGCCCATTGTTTTAAGGAATGGCGAGTTACGAGGATATTACCCTACTTAATTTACACTCAAAGTACTGCTCTTGTCAAAATTGCTTTAAAAAGTTAAAGAAATTAAATTTCTACTTCAAAAATACCATGTGATGTGTAACTCTCCATTACTGAAAATAATGGAATGAAAGAACAATAGGATGACGTCACAAGTGTAATTTAATATCAGTGAAGTTCAGCAACAATGGGCGTATTTGTGACCCACTTCATGACTGGATAATTATATAAGTCGAGAATTTGAAGGGTTGAATTCCTGCCCCACACAGAGTCACGAGTTGTGGTTTTACCTTGGGCAAGTGACTATTCAAACGTGCCTCTGTTCACCCAGCAGAACACATGGGTACCTGGTATGAAAGTGAACCGCATTGTGACATATAACCTTAAAAAATTGCCTTGATTGGCAGGTAGCTTGCAAACTGCCAGTAAGTTAAGAATGAAAAAAGGAACGATGTTGACTGTTACACCGAATAACGTACGCTTTGAGCATCCTTCTCATCGGTGTGCAGTTCAGAGCGGATTAAGTATCCGCGTTATTTTTTATGTTAAGGAGAAAGTACGAGTATCTGTCCATTCCTTGAAAATAATGGAGACGAGGGCCCGAAGGGCCCGAGTCCCATTATTTTCAAGGAATGGACAGATACGAGAATTTTTTCCTACTTAAAGTACACTCAAGTTATTGCTTATGTGAAGAAACATAAAGTATGTGTGTAGCAAGTCATTTAATCGGGAACTATATAATATATTGAGTCAACGAGTCGATTACCCAACCACAAATGAAATCGACACCACAACAAACCATGGAGCTCGTGAAATGTGTGCGAAAGCGTGCTTCCCCCAACTTGCACGTGCGGCTTCACTCAATCGACGTGGTAGACATGACCCAAAAGAAATTGCATTCGAAAGTATGGATCCTTCATAGCACAATGGTTAGCGTGCTAGGTTAGCAAGCAAGAGGTCCCGGGTTCGAATCCCCCTTTCGTTGTCAACATTTTCAGATTTTAAAAAGTGTTAAAAAATATTTGCAAGGCGTTCTAACGTAAAGTAGTTCCGTCCATGGCACAAGTCAACAAATCAGAATACAGTTACAGTTAAACCCTAAGTCACCCGTGCAACTGTCCATTACTGGAAAATAATGGAGAGATAGAACAATAGAATGACGTCAGAAGTGTACCTTAAACGTTGTTAAACATGTCTGAAAAAAACCGAGAGATATTTTTACCTATTTGTGAACTTGTTTTTAAAAAAAATTTCAGTTACAAATACTGGTCTCAGAACGCTTGATTTACAATGGAACCACCTACGGAGGGAAAGTGCAGTAGAAATAAGCAGAGCTTTGGAGGTAAGTGTTGAATTTTAACAAATTCGTTAAAAATATATGTCAATATATATTATATTGGAAAATGTATATATATATTTATATATAAATAGTTGCAAGTCATAGATACAAAGATTACCGATGTGCCGATACAATTACGTATTGTGATATCTAAAAGGCGTTGTAGCACGTGTTTTGCATATTAATTTTTCTCCAATATGTCATTTATTATTAACGTTTATACAATATATTGTTACATTAGAGGGTAAAACACATATGCCATTTTGCGAGTTCAGACAGCAAGATGGTTGACCATTCCATCATTGTACCATGTTTACAAATCTACTCTGCGTGTTAACGTATCGCTACATGAGTCAAATCACATGAACTACTTTTAAGCAACACATTTAAATGGCCGCTCAATGGGAAATCGACTCGCATGGCTTAACCGAACCATGTATATTCGTTTTAGAACCCCTTTTTATGGATTCAGGAGATGTATTTAGTCATTGATAACGCTTATTTGGCTTTTTGTAAGAGCACTTTATTTCAGTAATCAGAACGTACAACGCCTTTTATCTTACTTGATTCGATTCAATTCTTATTGTCAAGTTTATTGTTTTGCTTTCAAAATCGATTTTGATAACAAATGACATTGTTGATTTAAATAAATACTGAAACTACTGAAAATTGAGAATTTCAAAATAAAGTAAAATCGTAATACTGTAATATTTTTATTTGCACAACTGATGGTGTAACTTACATCTCAACTGAACCCTTAGATAAAGTGTATTTTTTTCACTTAGGAATAGAGGTACATTGCATATATTATTGTATTACTATTTTGTCTCACATACTGAATTACTATTTTTATAATTAATATTTCAGAAAAACAAGACACTGAGATTATTAAACGTGGCGTGGAATGGGTGGGGGCGGGAAGGATGCTTGGCAATGTCGAGATATCTGCCCAAGAACAAAGGATTGACGGAACTTAACCTGACGTCAAATAGGATAGATTATACCTCATTGAACTTCCTCACACACGGAATCTGTGAACATGGCAAGTTAAGGGTAGTCGAGGTACGTGACAATCAATGTACACATATTTACCATGTTATAGTCACATTCACCTGCATACCGAAAGTTTGTTCACCTACTAAGTGCAAATATCATGTAATTTGGCATGTCTTACAGGCATCGTATCTCCGCAAAAACTAGATCGATCATGTAACATTTTTGCATTATTAGAAGACAGTTGAGCGTTCCATAATATAATATGATTTGATACCTTACAGTAAACTGTTGAAATTTTGTCAGCTCTTTGAAGTGAAGTGGTTAATATTTTCAAAACTACAGTTTTTATTTTCTTCTGTGAAATTTTCAGTTGAATCAAACATACATCATATATTTCCTCTTATACTTATTCAATGTATTTGTGATTAAATTGTTCTCATTAAGTCGATATAAAAACTTTTATTCGAAAATCATTGAAAAATAATTTTTCAAAATTTGACCACAAATAATCAAAAACTGGACAGTGTACAGCGGTTCATCCTCGATAATCCAGCGCTATTGTTCCGATAAATCTACACACAAGCGCGTGTGTAGATTTATCGGAACAATAGCGCTGGATTATCGATGATGACAGCGGTTGTCCCGCGACAATTTATCAAACGTTATATACAGCAGCAAAGATATTGGTTGATATTGTTCAATGGATCATATAAATGGTATACTTGTAAATTGGGCGCATGAGTTCGGCTTCTCATCATGTATTATGCCGTTGCTCCAGTGTCATATAAATCATAATCATGTTATTGTCAAATATTTTGCATTAGGAGATTAATATGCAACTCGAAAGAGATGATTTGGACGTCAAATAGCACATTTTATTTGACATATATCAAAGCAGAATCAAATATACTGAAAAACACTTCGTGTCACTTTAATGTCAATGAATCACCTTTTACTTAAATACGTATATGGACATTATGATAGATGTCATTTCAGTCGGATTGGCGCAGCAAAGAGACCCCTTAAACCAAATTGCTTTAATCTGAGGTAAGGTGAGTTGGGGTTTAACGCCACTTTCAAGAGTATTTCACTTATATCGCGGCTGGTAGTATTATGGCAGGGAGAACGACCGTAACGCCACGTGGCTATGCATTGCGGTGAAACCTGTGAGCATCGGCTGGAACTAGGGAACCATGGGTGGTACTACGCTGAAATTCAGTGTAGCATTGCACCCAAACCTTTCTGCATGTGGAACAGTTCTCTACTGCAGACAAAGTTGCCGTGCCCCTGTCGAACGCGCTAACCACTGCGCTATCCCGCCCCCGTTTTAATCTGACGCTGTTTTGTTATATTCTAATAGATATAGTAACCCGACGCAGTGTTCTATATCAAAATCTTCAATCTTTCAATATCGGTGTTTAGTTCAAATTCCTTTTAATCTTTGCACATTTACAGAACTGCCTCCGTTCAATAACATTATATGTTAAATACAGCTTTCAACTCCGAATGTTTCCCTACGACCTTTAAAAGAAATTCTTCTTTTCCAGCTTAGCCACAATCCGATGACGACCGAAGGTGCCAAGGATTTGCTTAAAGCTTTAATAAGGAAATTCGAAGAACAAGACAACGCCAAGAAGAAACGAGGCAGCAAGGCAGACGACAAAGAACTTCTCTTGGAACAACTACTTCTTGAGGTAATCTTTGATAATACTGTCAAAGTACTTTAAACCTACTTTATGGGGGCATAATTATACAGATTTAGATTTTAAGATAATCCGTGATAAAATCTTTAAGATGCTTTTAACCACATTCTATTGAACATTTTAGATAGTTAAACTAATCCTTGAATAATCCCCAAAACAACCTTTTTATTGTACTTTATACGTTTAACGTGTATCATTTATCCTTGAACTATGGGTTTCTCAATCAACGTATTTTCCTGACTACTTATGTGACCGTAATTCAACATGTTATGCTTGACCACCAACAGAAGAAGGTATTCCACTTTAAAGGGTCAGTAGTTCGTTTTTTTTGCAAATTTTATTTTTTAAATTTCCCATTTATAATGATAGTTCATGTCATTTGTATTTACGTTAGGGGGTAAACCATCTTATTACACAAACCAAATATCCGTAGTAGCAGTAGTAGCAGCAGCAGTAGTAGTAGTAGTAGTAGTAGTAGTAGTAGTAGTAGTAGTAGTAGTAGTACGGTGTTGCGTGTTAAGCAGAAAATGCATGGCGGCATTTTATTGGATACACATTTTATTATTTGGAATGACAAAAACGATTCCAATGGCTTTACGGAAACATGTATACTCATTTTTAAACTTGATTTTCCGAAGAGAGGAGGGTGTTTTACTATTGGTGACAATATTTTTCAAATACATTTCATTGACTTATTTCAGCGAAAAAACGTGTTCCTGCCCCTATAAAGTAGTTTGGTTTTATACTAGAAATAACAGGAGTCATGGTTTGTTTTTCGTTTGTTGGTAATGATGATGTTGACGTGTAAATGTTTGTCTGAAAACAAATATACCAGAATGTCTAAAATAACCAATACAATTGTCCTTCCTATGGTTAAATGGTACTCTTCACTATCCATTCACTTCATTGTAATCCTCGCATTTCACAAATTCACACAAGTATATCAAAGAATAACTAACGACAATTTCCTTCTACATGTTCTAAGTTTATCTCCCTTATAATCCGCGTGTCCGTAACTTCATCCACACTTCATAAACACTTTGTAATGCGAGCTTCCATGATAATGTATGTATTTCGATTGTAGAAACAGTTAATTCCGACAGACTAAATATGCATCGTATAAGTTAACTAACTACAGCTTCCACTACGTTGTTCACAGGGCAACTTATACATTGTTTATATGCTTTGCACGGACCATGAACACTGGCTCTATGCTTTCAGTCTGTCATGTCTAGAAACATTTAATACTAATAATAATAATTCATTCATAGAGCGCCTAATATCCACAATCAAGATGCTCGGTTGCGCTATGACAAGAACATAAAAAAGTTCCCAGTGAGAGTCTAATATGTATCAGTAAAGAGATGATTTTTTAGAACACTTTTAAAAGTTTCAATTGATGGGATGCTTCTCAGTTCTTTATGGAGAGAAGTCCACAGTTTAGGACTTGCAAAGGAGAAGGCTCGATGAGTGAGTTGGTTGGGGGATCTGAGTGTGGTGAGGAGAGTTGCTTGAGATAGACTGGAAAGTTAGCGTTGTGGAGGCAGTTGTGAGTCAAGACAAGAATTTTGAAGACAATGCGGGAAGAGATGGGCAGATATGCAGTACTGGGGTGATATGGTCAAATCGTGGAGGTACATGTAGTGCTTCTTGGATCCTATTATCCTATGCTTATAGAATGGACCATTTCATACATCCCCTACTCACATACATGTGTGTGATCCATTTCAGGGTATCCCAGTTGACGGCGAATTTATTGGTGACCTCACGAAAGTCCAGAATATGAGAGGGAAATTCCGTGTGACCCATGGTCACGTGATGAAACTGGCCACCAGCAACAGACGGAGGGACAATGATGGTCAAGACTTGAGTAAATGGGACCCGGTGTTAGTGCTCTTTGAGTACATGAGGATGGACAATCTTCGTCTCATCGACATGTTCAAGAGTTTCGATGTGAAGAAGAGAGACAAGCTTTCAAGAGCTGACCTAAAAGCTGGGATAAATGTAAGTAAGGGATGGACCATCCACAGTCGTACTTAATGAGTCTTGTTAGTCCTCGTTTATATTCAATCGTAAAGATTATATCCGATGTAGAGCAAATGGTCAGATGGTCAAGGACCCGCCTCCAATTGGGATTAATTTAAGGTATTGCAAATCCATTGGCTTTGAAAATGTTCGGACTTTCTGTGTTGCCCGAGGGGGTTCAATATGGAGTTTGATCGTTATGGCTACAAACGTTATAATAATCCTAGCTCCTGGATATCAGAGGCATGTGTCTTCACTTTCATTTTGGTCTGCTCTTGAAAGCTCTCCCTCTTGGAAAAGCCCGCGATTAGTGAAAAGGGGTTGGACATGATGAGTTCTCTAATTGAAATAAAGAGATCTCACAAAATGAAAAGAAAAATGTTAAAATCCATCTATATCAATAAATAGAACTCTAAAACGATTGCTTATGGTTCGGTTAAGCGAAGCCTCGAATTAATAAAATGTAATTCATAAGTAAGTTCTTTAATTAATTAAGTAAGCTCATTACTTCAATTGGTAAGTTCTTTCATTGATTTAGTAAGCGTACTTAATCGGTTGAATAAGTAAGCTTACAAAATATTGTTCTTATATATTATTCCGCTTGATGCAAAATATCACTCCCTGCGGTAAAAAATGGCGGGTTAGTACTTCACATCATAAAACATCACATAGTATAGCTGGTGATAAAGTTCACAGCGAATTCTTTATAGCGTTTAACTGGTAATGTTCTCCCTACTATGTATTTCAGATGTTCCCATGTTTTCAACCACAGTTCGTAGGACATTTCAGAGTTTGCCTTGTAAACAAAACATTGGAGTTACCTCCCTTAGCCAGAACTTCTTGACAATCTCCATTTAGTTTGCTTGTTCAAAGATAATCGGAGTGATTTTCAGTCTTAGGATGAACATTTCGCATGAATGTAATTATCATATTACTATATGTCTGATCGAAATTAGGACAATTACTTTCCGCGGTTCACACTCTCTGAGACGTTCGCCCGTAAGTGCGTTGCAAATAATTTCTAAGTGAGGTCATTTTCAAATCTCCAAATTCTATCATAACATGATACATATCTTGTGGCTACGTTAAATGCAAAATGTATAAGCTCTTTGCCAAGTTCTTTGGGAGCAGTTATTTATTGAGATGCCAAGAAACCGGAAGTTATTTAGTAAGCTTACTAAATGGTTCAGTAAGCTAACTAAATCATTTAGTAATCTTACTAAATGATTTAGTAACCTAACTAAATCGTTTCAATTTAGTAAGCTTATTTAATCGGTCACATTAGTAAGCTTACTAAATCATTTAGTAAGTTTACTAAATGGTACAGTAAGGTTACTAATTCATTTTGAAAGCTTACTAAATAGTGATTAAAGTCCCGTTTAACACCCATTCAAGGATACAGGAATGGCTTTACAAGTGGGCGGGGTATGTACGTGCAAGTAATGATCAATAGTAAATTAGCATTAAGATGACATTAACAGAGAGCCTGCATCTAGATCCGACTTAGTGTGGATAGCTTTAACCAAGGATCAATAGTGTGTAAGTATTAAAGGGTCATTAAATACAATGTAGCATCCTGATCAGGTTTAGCTTGAATTAGATGAGGTATTAAACATCCTGATGTCAATGGCTAAATGGACAAATGGAAGGGTCGATTCTGACCTAAATGTAGAGGTATTTACGCTACATTAGTGGGTGAATAAGATCTTTAGGAAACCTACATCCGATCTTTGGTATTCATTTTAACTGAATGAGATAATGACGTACGTGCACTTAGGGTTAGATATTTGTGTATATGTATGGAGAGTATAATTAATATAATTAATCTTATTATATCCCTCATTTGCTGAACACATAAATATTGACAAGATCCATTTGTCAAATACTTTGCAAATTCATGAATAACGTTTTACCATGATTTTATTATTGTATTAGAAAATTACGAATGTGTATTCGTTATGAAAACATTGTACGTATGCGTAATACCACGTATGGAGGATAATACACGACCTTTCATTTAATACCATTTTTATTAAACCAGCTAAGGATTCACGAGTTTGATAAAAATAGTAATACGTGAGAGGAGTTTACTATTTTGTTTATTACTTGCCCAACGTAATCAAGTGAAATTGTCGACAGTGTACTGAAACTAAGATTTCCGGGAGATATGAACCATTGTGATGTTGGTACGATCAGTGTGATGTCATTATTGCACTTTATTGTGACGTCATATTTGCAGCGGAATTACATTGGTTTAATATTGCCGTATTCACCCAGTAAAATACGGATTTTGATAAATTCATCATCACATTAACGAATTCATTCTCGTTTCAGACTATTAAGCTTCCCTTGACTGAACACATGTTGGATGATTTCATGGAGAAAGTTGACACAAAGAAAGACAGAAAAATCGATCTTGAGTAAGTTTTTTTTAAAGGAATATTCTATTTTGTCAATGTCAGAGTTTGCAATTGAATTGGCAACACGTATTTAATTCGTATAAATATAATTGCATTTGACAAGTTATGCAGAAATGTTTTGATATCATTTAGTTTTCAAAACAAGACCTTTAGCCATCCTGTTCCTATTGAGGTTTCTTCACTCAATTCTTCGATCTTAACTTCTGTTGCATATGGGCCATATTTCGCCATTCTCGCAATATCCTCTGGCGGTGATAGTTTTTAACACTTACAACGTTCTTATGTTTGTCCTATCAAAGATCGTTTTACATCTGCGACGATGTTCTGTCTTGTAAAGAATATGTGCGCATCGCCAAGATGTAGTAACTCATTTCGACAATTTCGGAATATTCAGTTTGAAACAACGTCACTGATTGCACAACTAACAGTTGATTCCGTATTCTACTTTTCTAGCCCAAAAAGTGCTCTATATGCAACATAGGTTAGGATGGAGGAACTGAGTGGAATAACCTGTGTTGGGAGGGAATGACCAATAGTTTGAATATGATGTCGGCAATATATAACTGTGATGATCTACAATACTACTGCATTCAAGTCATAACAAACTGTAACCTTTTTATAAACGACAGCACATACTTTTATATTACCGTTATTAATGCGACAGAATAAATATTTTATTCACATTGAGGTTAAAGGCTATACGGAGTATACAGTCTGATTAGAATCGACCTTGTTCCGAGGAATAAAATGTGCAAAATTATACATCTATCGGGATACGAACAGGTTCTGTAGATTCCTCTCCACAAGGTCTGAAAACACCCCATATAGGCGCATGTTCCGAACCAGTTTAGCACAGCCAAAGCCCAGTCAAATAGCTCACCAATCACAACGTAGTATTTAAACGGTCACTGTTTTGAAAGCATTCGGAACAGACCAAAGGATAGCTGTTTGGAGTTATCTGCCCCTAGCTTCTCGCACCGAA
The DNA here is from genome assembly GCA_936450465.1 of Gibbula magus. Classification (NCBI taxonomy): domain Eukaryota; kingdom Metazoa; phylum Mollusca; class Gastropoda; order Trochida; family Trochidae; genus Gibbula; species Gibbula magus. The sequence continues at coordinate 61,842,672 of OW388294.1, forward strand.
AGCATTTGTTGGGCGTCTTTTGATTGGCTACCTGAATTGCGCTCGAACACGCGAGTCTACGGGCTGTTATCAGACGGTTTTGCGTGGAGCCTACGACCGATATGAGTTCGTATCCCGGTAGATGCACTATTTTGCAATTTTAAATCAACGGAAAACCGTCGATTTTAATCAGACTGACGGAGTACAAGTAGTTTACTGTTGTAAAACATATTGTTTATGCTCAGAAATGTGTAATTTATGTAAAAATGCGTTACATCAAAGTATGTCGGTGCATGCCATGATTTCACCTTAACAAAACAGCTAATTCCATCATTTTCAGAGAAATGATGAAGGCTGCTAAGGACATCTCCCGCTACGTGAACCAGAGAGTGCTGAAGGCCAAGGCCAAGGGAAGAGAAGACCAAGGACTAATTGCCTTGAGAAGTGCTCTGAAGGCCATCATCAAGAAGAGGAAGGAAGATCAGGAGGAAGCGGCCCAGAAGGCAAGCAAGGAGAGACATGACAAGAGACGACAGAGTCTCCTGACAAATGTGCTAGAGAAGATGAAGCCAAAGGCAAAGGTGAAGAGAGACATACAGCAAGTTGTGAGAGAAATTGGCATGAAATGGATCACTCGTGTGCGGAAAAGGATGTCTACAATACAGGAAGAGGTTGATCAGGAAGAGAGTGATGATGAGGAAGACACTTCATGATAGTATTTTATGTAGGACTTACAATTGGGCAGAAATTACCTGAAGGAAGATGTGATGTTTCATGGTAGTTTCGGGTGTATAACTGTGCGTTTTGATGATGCTCATGGCTGGAAATGGCGGTAACCAAATTGACAATAGACACTTATTAGTGTTATTTTTTTTATAAATTGAAGTAAAAAGAGAGTACTTTGAGTTGCAAGAAGAACACAATTGTTAAAATGAGGTGGACGACACTTCATTGTAGTGATGTAAGTTGAAATAGAAATTTGAAGAAGTAACGTTGTATTACATGAAAGGAGATGAACAGATGAGGTGGGCGTACACGCTGTTTCGTGAACATTTTGGAAATAACTGAGCAGCAAGATCTTTGGAATATAAATCTAAAAGTCTTGAGAAGTGGAGAACACAAACAACAACCTCTTTTCGTGACGTACCTCTTGTTGATTGGCTGGATATTACCGACCAATTCGTTTTGGTGAGACATTAAGTAACCTACGGAATACTTTCGACTGAAAGGATAGCGTGATACTATTTTTTGTACCCCCTCTTAAAAGTTTAATTCTAACGAAAGATGTTTTAGATCTCGTCATACGACACCGAACAGCTGATGCCAAAGGGACCTGGGCGTTTCCCGCGGTAACCATTCTTAGCTGTCTTAAACGCTCATTCATTTCTTATATTTAACGAAATTCCAAATGAGGAAATGATTATCATATGTACATTCAACACGAGGACTCAACATTTGGAAAAGGAAATTCACCATGCCAAATAACAACCGTGGCATTATGATCGCCCTGATGTTTTATCAGTTTCCTCGGAATAATTGCAATTGATGCAACCGAAAGGTACTCAAAGTTGCATTTTATTTTCACTATTATTTGTAGGTGGGCACACTTTAGGGTCGAAGTTGTAATATATGTGAAATGGCATATTTGTGAAATAATTAAATGTTATGAAATATATAGATAAGAGCCAGTTTATACTCTATAGATTTAAATCGAGGTATCATAAACTTATAATGATGTTTCGAGATTATTGACCATTCATAGGGTTACATTTTACCACAGTTATCTCCCTTGGATAACGAAAGTCGGATCCTTGAAATAGACAGATCGTTTTTAAATACGGATGGAAAGACCTGGCGAAGTTATGATTAAGAGATTACCTAGCGTTTAAGTTACGTATCGGATTACATCTTCCTAATGGTTTCCATACAACCTTTGCCACATGTACCTGTTTGCCACAACGTCAGGTAGATGTTACGATATGTTATTTTAATCGTTGATGAACATAAATACATGGAACACAAGCTTGTATGACACTATTCAATGGAAAACAACTATTCAGGTAAACATAACATAATTTATAACTTGACAAAGAGCATACGCTCAATTTCATGTAATGTTAAACATTCATTGTTAATTTCATTACAAATGCAATGTACATTATATGTTATTGCACTGTAAAAATGAGACATACCTCATTTCCCGAAAATGTCTTCCAAAGTTAATGTGATATATTTCAGTATTATGTACTTATATTTCATGTATGGTATTATGTAAATATGACAAGTCATCAGCATTAAATTATTTCTTATTGGTCAGCGTTATTATTTCCATAATTATTTCGTTAACTTCACCAAAGGGTGATGTTTTTAAATTATCTTCAACTTCGATTCCCCAATATCCTTGTCCTGCATTATCACTTCGAAAATAGAAGTTTCTTTATTGGTTTTAAAAACATATTCACAAATCGGCAAGACGATGACATCGATGGAAGCCGAATCTGAATGGTAACTATAACTTAATGAATCACGAAACAACATCAAAGAAATTGCCACAGGCCGAGGTAATGTTTGATGGTGACACAACATATCTAGATCCTTGGATTCGTTTATGATGAAAAAGAACTTATGCAAATTTCGTGTGGCACAAGATTATTCTCCCATAAGTTGCAATTAAAGGGGCAGTAGCACGTTTTTTGCACATTTCATTTTTTCAAAGTTCCCATTTATAATGATAGTTTATGTCATTTATATTTACGTTAGAGGGTAAAACATCTTATTACACAAACCAGTTATCCGTAGTAGTAATAACGGTGTTGCGTATAAAGCAAAAATTGCATGGCGGCCATTTTAATGTGAACACATTTTGTTATTTCGAATTACAAAAACGATCCCATGGCTTTACCGAACCATGTATTCTCATTTTAACTTGATTTTCCGAAGAGAGAAGGGAGTTTTACTATAAGTGACAATATTTTTCAAAAACATTTCATCAACTTATTTGAGCGAAAAAACGTGCTACTGACCCTTTAAAGTCACACGAGGCTAGAAAGTAATTACCATGCAAATAACCCAGCAAACCCGAGGAAGGAAGTCGCCACAGCCACGTGTCTGGCACACTGAACTGTTCCAGTTCTGGTAATCCAATGTCACTTATATTGATCATCTGAAGTGATTGCAGGGTCAAGCTGAATGACAAATAAAATCCTTTATTTGAGGTGATAAAACCATCTTATGAATGATTGAGGTCTGTTTGTCAAATTCTGCTCAGTAGCTGTCACATTCACACAAGGTACAGAATGTTTGAACAGGCAAACCAGAGGGAAATGGCCATGATTTTATGCATTACCCAATTACCTTTGGTAAATAACTGAAGATTGGAATGAATTCTACATATGACGTAGCAGATCGTTAATGAACGAAAGAAGAATTGAATGGGAGAGTGAATGTGATCAGGTTTATTTGTAGCAAATATGGACACTCTGGAATAATTTACTGTTCTCAAATCCTATTTGTTACAAATTTAGGATTACTGGAGAGAATTCGTAGGTTTACACGGTTAAGCCGAATGTGACAAGGTTAACATCTTCTTCATTGTGTCTTCTAATTTTATAAAATATGTTAGGTTATAAAACGTGCAATATTGTAAATTATTCTTGCTTCATGCAATCCTTAACACAATGAGCAACCACCTAGAATAGTATATTCGAATACGAATAAAATATGTTTTGGGATGTGGCGCAGGGAAACTTTCGGTTGTAAACAGTTGAATTAAAAAAAAAAACATGTTGACATGTTCATTTTTTCGGTAGCAGAAACGTGTACCTTTTATTTTCGTCATATATGTCATTTTGTGATTACGGTAGATAACAAGACGATTTCATATATACAGTTGTTTAACATCTTCATTAAACATTGTTACGCTTTTTACATATTACACTTTCAGAACAGATTTTGAAAACTGTAAAGCAGAGATTAATGCAGCTTGATAAGTAGAACGATATTCTTGTATAATATTACATTATTACTAATGAATTATGACGTATTCATTATAGAATAAAGTTCAATATATTTACATTTTTCCCTTCTTGTTCCTTTTCAAATATCTCGATATGAAAAAGGTAAGTTTTGCCATAAATTAGATTTTAAAAATATTGATTTTGTCTCCTAAATGAAGTTTTAGAGGGCTGCTACGACAAATATCAGCAATCAAGTAAAAGTAATTGTAATAACTCACTTAACATCTATTTAATTACATTCCATATTCTTCTTTTCATCTTCTGTGTCACCATAGGTTGGGATACGTTATACAATCACCCCTCGAGCATTACAGATAACGTTGTTTACACATCAAATAGTCACAGATCAAAGCATGAAGTTAATGGTTAACCTTTCAGATTAATAAACTTAACTTTCTCTTTGAAGTGCTGTATGCGATAACAACGTGCTATTTCATATAGTGATACGGCGTCTGATTCCATTATGAATATTAATTGAGTTAGATATGGCGGCGGTTCTTGATCCCTTGATGTAAGATTGGTTAAATGAGACACGAAACTGTCTTATTTCTTATTTTAAAAACACTTTTACGTTATGAACTTCCAACTTTTGTAAATGTCACGAGACATTTCTTTCAGACGTTAGAATTCCTTCGAGTCGTATAGTCATGGCATTGTACAGCATTTTTAATAACTTAATGAAAAAAGAGATGTGTGCATGCCTATTCAACATTAATCTCTTTGAAAAACGTTCGTTAAAGGCGCTGTAGTACGTCATTTTCAAATTTTGTCAACTCAAATTTGTCATTTATTACAACAGCTTATACAATATATTGTTACGTTACAGGGTAAATTTTTCATTTCACGATACGATAAGCCGTATCCATAGAAAACGGTTATCCGTATTGGAAGAAAAGGTGCGACGTATAAAGCGACAGTGGTGTGGAACTCTTCAGTGTCAGAGGTAAATTAGTAGATCTCATGCGAATGTGAGAGTTCAGACAGCAATAAGGTTGACCTCAACTCTAATGTTTGGGTATCGCTACATCAGCCAAATCACTTGAACTACCTGAAATAGCCACTTGATGGGAAATGGGCTCGCATGGCTTAACCGAACCATGTACATTCGTTTTAGAACTCTTTTCATTGATTCAGGAGTATTATTTAATCGTTGGTAATACTTATATGCCTTTTTAGTGAGAGCACTTTATTTAAGTAAGCAGAACGTGCTAGAGCGCCTTTAAATTTTAAACATTTATCATGAAGTCCAAAAATCTCAAATCCTATATTTAATGGGCTTTAACGATATTCTGATAGTCATTGTTTTTAAAAACCGTTTTTTAAATGCTTTCCTAGTGTCATTGTAATTGGTTGTACATCGCATAGCATGCCTTAATTAACGCCTGCAGCTTACAGGTCAAGTGAAAACCACAGTTCACCAAGCAGTGTTTTTTGTGGTCGCATTGGTCATTATCTAAACTCATTTTAAAAAAATGAGAAATAAAGTTAAACCACTGCTACATCCGTACATATTACAAACATTAAATGTGAATGCGAAACAAATCCAATAAACGTCTATTGGCGGTTCCTTTAATGTAACTTAAACTGAATTAAATCTGTTCAGAGAGTCATCGTTTGACACTGGGGAGAGATTGTTCACTGGTCAAGGAGAGGAAATTGTCTCAAGATTGAAACCATCATTCAACAGAAGGAAGGCTGTAAATATTTGTCACAAGCTTCTATTTGGATGATCATGACGGATGTATTTAAATGAGATTTCTTCAATTTATGTAGGTGATGTCAGTTTACCCCCTTCTGTAGTGTAGATGACTATGCCTTAAAGAGCTATTGAGTATTATTGGTAATATTTGATTTGGCTTCCATACGTGCCGAAAGACCATATGTGCTGATTTAAGTTCAAAAATTTTCACCTGACTTGCATATGCATAGCCTATCACCAAATATATTATAGTTATTATGAAAATCGAACAACAGTCTTTTACATTTGCAGAAACAAGTCTCATATATATGCGCAGAAGTTACCTGACCTAACATTACCTACATCTGTCTTTTTGTCTGAGTGTATAGGCCTAAGTATGTTTCCAAAATTACGTTAGACAAATTGCTACACGCCATTGTCCGCTTTCTGATCATACGTACGTGACTCTCATGTTTGTGTTGTCATTATACTGAATGATCTAGCACAACTTCCCAATGCAAGGCATAACTCTTGCCAGTCTCCATTCCTGGCTTATTTAGGCCTTGCAGTATTTCCTTAAGATCTCTGTGCTTGGAAATCCGGGCAAACTATTCATTTCAGGTGCAGCGATCAACTATCTTGACACAACAAAAGCGAGGGAAATACTGCAAGGCTTAAGTCAGCCAGTAATGGAGACTGGTAAGAGTTATGCCTTGCGTTTGGAAGTTGGATCTAGCATTGAATTGACAATTTGACAACAGTTAGTACTTCTCTATAACATAACACCATTTATAACGTTTGACATAATGTGCCTCCAACAACATACTTACAAAAGAAACGTGAGCATACAAAATACAGGATAATTGAATCCACTTGAGACAAACACGACTGAAACATAGATATATAATATCTTCAGAAGACAACTAAACCCAATTGCAAATTTCAAAACATTTTTTCCCACATTTCTGTGAAACACAAGCTTAAGATACCGCCGTTTGCGAATGTGATTATTAGACGATATAGGAGAGACAAGAAGGGCTTTATTGGCTTGTTTACGTCCTACAGTAAAGACGCGTCAATTTAATTTAAGTTCAAGAAGGTTATTTATATCGACAACATCTCTTATTAATTACATTTCTACATTCTATGAATTTCTAAGTGCATTGACAAACATTCTGGCCAAATCCATTTTGAAAAAGCTATTTCAGCACTACATGTCGAACATACATAAGAATAAAGGTATTTTACTCTGAGGTATGAAATTGCGGGTTCTTCTCTACAAATCACGTCCCTATAAAATGCATTTAAAATCGACATTCCCCGGCACCAATATTTCGTGTTTTTTTTTACACGTTTGCCTTTCTTTTGAGTTTGAGTGTAGGGTCCCTTTAAGAGAAAACGGAGACAACTCCAGACATGTGTTGCTTTGTTGCCAATTGTACCCTTTGCTTATTTTGGTTTACCTCTAATAACTCGGTTTCCTAGTTGTAGTAATGATAGCGTTCCTTGGGTGATGACTGAGCGCTTCACTGACGATGCCAGAAACGCCTGGTATATTATGTGATGAGTGATGCCATAAAATTAATAGCACATGCTATCATATCAAACTATCATATCGTTTTGAAAGCATGTACTTTATTCCTCAATGGTCATATTTCATATGTCACAGACATGACATAATAAATTGCAAACCAACATGAAATCTCATGGGCACAGTACAGGGTTTTATTTTACTTTATATTAAAACTATATTTCTAATTTGATGAAATGATAATAATTATGTTAGATGTTGACATGTTTGTGTAGGTTGGTTATCACGCAACCATCCATCGCTGTTATCAGTCTATTTAAACAATATAATTATCTTCACAAGGGATGTAAGGACTGAATTATCTTGATTAAACTCTATATCATTGGATATGTTGATTGCAATCTAGGGCATAATGAGATATTGTCAAAAGTTGATTAAATAAAACTCATTCAGCTCGCTTAACGTAGCTTAGGTAATTTCATATTAATCTACTTCAAAAGATCTACATGTACGTGTCACAGTGGAACATGATATCATATTCATTCGTCCCCCAAGCATTATAGATAATGTTATTTACACATCAAATAAACAGAGATCAAAGCACGGGGCTCATGTATAACCTTTCAGACTAATAACTCAACTTTCAATTTGAAGATAACAATGAGTTACTTGTAATATTGAACAAACATCATGCTATTCTATAAAAATTAAAATATATCCCTAATTTTATTTTCAGTATAAAAAGATGAAACTGAGTTGTAATGGTGACATTCCAGAAGTTGTTAGGTAGAGATGAATACTTTTTATACACATATACACAATATTGAGATTGCGATATAGATCCTTGTTGAATTTGAAAACATTATTATAACAGTAAAAGAATCCCTCCGGAACATAGTATTGTGGAAGTTGAGTTACTTAACACACTGTGAACGCGGCTCATTCCTTCTCTAGTTATATGTATTCAAGATGTGTAATTGTTACAATGTTTGGATTACTACACTGAAATTAATGTTTAAAAAAATATATATGAAAAACAATCGATGCTTTCTTCCGATTGATGTCTTCAAATTCAAGAAGGTGTCTCAATTAAAGGCAGTGTGATCTCACGAACAGGTAAAGTAGTGTAATCAATGGCTGAATAATACTCCTGAATCAATGAAGAGAGTTGAATGAACATTGTTCCAAGTGTGACCATTTCAAATCGAGCGGCAATTTTACATGAAAATGTTCACATTAAAATGGTTGCTCGAAGGTAGTTCAAATGATCCGACTGATGTAGCGATACCTAAACCCTCATAGTAGAGTTTTAATTATGGCATCATGATGGTCAACCAACTTGCTGTCTGAACTCTCAAATTCTCATGAGACCATATTCGTCTCACAATGAAAAGTTCCACACCACTGTAGCGTTATACATCGCACCATTTTCTTTCAATACGGATAAACGTTTTCTATGGATACGGCTTATTGGGTCGTGTGATGTTATGTTTTACCATCTTACGCAATAATATATTGTATAAACTAATAATAAATGTCAAATTTGAGAGAGAGAGCATAATTTGCAAAAATGTGCTACAGCACCTTTAAACGAGGAAACCCATCGCTTCCAGATAATGAATCCAAAGTCACGACAGTTTCTTGTCAAACACGCAGACTAAAATACTCCAGATCCACCTCATGTATAAATGAATTAAGGGTGTTTGCAGAACCGTATTATTTCACACTAGGAACAGATTGTTTGGATTGGTCAACGAGAGGAAATTGACCCATGATTGCAGACTTGGTCCAATTTTACTATTTCAACAGAGGAAGATGGTAAATATTTGCAACAACAGCCCATGGGAGTGTTGCCATAATCAGAGTATGCTGACAAGTGCCAGTTTAAGGAGATCCCTAATGCAATAGCGTAGTCCAGTAGATTGCAAACAAACAGTTTGAGAGGAGTAGTAACGCAATGAACCAGAAACTTAAATCATTTCCAAAAGGTTGGTTGGTCAAGTAGTTCTGCAGCTTGAAAATTTATGAGATTACTGAATGAGACTTAAAATGTATTGAAAATAGGTTTCATAACGTGGCACCTCGTGTGTAAGTAATAGATTTGACGATTAATCGTCGGCTACAACTAGAAACCTCTGCACTTAACGTTAACGCTTCCACTTACAGTGAAGAAAACCTACATGGATTACTTAATTTCCTCAAAACTCATGATTCTTGTGAACAACTTGGAAATGTGAAGTTTACAGACAGACAGACGGACGCTCATCGGAGTTTTGCCATTCCGTAAACGAAACAGGATTGTAAGGCCTAAGATGTTAAATGAGTTTGATCCGGAAGCAAGAAGGAAGAAACATTGTTGTAGCTAACATACATGTAACCCCAGAGGCTGAGTGTTCAATCCCTGGTTTAATCGTAGCATTCCAAGGCTAATTGTTTAAAATCAATTTGATGGGTAAACTCTTTAGTAATTTGGATGGATTTTCGACACAAACAAATCAAATAAAAGTTATTTACATTGATTTGCAAGTGCATTGATTCAAAATAAGCGGTTGATTTAAAAACCACCCATGCCTGTTGATGTTCTTGAACTATAGCATAATAAAAACAAACTTAACTGGCAACATACAAGCAACTATTAAACAAAATGGATTGATTATAAAGAGTTATTGTTTAATTTCAGTTTTGCAGCCATTAACAAAGAGAGGATAATGCACCAAATAATGACTGGAACTTTTCATTAAAGTTGATTTAGAAAGGTTAATTCCTCAGTTATTAAATGGATTAATTGTTTTTAAGGGGCAGTAGCAAGTTTTTTCGCTCAAATAAGTCGATGAAATTTATTTGAAAAATAATGTCACCAACAGTAAAAAGAACTTTCTCTCTTCGGTAAATCAAATTAAAAAATGAGTGTACATGGTTCCGTAAAGCCATGGGAATCTTTTTTGTCAATCGAAATAATAAAATGTGCAATTTTTGCTTTATACGAAACACCTTTATTACAATTACGAATAATTGATATGTATAATAAGATGTTTTACCCTCTAAAGAAAATATTAATGACATAAACTATCATTAAAAATGGGAAATTTGAAAAAATAAAATTGTCAAAAAAACGTGCTACTGCCCATTTAACAGTCTAAGACGTTTCAGTCGAAGTGACAAAACTAATTACAGAAAAAAAGATAAAAGTGTTTCCAAGATAAACAAAGTATCCCCATGCTCCAACATTCACAGAATGTGTTTAACAATAGATGGCAATGACGGTAGCATAGAATCTTACCTCTAAATTGATTATAAAGTTAACTAAATACTTGTGTCTAATACGACATTATAGGATAAACGCTTGAATTGGGCATGGTTTTGAAGACGGCAAGGGGCCTTTGTAATTTGTGCACATGTCATAAGATTCACTTCTAATGCTCTCATATGTCTCTTGTCGCTTTAATGACATACAACACTGTCACGTCAAGCTCTAGAAACGTGTCTAAACTTCTTGTATTTAAAGCAGGGAAAAGTAATGAGGGGACGAGTTTGATGGCAACCCCAGCAAGTTGTGCTAAGTTTTACCAGATTTGATGATTGCCCTTTGCGTCGAAATTTATGAGCAGAATAAAACCACATTGAAGTACAGGTTTGTGATCTTTTTACCGCTCTTTAACTACTTTTGCAATTGTAAAGTACCCCATGTTAATTACTCTCCACAATTGCTCTAACCAGTCCCAGGAAGATTGCCCATGATTCGAAGGTCGTTTCTTTATCCGACGATTAGGACAATTAGGTATTTTCACCTCCACGTTTTACAAATGACATAGCCATTATGACATTTACTACGGCCGACCACCAATTAGTCACACCTGCGTGTGTTATATTGAAGATTGTTTACGTAGTGTTTGAAGTAGTGATTGATGAGGTAAAAATGTGAAGGGAATAAAACGTGCTTTAGAAAATGAGAAAGTGACACTAGAGCAATGAAAAAGGAAATACATAAAACCATTGACTCTGCATTACCTGTCAAGAGGATGTAAGGATCAAATAACTTCCCCCGCAAGTCATCCCTCGAGCAGGTCTCCGTCTCTGACTTCATCTGATCCACTAGCACAGAGTTAACGGAATTGCAGCAAGACTGGCGCATGGGATGAGGTATAACTTGAGGGAAGTACGGATGTTGCGGATATCTTACACGTTTGCATTCACCACCCTCAGCTACCAGAATTGTCTTCACATCGACAAATGTTGCAGTCCGTGACAAACAAACAAAGTGCCACAGGGTTCTCGCCTCATTTTGCAGAACACACTGGGGATATTGGATTAACATAATTCATAATTAATATGTAATGAAAGTGCTTTTAAAACGAATATACCATTGACACATGTAATTGTAATTGACCCTGTAGAGTGAGCCTAGCTTGAATTTTAATTAATTGTGATGAAACAATTTATAAAAAAGTATTGTTTGATTACAAACTTCTTTCACAGAATCATATCAATATATTTAAAACGAATCAATCATGTGACAAGAAAGGTTTTACGTGATTGGTGCAGAATGTGATTAATGACATAGCAAGCTCAACATAGGACAGAGAAGCAGTAATTTCTGGGAAGAGGCGTGTACAAAAGTGTCTCTATGATTTTAACTTTGCCACATCAAAATTGGATTCTCAGACCTCATAACTGCATTCATACGCCAGTAAAGATGGCTTCTAAAGATCCCCTAAATGATATTACAATGCAATTTGTGGTAAAAATATAATTACAACGTTAAATATTTTGAAAAAGCTTATACATTTTAGACAAATAGACTCTTTCATTATTTATTATTAATATATTGATTATTTTCTCCTAGGTTTCAATCGAACTAAAATCGTTCTGATTTTTTTAATTTCCTTTTAAATGCGTATAGCTGAGACATCTAGAAAGAATACAATGTTCCTAAAACAATAGTCATATTGCAGGGATAGATGTCTACTCGAAGGGTTTTCTTCCTTGCGGTTCTTATCAAAATGTCCACAAGTATTAATCAATCACTTTGAGCATGATATGTTTGAGTTCTATATTAGTTAATGAACAAAATGATAGATGGGGAAGAGAAACGCAATACTCTCTTTAAATGAAAACTTTCTTGTCTAAAAATCAAATTAATGAGGATTAATGATATAATTTAAAACTTCCTTTAAAGTTTCTACCCGTCACAATTTGACACATATAATTGATGCATTGGATAATCCTTCTTTTATGAACACATCTTCGTAATAGAATGTTATAAAAACGTTAAAAACTAAAATTCAGATGAAGCCGATCTAGAGTGTTGATGTACAACACATGGAATCAGTTGTTTAGGGTGAGGTGAGGTGAGGTGAGTTGGGGTTTAACGCCGCTTTCAAGAGTATTTCACTAATATCGCGGCTGCTAGTATTATGGCAGGGAGAAAGCCCGCAACGCCATGTGGCTATGCATTGCGGTGAAACCTGCGAGCATCGGCTGGAACTAGCGAACCATGGGTGGTACTACGCTGAACTCCAGTGTAGAATTGCACCCAAACCTTACTGCGTGTAGAACAATTCCCTACTGCAGACAAAGTTGCCGTGCCCCTGGCGGGATTCGAACCCCGGACCTCTTGATCCGAAGCCGAACGCGCTAACCACTGCGCTATCCCGCCCCTGTTTAGGGCCCATGAACAGCAAATACATGACCAGCCATAACAATATATACATTGTACATATATATCAACAGAAGGGTCTATTAAATCCATGCCTGCTCGCTAAAGGAAAACCATATTATAATGTCATGAAATGAATGTGATGTAGGCACACACACGACCTAACTTTTAATAACTTAGGTATTGTTAATTATGAATTACCTTATATTAAAACTATATACCGTTATGATCACTACATAATCAAAGAATAATACAAATTCAACTGAAAATCATTCTCTTTAAAATTTGTTATGAAATATAATTTAACAATTTAAAAAATAATTTTTAATACAAATTCAACTGAAAATCATTGTCTTTGTTATGAAATATATAATTTAAAAAATAATTACGAAAAATAATTTCAAACCAAGGATCCAAAGCACATACCACAACCTAACGATTCCTGGTAATGAGTTTAAAGTTACGTTAGATTTGTAAAAGCAAATGATGCTCTCGCATCTTGTATAAATGAATTACGTTTGTTTAAACGAAACGTAAAATTTCTAAATCAGGAACAAATTGTTTGGAATGGTAACGAAGAACAAATTGACCCTTGATGAAGAAATGGTCCGTTTCCCGTTTTCGGAAGAATGTTGTCATATTTGACAATATTACACATTGGTCAGTTAACATACGAGTAATCAAAGTATGTTTGAAAGAGCCAATGTTGGACTTTCGCAATTGACTCGAAACGTAAAAGTACGAGAATGTGTGCTATTTTGCTATTGCATATCGTCAATATATTAATGTGCCATTCTAAGGATATTCATTATGTAATCCTGTGCTCATATGATAAGTGTCGTTTAAATCAAATTTTATATTTCAACTGAAGATGTTTCTCATTACTTATAAGACAAATGACATATATTTAAATCAATAGATAAGGGCATCTTATCACATACTGATTGGCAATGAGTAAGATATTGTGCCATTCGAAACAATTTAAGAGTACATTTTAATCCTTTCTTCAGTTAAAATTAAGTTTCATAATCGCCATTAAACATCAAAATATTACAACTTAAGACCAAAGGTCGATTTAAAATAGATGGATCCATTATTTGTTTCCGTTTATGCTTATATTAAACCGAGGGAATATAATAAGAATAATATAAAACCTCCACATTAGATCAAGTGTCCCCAGACGAAGAGTATCACATATTGGAATGAAATACAAATTCAACATAATCTATAGAAAAAGAAGTTTCATAAAAAAACATTTCACCACCACCAATAGTCAAAGCATATCAACTGTTCTGACCAGAAGTGACATGTGTCTTATGCTATCTGGACATAACTCAATAGAAAATCAGGATCATTTAAAGAGACCAAGTTGTCAGCTCTCGTCTATGTCATCATTATGAAGTCTTGATTGAATTGACTTCTTGAATTAAAGGATCAGCGTTTTATCTAAGGACTAGAGTATTCTGGTAGCATTAGTTGACCTCCATTAAAAGCTTATTCACGTTGTCAGAGCACATCCTGAGGCTTTTACGAGAACACGTAGACACGTGTCGATCAATGTTTTCATCCACTACATGTACAACACGTCTTCATACTGACCAACAAAAGCATGACACGTCGTGTCGGGTTTGATATGTATGTAAGTCACTTTGTCAGTGAACTGACCACATGGTTTCGTTGAGGAGAAATAGTTTTATATGTCATATGCCAATTTTATATGATATTAAACATAAATGATATATTCTGGTTGGAATTATTACATAATTTGAAGTATGGTCAATATCTAAAACTTAATTCTGGGAATAAAGTTATGTTTGACAATTCTGACAATAAACTTTAAAGATATACTTCAAATTACAAACTTTGAGACATGAACTCACTCATTATTAAAAAGAAGTATGCCTCATTTTAGACGTTCGTATGATATATATTAACATGAGCTATGGTTTTAAAAACACATTTTACTCTTATCGTAGAGAAAATAACATTATATGATTTACAAATATAAGGTATATCATATATAAGTAGAAGATATATGATATGAATATGAAAATTGAGATGTAATAAAAAAGGCGTTTAAGTATTGAGCGGTAATCTTTCCTTGTGAAAACATATCTGCAGTTTCTGATGTTTAATGCTATCGTGGTTCAAAAAGTAAGGTTTTTATGTCCATGTAGTTGAATATATTTGTGTAATTGATATTGGCAAAATACCGAAAACATGTATATGTAGCTTTCATTGATCATATATTTTAAATAGTGCAATGCTTGTCTAATTTGCAGGTAGTGAAAGTAATATGGTCGCATCAAGTTATAAATGCAAACAGGATGAATATTACGATTGGTGAAGACTGGTACAGTTTGCATTTACAACAAACAATCAGTAAAATTATCCTTATTAAGAAGGCAAGAAAGTTACGTTTGTATATCGACAGAAAGGCAGTTAACGATTGTTTTTAAAAAATATGAGAGGACACAAAAGGTAAAGCTCCTTTGAAAAATATCGATTTCACAATATCAATTCTATGTGCATTGTACTGTAAAAATAATAACAGGAATGGGCTTAGAATACACCTTTGTCCGCACCAATACACTATGGCTAATGGTGTTAGTGATATGCATTGCAAATGGAAATTTCACTTTGATATTGGAATGAATGTTTCTCCATTATCCTATCACACCTTCAGAAGACCCTGTAATATCGCCACTACCATATGGACTGACTGTCTCATGCATTGGGCGATAACATGAAAATTGATAAATACATTATTGCTGCTACTGTATTACACAAAGGAACACAGCATGAGTTCAGTGGTAAATTGAATATGATTGATGACTGTGGAAGTTATATGAATTATGAAGTGATGGCGTTTGACAGAAACGCCAGACAGAATAATTGATATTCCAGAGGGTGATTGAATTATTTACGGCTGAAAAAAACGTTAAATGGTTTTCGGACACATCAGTCGGAACCATTTTAAACCAAATATTAAGAGGGAGGGAGTCTATCTTCTTACATGTGTATATTTCTGGTACACACATTTATAATTAAGCAATTACGCCCCGGCTATTTAAACATTCAGTTAAAAAAAACACTTACGCGAACGAATAACAGTGATGCCAATGAAACATTTAACAATTATATTTAGCCTTGTACGTGTAGTCGTTGATTAAACAATTATTCCTTCATGAAACACTTGGTGTAAATCAATATCCCCTTGTGGTACGAGGGTATAACCTTACCAAACATGTAACAGGACACCCAGTTACTTGTAATTTGTAATTATAAACATTTCGTTGTGTGAGATTGTCGTTCTGCAATCAGAATTGAGAGGATAATGAAAGAATAACAATTCCAAATATAACACCTTGTTGCGTTGATATTTATCTTTACTGAACAAAATATATTCAAGCAATCTCATCCTTATGTTTCTCAAATAAAAAATACTTAAACAGCAATACAAAATTGAACATCGTTTAAAGTTCTTGCAGCTATTTCATTTTAGTGATAGATCTTAAATATAAAGAAGACAAGGGAATTTATGGATGATCAACTTCTTTATTAACAATAGCGACGTTTCGGTATAGATCCTTATACCGTTATCAAGCATATGGGAGAGATGATAAAACAGAGGTTATATACATGATACATGTATCCTTGTCTTCTTCGTCACACTAACAGCTAGAATGCATCTCAGTCGATCTTAAATATACAACGCAAAATATCCAATATTACTGCATGCCAAACTTGCTGACGTTGAAATATTGCGGTATATAATACGTAACTCATTCGCACTTGATCTTGGCCAACCCAATCTGACCTTACTACTCAACGTATCATGCTATCACATTTCTATACGCTTTAAATAAACGTTACACACTTGAGTAATCCCTGACTGAATAAACAGAGCATAGCAGCTACAGGTATTAAATGTTATTGAAAAGATCACGTGCCATTGCTACAGACATATTGAAACGCGATCTCTGATCCCATACAGTACAACAATACAACAATTGA
Source organism: Gibbula magus (assembly GCA_936450465.1). Taxonomy (NCBI): domain Eukaryota; kingdom Metazoa; phylum Mollusca; class Gastropoda; order Trochida; family Trochidae; genus Gibbula; species Gibbula magus. The sequence continues at coordinate 61,859,549 of OW388294.1, forward strand.
TCTGATCACAGCAACACAGTAATGTGAAACATGTCTGCAGTCTACACATGTGATTATAAGGTAATCCATACTTGTGACGATAGACTTGCGCCGAGCCTCGAAAGTAAATTTCAGCAAACGATTCAAAAATGAAAAGAGTAAATATGAAATGAAAAGGAGAATTTGTCTTTTCTACATTTTCAGACCAAGTTTTCTAGTTTTTTAAATATACTTTCCAAGGCTTTTTAATGTAATTTTAGGGTCTGAATAACCGGCTAATGTGAGAATAGACTTACTTCAAGTCTCGGAAAGAAATTTGACTCCAGAAATGTTCGATATAAAAATAAAATTAAGATTAGATACAAATGTTCTGAACCTTTTTTTTTATTAAATTTTTTTATATATATATATTTTTTTTATAGAGATGTCACCCCTTGCTTATATATAATCGACTTTATTTGGCTTTAACTTTAGACTTAAGATTGAAGTGATGAAAAATCATTTGAAACCTGTCCGAAATCCATCCAAAAAGTCATAAAGTAATCAATAGATGTGACTTTACACTTATGTTAAGTTTTAAAAAAATTCCCCAACATTTTCGATTTTAAAATAAAATCAAAATTAGATAAAAAAGGATATTCTGAGAAAACATTTATAGTGTTTTCTTTACTTGCTTAAATCTGATAGACTTGGTTTGGTTTTAAACTGAGGGACTGATTGGACGTGAGATTAATGTGATGAGGCATGCGTCGGTTATTTGAAACTTGTCTGTTATCTATGAATATACGTAAGGAATTCTATGTGGGCGATCTCAAGGCAAGCCGTCACTATACGACGCCAGACATGTTTGTACAAGATATAAAGTATACAATTGACGACAGGGCTATTCGTCATTATATATAATATATATGGCACGGGTATTAATTTCGGCGAGTGGGATATCCCAACTACATTTTCGTTTCCGGGTTGAATAATACTATAATAGGAATGTAAAAATTGGGACCACGTTGTCTGCAATAGTATATTTTCTTGTTTTGTTTCGAATCGAGTACCTTGCAGGATTGGAATCCACTTCCTAAGAGTCAGGAACCCATCTGATTTACTTACTAACCCAGCAGCTTACCAACTCCGCCACCGATGCTTCGACAAGTTATTATTTAATAATATTACGCATATGCATATGGTGTATTGCTCAAGGTGCAAATCCACATAATTAGTATGACCCTGGTGTCAGGAAAAACATTGTTCCTTAGTAGTTATCAACTCCCTTGGAGCATTGACTCCGTTTTAGTTTCTCTTACAAATACCCATTGCTTCATGTGTCAGTAATATACAATAATAGATTGATATAGAACATTCAATACATGCAATGTATCTTTAAAAACAATTAACTATCCAAACGCTTTATGTATGATACGATACAAGAGTCCACCACATCACAAAACGTCAGCTATATACAACAAACTGCTTCTGTGTTCTGTACTCTACATAGGCGATTAGAGGGCAAGCTTTAAAGGCGCAGTAGCACGTTTTTTTGCAAATTTTATTTTTTCAAATTTCCCATTTATAATGACAGTTTTGTTATGTATATTTAATTTAGAGGGTAAAACATCTTATTACACAAACCAATTATAACAGTGTTGAGTATAAAGCAAAATTGCATAGCGGCCATGCATTTTATTGTGAACACAATTTATTATTTCAAATGACCAAAATAATTCCCATGGCTTTACGGAAGCACGTTCACTTACTTTTTAACTTGATTTTCCGAAGAGAGAAGGTTCTTTTACTATTGGTGACATTATTTTTCAAATACATTTCGTCGACTTATTTCAGCGAAAAAACGTGCTACTGCCCCTTTAAAATACATGGACATACCATTGCTGATCAACGATATGAACATCCGGTAACCTTTAGATGACCATAGAGCAACACATCAATTATATGAAATACAATGGCTTTCCCTACTATTGGGCTAGTATATGAGTATGTATGTTATGCTATGTCTACGAAACGAGTGCCTGAACATTAGTATTTCACTCCCGAGAGCTGTCGTAAGCATCTTTTGATACAGACACGAATATAATGTTTATTATATGATTGTAGGTGAAATACCGGGATCTATCAATGAAAATAAACCGTGTTATCAGTCACTAGTGAAAATAACAACGGAACGTGTTATCAGTCACTAGTGACTGATATAACAATGACCTGACGTCATAAAACAATGCTCCGACGTCATGACACGTTCATGACGTCACATTGTTGCTGAGGCGACAGGCTCATTCTGGAGCCGACTTAACGTAAATGCAAGTCGATTTCGGTGAATATGCAAGGATTTGGTCATATAATAAATACAAAATTTGTCTTTTCTTGACAAATACCATGTTTATCTCATCTGGGGAGGTAGAAAAGTTATATATTTTCACTCTTGGCTGCGCTACTCGTGAAATATAACCTTTCTACCTCACTCGATGAGATAAACATGGTATAAGTCAAGAAAAGACAAATATCCTCTATCTATTTATTATCGAAGTCATAAAATTGTTGAACATATCCTTAAATCTACCTTTCAAGCATAGGCTGGTTACGTGACGTCGCCGCATTTAGAACGCAACTTCATAGACATATTGTGACGTCATTATATTGTCAATGATGTCACGTCACCATGGTAATATGTTGCCCTAGGGCAACGTATGAAAAATATTGACCCTGATATATGAAAGATGCGTCTGAGCTTATCAATACAAGCAACGTCCATCGACGCCATTACATGAAACACAAAATGTTGTTCATGTATATTTGAATGTGGTAATCTATACATAAAATCACAGGACCACACATATGTTGATTATGAAACTCATATTTCTGAGTTTGTGATAAGCCGCACACGATCAAACACGTCTGCAATATATACAATACGTAATACATTCTGTATACAAACGACGATCGAGCAATAGGTCAATTATATGATAAAACAGCAGTCCAAACAACTAAGTATACGGCAACCCAAATAGACAATAGCAGAATTGTTTTTTTATATCAACCACGTCTCTCATATATGTGTGCACTGATACGTAGCAGGCGACGATCACGGAATGCGTCAATTATATGGGAAAACGTTGCTGCCCAGACAACTAAGTATAGTATAACCTATATAAGCAATCATTGAGCAAATCAATTATGTCGCGATGATCGAATAATGCATGTAAATCAATTATATGGACAAATCTGCTCTCCTTACAATAACATATACGCTAAACCATATTTGCAATCATAGTAGAAAACACATAAATCGTGTCTGTCATCAATACAAATACGTTATATATTCTATTCAGGTGATGATCGAGCAATACGCCAATAATATGAGACAACTGCTGTCCAGACAATCCATACACGAGATTACAGAGAAACCTGTCAATTATGTGAAGTATGACAGCAATCCATACAAATTCATACGAGTTATTCTATACAGGCATGATACAATGAAGTGTCATCATGCGTGACAAAACCTGAATACACCTGAACAAAACACCTGTCGCCACCTACTGCGGACCACTTGGCAAGGGGCATTTGTAGTGTCCTCAATCACGGGGCTTTCCTAGTAGCACGTGAACCACAATAGTCCGCTCGTCATATCGACTATACGTGAGTCATATACCCTGTGATGTGGGGTAAAAATACGCACACCTCATGGAAAGCCTAGTATAACAGTGGTTGTTCTAGTAATGGCATTAACGCATGTGTCACAGTCAAAACGTATTTGGATGAAGTTCACAGCTAAATGGAGTCTTATGTACGAAGTAGTGAGCTTTTTTGGAGAATGAAGCTTTTTGTGATTGTTTGCGTGTTGTGTATTGCTGGTAAGTGTATTTGTTTATTATGTTTTGTGTACTTTGTTTTGCATGCTTTAAAGTCTGCCATAGATGGATCGTTTTTGGTGCAAAGTAAATAAGAAATAGGAACATTCTATACGCTGTTTGCTAATATTTTTGTAGATTGAAGTTTAAACTGAGTGTCTTTGTGTTTTGTTTTACTGTGTATCATTGGTAAATGTACATTGCGTCATAATTTTGGTTACTTCATTTCTAGTTTGTTATGCTTTAAAAGTGTGTCGAAGACGGAAAATATTTCATAAAATAAATCCCTCGATGAGCATGAACCTTAAACTTTTTGTGCGTTGTGTATTCTCGGTAAGTATACCACTGTATAGTATTTCATGTATATTGGTTTAGGAGGGTTATGACTTGTTTATTTAAAGCTCTTATTGTAAACTTAGTCATGGATCAGAACTTTTATTAGCTGTATATATCGTGTATAATGTTATGATATAAATATAAACAGGTGAATGCTCCTTTTATATTGAATTAACAGCCTCGGTGTACTAAAGTTCAGTTAAATCCATTCCCTAGGAATGAAACAGGGCTGTAATTGTTAAATATAGCCATATGCTTTATCTCATTATTTGTAGGTGTATGTATATAGGCGTTAACGATCTCGAGACTTCCTATATAGGTCACATCTGTCATCTTGATGTTTACCTACGTATATACAAGACTATTTACTATATCTACGTCTATTATACATATGAATAGCTAAGACATACAGTAGACAACTGTTCTCAAACTATTACACTTAATGGTCTGGACACAGTTTAATGATTCCCATTCTTGCTTATAATAAGGTTCATATATTCATAAACATACAGTCTTGTCATGTATATATGACATGCAACTGACATACACATAGATTTATACTCTGGCGTAGCTATAAGGTATGCAATAATAAAGAAAATGGAGGGAAATGGAACATGACCTTCCCATGATAACACTGATTTGGTACATTTATTGAACAGATCACTACTATTTATCATTTCAGATATTACATATATATAAAGTCACAGCTGTGTACATAAATAATACTATAATGTTACTAATTACGTATTTCCGTATTGGCCCAGTTACAGGTCCGAGGTCCGTTGTATTTGCCCGAAAGGAAGTCGACCTGTAACTCGGCCAATACGGAAAAACTTAATTAATGACAATTTTATTAATTAACTTCTTTTCATTCTATTTGCATTAAACTAGACATCTCATTTATATTAAAATAATAATTATAAACAAGATTGGTGAACAAATAGCACGGGTCAAAGTTGTGAAGCGACAGCTTCGGGCTTTCACCAAATGTGCAACTGCGCATGCTCAGACTCATATTGGCCCAGTTTGTCTCGTATTGGCCCAGTTTTTCCCGTATTGGCCCAGTTGTCGAATCATATGGTCTAGGCCGTAAATGCCGTATACATGCCATAACATTGATAGTTAATTAATGAATAAGAATTATACCATATATTTAATACATGGGTTCGCAATATAGAACTGTTCTCCATGCAGTAGGGATCAAGGGCAGTGTTACACTGAATTCCTGTGCTGTACCACCCCATGGAGCGCTTGATCCAGTCGATACTTACAAGTTTCACCACAATGCGAGCTTTAAAGTATATCTCCAAATAATTTAATGTTTAGAAATATAATTGTATGATAATCGATGGTTCGTGAATATCGAACATAATAAATATTTATTTATATTTGAATCCAACAAAGCCGTTCTTCATAAATTAAGGTTTGGGTGCATTTGCTAAACTGAATTTAGCGCACTGAAAGCAATGGTTGGCTAGTTCGAGCTGATTGCTCAGTTTCACCGAATTGCATAGCCACACTGATGTTGCGGACTCTCTTCCTACAATGATACTAGCAGCCGTGGTATAAGTGAACTACTCTTGAAAGCCGCGTTAAACCCCAAATCACATCACACCACGAACTTGGTGTTCGATACACAATCCTTGCTTATAATAAGGTTCATATATTCATTTATTGCAATGTACGTTTGTGTCAAAGGGTCTTATCACGAAAATCATCTATTGTATTATGCTCTCTTTCTCTCTTGATAACATGAACTTACCAAAACAACGTATGCAAGTCTCTTTGTTGTTTTTGTTTACCATTAAGAACGCACATAATTGAACTGATCGACCATTTCCTCTGCTCAGTACTGCTTTCAGACACGCATTAAATCCATTGGATTAATTGCAAATGAATAACTAAATGACGCGGCAAGCAAGTATTCAACCCTTTCTGTGATGTGAACCCATTCTAATGACGTTGAAGGCAATGCAATGACCCTGAACACATTTCCATTCATTAATTCTCCCCATTGAGATATCAGGTATCTATTATCAGGTTTCACTAACTTAACTGTCATTGAATATCCTTCTTCTTTATGAAGAACTTCGATCCACTCCTTGTTTTCCACTCTTAAATTCATATCAGCAATTTATCTGCCGGTACTTTGATGTTATTGGATGTGGATATCATTAAATAAACATTACCGTTCTTGAAATATATTTCTGTGAAAATGAAAATTTTATAATTAGTTGTTACAAAGGCAAAAGAGTATACTTAAAATTATACATCAATGTGGTGAAATAAAGCATGGCTTTTCTATTACAGAAACATCTCCAAACGAGACCGCATACCTTGGATTAACACTTCCGGCTGGCTGTACAAAAGGTGAAACATGTACAGGAAGATGTGGTGAACTTCCGGGTCACACAGATGACATCAACATCAATAGGTCATGTCACTGTGATGACCTTTGTCCTATATACGGTGACTGCTGTTTTGACTATTTCAACACGTGTGAACATTTAGTGAGATTTGTGGATGTTGTACAGTACCTCCACGGTGTCCGGAGTACCTATGGCCTACCACCTGACACTTACAATGATGTAACAAGATCTGCCCATTTTTCGTCATGTCGTACCTTAAACAATGGAACTACATTGATATCCATCTACATGATCAGCGAGTGTCCTGTTCATTCTGAAGTTGGGTTGCGACGGAAATGTGAAATAGAAACTTCAAATGCGTTATCCAAAGTACCCGTGACAAATAGATGGAATATGAACGAAGTTTATGCAAATCTCTATTGCGCCTTATGTCATGGCATTCATAAATCGGATATGATTGTATGGGACTCACGCCTGTTTTGTGAAAACCCTTTGAGTGACGAGTCTATAATAGTCCACAATTTGCACACACCTCTTTCCAACTGCATGGTAACTGTAACCTATAACACTGCTTCAAAGGTACGTGCATGTGATCCGCGCCTCCTCACACCCTCGTGTGATCATTCCTTTGTTGAATCAGATAAAAAACCGTCCTACGAGAACAATCTTTTATGTCATGCCTATAAACTCCCAGTTCAGTCAAAGAGTATTATGTACAGCAATCCACATTGTGTGGCGTGTGAGGTTGGAAAGGACACAACATCTGAGTTCAAATGTGTGAATCAAAAACGACCCGACCAAAGGAATAGGCATGAGTTCCTAGACTATTATACGCAATATAATATCAACATGTCATTACATGACATGACGTATAGCCTTAAAGGTAAAACAGGTGCTGTTATTATCCCTGGTATGCTTTGCCCGGATGGTCGTCATTATAATATGATCCTTAACAAATGTGAAAATAGGTCCCCCTGTCCTGATGGCTCTTTAATGATGGGGCGAGGTGAGTGTTTCAAGATTTACAGAAATCAGAATAAAACCGACTCAGGTGCGGCTCCTCTCTTCCTGAAAATGAAATTCGACGTATTTTCCAAACCTAATTTCACAAACGCCGTGACAAACCTTGAGTCATCGATATACAACGTGTTACAGAATACATTACGTGTGCATGGCTTTGATACAGGGAAAACATCTGTGCATGTGTCATCAATACGTGAATTCATCAACTGGAATACAATTCTTCAAGGAAATAATAAGAACGTTATTCTGCCCGTGAGTCATATCACCTATGAAAGTACATTAAGCGTTTACACTGAGGAAAACCTCTCTCATATTCTCACAATAATTCAAATATCATTTCTTCAATTTAACAAATACACTGACAATACTGTCTATCCAGTTGAAATGGTCATCTCAAATAAGAAGGACATGTCTATTAAGTGTGAAAATAGACGAAAATCAACTTTCAAGACAATTGGACTTTACAGGAAAGAAGAAAATATGTATGCCAAATTTGGATCAACCAAGACACTTGTTAACTTAGAAGATGGTGCCTTTGCAATTGTGCTTACAGAACAGTATGGGGTCATGCATCTTCAAACTCTAATCCTCTGCATTTCCGAATCGGATGAGGAGTTCTTCAGAGGACATGGGATGGTCCAGGAATTACCTTGTCAAAGTATCACTTTTAAAGAGACTGAATACAGAATTGAAGATAATGATCTCCACCTATTGGAAACAGAACTGACCATTCCAGAAGGAAGTTATATCTTGAACCAAAGGGTAGCCTCGTTATGTCAAGATACATTAACAGACCTCCTCAAAATGAGAAATCCTCATCCATCCTTCTTCATTTACAAGGGAGTTTTGTTATCAATCTGTGCCTCCTGTATGTTTATAGTTATATTTGTTAAGGGCAGAAACAAGATATTTCTCGATACAGATGGGAAGTTGTTACTCGGAGAAATATGTTGTTTAATGGTTGTGTTCATAATTGATATATTTGGAAGTTTTCTCCCTTCTGAACATGCAAGGATATTCCTTTCAGCAGTGACACATCTTCTGTGGCTTTTGACGTTCTGTTTACATGGTGTAAGAGCTTCGTGTATCATCAAAGAAACTCACAAGTTCTATATGAATGTTCCAATTAAGGAAAAATTCTCAAGAAAACGTTGTCTCTATTGTTTGATAGTTGTGAGCATCGTTGCAGTGGTTTCGATGGTGGTGATAACTTTGACGTTGGATAAACATCACCCCTCTGTGTACATAGGTTATGGTCATGGTACAATTATATGGTGGATGGGCAACAATGTTGCCCTTATTGTTACCTACGCTGTTCCTTCAGGCATTGCTATTCTTGTGTCGTTTTGGTGCTTATTTTATGACCTCTGGTATGGACGTAAAGCCAGAACAACATGGATGAGTCGACATAGAAGTGTGTCGTCCATTTGTGTAAGTGTGATGTTCTTAATGACACTGTGCTTTGGACTAGGTGGTGAACTCTCAAGTCAGGAAGTGCTAGGGTACCTCTATTACACTGCCCATGTGATTCTAAGTCTTTTTGTGCTATATACAATGGTCATTACTGATCTTGTGATTCAATCCTACGTGCAAACAATGGACTATGATGAGCCTGTGCAAATCATTACACAGAAAAAATATTGTGATCTGAATTATTGATCTGAGAACGTTCTGTATTTATAATATATGACATATTTATTTCCATGTGCTACTACTTGAAATGCAAAGCATTATGATTTATTTATTTATGACAATGTTAAATGTTTTAAAGCTGTTACAGTTGATTTGCTCATAACATGTTTATATGCAAATATTTACATCCTTTTTATCTATATAAACTATTTACTGTATGTTGGCTGTCTGTTGGCTCTGTTCCAAACGATCACCAGATTACAAATAACATGTACGGTCGATATCATTATAATTTAGATGGAAACTATTGATAGAGTCATTCTTTCTGGATATAGTAACAGGGGGTTACTTATCTTGAAATTTCACATTCACGTGGTAATTTTTTTTTACTTTGAAGTTTTCACTGTTTCCCGAACGTTGGTTGGTTGAGAGCACGGTAAAGTGATCACAATTTCAAGGTTGATCATCCATGAACTCTTGGAACATCGTTCATACTCGTGTGAACGGTTTCAGATCGTGTGAACGTTCGACGGTACTGTACTGTAGCGATCTTTTCTGATTGAGCGTGATTTTGTAAGAAAACTTCAACGGTTACCATTTACCGACTTATTTGATTGAATAATATACTATCAATATCATACTACCTTCTCAATTGTTGCAATAAATAAAATATTTCAATAAAAGATCGCTCGCAAGCTCGCCTCGTTCACGGGAGTTTGAATCCCACTGTGACATCGTTCATTTTCCAGTGCAAACACACAAACTGACATTCAATTCTTAATTATTCACATCAAAAGTTTTTTTTATGGAAATTTATTTTGGATATTTGAGTATACCATTTGACTCAAAACAAGCTACCTTTCAGTTATGACTTATTTTGCAGTGAAGAAGAACTGACTGAAAATATGACCCTTTGTCTTTACTGATAGTGAATTTTCAAAACGTCCGAGACACATTTGCAAGTATGACTGAGTAAGTAACATGTCTATAACATTTTTGAGTTGACTCTCAAAAGCAATTATTGTGAGAAATGAAGCAGTTATGCTCTAAAACACCCATTCAACAAACTCCATTTGGCATAAAAGGTTTTACTGGTAGGGATTTGATAGACTTCACACTCGACTTCACCAGGTCCCTGAATATACCAGTATCAACCAACGCCATCCTATTTAACCCATGTTTATATCTGAATAGATCTGAATAGATCTGAATAGATAGTGAAACAAGTGAGACCAGTTAACATATTCCAACAGGTTATAAGTGAATGTACATGTCACTGTTAAAACTGTTATTCAGTATATGTGAAAGAGTATACTAGTAACTAAACAACAGTGTGTATTTGAATGGAAATAAAATATAAATGTAACGCAATATGTTTAAAGGATCATGTGGATTAAGTACGGAAGATGTTATCAGTGCATATAGAAACGTACTTTGACATCAACATAAGTGGCTGCCTTTATGCAATGAAACACAATGTAAACAGATAACAACGTGTTGCAGGGGAATTTGCTGACTAAATATGATATACATGTATGTCATCTTTTCCATGTGAAATCAACAATCGTGACTGTATGTGTACAATTAAGTAGAACAAGGATAATGTTAACAAGACATAGTGTTGGTGGTTTTGTTCCACGCAATCTAGGACTGATCAAAATCTGTAGATTGCTCATTCAATCTGCAGATAATGCAGGAAAATGCTGACTAAATATGACGTACATGTACATGTATGTCATCATATCCATGTGAATCAACAACTCCTGTATATGTACAATTAAGTCGAATACGGATATTATTCACAATAGACGTGGTATGTATTATGCATTGTAGACGTATGGTTATGTCCCGTGCCATCTTAGAATGATCATAATCTGAAGATTGTACGAACAATCTGCAGATTGTGATATACCCTAGTTGGTTCGAAACAGTTATAGTTGATTTTATACACACAGTAATATGGGTAACAATTGTTAATAAACAACCATGATCTATGAAAATAACTTTATACTATTGAGTCAATATGCACACGAAACAAACAACCTTTTCGACATAGGAAAACGGGTAAGAAGACCCGTTAGTTCAACATCCTGACATATACAATGGTATCTAATGTGAGATATTGCGGAGGGGCTTAGTCGGTCACTGAGTGGGTGAGGGTATTACTGGTGGGTTGGTATTGTTTAGCAACGAATGGACAATGTGTCAGCATGCAAGTGGCGTGAATTATAGCAAATGATAGAATATATAGCATACAGAGCATAAGGGACACATGCGAGATTTGCACATTGAAGGATTAATCCTAACTAAGATATGCGTCACCGTAAGATGTGTGTGTGTGTGAGTGTGTGTGGGTGGCGAGGTTTGTACAATACGCCAGGGTATAACATCATCTGCCGAATAAGTGCATATCTTCTGTCAGCTTCGATCTCGAATTTGATAACACTCCGTTTTGGTCACTTGTCGGAGCTGACAATTTATATTGTCTATGCTTCTTAGAACTGTGAAGACGTTTGTGTAAAGGTAAACTGTTTTTAGTAAAACTCGTTTAATGCTCATATACCCGGAAGGTAATAACATTTTATATCATATAGTATCACATATCTCTGTATGATTAATCTTGCAATATCACCTCCTAAAACTAAACAGACAGTGGTTTAATTTATTACAGTAACCTAATGTTCAAATGTATTGAGTACTTCCAGAAGACAAAGATAAATCAGCACTTTTATTCAGTTCAATCAATTTATCACTTGCTTTCCTCCACTTGACAACTTTCCCCGCTCAATAGACAGGTGTAAATCTCAACAGTTTGTTCGTGTGAAAAAGCTACACAGCTGTTACAGTGAATGCATCCATATTCAAGTAATGATACTGCTTCCTGTTCCATATCCAATTAATCTCGTGTCATCAGAATTCTGTTCAGATATTCGAGATTTATATCAAGATGATTTGGTTTTCAAATCGTGACACCAATTTGCTAAGTCTGGGATATTTCCATTTTGAGTTGTTTCAATCAATACTTTCCCAATGTAGAGGTAACTCGCCAAATATCTAAACTCTTGAGTATTTCGATTAACTTCATGTTAATTACCTAACAGTAGTTGTTCTACTTTAATACTTCGATTTATCAACACCATCATAAACATTCAAAGACACGTGTGATGTTTATCAGTTTTACAATCATGCTTCAACGGAAATCAATCCTTGACTTTTTAGCAGGCAATATATGAAATGTTGGATAATAAAATCATAAATAAATGATTCATTAATTGGAATAGTTCCGTGATGGTTGAATAACAATCTGTTACATCGACGTCAGCTGCTACAGATTTCGGACCTGTAACTGACCAAATACTTTATCTATTCCACATACAAAAAAAGGTATTATCTATGTTGGATGACAAATAAATCTTATATTCCTTCCTTTCTAGAATATATTGGAAAAGTCAAGTTTGCACATTTTCTACTTTGAAATGCCTAACACTTTTATGAATTTATATTGGATTACAAATGCAGAATGATTGATCATACGAGTAACGTTATATTCGGTGCTATTGTTGTAACGGTTTACAAGCCAAAATCTAATGAGAGAATCAGGAGATTGAAGTCGCTCTGAGATACAAATACCCTTTGGAGTAGGTTGGTGTAACTCGTGCCCTTAATTTGTAGTTTAAGTTAATTATGACATATTTATACCAAACGCATACCAAATTACTTATGTATATAAAACATCAATGCGACACAAGGATTTGGGTGAATCATAGCAATTCAATATTGTAGCCTATCTATTCATTATGCAAACACGACGAGTAAACATAGCCTAAAGCAACACTTGACTGAATAGATAACACGAGTGCTTTGTACATTGTCTCTGATAGTTGATGTGTGATTCTAGTGTCCTGATATACAGAGATGTCAGTGCAAAGGGTAAAATTACGTTTTTATATTAGAAAATATTAAATCATTAAAGAGGCATCCATTTAGTTTCATAGTATTGTATTTGGCTTTAAGTCGTGCCAAAATACCATATGAGCTGATTTCAGTTCACTCAACTTGCATATTCATCACCAATCGCCAAATATATCATAATTACCAGGTTCCAATGAAAATATAGCAACATTATCATACATGTGGAGACAGCGAGACTGCTTACAACATTAACATGCACAGTTGTTGTATGACCTATTTAATATTATTAACCCAATTTGTCTGTTTTTTTCTTTCTTCCGAAATTACGCTTTACTGATTGACGCGGGCCAATCTCGGTGTATTGTCCGGTTGCCGATCAGAAATCACTACTTTTACCTTTATATCGCCACTATACTGAACCGATAACCATTACAATTATAATTTTCGACAATAGTCAGTTCTTCTCGATAAAATATCCCTATTTATAACGTTTTGTATATGTGATCCCCAGCAACAAAATGGATGTACCTTTAACTCAATTAAATTGATAAACGCTTATTATTACTCAACCGTTATTAGATATCAATGAGTTGGTTACATACATGTGTGATATCAACGCGTGCTGTCGTAACGTCATAATCAGCGCATGACGTCATAGTCGGTTTTGGTTGATGTCACAATGTTGGCCGCGCGACTACAATAGCGGGTGATCTATTTGCAAGTAAGAGTCACTAGAAACGATTTTATTGCAATTCAACGCTATTTACATCATTGAGTTATAAATAAAATACTCAATTCGGTCCCGTTTGATAACATGTTTATTAAACTCGTGAATGGCATCGTTTTTTAACTCGCTTTCGCTCGTTAAAATACCAAACTATTCACTCGTTTAATAAACATGTTATCAAACGGGACATCGTTTAGTATTCAATATTTATTAAGTATCGATAATCTAATATATTTGTTTATTTTACAATTTTTCACTTTGTTATTATCAAAATAAAATTATAATTGTTATTTCACGCGGCTGCTTGTGATACATTTAACACAAGTTTGAAACTATTAAAGTAAAACTGTTCCTAAAATAATTGTGACGACGCTACTAACATTGTGACGTCACATCAGCAAACTTCATATGTGCAGAACTATTATACAATTATCATTAATCAGTGAATGTGTTGTAAATTCATTGCAATTTCCCCAAGAGATGATTGGAACACACTTTAACACATGTAATAAGTCACACACTATTTCTATATTACAAAAAAACCTAAAGAGGACAATTCGTCTCGTCAAAGCGTATTTATTTATGTGTTTTTAATACAGTTACAGAAATGGTGCACAATCCAAATTTACTAAACCAAACTTATTGGTATGTATTTTTAAAGCAATGCAGCGTATTGTTATTCCTGAACAGATGACATAGTTTACAAATGATATTGTTCAGTCATAGAACTCTAAGATCTGGAACATAAACATATATAAGTTCCATTTGATAATAATCAAATCAAAGATTTATGGTCATCTGGTCGATTTATGGAGATCTCATACAAATGTTTCACAGACACACGGCACCTAATGGCATCATGTCATTTGTAAAAATGACGCCGTACTATTCCACTGATGATGTCATATACTTTGCAATATGTAAACCGTGATGAGAAAATTACATGATGAGAACATCATATGAATCATAAATTAAATATAAGTTCCGAACGTAAGGTTGTTGCTTGTGAGTTGGTGTGTATGTGTTCAGAATCAACTCCCCTACTACAATATGAGAGCGACGGTATGAGCACACTTGACAGACTCCCTGGCCAAGCCAACTTCAGTGTAGGATTGTTGATTACATTAGGGTGATAGGGAGGTTGCTATATATTCTCGTGACCTCTTCAACTCAGCCTTGAGCTCCAAGGTTTGACGGGGGCTTTGTGTTGATTTTCAGCTCTGTAATCGTATAAACATACCAACACCTTTTAACAGAGTTAGGTGCTGAAGGGCAATCAGGTTGCCATTTCAAGTAGCCATGTCAGGTCGGTATATCACTGTATACAACAATCAGCAGTTTAAATATGTGTATACAGGTGAACACGTGGGCTTGCTTGTGGTCATTTCAGATGTCAGATGTGTAATACTGCCGGAAATGTAATGTCACGTACCTACTCTAGCTATAAACAGGGAAAACAGTTACAAAGCGAAATAATTTTGATCCAGATTTGCATATTATTGGAAGAGTTATTCCTTCCTACATAGCTGACACTTTTTATTTACTACGAAAAGGATTAGGATACATTTGTTCAACTTCAGATACCCTGGCACCTTTTAACAGTACTGTGCAAACATTTACCCGGCTGTCCGTTTATATTACTCTTGAACAAATCTGTAACATTACCGCTCATAGTTGTGTATACAGAAACTTTCCGTGCATAATCACATAGTCTCTTCAAGCAATTTTGAACATTTATTTTATATTTCCGTAAGGGTAATTATTTCTTTATGAATAATCACCTTTTAGCATTGTAAGTTCCATGTACCGTTTATCAGGTTTTAATATATAGAGGATATACAATTGACATTCATCGTTGGATACCATGTATATCTCGTCAAGTGAAGTAGAAATGCATCATTTGCACGAGCCACGAATGTAAATATATCATTACTACTTCACGAGAAGGGATATACATTGCATTCAGCAATACATGTAAAATGTTTTATTCTGACATTGAGAAATCATGCATAGTTCGTAAATAACGTTAATTTTATTAATGGGGCATTCATAGGTGCTTTGGTTTATCAAGATCATCTTATGACGTCATCATATTGTGATATTGAAAGTGTTTTTCCACTAAGTAGAAGAACATGTTATTCAGTAAAAATACGGTTTTAATTTTAAAATGCCTTATTTCATTATTTTGACAATATAATAACACTGTAATACAAATGTAGTTATTCTTATAGCTAAAAGCTAAAAGCTAAAAGCCATGTACGTGTGGAGATCTTTTCAAGTAATTATGATCAGTGTTGTGTCCAAGTACATGTACACAGTCAATACATTTATTAACAACGTGCTTACAGTTTAATAAGGTGGTAGTTTCTAGCCCCCTGGTCATGTGTTGAATATTAAAGATTTAGTCTACGACATACTTACATTAGATAACAGTTACATTTATAAGGGTAATCAACCAGACCTGTTCAAGAGAAAAAAAATAACTGACAAAGTTTTCTACATACACGAAACCCCAAATCACATCGCCTCATATTCTAATGAAAGACATTGTTATGAGTTTCATACAGTGTATGGCAATGTTGCAACACAAAATTTAACAATTTTCGAATTTGTAAATCATTTCGCAATAGTCTCATATTTCTCGTTGCAACATGGCACATGTTTGTTTTTCTGAATCCTGGGCATCAAAGATACTTGGCGGAAGGATTTTATTACTTTATGATTTCAGCATTTAATTGATGTTAATTGTTAACTTAGAAGATGGTGCCTTTGCAATTGTGCTAACAGAACAGTATGGGGTCATGCATCTTCAAACTCTAATCCTCTGCATTTCCGAATCGGATGAAGAGTTCTTCAGAGGACATGGGATGGTCCAGGAGTTACCTTGTCAAAGTGTCATTTTTAAAGAGACTGAATACAGAATTGAAGATAATGATCTCCACCTACTGGAAACAGAACTGACCATTCCAGAAGGAAGTTATATCTTGAACCAAAGGGTAGCCTCGTTATGTCAAGATACATTAACAGACCTCCTCAAAAGGAGAAATCCTCATCCATCCTTCTTCATTTACAAGGGAGTTTTGTTATCAATCTGTGCCTCCTGTATGTTCATAGTTATATTTGTTAAGGGCAGAAACAGATACAGATGGGAAGTTGTTACTCGGAGAAATATGTTGTTTAATGGTTGTGTTCATAATTGATATATTTGGAAGTTTTCTACCTTCTGAACATGCAAGGATATTCCTTTCAGCAGTGACGCATCTTCTGTGGCTTTTGACGTTCTGTTTACACGGTGTAAGGGCTTCATGTATCATCAAAGAAACTCACAAGTGCTATATGAATGTTCCAATTAAGGAAAAATTCTCAAGAAAACGTTGTCTCTATTGTTTGATAGTTGTGAGCATCGTTGCAGTGGTTTCGATGGTGGTGATAACCTTGACCTTGGATAAACATCACCCCTCTGTGTACATAGGTTATGGTCATGGTACAATTATATGGTGGATGGGCAACAATGTTGCCCTTATTGTTACCTACGCTGTTCCTTCAGGCATTGCTATTCTTGTGTCGTTTTGGTGCTTATTTTATGACCTCTGGTATGGACGTAAAGCCAGAACAACATGGATGAGTCGACATAGAAGTGTGTCATCCATTTGTGTAAGTGTGATGTTCTTAATGACACTGTGCTTTGGACTAGGTGGTGAACTCTCAAGTCAGGAAGTGCTAGGGTACCTCTATTACACTGCCCATGTGATTCTAAGTCTTTTTGTGCTATATACAATGGTCACTACTGATCTTGTGATTCAGTCCTACGTGCAAACTATGGACTATGATGAGCCTGTGCAAATCATTACACAGAAAAAATATTGTGATCTGAATTATTGATCTGAGAACGTTCTGTATTTATAATATATGACATATTTATTTCCATGTGCTACTACTTGAAATGCAAAGCATTATGATTTATTTATTTATGACAATGTTAAATGTTACAAAGTTGTTACAGTTTATTTGCTCATAACATGTTTATATGCAAATATTTACATATTTTTATCTATATAAACTATTTACCGTGTGTTGGCTGTCTGCTGGCTTTTTATTAAAATCACCATATTGCAAATAACATGTTCGGTCGATACAACTGGAATTAGGATAGAAACTATTGATAGAGTAATTCTTTCTGGATATAGTAACAAGAGGTTACTTATCTTGTACATGTCAGATTCACATGGTATTAATTACATCAAACAATCTTTACGGATATTCATTTTGGATATTTGAGTGTCACATTTGACTGAAAACAAGATACCTTTCCAATTATGACTTATTTTGCTGTGAAGAAGAAATGACTGAAAATATGACCCTTTGTTTTTACTGATTTTCAAAACGTCCGAGACACATTTGGAAGAATGACTGAGTAAGTAACATGTCTATAACGATTTTGAGTTCACGCTAAAAAGCAATCATTGTGTGACATGAAGCATTTCTGCTCTGAAACACCCATTCAACAAACTCCATTTAGCATAAAAGGTTTTAGTAGTAGGGATTTGATAGACTTCACACTCGACTTCACCAGGTCCCTGAATATACCATTATCAACCAACGCCATCTTATTTAACCCATGTTATATCTGAATAGATCTGAATAGATCTGAAAAGATAGTGAAACCAGTGAACATATTCCAACAGGTTATAAGTGAATGTATATGTCACTGTTATAACTGTTATTTAGTGCATGTGAAAGAGTAAACTAGTAACACAACCGCAGTGTGTATTTGAATGCAAATACAATATAAATGTAACACAATATGTTTAAAGGATCAAGCGGATTAAGTACGGGAGATGTTATCAAGTGCATATAGAAATGTTACTGTGACATCAACATAAGTGGCTGCCTTTATGCAATGAGATACAATGTAAACAGATAACAACATGTTGCAGGGGAATATGCTGACTAAATATGATACACATGTATGTCATCTTTTCCATGTGAAATCAACAATCGTGACTGTCTGTGTAAAATTAAGTAGAATAAGGATATTATCAACAATTGAAGAAGTTTTGGTGGCTTTTTTCCACACAATCTAGGACTGATCAAAATCTGCAGATAATGCAGGAATATGCTGACTAAATATGACATACTATACAATTATAGACTGGTGATGAGGTCAATACCTTTTTTTATGGACCCGAGAAAACAATATTGTATCAATATAGTTTTCCCGGGTCCATAAAAACAGGTATTGAACGAATCACCAGTCCATAATTGAGGTCAATACCTGTTTTATTATGTATTTGACACAGGAACGAAAAGAAAACAATGAAAAAAATCAAAAATGTAATTTGGTTTGAACAGCTGGAACTACGGTCAGATGACGTCATTGTTACAATAGCATGACGTCATGCAACCATCGTTTGACGTCATGCAACAATCGTTTGACGTCCCTCAAGTCAATATTGCTTTTGGTCGGACTCGAGTCAATATGCTTTTCTGTCGACGGTCACGTGATGGCCTCTCGACCAATCAGATCGCTGGAAAAATATGCTCACATAATAAATGTACATGTATGTCATCATATCCATGTGAATCAACAACTACTGTATATGTACAATTAAGTCGTACACGGATGTTATTCACAATAGACGTGGTATGTATATGCATTGTAGACGTCGACGTATGGTTATGTTCCGTGCCATTTAGGAATGATCACAATCTGCAGATTGTACGAACAATCTGCAGATAGTGATATACCTTAGTTGGTTCAAAACTGTTATAGTTGATTTTATACACACAGGAATATGGGTAACAATTATTAATAAACAACCATGATCTATGAAAATAACATTATACTATTGAGTCAATATACACACGAAGCGCGCCACCTTTTCAACACATGAAAACGGGTAAGAAGACCTGTTAGTTCAACATCCTGACACATACAATTGTCTCTAATGTGAGATATTTTCACTGAAAAGGAGTGGATTTATTAGCCATCCAGGTTTCTTTTATACATATAAAGCAGATCTAGACAATAACGCTAGGTCTTAAGCCAAAAGCCAGTAAAAATTACAATTGACAAACAGTTCCGTATTTTGTTAAACGTGTAGGCCTGTATAAACCCTGGTCAAATTTCATTTTCCTAAGCTGCTATGTGTGAATGCTGTTGAGGTTTATACTGTTGTTATTAGTTCACAATGTCTTATGTCAAGTAGATGTAGATTTCGTGTTTTATGTGTATATAATGGGGGGGGGGGGGGGGGGGGGGGGGTGGGGGGGGGGGTTGGTTTGGTTTGCGGAGGGGCTTAGTCGGTCACTGAGTGGGTGATGGTATTACTGGTGGGTTGGTATTGTTTAGCAACGAATGGACAATGTGTCAGCATGCAGTGGCGTGAATTATTTCAAATGGTAGAATATATAGAATACAGAGCATACACGTAAGGGACACATGCGATATTTGCGCTTTGAAGGATTAACCCTTAAAAGATATGCGTCACCGTAAGATGTGAGTGAGTATGTGTGGTAGGCGGGGTTTGTCCAATACGCCAAGGCGTATCTGTCGAATAACATGTATTTTAGAGGTCAATATTCGGAAGTGGATTTCTTCTGTCAGCTTCGATCTCGAATATATAATAACAGTCCTTTAGATAATGAGGAGGAACGTGTGAGGCACTTGTTTGAGCTAACACTTGATACAGTCAATGCTTTTGGAATTGTGAAGAATGTTGTGTAAGGTTTTAAGTAAAACTCGTGTAATGATCATATACCAGGAAGGTATTAACATCATATATCATATAGTACCACATATCTCTGTATGATTAATCTTGCAATATCACATCCTATAACTAAACAATAACGATAACTTCTAACAGTGATGACATGTCATAATTAGGTAATCATGAGTTGATCCAACCCTGTGTAAAAAGCACTATATACACTATTACCCTGCATGCATAATTGATTAGTTAGGTGAAATTACTGTTTAAGGCACTACATACATTATTACCATGGAAGAATCACACGTATAAATCATTATGTACATTGTCTGCTCATAGCACTACATATATCAAGAGCATTCATAATTATTTGTTTACCGAAATATCTTCTCAAGGCATTACCTACATTATCAACTTGGTTGAGAACGTGGATAATTGTTTTTCATATATATACACCAAGCTAGATCCTGTAGGGTAAACACAGAAACATTTTGAATTAATACACTTGCTAATATATCTTACTACTCATGTCAGAGTTTGAAGTAGGGAATCATCCCTTCAAAACTCTTAAGTGTAAGGGTGTAACCATTCGGTATTGAAATTCGTCCATTGTTGGTGCACCAACCACAGGACTAGGAGACACCATGAGACACACTCATTGTTTATATATTTGTATTCGATTTCGAATGTGGAGATGATAGTTTGAAATAAAACTTAGGCATGTTTAAAAAGTTTTCAATCATATACTATTTCTTTCTTCTTATCAAGGATTTAGTTAGTAATATTGATTAAAACATACACGTTTTAGACTTTTCATTTATCATCTATTATTTCCCTCTTCCTATCTAAAATAATCAAATTATTATGTTCCATTTTAATTTGTCGTTATCAATACAGACAGTGGTTTAATTTATTACAGTAACCTAATGTTCAAATGTATTGAGTACTTCCAGAAGACAAAGATAAATCAGCACTTTTATTCAGTTCAATCAATTTATCACTTGCTTTCCTCCACTTGACAACTTTCCCCGCTCAATAGACAGGTGTAAATCTCAACAGTTTGTTCGTGTGAAAAAGCTACACAGCTGTTACAGTGAATGCATCCATATTCAAGTAACAATACTGCTTCCTGTTCCATATCCAATTAGTCTCGTGTCATCAGAATTCTGTTCAGATATTCGAGATTTATATCAAGATGATTTGGTTTTCAAATCGTGGACCTCTGACACCAATTTGCTAAGTCTGGGATATTTCCATTTTGAGTTGTTTCAATCAATGCTTTCCCAATGTAGAGGTAACTGGCCAAATATCTAAACTCTTGAGTATTTCGATTAACTTCATGTTAATTACCTAACAGTAGTTGTTCTACTTTAATACTTCGATTTATCAACACCATCATAAACATTCAAAGACACGTGTGATGTTTATCAGTGTTACAATCATGCTTCAACGGAAATCAATCCTTGACTTTGTAGCAGGCAATATATGAAATGTTGGATAATAAAATCATAAATAAATGATTCATTAATTGGAATAGTTCCGTGATGGTTGAATAACAATCTGTTACATCGACGTCAGCTGCTACAGATTTCGGACCTGTAACTGGCCAAATACTTTATCTATTCCACCTACTAAAAACGGTATTATCTATGTTGGAAAAGTCAAGTTTGCACAATTTCTACTTTGAAATGCCTAAGACATTTATGAATTTATATTGGATTACAAATGTAGAATGATTAATCATACGAGTAACGTTATATTCGGTGCTATTGTTGTAACGGTTTACAAGCCAAAATCTAATGAGAGAATCAGGAGATTGAAGTTGCTCTGAGATACAAATACCCTTTGGAGTAGGTTGGTGTAACTCGTGCCCTTAATTTGTAGTTTAAGTTAATTATGACATATTTATACCAAACGCATACCAAATTACTTATGTATATAAAACATCAATGCGACACAAGGATTTGGGTGAATCATAGCAATTCAATATTGTAGCCTATCTATTCATTATGCAAACACGACAAGTAAACATAGCCTAAAGCAACACTTGACTGAATAGATAACACGAGTGCTTTGTACATTGTCTCTGATAGTTGATGTGTGATTCTAGTGTCCTGATATACAGAGATGTCAGTGCACGGGGGTAAAATTACGTTTTTATATTAGAAAATATTAAATCATTAAAGAGGCATCCATTTAGTTTCATAGTAATGTATTTGGCTTTAAGTCGTGCCAAAATACCATATGAGCTGATTTCAGTTCACTCAACTTGCATATTCATCACCAATCGCCAATCACTTCCCGTACTACAATGTGAGAACGACGGTATGAGCACACTTGACAGACTCCCTGGCCAAGCCAACTTAAGTGTAGGATTGTTGATTACATTAGGGTGATAGGGAGGTTGCTATATATTATCTTGACCTCTTCAACTCAGCCTGGAGCTCCAAGCATTGACGAGGGCTTTGTGTTGATTTGTAGCTCTGTAATCATGTACACATACCAACACCTTTTAACAGGGTTAGGTGCTGAAGAGCAATCAGGTGGCCATTTCAAGTAGCCTTGTCAGGTCGGTATATCATTGTATACAACAATCAGCAGTTTAAAGCTGTGTATACAGCTGAACACAGAGGTTTACTTGTGGTCACTTCAGATGTTAGTTGTGTAATACTGCCGGAAATGTAATGTACATACTGTAGCTATAAACAGGGAAAACAGTTACAAAGCGAAATAATTTTGATCCAGATTTGCATATTATTGAAAGGGTTGTTCTTCCTACATATCTGACACCTTTTATTTACTACGAAAAGGATTAGGATAAATTTGTTCAACTTCAGATACCCTGGCACCTTTTAACAGTATTGTGCAAACATTAACCGGCTGTCCGTTTATATTACTCTTGAACAAATCTGTAACATTACCTTCCTTGCATAATCACATGGTTTCTTCAAGCAA
This sequence comes from Gibbula magus, assembly GCA_936450465.1. Taxonomy (NCBI): domain Eukaryota; kingdom Metazoa; phylum Mollusca; class Gastropoda; order Trochida; family Trochidae; genus Gibbula; species Gibbula magus. The sequence goes on from OW388294.1 coordinate 61,883,052, forward strand.
TTTTTAACATTTATTTTATATTACCAAAAGGGTCATTATTTCTTTATGAATAATCACCTTTTAGCATTTCTTGGATTAAGCCTTCCTCGGGTGGAAGTTCCAAGTACCGCTTAACAGGTTTTAATATATAGAGGATACAAAATTGACATTCATCTTTGGATACCATGTATATCTCGTCAAGTGAAGTAGAAATGCATAATCTTCACGAGCCACGAGTGTAAATATATCATTTCTACTTCACGAGAAGGGATATACATTGCATTCAACAATAAATATAAATGTTCTATTCTGAGATTTAAGAAATCATGCATAGCTCGTAAATAACGTCAATTTTATTAATTGGGCATTCATGGGCGCTTTGGTTTATCAAGATCATCTTATGACGTCATCATATTTTGATATTGAAAGTGTTTTTCCACTGAGTAGAAGAACATGTTATTCAGTGAAAATACGGTTTTTATTTTAAAATGCCTTATTTCATTATTTTGAAAATATAATAACACTGGAATAGTTATTCTTATAGCTAAGAGCTATGTACATGTTTAGCTTACAAATGAAGATCTTTTCAAGTAATTATGATCAGCGTTGTGTCCATGTACATAACACATTTTATTAACGACGTTAACGTGCTTACAGTTTAATCAGGTGGTCGTTTCTAGCTCCCTGGTCATATGTTGACTATTAAAGATTTAGTCTACGACATACTTACATTAGATAACAGTTAGAATGATAAGGGTAATCAACCGGGCCTGTTCAAGAGAAAAAAATAACTGAAAAGGTTTTCTACATACACGAAACCCCAAATCACATAGCCTCATAATCTGATGAAAGACATTGTTATGTGTTTCATATAGTGTATGGCACTGTTGCAACAAAAAATGTAACAGTTTTCGAATTTGTTAATTATTTCGCAATAGTCTCATATTTCTTTTTGCAACATGGCACATGCTTGTTTTTCTGAATCCTGGGCATCAAAGATACTGGGCGGGAGGATTTTATGACTTCAGCATTTGATTGATGTACCTTGCCTGTGAAGAAAAAGTTCTTTTTTCTAGGAGATTTTTTTAAAGTGATCATGTATAAAATGTATTATTGTAATAAAGAAAACAGAATTACAGTCAAGAATTCCGATTGCATGACCAGATATAAAAAATTTTGATAGAACTTACCAGACATACATAGCTTTACAAACTTTGGACAAACACGTAACACACTTAATGGAAAGAGAGAATTTCTTGAATTATAACAGTCACGTTCAATGACGGCATGTCAAGTGAAGAACCTTTTGTCATATTAAGTCAACACGCATTTATAATGCCAAAGTGTCCCTGGGACGTGCTTTTCCGATTTCTAAACCCCTTCTTTTCAATGCGAATTCAATGAAAATGCTCTAGACATACTCCGAAGTACAATCTATTGACACTTTTGACTTCATGCGTCATATATATTTCTAATCAAAAGAGTTTTATTTCTTCTTTATCTGTGCCTTTTAAAGTTGATTTTCAAGCACAACCGTAGTTGTGTATGTGAAAGTTATCCATGTTAGGGGTTAAAATAAAGTAGCTATAGTTTCAATAAATTTCTTTAAATAAAAGTGTTTGATCACTGAGGAAGGTATACGTAGCGACATATTCGGTCACAAATGTGTCCCAAAATCACGCTGAATAGTATTTAAAAATTATCAAAACAACCATAAGCATGATATGCGTATGACCATGTATAAAGATATCAATCCATTCCTTACCTACACGGCACGGGTTCGTAATATGAAAACTTGAAGAGATACTATGTAAACTAATTATTTCATCGTTAATGTATATTGATGTACTCTCTAGAGTCTTTTCACACCCTGTATGTACTTTTACTTCACCCAACATTTATACCTACTTATTTAATTATTGATTTAATTAACCATTGACACAAAATACAATTGCGGGTCTATACGGAGTTGTCTACCTTTTATCAGTAAATGCATCCACTGCATTTTCAAAGAAAATTTACTGAAGAAATAGCAGTTGGACATTCTTTTTTTCTTTCATTATATTGTTCTATATATTAAATTCTATTATTCTCTAACGTCTGTGGTCACTGTCCTGGCCCCCTGTTCTCGAAACGTTCGTAGAGCTAAGAATTCTTAAAAACGTTCGTAGCGCCTACGAAGATTAACTTTCCCAATTCTCAAAAAGTTCGTAGTGCTAAGAATTCGTAGACTTAAGAAAATATCTAAGACAGGTCCTAGACTGTCGTAAGTTACATACGCACAATAAAGATGGCGTCTTACATTGTTGTCCGACAAGCGACAGACGAAGAAAAAGTAGGTAGAACTAACAAGGAGAGAGTTTACCGTAACCGTACACGCTACCTGGAACACTTCGATGATCGGGAAATTCTTAACAGGAACCGATTGTCAAGAAACGGGATCGAGCGTATAATAACCATCGCTTCACCGCAGTTGACTAGGGACACCCAGCGTTCCGTACCCCTTGATCCCGATCTACAGGTACTCGTCATCCTCAGGTATCTTTGTAAGGGAGGATTCCAGTCGAAGCTTGCCGACCTACATGGTATTTCCCAGCCAAGTGTGTCGCGGGCCATCAGTGCCTGTATTGATATTTTCTGCGGGTTGAGATTTATTAAGTTTCCCAAAGACAATGAGGTGCGACAAACGAGGGCTGGATTCCACAACATAGCCTGATTCCCCCGTGTTCTAGGTGCGGTAGACGGCACTCTAGTGCCGATTATTCGCCCATCGAAAGACGAGGAAGCATTTGTTTGTCGGAAAGGATACCATGCAGTCAACGTCCAAGCCATATGCGACTCAACCCTGAGGTAACACGCTACTTACGTGATTAATGAAAAAGAGAGAACGGTATATATATCGTGCCGTCAATATTTACCATATTGTATGACCTTCACATTCATGCAAATGAAAGGCCCTTTAGGGTTTCCTAAATGTATAGAATTGGGCCACATTTTAGGTTTAACATTTGCTATATAATTTGGTCTCAATGAAATGTAACTTTCTGAATGATGAACAGATTTGTATTTGAACAGTAATTGGATTCGATGTGTATTCTTGCAAATTTTAAATTATGAATTAATTAAAAAAAATATATTATATTAATTTTTCTTATTTAATACCATGTAGCTTTTACAGAATGTAAATAGTATAGTTTATTTCACATATATACAGTGTATTAGAAATGATTTTTTATAAAAATAATATTGTGTATGTATTATATATATAAACATTGTATTATAATCATTATTGATGATTAGTGGTCAAGACTTACCCAACAGATAAGTATTTGCTTTTTCATATTAGTATTACAATGTGCAATTATAATCTTAAGTAATTGTATATTGATTGATGATGTTCCAGATTCACGAATGTGGTATGCAATTGGCCTGGCAGTAGCCACGATAGCTTCATCCTTGCTAACACCCAGATTGGTGGGTACCTGGAAGGCAAGGCTGGTGCTGATGGATGGCTACTAGGGGATTCTGGGTAATTATATTCCTAATCATTTATTACGGAAGTAAAACAAGGGTTGCACATCACATTAGTCAAAATGTAAACACAATTAAATTTTAGAATTGTTCACAATATTTATAATGCTAGTTTTTTAGTTCTAAATTATATTGATGATGAATGAGTCTGATAATAGAACCTGACAGATCTTAAACTTTTGGAAATAGGATAGGCACCCATATGCCCTATTTTTTGTCATAAATTTCACCAAGATAATTAATTTAATTGCATATTTTTCTACAGATATGCATGTAGATCCTGGTTGCTGACGCCAGTCACCAACTCCAGCACCCAGGCGGAGGAGGCATACAATAAAGCTCACATGAAGACAAGAAATACTGTAGAGAGAGCTTTTGGGCTTCTCAAGTCCCGATTCAGGTAAATTGAATTATAAGATATATCAATTCCAAATTATTGATTTCAACTTTTAACATTTATAAGCTCATTAAGCTTATAAATGATGTCATAACACTATGATGTCATCTTGTGTGTGACATAGCATTGTGAATCATTTACTTGGCTCACAACATTTCAACTCTCTATAGTCATTTGTTCTAGATAACAAGTCGAAAAAGGTGAAAAGTTTGCAGATTGATGCCATGATTACAACCCCAATTTAGACATTTGTTTCATCAACACAGTATGACTTGGGAACTCATATATAAACGTATGATTATAATGTTTGTCTGTCGCAGGTGTCTGCACAAGACAACAGGCTGTCTTCCCTTCCAACCAGACAAGGCGAACAAGGTGATCTATGCTGCGTTCCAACTACACAACCTGTGTATTGTGCTGAGGGAGCCCCTGCCCCCTGGGCCTGTGGAGGAGGAACATGAGCTTGATGATGCAGTCTACCAGGCTCCCCGCATGACTGATGGTTATGCAGTCAGGAGGAAACTTATACAGGATGTATTCACGTGAGGTAAGTCAAATAGCATTAGTACAACATACCATAACATGATAGACAACAAACATGATATTTTTATATACATTTGTATGTCAACTTTTATATAACAAATTTACATAAATTGTATTTATCATACATTAAATAAACAGGCATTTGTGTTGATAAACATCAAGTGTAGAAGCGAGCACAGCTCACATACCCCCGCTTCCAAATATAGTTTGACATAATTGAAAATAGGGACCTTTATGGGAATGACTAACCTGTAAGTAAAGATTAATGAATATGCAATGTACAGTTCCAGAGATAACTGTTAAGTCATTTTTTCATGGAAACTGCCAAAAGTAAAATTCAGAAATAGATCTAACCCTCAAAGGGCACATCTAGGCAGCATGGTTGACATGTGTATGAAAATTGGTGTAGCTAGAATGTATAGTTTGGGAGATAAGTTCCACACAGAATGACACAGAGTCACTGGCTTGGTCAAAAGTAAAATTCAGAAATAGGTCTTATCCTCAAAAGGCACAACTAGAGATCATGGATAACATGTGTAGCAAGTTTGGTGAGGCTACATGTATAGTTTGAGAAAAATGCTCTGCACAAACTTTGTGACGGATGGACGGACGGACAGATGGACAGAATGAACGCTATATACCACCGATTACGCTGTAAGGGGGTATAATTAGTTTTGAGATCGTAACATATTAACAAATTAACAAATTAAAAACAACATCAACCAAAATAGAGACATGGGCTCTGTAGCTCATCAGGATATATATTTTCAAATTCAAATGTTGACACTAAGACATATTTCCCAAATCATGTTACAATATTTCAAGAATTTGGTGAGAAAAAATATTTTCTATTACTATGCTTAAAGATGTCCTTACTACATGAAGCTCTGTAGTGGTTTCAACTTCACTCAATGCTTATGCTGGACCAAGGATGTAGCTCATCAGGCTTAAAAAAGCTTACATTTCACTTTCTGGAAGTATTTATTTTTCTAGTAGAAGAAGACGAAAGAACTTTGAATATATACACATTATGACATGGGAACTCATATATTTATTGTCCTATGTAGCTATGGCATACCAAAAGGGAAAGGCCCAACTGGCCTTTCAGGCCTGATGAGCTAAAAGTTTAATAACTGGTGACAAACATAAGTCGGATTCATAACTTTCATCAGCCACATTATTCTGCTTTAGGCATTGGAGGATCTCTCTCTCCACAGCCAACCTCTCCTTCTCCATCCGCAGTCTCTCCTTCTCAGTTGCCAGTTGTTCCCTCTGTATATTCAGCTTCTCTTTCTCCACCTCAAAAATATCCAGAGAAATATCATTTGATCTTGTATCTGGCATATCAAAGAAAAAACATCATTTAATTATCTTAAAATTACCATATTCTTAACATTGAACATGAATATCAGGGATCACCCTGGAGCAGAGTGTCAAAGGGAGAATAATCTCCCCTTTGCCTTACATAATGGGATTTTCAGACAAAGTAATGGTATATTTCTAAATAATAACAAACATTTCACATTTTTGCAATGGGATTTTCTCCCCGCGTAAGTATTTATTATGGGATATCTTTGGACTTCAATGAGTAAATATCCCCAAATCCCTGCCTAAAGTGATCCCTGGAATATAGGATGGCTGTAATGGGTAACCCAAAAATATACCTAGGATAGTGGATAGAGAGAAGAACCTGGGAACCCATCATATTACCCGGTACAATTATATTCACTTGTTATTCAGAGAACAATTGGTGGAAACAGCAATATATCTCTATGCTGTAGCTTCTATCTTCATACATCAGTCTACCAAGTTGATTGAATTATTACAAAACTCGAATTTTAGGGGGACGTAAATGTACACATGTACACATATAAAATCTTTTAAAGCACTATTATTCAACATGGAAAAGGCTTTATTTCATTGATAATGTCTTCGTAATTGATAACTCTTTCAACTCATATCAAAATAAGAAAGAAGTAATGCATATTTTGAAAATTTCTAATTGTGTAAGACAGAGCCGAACAATCTGAAAATTGTGGGTCCCCATCAGCTTGCAGCGCCACCTAGTAGAACAGTTTCGAACGTTAACGTAGCCAGGCCTCTCTAATTATAAGATTTACTCAATACTCGTTAATTATCATTACATAACATTAACGGGTGAGAAACGTGTATGAATGAGGAAATTCAATCACTCCCGTTATTTATGCATTGTTATTGCACTTAAATATACGAGGTTTTTGGCTATAAAATGAACTTAAAATATGATGTTCTCACAGACGAAGTGACCTTGATCAAATTATGTATCCAGCTTCTGTGAAGATAATTTCGACATTGTAACTGCTTGATGAAGTGATCATTCTCTTGATTTTATACCTGTTCATGGAATATGATGTCGGCTTTGACTTTGATCGCATTCTGTATTCCCTCTTCTGTCAAGATAAGCATTCTTCAATTTCAACATTGTAATTACTTTAATTAAAAGTTTTCTGATATAAACTCTCATTATCTTCGAAACCGATAAGAGATAAGGTTGAACAAATTTGACAAAATGAGTTATCACTAATTATCGTTTGGATATTGTTCCAGCTTGTACCTATTGGCGTTGTGAAACTAAATGAATAAGATATGTTAGCTAAACACTAATGCCCCAGGATATAACCAAATATTTTCGATTAAATCAGGTTGTTCTGAAAGTAAACAAAGTGCTGCTACTAATACCTCACGCGAATGGTCAGGATAAGGACAAATGTATAAACCATATACCATGTACCTTATATATGTAGTTCTCTACCTGAGCACCTGGGTGGATTCGAACCCCAGACCTCTTGATCCACAGACCACTTCGCCATCCCGCCCCTATCTCATCTTGGAAAAATAGACTCCTTTTGTGATTGTTTTGTATAAGGAAGAACTACACTCATTACTCGTGTTAAAATACATACATAATAAAGTGTTTGATCGTAAGTTTGAAGAAAATTTACAATTATACCACTAGGCACTTTCGGTAACATAAACAAATGTTCTTTCATCTTGTCAACATATTAACATGATATAAGGCATTGTTGTTATCTTAATTGCTTCACCCCTCTTCCCTCTGATGTTTATTGTGTGATAACAGTAAATTTGTTGACAGTCTCGTGGATTAAAACAAAAGCATCTTTGTCTTAATTATCTCCTTTCCGCAACGGATTTATCATGGTTCACTGTATGTTTCTTAACTGGGAAATTGTATCTAATATACTTGCGTCCATTTAAGTTTCCGGTGTATTTTGGACCAACTGAGTGTCGTCTTATGAAACCATCTTGGTTTTGAATCAAATGTTTTCAAAAATTGAAAAAAAAAGACGACCGACATTTTGCTTTCTAAATTCTTAAACTCTTAGTGTCTTATAAATAACAATAACATCGGTGAAATATTTGAAAAGCAATGTCTGATATCGTTTGATCGTATGAATTAATTAACCCTTAAAAGCATAAAAAAGACATATCAAGGGAAATTTGCTTTTGGAGTTATTGGAACCATAACAAAGTAACTTGTAAGAATCCGGCTTTTAACGCAGGACCACTCCAATAATAAGTAAATGTAATTTTCGTGTGTTGAAATTTACACTGACCATTGATAAGTATTTAAATGATATGGTCGATACATATACATGTATACGTACTGTTACTTCTGTTGACCTACAAGTACCGATATCATGCAATGACTTGTGATTGACAGCATCTGTAATTGGCAGGAGATTAAGTGACTTGTAATTCTTATGTAGACACGCAACTGTTCCAAATATCGGCTATATCAGTTTGTCGAATATTGTACATGACATTTGAACTGAATACAATACAAAATTTAATTCATTCCATATACAGTAACTGATTTACACCATGGTTTCATAACGAGTACCAAGTAGACAAAATATTCCTCAAAGATTCTCCCTCACTCACTCTTAACCTTTAGCCTGCTGGATTGTTTTCAGGTTTTTGCAGAGAGCGTCAGATTTGTAAATTTGTCACAATTAAGCCACATGGGTATCCTTCATTTAAAGTTTTTCTCGCCTTAGTAATAAACATAATCTTAAAATAATTAAAATAAATATCTGAGTCACATATTTTTCTAACTTATTATAGTCATAAAAAAATATTAATTAGTGTAATATTTTTCAAATATCAATTATTTTTACACTTGTCTATGGGAAAAATGAAATAATACAGTAGTTCTAAAATTGTACTACATTTTCAAACTCGAATTATTTTGTCAATAATTATTTATGCAGCCCAATTTTTACACCATTTTGTTCAGAATTAAATTTTATACCAGAAAAAAATTATGTTGATGGTAGGTGTTTTCCTTTCAGAAAACAAGAGCCCGTCATAAACGATTATAAACATCCTTCTCTCTTCCGAAAATCTAGTTTAAAAATGAGTGTATGTGGTTCGGTAAAGCCCTGGTAATCGTTTTTGTAATTCGAAATAATAAACTGTGTTCACAATAAAATGGCCGCCATGCAATTTTTGCTTTACACGCAACAGTGTTATTACCACTACGGATAAATAGTTTATGTAATAAGATGTTTTATCCTCTAAAGTTCAAGAAACGTGCTACAGCCCTTTAAGGATATCATTTGAAAATAGTATATGTGTCTCCATGTCCATATGAAAATATACAAAAATGTGCTTGCACACGTGGGTTAGCTAACTGCTGTCACCACGCAATAGTTACAAAGAAACGTGACGAATTGGCGTTGTCCATGATTTCAAATTACTGTATATGTATCAAATGGAACGTATTAACCCGGATATGTTCGCCATAGACGGTACTAAAATGTGTAAAGGCATTCTTTATAGAAATGTTACTTTTTAAATGAATTAATATTATCCCATGTTCTTAGAGTTTTCTAATCGTTTACGCATTAAATTGAAGTTCATTGGGGGTCGATGAGTATGCAAAATGAGCCAACACTTCCAAGCCACAATTGGAGAAGTTGAAACAAAACGAAGGGACAAGCAAAACTCGTTGGAGCTTTCTCTTTGTTTGTGTCTTCAGTTGACAAATTGAATTATTATGGTGACGACTCACATTTGAGTGGGACATATATTTTTAGAAGGATGGTAATTAATCAATATAAATATGTTTGTGCCTGTAATATACGTGTGTTTGGCACTAACTGCGTGCCAGCTTCACATTCTAAAGTGAATATTCTTTCAAGAAACTTTTCTCATACATGCGCTTATAGCAACTGACACGCAAAAAGTTCTTGAGACATGGTTTACCAGTATATTCAACTACCATTCATAGTGAACATGTTCCAGACACAGTGGTAAGTACCTAGTATTGACACTTCTGACATCTTCATTACTTAATACAAGTTTTGTTAATGGAGTTTTCTGCCTCCTTGCGTCATACCCTTTCCAACTGACTTTTCAATTGTTAGAATTTGATGGTACGTTCGATACAAAACGTTTCTGAGGAGGCGTGGTTGAAGAAATGCCTTCATGGTTTCACGTCCCCAGAAACGAAAGGACATTATGTAGGATCTATTGACTCTTTTGGATTTGTAGAGGATTTGATGTTTCATACAAATCCTATCAAATGGACGTTGTTATCACTGTCAATGCTGTTCACATATATATGTGTCTGGTGGAGTGGCTGTTTCAATACACACATCTTCGATGAGTTCTGGTTGAACCAGAGACACTTTACCCCTACTGTTTAATGGTGGGTGAACAAATGCAATTAAGACAGACCATCTTGATACACGAATAAGGTTTTGGAATGACATAAAGATGATGTTTGTATGTAGAAAGTAAACAGTAATTGCTTTATTTCTGTTTTACTCTAATTCCAATACAAGGTCATTCGATATGTATTTAATTAAGCGTTGTAAGTTGGACTGTCAATAAGTACATAAATAAAACACTAAACTATCACAAGACATATAGGTAGTGAATTAAGGTTTAACGGCCATTTAAAGAATATTTCACGGCTGTTAGTATCATTGGTGGGAAAAAACCCGCAACACCATTGTGGCTATGTAATACCGAGAAACCTGCGAGCATCGACTGCAACTAGCGAACCATGGATTGTACTGCGCTGAAATTCAGTGTAGCATTGTACTCAAACATTACTGCATGTAGAACAGTTCTCTGCCACAGACAAAGTTGCCGTTCCCTTGGCGGAATTCGAACACCGGAATTCTTAGTCCAAGGCCAAAAGTGCTAACCATTTTGCTATTCCACCCCTACCAAGACTTCAAGAGAAAAAGAAACAGAACAACATTTCATTTAGAAATCTAACCACAATTTGGAATTAATCTGACGTTAGATGACAATTTTATGACATTTTATGTTGTTAAACCAATTGCCATTTCAATAATTAACGTCAAACTTTGATAATTGATGAATCAAGGACTCAAATTATAATCCTCAAGGCACATTTTGCAATCCTTTAAAAATTTAATCATTCTAAGCATCTGTCTGCTTAAAGTATCATCTATGGTATTATTGAATCTTTAAGATTTTGCAGTGTTTAACTGTAAAATTGAATTCAAAGCTAAATTAAAATTAAACGATTGATTTCCTCTTTGGTATTATTTTAGTCAACAGTTGTCTACTAAAGTGACCTGAATCCAGATGCCCACATTCAAATAAAAAACACACGTTTAAAATGGATCAGTAGTTCAAGAAAGTAGACTGACCCTTAAGCCTTATAACTAATAACAAAGAAGTAATATTGTAGTAAAAATCCTATCTGTGTTTTATGTCCTTACTGTCTATTACATTATGGTGTTATTGCAGTAAAACTGAATTGCAGAGATAATAATTTTGCAAGTGTAATCTCTCTCTGTATCAACACTATTGATGCTGATTGTCATCTTTGGCTAAGAATATGAATTAATGACATTTTAATGATGCACACAGTACACACGAATTCATTTTTGAAGCCAAATGTATTTGCCGTTTTGGTGAACACCCTTAGTTAACCATAATACTGTCATAATTACAAAAGATTCTCCCATATGTCATAAACACCATGCTATCTACATTATTTACATGTGTTAACCTCTAGGGAATGTAAATAACTTCTTTGGTATCATGGATCAAAACAATAAGCAATATTTGATAACGCTTGATCTTAATGAAATAATATATCTTTGAGATTGACTGTTTAATCATAAAGAAGAACATTATTGTTGAAATGTGATTTTGGAACAAAAGAACTAGCAAAGGCGACCGCTTTGATACACCTACCTGCAGTGTAATTAAACTCACTGGCAAAAGAAAGTATATGTACAACAACGCAATATATGTTAATCAACGAGTGATGTATAAGATCGAAACATAGTTACACCATGTCTCTAGAAGCAAACTAACTTTGTCTGTAAATTTTGAAACATTATCTATTCATAATTCTGAAAAACACGGCTTTTTAAAAATCGTTGTTATAGAATCTCCTTAACCAGGCGAGATAGGGGAGTGAAATATGGCTTTCTGGCTTGTTTTTTAACGTCCTACAGCAACGATGCGTCAATGATTTAAAGTCAAAGGAAGTACATTACGTCAACACTTACTTGTACTTACATAAAATCCATATTTCATAAACTTTTACCTTAAATACCCCAAATTATTTTTAAAAATACCTTTTGAAATAGCTATTTCAGCACCCCATGTGTACTTGAACAGATATTAAGTAGCATACTCTCATGAATGAAATTGTGTATATCTCTTAACGAGATATATCCTCATCACAAACATTCAAAACCGAGTTTATCTGGCAGAAATATTTCGTGTTTGACTCTGTTGAAAGAAGATATACTTTCTTTTGCCCGTGAGTTTATTATTATCAAGTAAAAGATAAACAATAATAAATAATTAAATAAAAATAATTTATTAGAAATATGTATGAAGTTAGTAATTTTTCTCCAAATTGTGTGATCTTTATTTATGCTATAAACTGATTGATTATGAGTCACGTGTTGAGCTTCAGGCTTATTTCGCTTCTTAGAAAAGTTATAAACAAATATTATTATTAGATATAATGTTAAATGGCGGATTTGTACAAGGCATTCAGTATATCCTGAACTTAAATTGGCAATTTAAGGACAATACAAATCGATCGACGTGTCATTAAAGAACAGACCTCATTCAAAACAGTTGATGATCCGTACGTTATTGTAGTAAGCATCCACGCACATCCGGTTGTGTTTGTTAGACGACCCTGTTTCAGTGAATTCATCATGGCATGAAAGCTTGAACATTTTCACTCTGAAATTACGACACAGACTGAATTAGAGACTAAAGAAATTCGGTTTAATGTTCTGAATGTATGAGAGAAGGCAGACATGTAAAGGATGGCCCCGGTATTACAGTGCCGACCAAAAGAAACGCATACTTGTTTTTCCTTACAATGAAATATGAAATGATTTCTGAAATATAATCAACTTGGTCTCAACGTTATGCTTAAACCTTAATGAATATTAATGTCCATTGAAATCGTTGAACAACTGTGATTCGAGTCAATAACATTCATGAAAACCACGTCCAATGAAGACTGCTATCTCAAGTTGATTCACTTGCGCACCGCACGTAGTGCGAATGCGTGCCTGTGTTGTTGCTCGTGGTCGTATGAACATATGTTTCAAATTAACCATTCCGTAACTGTACATGTCGAAATGACTAAACCTGCTTCATCTGTGCACTAGGCATATGTATCTTACAACACAGAAGTCGACTGCAGATGTTTTTCGATGTTTGGTTAAACAAATTAAGGACGTTATTAGTGCAAATCATGAAACATGGCGTTAGGATGGAAGAAATGAAACAAACTTCAAAGACAATTATACATGCATGCAACCCACTGGAACATGTAATTAATGAAGGCACACTAAACGGTAGTCTCCCATAACTCCTACAGCCCATAAACCGTGCAGGTTCTCAAAACAAGTTAACGGGCAACCTCCTAATCCCTAGCTTGTTAACTCTTCCAATACAAAACGGCCCAGATTAAACACAGAGACAATTGATAGTGTTAGCAAAAAGGTGTAATTAGGACTTTCCATGTTTCACATTCATATCTCTAATGAAATAAATACATACATACATTTTTAGTAATTCATTCATATCTATCACATTTCGAAATAATAATTTATTATTATTAATTACATTGTATTGAAATTCATTTGAATTTCATCACATATTCAAGTTGTAATGTTTGTCACATTTCATATATTGCAAAGTTTGTCGCTCGAAAATGTTTCTCACATGCCGATCACAATGCCAAGATTCAGATGTCCAACAGCATCTCAGAACTAGACCGGTGATTTCTGCTCACGATTCAGTTCGTCCTTCAGTCGACACATTCGAATCTCCACCTCACTGTCGACTCTCTTTCTGCTGATAGGGGCTGCTCTCAAAGTCTAGCTGTGCTTTGGCTCTCTCTCTACCTGCTCTACCTCCTTTATCATTTCAAGAACCTGTAGATGTTGGGGTGACGATGTGGCAGCCCTCGGTTGTGGAATCCTTCAAGGTTGTTGTTGATTCTGGTTCTGTTGTGGTGTCCCCATTGGCGTTGACTCTTCCTTCGCTTCTTTCTCTTCCTCAGGTTGTTGACAAACTTGATCTTCCGGGTGTCCTCTGAGAGTTGTTATGCTCTGTAGCATTCCTGAGAACGATTCCTACTGTCGTGTCTCTCCCTCTACATGCAGACTGGACACACTTCCAGTGAACACAAGTCTGTCTCTCAACATTCTTGGTGTGAACAAAGCAATCCAGTAGAACTTGTGTACTTCCTCTCTGCGACAAGACACACTCAACATTGCCTTCGCAAGTGGAAACAATCTTGAACAGCAGTCATAAAGCTTTTACGTGCGTTTCACAAGTTTAACCTCATCGACACACTGAAGTCTTGTACAACTACAAACACATTGCGCTGCAACAGCGCATTAAACTTCCGAATAGTTGACACAAAGACTTCAACAAGCATGTCAGCTAAAGACATTAAATTTTTTATGTAAAATAATATTCACCATCTTGTAACAACATAACACCACCAAATCGAAATATTCCATTGGATAACATGTAATTTCATTAATTCATTTAGAACGTTGTTGACTCGATAAGTGATAATATCAATGTCACTACATCCGATGACGTTGTTTCTCAACTGTGTACATGTTACTGTGATCAAAACACGTGTCTGTATGATTGTAATTTTATGGATCTAAATCAAACAATCTCATAATTTTATGATCAGCACATCATTATGATACGATTGCCTCATTATACTTTTGAACATTCGAACTTCCACAATCAAAAGTGTCCATTGGAGTTGGTGCGTGACACGTGAAACATGCTTCTACAGACCAATTGTACTTTAATGGGACAGATATTGTACAATGGTGGCAAGATGTGAACTCGTTCCTGAATATCCTGAAGCATTTTACTGCAAAACAATTGAGTAAAACACAATGTTTGTTGTTGTCTAGCTCCGATTTAACAGACATGAGATAACCAGTCATTCGGAACTGAGTCAATTTAAATTCGATGAAAGGTGAGTTTGTGCGTGTTAGTTCTTAGCATTTGATACAAGTAGATTCCATCAATCATCTGCAGTTCATATCAGGTCAGTCTGAGTCTGCATACCGCTTACTTGCAGTCAATACAATACTCGAAATGGACCAGAGGTATCTGTAAACCACAAACGATGTTTAATCTTCCTAATTCTAATGATATATAATTTTTATAATCATTACCCATTTTTATAAAACAATTGATGTCCCGTCTAAAATCCCTGGTAAATCCATTATCTATGTCACGTGATCTCAAGCTCTATAAAACTGATAAAACTTCAGTTATTCTTTGGGCCACTGGTCCTTTAATGTTCAATACAACCTGCCTGTATGCCTGTTTGTCAAGGCAATTGCAATTGTAACGTCATTTGTATAGTGTATGATAAACATTGACGGTTTAATGTACAGATATATACAAGCCTTCCAAGAATGATCCAATTATAATGTTAAAATACATTTCATCAAACGTTTATTTATCTTCAACAGTTTATCTAACGAGATGTCATCCATCGTGTTGTTTCCTGCATATATTCAATGGGAAATGTTTTTATTATTGTTATAACTTGGAATCTGCTTGAAAGACATGTTTAAGAAAAAAGTCATTTACATTACATAAATACATGCAGATTTTCCAAGGATGATCAGGTAATGCCTGGTTTAAATACCATTCATCAGAATTAATGAAATTTTCACCAACAAATCTGATGACTCTCTGAATCTAATGTAATGTTCTTTGCATTTAAACCATTGATTAACTGGCGGTAATTGTAACAGAAAATAGGCTTTCGCAGAATTGATGGTATTGAAAGTGGTTAATAGTCTGCAGACATTTCCAGACAGGACTACTGCAAAATTCTGCGATAACCTTAAGCTAAATCAATAGGACATTGAAAGACAAATTACCAACATCACTTACGTTAGTAATTTCAAGTTGTTTCTTTGTGGTTACATGGAATTTTAAATTGATTTGAATCATTATGCAATAATGATAATACTAAATCATAACCTGTACTTATGTTGTATTCCGGAACAATACGCATCAACCATTTCATCTAATTGGGGTTTTGGTTTGGAATAATTTGGTGAAATGGTATGATTATACAAAGTGCCCTCAGAAGGTAAATAGGAACCGAATGCATTAGAACTACTAGTATTTCAAAGGATCAAAAATAACTAACTGATTGATATGTATTCACATTGGATCCTTTGATCACCTGTTAGTTCATTGCACATTACAAAGCATTCAGACTTTCACGTTCCAATGAGTCTGCATGTAACTCGGTATAATTGATGTTTCCGGAAATTGGCTTTTGCAGGATTGAAAATAATTATAGGGGAGTTACAATTGTCAGACATTCCCAGACAAGATGGCTGCAGACTTTTGATAGAAGTGAAAGCAGGTTATTTCAATAACGCCAATTAACAGCAGTTAAACTGTATGTCATTGAAACTTTTATCATGGTGACAATCCCCTTTTCCCCATTACTGCAATTTAATTCCCATCCTTCACTGATGGGCTTGTAATCGTAATTGTTAATTCAAATTTGAATGACGATACTAACTTGATGTACATTTCTTGTTACAAATATCCAAATCACTATATTCGACTGAAAGGATGCAAAACCATATCCTCAAGGATAAATTAAGTTCAAAGTTACATGTAAAAGCATCTACATCATCACACAGTGTGTCTGTGAATTATTATCAAAACCGTTTCAGTCCACTTCCCTTCTGATATGGGTTTGACACGAATTCAATGGCATTTACTATTTGAATTTCAGTTACCATGCGTAGAGAACACACAGGCTAACTGCATGTGGTTTACACCTGTTCAGCGATCCAACCCCTGAACCCTATTCTCCCATACAAGGCGTACCTTGTAAGTGGTGGATTCTTATTGTGTGATTAATGCATTATTTTGTCATGAGAAATGATTTTGCTAAAGCAACTGATTATATAAGTGATCACATATATAAATAGATATTCAAATCTATGATTCACCCTAATCCAACCAGGTATTTATGTCTTGAAAGAGGAAGATTGAGTTATTGTTTAATGCCGCGTGGGCAGTATTGCAGTCATTTGATTTAAGTGGCTTATCTAAACATAATAGTAATTGCAAAATAAACCCAAGAATAGAATTGACACGAAGACCCTTAAAACATCTCAAAAGAAAAAGGTCACAAGCTGTTGGATCAAAGCTTACATTTCCTCTTTGTCGTACAATGTTAAAGTATATTTGGGGGTGCAAAAAATACAACCATTATTCATGATTAGAATGGTTTATATAAACTGCACAAGCGTGGTTATCTAGTAACAATTGGAGGGAAACATTGCCCAATCACAGATCAAGGTTATTCCACGAGGTGAGAAAAGAAACCATATGTATTTGATTCCTCCATACAATACATTGAAGCAGATAACAGTATTGTAACATACCTTCCTTTTCAGTTTTCATAGGAATGTTTAGAATATTGAGCAGTGAAGAATATTTTACCACGTGTTCCTGGAATTGATACATTTCTTAGAAAATACTAAGCATTTAAAAACGAACTTGTAATTCCATTGTTGATGAGTTTAATGAGTGTCAATGAAAAGGTTTTGTATTATCGAGTTTTGAATGTTGGTGTGCAGACAAATGACTATCAGACCTTCCTTGAGATTAATGAAGTACAAACTAAAGAGCAGCGAACACTCCGTAGGATTAAGAAGCCATCAACTGTCCGGATTTGGTTTCTCTGTCAATCAATGTCTAGACGGAGTCATATATTTATCCACTGCTTACAACTGAGTCTCTTCTTTGAAAGTTACAAATTCATAAACACTTCTATTTAATATTTCAATGGCTATGTTTGATTCGTTTAAGCGATGTATACACCTACCACTTGTTTAGCGTAAGCCGTTCCTGGACCAGGCTGTAGTTGAAACAAATGAACAAATGTATCGGCGCACAGACAGGAAGACGTCATCATCCCTCAAACTAGCTTCAATAAACATGTCATTTGTATCATACAAGTATGTTTAAAAATTATTTCAAAACTTGGATTAATATTATATTCGCGTGTAATGCATTGTTTTAAAGAACCAGTAATATTTAAAAATAAATTAGTCAACTTTCCAATTGTCAATAGCAAATTCATTAGTAAGTGAATGTCGCAAGGATAACATTTGTCCGCCATTATACGCCATTCCGAGTATGCCTTAGTGTATGCCGGATTCAAATCAAGTGATTCGCTGGTTTTCTCAAGAATGACAGATTGTTACCTCTACGTACATTAAATATTGGAATCAATTGAGCATAAAATCGAGACAATATACACTTGGAATTGATTATCAAGTTGATTTAAATTTACCCATATCAACAATACCGCAATCAGCGCGACGATCCGCTTTGAAGACAATCCTTGAGGAGTGACTGTGATTAGCTACAGATGGGACAGGCTAGACTGCTTGTACGATGAGCCTTATTAATTAATTACCTAGTAATTCGATATATTGAAAATGTAAGTTGTTTTATTGAGAAGATTGAAGATTTGTTTGTGGAATTAACACTAATTAACTAAAAAACATTAATTAGGGACCACACCAAGGTGTTCATTCTAGCCGCCGTGGCTAAATTTGCCATTTAAAAAAAAAGCTCTATATAAACTGAAGCACAAAAGAAACCTCACACCTCAATTGATTTCGATTAATTCAATATTTTAAAGAAATGAGATGCATTTGATTATGTCACGATGCAATAACACCTTTTGGCAGTAGTTTTAATGACTTAATTGGTGACTGTTTTTATTTTTTTTATTACAATATCATGTTTTAAACTAGACAGGGGTAAGAAATGAAATTTACACCAACATGACCCCTAGCATGTTTCAAATGTTGTAAATGTGTGCAAGACGAGGCAAATTTATTGATTTTCACACAGAGTATGTGTTATATCAAAATTAATTTTGGGGAATTTTAAATTTCAAAATTTTGATTTTCAATTATTTTTTTTAAAAACACGTAAAACAATTCTTTGACTGATTGATATTTTGGACTAATTTCAAAACAATTCCGTTTTGGAATACGACGTCTAAACCTCGAGAAATGTGACTTTAAAAATTATACATATGATAAAAACAACTGAGGTGTGACGTTTCTTTTGTGCTTCAGTTTAGTAATTTGTTGTCCGATTTAAGAAATTTAAAATCGAGCAATTATCAAATTGAAATCGAATTTGTGACCATATGGCATGATATCTGACCATTAAAATAGAAATTTATTTATAAATGATTGTTGTCAATGAAATTGTTCAAATAGTCCCTAATGAATACATAATCTGATTATCTCATCCACAACCGTGTTCCTCTTAACTAACCCCCCCATCCCAAGCCCCTCCCCCTGGTAACTGGTGTGTTCAAGATGGACTTAACAACTTATCTAAGAAGGCTTCAGAAATAACTAGTCTTGCAGCAGCAAAATTACCAATACAGGAACTCCTCATAAGTATTTGAAAACATGGAAGAGTTTTGTCTTTATTATATATCACTTGCATATCAACGGTGACATGTATGATCACACCAAGACAGTCAACAGTATCAGGAAAATCAATCTTTGTAAGATCTTAAAATTTCAAAACGTGGTGTAGATGAAATGAATCATTGCTAGAAAATCAGATAACCAAAAGAGAGGCAGTGTTGTTCCACTCACATGTTTCCATCATTTTACATTCACAAATAGCACTTGGACGGTTTAGATGTTTGCGAGAGGTCTCGACAAATAACATTTCATATACTCAGTCTAATTTGGAAAATTTCAAGTGACAAGCATGGTCGTCATAGTTATTCTTACAAGTGTTTGTGTTGTCATGGTGTCACCAATACATACAAATAACTTCGTGTCATTCTGGAGTGAGTATCAACATCCGGTGAATTCAACTCGAATATCAGTGAATAAGGCTGAATTGGACATGAGTTCATGTATAGGAAAAACGAAGCCATGGAATAGGCCAATTGTTGGTATTTTGCTTATAACATTTACAAAAACATGTGTTGTATTTTCACAAAATATTAACAACCAAAAGGACGATTGGAACTTTATTATTCACATAAGAACACCAAGAGACAGATTCCTGAGTGGTGATATTGCCATCAGAGAGAAACCAAACAATATGTCCGAGACTAGCAGTGTGATAGAACTAATCTCGAAGAATGAAGTAGCAAGTACATGGAACACATCTTCTTCAGTTGAACCACTGGAAAAAGTGGCGAGAAAAAACAAAGACATTAGATGTGGTAAAATCTGTAAAATAATTTCGGCTCAATACAAAGACCTTCTCTTTGTTTATAACCCCTTTAAGAAATGGTTACGGCTCTACGTTTATTCTTTTAGGCATTTCAAGAAACTTTATTTACCCCTAAAAAACATTAAAGGAAATTCATTTGCGGACATAGCTGTTGATGCAAAATCTGAGATGTTCTATATACTGCGTGTACAGAGTATTGAATCATTTAGTTTTGGTGGAAAAAGGAAAATCCTAGGGCAATTAAATAGAGATTGTTTAATCATATTTCATGATCACTCAGAAGACATTTTGATATACCAGTGTTCACCACTCTGGAAAACTCTTCATATTTCTTCAAAATCCACAAAAACCTTTGCACGCAGTAAATGCAAAAGTCAAAATGGTGACATTCACAAACGTTCTAAAACAATCTATTATATTTGCCGTAATGGGGAACGTTTGTATTCACTTTCTTATCAAACATGGCGCTCATCACCTCATCCCTCAAGATCCAGGACTGTTTGTAATGTGCATAGTGTAATTAGTTATGTTTCGCTTGATCCAATTGAACCTAACATTGCACTGTGCACTGTTAATACTGGTGCAAAACGGTTCTATCTGAAAGACCATACATTACAAAAAATACATCTAAGAGGCAATAAATGCTCGAACATTTTGTATGTAAATAACTACATTGTTGTGAAACATCGTCCCCCTGTGTTTAATTTGTATCACAGAAATGTAACATACATTAAACGTATGCCTGGATTGGGAACGGATGACATCTATTTTACGGGTTGATATGAACGTTTTGGTAAAGGTACTGTTGATTAATTTGGATTTTATTATAGAGTTGCAATGGATTGATATGTTCAATGTCCCTGGTTGAAATGGTGCATGCAAGAGGACACGTTGATATTAATTCTAGTAGATAGTCGATTTTTATTTATTGACAAATTTAAACCTCTCATCGGGATGGTCTACTTTCGTATGTATCTGTAAGATGAAATAAAGGCATTCGATAGGAAATCTTACAATTTTATTTTGAATATTGAATATACTTAAATATGCATTTTGCATTTGCATTAACCAATATCTTAGATAAAGGTATAAACAACCCATATGAGGTTGCGGTTGTTTCGAACGTATTACGTGTGATTTGCACAGAATGAAGATAAACCGAATGTGTTTTATGATAAGATTGATCTGTTCATTGTCACGGGTTAAAATGGTAAGAGGTCATGTTAATATTTATTCAACTAGATATTGTAATTAGTTTCACAGTTTCACAGATTAAACCTCCGATGTGGAGGTATATACATTTGTATCTATCTAAAAGATGAAACAAAAGCCTTCGATAGAAAATCTTACAACTTTGATATTAAATTGCATTTTACATCAAACAATTGTTTTCGAAAAAGGTCATTAGATTACATAGATTAGTTGTAATTATTAGAACGGCCAATCTGCACAGAATTGAGAAAAAGACATATTGTGTTGGATGGTAAGGCATCTGGTACAATGATCTTGTAGTCAGAAAATACTTGTAAGTCGGTTCAAATCAAACTTATGCAGAAGTAGTAACAATCCGATTAACACAAATAAATTATCAAGTATCTCCTCTATTAATGTATTGTATTGTTTCAACTTACCCTATGGGTAAGCTATGTATATAATTATAGTCTATAGTCGTTGTAGAGTGTTTTACCTACAGTTATCATAAAGTGTAGGCATATGTTGTTGATGTACCCTTCTCGGTATCTTAGTACAAGCTGTTTAGATGATAGCAAAGACTGTATAAATGTTTTTATTTGTTTCCCGACTGCTGACTGTCTCAATGTGTTCTTCTAAACCTTATCATATTCAATGTTTCTAAAATAAGTATCTCTCTATGAAAAACGATTATCATTTTAACTATATTGTCGTTACAAAATTATTTCTGATTCATGAACTACTCATATTGCTTTGATGTCATGAATTTAATTAGATATACATTTTAAAGAAAATTGTTTTTTGTTCTTGTTATATTACTTCCCTGTAAAGTAACATATTTTCTTGTACCGCTTTTTTAAATCAAACCAGATTGTACAATAACGTATGTGCGACTGTGAATTTTGATTATGTATTTGATATTGTTGCTTTATACAACAATAATATCTGTCATCAAAGTTCAGTTGATTTTCACATATAAAAGATACTTATAAATGATTCAGGAAATTATTCGTTCAAGTCGACTTGCTTCTCAAAGGATGAAAAAGATGATCTAATAAGAAACTGCGAAAAGCTAAATAGCTACTGCTAATGTAATTGCACAGAATGCAAGGAAATGATCGTCTATAAACGAGTGTATAATAGAGTTTTAAAACGAAAGATACAAGACAAAAGAAAGACCAATATGTATTATAAGTCTGAACATCTAAATGCAGACATGCATTTCTTAACGAATGCTTTTTCCGAAGAGAGGTTGCATATTTAGACATCCACAATACCTCATATACATGTACTTGTTGAATAATACCCTTATTTTGTAAGTTGTAGTGATGAATCTTAAGATACAAACAAACAATTAAACAACCACATGATATTATAACATTTGATCTAGTCAAGTTGTTATAGTGCATTTAGAAGTGGAATAATTAAGAAAATAATATATTCTGGATAACAACTTCTTTATTGTGAACATAAACATACTACTAAACAAACCAAAGTTTGCAAAGAATGCAGACTGATTTATCATTGCAAACAATCAGATAACCAAACTGAAGACATAATTCATTCTATGTAGTACTAGCATATATATTCAATCTGGTACATTTCAGACAAATCACATGCATTTACTATTAAAAAGACCAAAAGTTTGCAATGTATGGAGACTAATTCTTATTGTTAAATATCATATAACCTAAATGATGATAGATGTTTCCTCTTGTTAACTATTTATATTTCTTTAAACATGTTCATAGCAGGTACACTTCGTACATTGAAACTATTTTCTGTACTAGTAAAGAAATCGCAAAGTTTGCAAAGAATGTAGACTAATTCATTATTGTTATAAAATCAGAGAAGGAAACTGAAGACGGATATTTCCTCTTGTTAACTATTCATATTTCTTTATTCATGTTCATATGTCATACATTGAAGATATTTCCTGTACTAGCAAGGAAATCGCAAAGTTTGCAAAGAATGTAGACTAATTCATTATTGTTATACAATCAGAAAAGTAAACTGAAGACGGATATTTCCTCTTGTTAAATATTTATATTTGCATTTCTTTTTAAATCAGTTACTTCTCGCACATTTAATATATTTTCCTTACCAGCAAAGATACCAAAAGTTTGCAAAATATGCAGAGTGATACATCATGCTTAAATATGCAATTATCAGTTAGAAGTTTCGTATTTTGTATTACTATAGTTGCATGAGTGGAATTTTTACCTCTGACACCAAATGAGTATAGTGTGGATTTATGTACTCTTTATCACAACAATGTTTCTAATAGTTTACATAAAAACAAAAACAAGCGTAGACGTGAGCATGGCTCATTTTAATAACTCGACACTCTGTATCATGACAAAATAAGTTTTACATGAATTCATATAGCTCCCTCAGATTAATACAATAATCTTTTATTGTGTATATAATGTATTATATAGTTATCAGTGCACAAGTGTATCCAAACAATTAAGACTAGAAGGGTATTTATCTGTACAAGAGATGTCTCCACCTTCCTGCAATTCACCTTAGAAACAACTTCCGCTATGCGGGGGTAGTCTGTAGGCTGAGACATAATTTATTGACATTCCAAATATTATAAGTTGTATGCTTCTCACGAAGGTAATACGGTCTCATGTACCATCTTTGTACAAAGATGGTACATGAGACCGTTTTAACCGAGGGAGAAGTATACAACGTATTTATCTTTCCGTCATGTCTATAAAATTAGAATTATTATATTGATTGCGTTTTGTCTGCTGATGTCTGATCAGCTGTTATTGCTTGAATGACCTTGACCCTAAACGTAAACAAAAGTATGTCACCCGTCTCGACTGAAATGTTTAAAGTCGTATAACGTATTAGTACAAGCTTTTAAATTCCTTAAAACGAGTTATTCTTTGTTGAATTGAGTGTGGAAGCAATGCAAAATAAGATTTGCTTCAAAACAAAGCAGCAACTATTGGACAAATGAGTCTGTAATTAATAGACCCGTAAACAGCTCATCGAACTGTCCAAAACTCCCTACACCGCATGCATCATTTTATAACGTCATCTGACCATAATGCGACACCTACTCTTAGCTAGGAGCTGTTACTATGGCAGCGGGTTACATTACATTTGTACACTGGGAGACTGGAGGGGTACATAAAGAAAATGTAACGGCCGTTAGCCAATCAGAACGAGTATTTTAATGTGAGGAAAGATAATTATTATTGTACATTATGCATTTTCCCTTCACACTTGAATCCTTTGTAATCCTAATTAGTCTAACATGTGTGTATAGGATAACACATGTGTATAGGATTGCCTGGAGAACTTCGTTAAGCTGAGAATATTTTGAGAATAGTTAGTCTGGTATCATGAAATCAGTGAAGAACAGGAACTCCTCATAACTTATTCAAACAATGGACGGTTATAGGAATGTGTAGCATCTCCCGTGTCAATGATGACATGATAATGAAAGATTTATGTTAAACAATTAAAAAGAAATACTCAAATTAGACAAAGCAAGTTATCTGAAATTTTCTATCACTATGTAGACAAATGAATCAGTGCTAAAAATCAGAAAACACACCAAAGAGACAGCTATTTCCCATCATACATGCTCTGTCAGTTTCCATTCCGGTTTAGATGGTGAAGATGGTTGATATCAATCTTATATGTAAGGCTTTCGCGCTGTGTTTTGTTTTTCAATTGCAATTTTCTTTTTTAAATTAGGCAAATAAATTAAATATCTCGCCGCTAATGGCTGCAATACTGCCGAAGCGGCGTTAAACAATAACTTACTCACTCACTTATATGTAAGGTTTGTCAATTGTGAGAACGATCAACCATGGCAACCATCGCATTCTATCTGAAATGTGTTTGTTTTACTGTCATGGTGACACCAAGTCATTTCCTTACCAAGAACTTTGTGTCATTCTGGGCTGTGCATCAACATCCGGTGGATACGACTCGAGTCCCAGTGAATGATGCTGAATTGAACATGAGTTCATGTATACAGAAAACCTATCCAGGAAATAGGCCAATTGTTGGTATTTTGCTTATAACATTTACAAAAAAATTTGTTGTGTTTTCCCAAAATGTGAATATTCAAAACCCAATAGATGGAAGAAACATTACAATTCACAACAAAACATTGAAAGACATTTTTTTAAGTGATAACATTGCAAGAAAAGGCAGACAGCGACCACACAACGAGTCAAAGACCGGTGCTGTGACGACAATTATCCCAAAGAATCAAGAAGCAAGTAACATGAACCCTTCTACTTCTGTTAAACCATTGGATAAACTGGCAAGAAATAAACAATCAAATAGATGTGGTAAAACCTGTAAAATAATTTCGGCTCAACACAAAGACCTTCTCTTTGTTTATAACCATTTAAGAAATGGTTACGGTTCTACGTTTATTCTTTTCAGCATTTCAAGAAAATTTATATACCCCTCAAAAACATGAAAGGAAATTCAGTAGGGTACATAGCTGTTGATGCAAAATCTGAGATGTTCTATATACTGCGTGTACAGAGTATTGAATCATTTAGTTTTGGTGGAAAAAGGAAAATCCTAGGGCAATTAAATAGAGATTGTTTAATCATATTTCATGATCACTCAGAAGACATTTTGATATACCAGTGTTCACCACTCTGGAAAACTCTTCATATTTCTTCAAAATCCACAAAAACCTTTGCACGCAGTAAATGCAAAAGTCAAAATGGTGACATTCACAAACGTTCTAAAACAATCTATTATATTTGCCGTAATGGGGAACGTTTGTATTCACTTTCTTATCAAACATGGCGCTCATCACCTCATCCCTCAAGATCCAGGACTGTTTGTAATGTGCATAGTGTAATTAGTTATGTTTCGCTTGATCCAATTGAACCTAACATTGCACTGTGCACTGTTAATACTGGTGCAAAACGGTTCTATCTGAAAGACCATAAATTACAAAAAATACATCTAAGAGGCAACAAATGCTTGAACATTTTGTATGTAAATAACTACATTGTTGTGAAACATCGTCCCTCTGTGTTTAATTTTTATCACAGAAATGTAACATACATTAAACGTATGCGTGGATTGGGAAATTATGACGCCCTTTTTACGGGTTGATATGAACGTTTTGGTAAAGGTATTGTTGATTTATTTTTTATTTTAATATAGAGTTGCAATGGATTCATATGTTCAATGTCCCTGGTTGAAATGGTACATGCAAGAGGACATGTTGATATTAATTCTAGTAGATAGTCGATTTTTATTAATTGATTTGACAAATTAAAACCTCTCATCGGGATGGTCTACTTTTGTATGTATCTGTAAGATGAAATAAAAGAATTCAAAAGGAAATCTTACAATTTTATTTTGAATATTGAAAATACTTAAACATGCATTTTGCATTTGCATTAACTAATATCTTAGATAAAGGTATTACGACTAAACAAACAGAACCCATATGAGGTTGCGGTTGTTTCGAACGTATTACAAAGTGTGATTTGCACAGAATCAAGATAAACCGAATGTGTTTTATGATAAGATTAATCTGTTCCTTGTCATGGGTTGGAATGGTAAGAGGTCATGTTCATATTTATTCAACTAGATGTTTGATTGTAATTCGTTTCACAGTTTCTCAGATTAAACCTCCCATGTGGAGGTATATACATTTGTATCTATCTAAAAGATGAAACAAAAGCCTTCGATAGAAAATCTTACAACTTTGATATTTAAATTGCATTTTACATGAAACAATTGTTTTCGAAAAAAGTCATTAGATTACATAGATACCAAAGAGTTGTATTTATTAGAACGACCGATCTGCACAGAATTGAGATGAAGACCTATTGTGTTGGATGGTAAGATGTGTCGAATCTGGTACAATGATCTGGTAGTCAGAAAATTCTTACAAGACGGTTCAAATCAAACTTATGCAGAAGTAGTAACAGTCCGATTAACACAAACAAATTATTAAGTATCTCCTGTATGAATGTATCACATTGTTTCAACTTTCCCTATGGGTAATATATGTATATAATGATAGTCTATAGTCGTTGTAGAGTGTTTTAACTACAGTTATCATAAAGTGTAGGCATCTGTTGTTGATGTACCCTTCTCGGTATCTTAGTACAAGCTGTTTAGATGATAACAAAGACAGTATAAATGTTTTTATTTGTTTCCCGACTGCTGACTGTCTCAATGTGTTCTTCAAAATCTTATCATATTCAATTATTCTAAAATAAGTATATCTCTATGAAAAATTATAATTTTAACAATATTGTCGTTACAAAATTATTTCTGATTCATGACCTACATGTATGCATATTGCTTTGATGTCATGAATTTAATTAGATTTAAAGTTTATAGAAAATTGTTTTATATTTTTGTTATATTACTTCCCTGTAAAGTTTTTCTTGAACTGCCTTTTTAAATTAAACCATATTCTACAATAATGTATGTGTGACTGTGAATTTTGATTGTGTATTTGATATTGTGGCTTTATTCAATAATAAAAACTGTCATCAAAGTTCAGTTGATTTTCACATACAAATGATGCTTATAAATGATTCAGGAAATTATTCGTATAAATCGACTTGCTTCTCAAAGGATGAAAAAGATGGTCTAATAAGAAACTGCGAAAAGCTAAATTGTCACTGCTAATGTAATTTCACAGAATGCAAGGAAATGATCGTTTATAAACCAGTGTATAATAGAGTATTAAAACGAAAGATACAAGACAAAAGGTAGACAAATATTTATTTTAAGTCTGAAAATCCAAATGCAGACATGTATTCTTAACGAATGCTTTTTCCGAAGAGAGGTTGCATATCTAGACATCCAAAATACCTCATATACATGTACCTGTTTAATAATACCCTTATTTTGTAAGTCGTAGTGATGAATCTGAAGATACAAACAAACAATTAAACAACCACATGATATTATAACATTTGATCTAGTCAAGTTGTTTCAGTGCATTTAGAAGTGGAATACATAAGAACATAATATTTTCTGAATAACAACTTCTTTATTGTGAACATAAACATACTACTAAAGAAACCAAAGTTTGCAAAGAATGCAGACTGATTTACCATTCCAAACAATCAGATAACCAAACTCAAGACATATTTAATTCTATGTAGTACGTATATATATATTCCATCTGGTACATTTCAGACAAATCACATGCATTTTGAATATTTCCTTTACTATTAAAGAGACCCAAACTTTGCAATTGATGGAGACTAATTATTATTGTTAAGTCTCAGATAACCTAAATGATGATAGATGTTTCCTCTTGTTAACTATTTATATTTCTTTAAACATGTTCATAGCAGGTATACTCCGTACATTGAAAATAGTTCCTGTACTACTAAATAAATCGCACAATTTGCAAAGAATGTAAACTAATTCATTATTGTTATAAAATCAGAAAACGAAACTGAAGACGGATATTCCTTTATTCATGTTCATATGTCATACATTGAAAATATTTCCTGTACTAGTAAAGAAATCGCAAAGTTTGCAAAAAATGTAAACTATTTCATTATTGTTATAAAATCAGAAAAGCAAACTGAAGACGGATATTTCCTCTTGTTAACTATTTATATGTGCATTTCTGTTTAAATCAGTAACATCTCGCACATTTAATACATTTTCCTTACCAGCAAAGAAACCAAAACATTGCAAAGTATGCATAGGGATATATCATGCTTAAATATGCAATTATCAGTGAAGTTAGATGTTTCGTATTTTGTATTACTATAGTTCCATGAGTGGAATTTTTACCTCTGACTTCAAATGAGTTTAGTGTGGATTTATATACTCTTTATCACAACAATATTTCTAATAGTTACATAAAAACAAAAACACGTGAAACGTGAGCATGGCTCACTTAATACCCCGACACTTTGTATAATGACAAAATAAGTTTTACATGAATTCATATAGCTCCATCAGATTAATACAATTGTGTATGTAATGTATTATATAGTTATCAGTGCACAAGTGTATCCAAACAATTAAGACTAGAAGTGTTTTTATATGTACAACAGATGTTTCCCCCTTCCTACAATTCACCATAGAAACCACTTCCGCTATGCAGGAGAAGTCATAATTTATGGACATTCCAAATATAATAAGTTGTATGCTTCTCACGAGGGTACTACGGTCTCATGTACCATATTTGTACCAGTGTCGAAGTCGTTGTACAATTTTTTGCCAATGATACGTCATAATGATAAATAAACGTAAGGCAAACCTTTTCCCTTTTAATGTATTTTCCTCCAAATATGCTTTTTGATATTGTGAAAACAATTGATCATAAACATGCTGATAAATAAAAAAGACCAAATAAGAGACAAAGAACAAAAACATTTTATTTGTGATATTTACAACATGCATATTCGGAGGACATATGCTAATTAGCAAAAGACTTAAGAGTCAAATGTCTAGATCTTTGAAGTCACTTTGTCATAATTGTCGCTGAATGGTGACCTATTGCAGAATTCTGTATTCATGCATTGGTCCCAGACAAGTCTATATTTATTTCCCAATTAATAGCAACCAGCCTCTCGGGTATGAGAGTGCAAACGGTTTGCAATTAAACGTCTTTCATATTTACCGTCTGTGTCTTTCAGGCACAGGTAAAGCTGTGAGAATTATATCAGCAGCGAATAGGTGCTATTTATGTTAGATGTTATCAATTTAAAAATTCGCAGATAGTTATATAGAGGATACGTAACTGAGTTCTTCTCCCTCACTTTGAAGCTGAAGTCAACACTGATTTTCACACTGGAGTACTTCAGCTTGTTTCTTGCTCTGTAGATTATATCACTCCTTGTCTTACCCCAGCTCATCTACACTACGATGGGGCGTGGCTTTCCCCCTTCCTTCTTCTTACCCACCCTGTGGGCCCTCTCTATACTAACATTTGAATCATTGTCTATCTCCAAATTGTCAACAAACACCTCCCTCACTGCAGACTCACAGTCCTCCCATGACTCTCTCTCAGTACCGGATTTCTCCGGAATTCCGTACACAACTATATTGTCTCTACGGGATCGTGTGAAGTATAAGCTTAAAGATATGGTTGACTGAATAGTACATTCAGTGTTACCATAAATTACAATACATACAATAAAATATACACCATATTTGATGATGTTACATACACCATTATTCAACATGGGAAAGGCTTTGTGTCATTGCTACTGTCTTCGTAATTGGTACTCTTTAAACTCAGATCCTATTAAGAAAGAACTATTGCATATTTTGAAAGTTTCAACTTGTGTAAGACAGAGCTGAAAAATCTGAATATTGTGGGAGTCCCATCAGCTTGCAGCGCCACCTAGTAGAAAAGTTCAGATGGTGATGTACCCTTTTACCTCTCATGACTAAGTTTCATGAATTTGTAGTGGGTTTTACTTAGTGTCTGGAACCTCTTTAATGAGCTACAATGTCTGGTCTGTTACCCAAGCAGGGATCAAAAGGCTTTTATCATATTTCCCTTCGCGTCCCCAGAACAGCTTCACAGCTGAGATCCATACTCAGACAAGTTCAGGGTAACATATATCTGTGAAAAGCGCGGCTATTTAAGGTAAGTAGCCACATATGATAGAGCCACAGACGAATCCAGGGTAGAAGTAGAGGCTTTTTCTGGAATTGATGAAGGTTAACGTTCACGTAGCCAGACCTCTCTGATTATAAGATTTACTCAATACTCGTTAATTATCATTGCATAACATTAACGGGTGAGAAATGTGTATGAATGAGGAAAATCAATGAATCCCGTTATTTAAGCATTGCTACTGCACTAAAATATACGAGCTTTTTGCCTATAAAATAAACTTAAAATATGATTTTCTCATAGACGAAGTGACCTTGATCAAAATATGTATCCCGCTTCTGTCAAGATAATTTCGACATTGTAACTGCTTGATGAAGGGATCGTTCTTGTGATTTAATACCTGTTCATGGCATATGATGTCGGCTTTAACTTTGATCGCATTCTGTATTCCCTCTTTTGTCAAGATAAGCATTCTTCAATTTCAACATTGTAATTACTTTAATAAATAGTTTTCTAACATAAACTCTCATTACCTTCGAAACCGATAATCACTAATTATCACTTGGATATTGTTCCAGCTTTTGCCTATTTGCGGTGTGAAACTAAATGAACAAGATGTGTTAGCTAAATACTGATGCCCCAGGATATAACCAAATATTTTCGATTAAATCAGGTTGTTCTGAAAGTAAACAAAGTGCTGCTACTAATACCTCACGCATATGGCCAGGTTAAGTACAAATATATAAACCATATACCATGTACCTTATATATGTAGTTCTCTACCTGAGCACCTGGGTGGATTCGAACCCCAAACTTCTTGATCCACAGACCACTTCGCCATCCCGCCCCTATCTCATCTTGGAAAAATAGACTCCTCATGTGATTGGTTTAGAATGTATAAGGAAGATACGTCCAAATACACTCATTAATCGTGTTAAAATACATACATAATAAAGTGTTTCATCCAAAGTTTGAAGAAAATTTACAGTTATACCACTAGACACTTTTAGCAACATAAACACATTTTCTTTCATCTTGTCAATATATTAACATGTTATAAGGCATTGCTGTCCTTTTATCTTAATTGGTTCATCTCCCTTCCCTTTGATGGTTATTGTGTGATGACAGTAAATTTGTTGACAGTCTCGTGGATTAAAACAAGAAGAAATATTATTTTATGACATTATATCATCAAAGGCATATGTTATCTTCTTTCCAAATCCTGTTTATCATGGTTCACTGTATGTTTCTTAACAAAGAAATTGTATCTAATATACTTGCATCCATTTTAGCTCCCGGTGTATTTTTGACCAACGGAGTGTCGTCTTAGGAAAACATCTGGGTTTTGTCTTAATTGTTTTAAAAACTTGACATTTTGCTTTCCCAATTCTAAAACTCTTAGTGTCTTATAAATAACAATAAAATTGGTTAAGTATTTGAAAGCAATATTTGATATCGTTTGATCTTATGAATTAATTCAGCCTTAAAAGCACCAAGAAAATGCATATCAAGGGAAATTTGTTTTTGGAGTTATTGGAACCATAAGATAGTTACTTGTAAGAACCAGGCTCTTACCACGGGGTCTCTCCAATAATAAGTAAATATATTTTTGGTGTGTTTAAATTAACACTGACCATTGATAAGTATTTAAATGATATGATTGATACATATATGTACTGTTACTACTGTTGACTTACAAGTATCGATATCATGCAATGACTTGTGATTGACATCGTCTGTAATTGGTAGGAGATTAAGTGACTCGTAATTCTTATATAGACACATAACCGTTCAAAATGTCGGCTATATCAGTTTGTCGAATAGTGTACATGACATTTGAACTGAATACAATACACAATTTAATTCATTCCATATACAGTAACTGATTTACACCATGGTTTCATAACGAGTACCAAGTAGACAAAATATTCCTCAAAGATTCTCCCTCACTCACTCTTAACCTTTAGCCTGCTGGATTGTTTTCAGGTTTTTGCAGAGAGCGTCAGATTTGTAAATTTGTCACAATTACGTCACATGGGTATCCTTCATTTAAAGTTTTTCTCGCCTTAGTAATAATCATAATCTTAAAATAATTAAAATTAATATCTGAGTCACATATTTTTCTAACTTATTATAGTCATAAAAAATTATTAATTAGTGTAATATTTTTCAAATATCAATTATTTTTACACTTGTCTATGGGAAAAATGAAATAATACAGTAGTTCTAAAATTGTACTACATTTTCAAACTCGAATTATTTTGACAATAATTATTTATGCAGCCCAATTTTTACACCATTTTGTTCAGAATTAAATTTTATACCAGAAAAAAATTATGTTGATGGTATGTGTTTTCCTTTCAGAAACGATCTCCGTTGTATTTATAAAATTTCGACGTAATTTGTAACAATGGATATTCTTCAATGAACAATGCATTTACTTCCGTGAGAAATATTTGTAAAATAATGCATCAATCGTAATAAAATTTACACAAAAGGTTAACACATCTATTCACTTTTCTGTGTTCCAAATATAAGCATATGACATTACAGTTTTTATATATTCCGACGTCAATCAGTCATCGACATCTCGAAACATGACAGTCAACAAACACTCGGCGCTCGCCATTGTTATGCATTTCCTTCGCCGATTACAGATTTGTTCAAATCAACAAATCTAATGATCTAAATCATTTTGTAAAGAATCCATTTAAAACCAAAGTAAGAACACATTTTTCCAAATGTCTGTTGAATATTTAATGTAAACATGGTCTTGAAAAGTTGAAAAATACAATCAAAATTTCGTTCGGGTAGCGTTGTCGTATTTGTAAACAAAGTCACATGATTAGCTTGGTTGTACAAACTTGATCATGTGACCATCTATGTTTCGTTTGTCATTTCACTGTAAATTCGCCGATTCAAACATTAGTTATTCACATTTATTCTATGAAATGTATTTGTTTGTCATTCTTGTTAATGTCATGGATGTTATAACATGTGCATTCATTTAATTCGTATCAGAACAAAATATTGTGTGAAAAAGCCGAGACGACACAATGGCCTCCATTTGCAATGAATTCGAACTGACAGGTCTATCTATGATTTCGTTTGAAAACGGGTATAATTTCTGTCAAATTCCAAATGAAAACTTTTTAAAAATAATCAACATGAATCATTTAGCAATTGTATTCATACAATTATTTCACATAGACGAGACTTGTTAATTCGTAATTTACTTTTTAGCGAGATAGGGTTACTGCTACTGTTTCACGGCTCCATTTCAACTTGTGAAATCGCAGATCAGAAAGTCGGTACATGTCATGTCAAACACATTTCGTACTTCGAATGTAAACTCATACATGATCACGATTTGTGATAATGGTAGGATATGACATTTATTTTTTATATATGTATAAATTATAATCAAAATGCAAATTTACTCACAGTGATTTTAATCGTAAAAACAATGTAACATCCGGGGGCTTGGTGAACTTATGCAAATGTATCGGGTCAAGGACACTGACTCTACGAACTGATAAAATAATTATTACAACCTCATTTTTTTGTTATTAGATCGATTTTTATAAAACAACATCGTTTTGAGTGTCAATTTGTTTAATTTTAACAATTAATAACACTCTATGGTTAGATCGACGACCATTTCTAAAAATAGATACAGCTACTGTTTGCTTGACGTTCACTTTGAGTCGCGTCACATGAGAAAATCGTGGGAACATTTCATGGAGTGCATTGAAAAATGGCCGATTTGGCACTGCTATTGATGACACGTTGGATATATTACTATATTTGGAAACAAGAATTGACAAACAATGCACAGATACATTTTTATTTATTTGTGGAAGATTGTGAGATTCAAAAAGTGTAAGTGAAGTTCTGTATTTATTTTCATGGATTTTACAAAAAGTAATCGATTGATGTTTTTCATTTGCCGTTATTTTCGCAAATTTGTCATTATTTTTTAACAAGATTATATTCAATGTCTAAATTTTTTAATAAGCTAGGTGACAATATTCTGAACATAATGATGTAAAATTTATGCATTTGGCATGCACTTACTATAGAATTTCAACCCTTTGAATCGAATAGGTAACGATTTCATAACGACGTCAAACACGCACCTGCAGGCAATTTTGTGATTGAAAATACGTTCAAGATTTTTAATTCGTCATTTCTCAATAAAATAAAATTTTACAGAGATACTAATTACATCACGTGAAAGCTCATTGATTTCTGATTCGAAAAATGTGAACTTTCTCATGAATCACAGAACTTTGTCACACACTTATGTCGTATGTATGTCAAAGGGTCAAACGTCAGTGACATGTCAATATATAAAAATCCTTTGGGCCACAAATGTGGCCTCTAGCGTGCAGGAGCTTAAACTACTCTTTGACTTCCTAATCCATACTGTTGTGGATGAATGCACTTACCGACACTTAAAGGGGCAGTAGCACGCTCAAATAAGTCGATGAAATGTATTTGAAAAATAATGTCACCAATAGTAACACACCCTTCTCTCTTAGGAAAATCTAGTTTTAAAATGAGTGGGTGTGGTTCGGTAAAGCCATGGTAATCGTTTGTGTAATTCGAAATAATAAATTGTGTTCACAATAAAATGGTCGCCATGCAATTTTTGCTTTAAACGCCACATTGTTAATACCACTACGGATAATTAGTTTATGTAATAAGATGTTTTACCCTCTAAAGTTAATTTGAATGACATAAACTATCATTATAAATGGGAAGTTTGACAACATATTTTGTTAAAAAAACGTGACACAGCCCCTTTAAGGATATCACTTGAAAATAGTATAGGTGTCTCCACGTCATATGAAAAAATGAAAAAATGTGCTTACACACGTGAGTTTGCAAATTGCTGGCACCACGCAATAGACACGTGATGAATTGGCGTTGTCCATGATTTCAAATTACTGTATATATATCAAATGGAACGTATTAACCCGGATATGTTCGCCATAGATGGTACTAAAATGTGTAAAGGCATTCTTCATGGCGTTGTCCATGATTTCAAATTACTGTATATGTATCATATGGAACGTATTAACCCGGATATGTTCGCCATAGATGGTACTAAAATGTGTAAAGGCTTTCTTCATAGAAATTTTACTTTTTAAATGAATTAATATTATCCAAAGTTCGTAGTGTTTTCTTATCGTTTACGCATTAAATTGAAGTTCATTGGTGTTCGAAGAGTAAGCAAAATGAGGCAACACTTCCAAGTGAAAACAAAACGAAGGGACAAGCAAAACTCGTTGGAGCTTTCTCTTCGTTTGTGTCTTAAGAACATCTCTCAGTTGATGAATTGAAATATTATGGTTACGACTCACATTTCAGTGTGCGGACATATATTTTTTAAAAGGATGGTAATAAATCAAGATTAATATGTTTGTACCTGTAATATACGTGTGTTGGACACTAACTGCGTGCCAGTTTCATATTCTAAAGTGAATATTCTTTCAAGAAACTTTTCTCATACATGCGCTTATAGCAATTGACATGCAAACAGTTCTTGAGACATGGTTTTCCAGTTGATTCCGCTACCATTCACAGTGTACATGTTCCAGACACAGTGGTAAGTACCTTATATTGACACTTCTGACATCTTCATTACTTAATAACAGTTTTTTCAATGGCGTTTTCTGCCTCCTTGCGTCATACCCTTTGTTAGAATTTGATGGTACGTTCGATACGAAACGTTCCTGAGGAGCCGTGGTTTAAGAAATGCCATCTTGGTTTCACGTCCCCAGAAACAAAAGGAAACTATGTACCATCTATTGACCCTTTTGGATTTGTCGAGTATTTGATGTTTCATACAAATCCTATCAAATGGACGTTGTTACCACTGTCAATACTGTTCACATATATATATGTGTCAGGTGGCGTGGCTGTTTCAATACACACATTTTCTGATGAGTTCTGGTTGAACCAGAGATACTTTCCCCTACTGATTAATGTTCTCTTGTGCTGTTAATAAATAAAATAATGGTGGATGAAAAAATACCATTAAGACAGGCCATTTGGATACACGAATAAGGATTGTAATGAAATAAAGATGATGTTTGCATGTAGAAAGTAAACAGTAATTGCTTTATTTCTTTTTTACTCTAATTTCAATACAAGGTCATTCGATATGTATTTAATTAAGCGTTGTAAGTACAGAAATAAAACACTAAACTATAACAAGACATATAGGTGAGGTGAGGTGAATTAAGGTTTAACGGCCCTTTAAAGAATATTTATCGGCTGTTAATATTATTGGTGGGGAAAAACCGGCAACACCATTGTGGCTATGCATTACTGTGAAACCTGCAAATAGCGAACAAGGATTGTACTACACTGAAATTCAGTGTAGCATTGCACCCAAACATTACTGCATGCAGAACAGTTCTCTGGCGCATACAAAATTGCCGTTCCCTTGGCGGGATTCGAACATCGGAACTCTTGATCCAAAGCTAAAAGTGCTAACCACTTTGCTATTCCGCCCCTACCAAGACTTCAAGAGAAAACAAAACAGCAAAAAATTCATTTAGAAATCTAACCACAATTTGGACTTAATCTGACGTTATGTCTTTTATGACATTTTATGTTGTAAAACCAATTGCCATTTCAATAATTAACGTCAAACTTTGATATTTGATGAATCATGGACTCGAATTATAATCCTCAGTGCACATTTTGCAATCCTTTACAAATTTAATCATTCTAAGCATCTGTTTGCTTAAATTATCATCTATGGTATTTTATTGAAACTTTGAATTTGCAGTGTTTAACTATAAAATTGAATTCAAAGCTAATTTAAAATTAAATGATTGATTTCCTCTTGGGTATTATTTGTCAACAGTTGTCTACTAAAGTGACCTGAATCCAAATGTGTAAATTCTCCTAAAACACACGTTTAAAATGGGTCAGTAGTTCAAGAAAGTAGACTGACGCTTAAGCCTTATAACTAATAACAAAGAAGTAATATTGTAGTAAAATTCCACTCTTTGTTTTATGCCCTTACTGTCTATTACTTTATGGTGTTATTGCAGTAAAACTGAATTGCAGGGATAATAAATCTGTAATGGTATTCTCTCTTTGGTGAACACCCTTAGTTAGCCATAATAGTAGCATAATTGCGAAAGATTATCCCATGTGTCATAAACACCATGCTATCTACATTATTTACATGTGTTCACATCCAGGACACTGCAGGTTTCACATTCATATCTCTAGTGAAATACATACATACATACAATTTTATTAATTCATTCATATCTAGGGGGCGGGATAGCGCAGTGGTTAGCGCGTTCGGCTTTGGATCAAGAGGTCCGTGGTTCGAATCCCGCCAGGGGCACGGTAATTTTGTCTGCAGTAGAGAACAGTTCTACACGCAGTCAGGTATGGGTGCAATGCTACACTGAAATTCAGTGCAGTACCACCCATGGTTCGCTAGTTCCAGCCGATGCTCGCAGGTTTCACTGCAATGCATAGCCACATGGCGTTGCAAGCTTTCTCCCTGCCATAATACTAGCAGCCGCGATATAAGTGAAATACTCTTGAAAGCGGCGTTAAACTCCAACTCACCTCACCTCACCTCATTCATATCTATCACATTTAAAAATAATAAATTATTATTATAAAATACATTGTATAGAAAGTCATTTGAATTTCATCACATATTCAAGTTGCAATGTTTGTCACATTTCATATATTGCAAAGTTTGTTTATCGAAAATGTTTCTCACATGTCCATCACAATGCCAAGCTTCAGGAGATGTCCGACGGCATCTAAAAACTGGACAGATGATTTCTGATCACGATTCATTTGGTCCTTCAGTCGACACATTCGAATTTACATCTCCCTGTACACTCCCTGTACACTCTCTTTCTGCTGGTAGGGGCTGCTCCAAAGTCTAGCTGTGCAATCTTGGCTCTCTCTGCCGGCTCCACCTTCTTTATCACTTTCACGAACCTGTAGATGTTGGGATGACGAATTAGCAGCCCTCGGTTGAGCCGGTTTTGGAATCCTTCAAGGTTGTTGTTGGTTTTGGTTCTGTTGAAGTGTCCCCGTCGGCGTTGACCCCTTTCGCGTCCTTCTCTTCCTCAGGCAACTGACAAACCTGATCTTCCGGGTGTCCTCTGGGGGTTGTTATGCTCTGTAGCATTCCTGAGAACGGCTCCTACTGTCGTGACTCTCCCTCTACATGTAGACTGGATACACTTCCAGTGAACACAAGTCCGTCTCTCAACATTCTTGTTGTGAAGAAAGCAATCCAGTAGAACTTGTGTTCCTCCTCCTTCGACAAGACAATCTCAACATTACCTTCGCGAGTGGAACAGCAGTCATTAAGCTTTTACGTACGTTTCACAAGTTTAACCTCATCGACACACTGAAGTCTGGTACAACTACAAGCACATTGCTCTTCAACCCGTTAAACTTCTGAATATTTAACACAAAGGCTTCAACAAGCATGACAGTTAAAGGCATTCAATTTTTCTGTAAAATAATTAAGATGCTATCTTCACAAACTTGTAACAACATAACAGCACCAATCGGAACTTTATCAGTATTCCATAGGATAATATGTAATTTCATTAATTCATTTAGAACGTCGTTTACTCGATATGTGATAATACCACTGTCTCTACATCTGATGACGTTGTTTCGCAACTTAGTACATGTAAATGTAATCAAATCATATGTCTGTATGACTGTAATTTTATGGATCTAAATCAAGTAATCTCATAATTTTATGATCAGCACTTCATTATGATACTATTGGCTCATAATACCTTTGAACATTCCAACTTCCACAAGAATCAAAAGTGTCCATTAGAGTTGGTGCGTGACACGTGAAATATGCTTCTACAGACCAATTGTAATTTTAATGGGACAGATATTGTACAATGGTGACCAGATGTGATCTGGTGAACTCGTTCCTGAATATCCTGAATTATTGTACTGCAAAACAATTGAGTATAAACGCTATGAATGTTGTTGTCTAGCTCCGATTTGACATGAACAGACATGAGATCAGCAGTTATTCGGAACTAAGTCAATTTAAATTCGATGAAAGGTGAGTTTGTGCGTGTTAGTTCTTAGCATTTGATACAAGTACATTCCATCAATCATCTGCAGTTCATATCAGGTCAGTCTGAGTCTGCATTCCGCTTACTTGCAGTCAATACAATACAATAACTCGAAATGGACCAGAAATATATGTAAACCACAAACGATGTTTAATCTGCTTAATTCTAATGATATTGAATTTTTAAAATCATTTGCCATTTTTATAACTGTCCGTTCTAAAATCCCGAGTAAATCCATTATCTATGTCATGTGATCTCAAGCTGAATAAAACTGATAAAACTTCAGTTATTCTTTGGGCCACTGGTCCTTTAATGTTCAATAAAACCTGCCTGTATGTCTTTTGTCAAGACAATTGCAATTGTAATGTCATCTGTATAGTGTATGATAAACATTGACAGTTTAATGTACAGATATTTATGAACAAGCCTTCCAAGAGTGATTCAATTATAATGTTTAAATATATTTCATCAAACGTTTATTTATCTTCAACAGTTTATCTAACGAGATGTCATCCATCGTGTTGTTTCCTGCATATATTCAATGGGAAACGTTTTTATTATTGTTATCACTTGGAATATGCTTCGTAAGACATGTTTAAGAAAAAAGTCATTTACATCTTTTAAACACATGCAGTTTTTCCAAGGATGATCAGATAATGCCTGGTTTATATACCATTTGTCAGAATTAATGAAATTTTTACCAACAGATCTGATGAGTCTCTGAATCAAATGTAATGTTCTTTGCATTTAAACCATTGATTAACTGGCGGTAATTGTAACAGAAAATAGCTTTCGCAGAATTGATGGTATTGAAAGTGGTTAATAGTTGGCAGAAGTTTCCAGACAGGAGTACTGCAGAGTTTCTGCGACAACCTTAAGCTAAATCAATAGGACATTGAAAGAAAAATTACCAACATCACTTACGTTAGTAATTTCAAGTTGTTTCTTTGTGGTTACATGGAATTTTAAATTAGTTTGAATCATTATCCAATAATGGTAATAATAAATCATAACCTGTACTTATGTTTATTCTGGAACAATACGCATCAACGATTTAATCGAATTGGGGTTTTGGTTGGGAATAACTTGGTGAAATGGTATGATTATATAAAGTGCCACTGCATTCCCTTCAGAAGGTAAATAGGAACCGAATGCATTAGAACTACTAGAATTTCAAAGGATAAAAAATAACTAACTGATTGATATGTATTCACATTGGATCCTTTGATCACCTGTTAGTTAATTGCACATTACAAAGCATTCCGACTTTCACTATCGAGTTCCAATGAGTCTGCATGTAATCAATGGCGGACTCGGTATAATTGATGTTTCCGGAAATTGGCGTTTGCAGGATTGATAGTAATTATAGGGGATTTACAGTTGTCAGACATTCCCAGACAAGATGGCTGCAGACTCTTGATAGAAGCGAAAGCAGGTTATTTCAATAACGCCAATTAACAGCAGTTAAACTTTTACCATGGTGACAATCCCCCTTTTCCCAATTACTGCAATTCAATTCCCATCCTTCACCGACGGGCTTGTAATCGTAATTGTTACATGTCTTTTTAGAAATATCCAAATCACTATATTCGACTGAAAGGATGCAAAACCATATACTCAAGGATAAATTAAGTTCAAAGTTACATGTAAAAGCGTCTACATCATCACACAGTGTGTCTGTGAATTATTATCAAAACCGTTTCAGTCCACTTCCCTTCTGATATGGGTTTGACACGAATTCAATGGCATTTACTATTTGAATTTCAGTTACCATGCGTAGAGAACACACAGGCTAACTGCATGTGGTTTACACCTGTTCAGCAATCCACCCCTGAACCCTATCCTCCCATACAAGACGTAGCTTTTAAGTGGTGGATTCTTATTTTGTGATTAATGTATTATTTTGTCATGAGAAATGTTTTTGCTAAGGCAACTGATTATATAAGTGATCACATATATAAATAGATATTCAAATCTATGATTCACCCTAATCCAACCAGGTATTTATGTCTTGAAAGAGTGATATTGAGTTATTGTTTAATGCCGCGTGGGCAGTATTGCAGTCATTTGATTTAAGTGGCTTATCTTAACATAATAGTAATTGCAAAATAAACCCCAGAATAGAATTGACACGAAGCCCCTTAAATCATCTCAAAAGAAAAAGGTCACAAGCTGTTGGATCAAAGCTTACATTTCCTCTTTGTTGTACAATGTTAAAGTTTATTTGGGGGTGCTAAAAATACAATCATTATTCATGATAAGAATGGTTGATATAAACCGTGCAAGCGTGATTATCTAGTAACAATTGGAGGGAAACATTGCCCAATCACAGATCAAGGTTATTCCACGAGGTGAGAAAACAACACATATGTATTTTATTCCTCCATACAATACATTGAAGCAGTTAACAGTATTGTAACATACCTTCCTTTTCATTTTCATAGGAGCAGAATATTGAGCAGTGAAGAATATTTTACCACGTGTCCCATGAATTGATACATTTCTTAGAAAATACTATGTATTTAAGAATAATTACTGCAATTCCATTGTTAATGAATTGATGAAAAGGTTGTTTATTTATCGAGATTTGATATAATGACATACAGACTAATGACTATGAGATTAATGAAGTACAAAATAAAGAGAAGCGAGCCCTGCGTAGGATTAAGAAGCCATACACTGTCCGGATTTGATTTCTCTGACAATCAATGTCTAGACTGAGTCTCTTCTTCGAAAATTAAAAATTCATCAACACTTCTATTCAATATTTCAATGATATTAGCCATCATATCAGCAGAACGATATCATAAGATGATATCATATAACTCGAGAAATTGTTTGTCATGAATGGTTGAATAACGAACGTTTTGAAACTTTTTGATCCCTATATTCAATTATATATATAAATCTCTGATCAATTAGACATTGTGTCAGAAAATGAAATGGTATTTTATGATATAAACATTTTCTAGCATTTTCAAAACACAAATCTGATATCATGGGTTTTCTCTTTTTGGGATATTACTTTGTATTCAGAAAAGGGTATTGTGATGACCATGAACATCTTACATGTACTTCAGTAAATCAAGTCATTGTTTCAGTGACGTCAGTGATCTCCTTCTTTCAAATGAAATATGTAATTTATACCAATAATTAGCATTAGCGTACTCCTCCTTGCACTTGAATTGTCCCCACTTAGAAGTGATAGTTCCTCACATTTCACAAGAATACGAATGCTTAGTTCAAGAGCCATCCAATATGTTGATAAGCATTCTGGAAAATTTATATTCACAGGGCATAAAGAAACCTCAACTGTTTGAGGGCATTCTAGAAGTTGGTGTAACAACAAGGATATTTTATGTTGGATGATAAACTTCTTTATTCTACAATGGCAACGTTTCAATATAGATCCTTATACGGTGGGTTACTATGACGACTGTGAAATGGACAAAACTGTATGACACAGAAATCATTGGTGTAATGATCTTCGAATCATAATCCTGAGGAATTAGAGATTCATTCATATATATATATTTTTTTTTTCAATTTTGTC
Source organism: Gibbula magus (assembly GCA_936450465.1). Taxonomy (NCBI): domain Eukaryota; kingdom Metazoa; phylum Mollusca; class Gastropoda; order Trochida; family Trochidae; genus Gibbula; species Gibbula magus. Next base: position 61,926,767 of record OW388294.1, read on the forward strand.
AACATTTTCAAAAATATCCGACTGTCTACATTTTGCTTTCCAATTTCTTAAACTCATAGTGTTTTATTAATCACTATAACGTTGTTGAAATATTGGAAAAAGAATGTATATTGTTTGATGTAATGAATTAATTCATTTTTTAAAGTTGACTATTTAAGCATCTAGAAAAAAAATATCAAGGGAAATTAGTTTTGTAATTGGAATGATGACAAATATTACTTCAGGCCCACACAATGGGGTGCTACTATAATTGGTAAATGTATTACTGATATGTTTAAACTTACACTTACCATTGCTAAGTATTTGAATGATATGGTAGATACATATACTGTTATGTACTGTTATTACATATGTACTGTTACCACTGTTGACCTAAAAAGTATCGATATCATGCAGTGACATGTGATTGGCATCGTCTGTAAATGGTAGGTGATTTAGTGTCATGTAATTCTGCTGTAGTCACGTAACCATTCAAAATGTAATGTCGTATTTATCAGCTTGCACTGCTACCATTGTATAGGTAAAAACGGTATAAAAAATGCCAATTCAAGTTAGTGATTTATACTTCGGTCTTATAATGATATACAATTTCATGCAAACAAGATATTCATTAACTGATTTCCAATGATAAGCTCTGATTGGAAAGTGGCCAATTTGATGTCAGGAATTGTATGAAATGATTCTTATGATTACATGACTTGTTTGATTGGCATTCTAGAAGTTGATGTTGTGAAGATTAGAGACGATTTTATGGATATACAACTACTTTATTCTTTGAAGGCAACGTTTCGACATAGGTTCTAATGTTGTTGTCAAGCAAGTGGTACACGAATCAGGGCATAATGTAGACTTAAGTTGTTCTTAGTGCTTGGTTATGGTATTAAGAGTGAGGGCTTTGATCTTGCGGTGATGATGGATTCTTTCTGTCGTGTGACACTAGAAACATGTCGAAACGTTGCCTTCAAAGAATAAGAAGTTGTATATCCATAAAATCGTCTCTCCTCTTCATAAAATTACAGGATGAAAGAGCCAATAAATCATTCTCTGACTTCCTATTTCAGATCTTCCAAATATGTTGATTTTATTGAAACGAACACTAATATCACACTGTTGTTGATGAATGTCATAAGGCACGAGTGTCCTCATATTTGAAATAAAATGTAACATAAGTTTGTAAAACGTGACCAATAAGTGTTGTCAGTGATTTAGATTACAATACCAATACACATGAGATGGAATTTGTATTAATCCGGCCTAAGAAGGTAATGAAGGTGTAAAAGTGTTCTTTACAGAAGTGTTACTTATGATGTATTTGAAAAATGTTTTTGCCTCATTCCATGTTCCGAGTGATTTCTAACCGCTTATTAAATTGAAGTTCATTGGGGTTAAGTTATTAAGCAGAATGAGGCATCGCTTCAAAAGCACAATTGAACAAATTAGACAAACATGAAGGGAAAAGTGTCACAACCCATATAACCTATGGGCTATGGTCACATACGTTCGGAGCTTTTCCATTGGTTTTTGTCTTAATAGTATCTCTGTTTGGCGAATCTAAACATTGTGGCCTCAAAATACATATGTGGTGGGCTTAGATCTTTTTAATTGCCCGCGTATTATATTTAAAAAGACTGGTAATTAATCAAGGTCCATATTTGTGTGGGTGTAATATATGTGTGTTGGACACTAACCGTCACAATCAAAATGTCAGTCTCACATTATAAAAAGGATATGCTTTCAAGAAAACCTTTCTCATACAGGGTTAACATTCACATACAGAAATTGACATGCAAAAAGTTCTTGAGACATGTTTTTTTCCCCAGTAGATTCCTCTTCTATTCAAACTGTTCATGTTCCAGACACAGTGGTGAGTACCTAATATTGACACTTCAGGCATCTGCATTACTTAATACAAGTTTTTTTCTATGGAGTTTTCAGCTTCCTTGCTTCATACTATTTCTAACTGACTTGTCAATTGTTGGAATTTGATGATAAAAAGTTGGGTCCATGCGAAACTTTCCTGAGGACCAGTGATTGGAGATATTTCTGTATGTTCTAAAAGTTTCAAGCAACGAAATATGACATTATGTTCCATTCTATTAACTCTTTTAGATTTGTCAAGTATTTAATGTTTCATACAATTCCTATGAACTGGACGTTGTTACCACAGTCAATGCTTTTCACACACTTTGATTATTGATGAATCACGGACTCTCAAGTTATAACCCTCAATGTCCTCAATGAAAATGTTGCAATCCTTTACAAAGTTAATCATTCTAAGCATATGTCTGCTTAAAGTATCATCTATAGTATTTTATTGAAAGAATTTGCAGCGTTAAACAATACAATTAAATTTAAAGCTAATTTAAAATTCAATGATTGATTTCCTCTTGGGTATTATTTTAGTCAATATTTGTTTATTAATGTGACCTGAATTCAAATGTGTAACTTTGCTAACATTCAAATAAAAACACACATTTAAAATGGGTCAGTATTTCAAGAAAGTAGATTGTCCCTTAAGCCTTATAACTAACTAACATGAAAGTAATATTGTAGTAAAATTAATGTGTACAGAACCTTCTTCTCTTCGTTTTATATCCAGTCCCGTTTATTATAGAAGTACTCGTGACATACGATAAGAGCATCTTTCTAGTGGAACCTAGGTTGGATTCGAACCCAAGATCTCTTGATTCACAGACCACATCACCATCGTGCCCCTCTTTAAGTGATCACGCGAGCTTATTTGTGATTGTGTTATGGAAGATACATCCAACTACACGCATTTCTTGTGGTAAAATACATATATAAAGTGTTTGATAGTGTGTCTGAAGAAAATTCACAATTACGCCACTAGGCACTTTTCTTTCATCTTGTCAACATATTAACACTATTTAAGGCATTTGCTGTTCTTTTATCTTAATTGGTTCATCTCCCTTCCCTTTGATATTTATTAGTGATACTAGTAAATTTGTTGACAGTCTCGTGTATTAAAACCAGAAGAATGTAATATTTTATGACATAATATTATCAAAAGCATCTTTGTCTTAATTATCTTCTTTCAAAATCCGGTTAATTATGGTTCACTATATGTTTCTTAAAAGGGAAATTACACTTAATATACCAAGTCTGGCATACATTTTGGCTCAGTTTCTTTTCGATTAAAGGGTCGTCATCATTTAATTCAGAAAGAATTATGTTTTTTGATTAATCATTATTGAAATTGTAAACAATAAAATACCAAAATTGTGGGAAAATGAACACTTGAACATAATACTCTTTAAGAGTGATGAAGTGCCAAAACAATTGGTTTCAATGTTAATGTTATTTTATTGTGCATAAATTGATTCGAACTTTTCATGTAGAAGATATTAAAGAGGTTCTCTTGAAATACATATTTTCGATAATAGTGCCTAAATGTTGGTATATTCGGAGCGAGAACGAGAGATATACTGATAGGCAAGAGAGAAGTTAACATTTTATAAACCGGAAATAAATATGTCCATTTATTTACCACAGTCGTTAAAATGAACCAAATATGCGTATATAATTTTTCTGACACAGACAGGCTAGCCATCATTGTTGCATTTAGAAGGGGATGTCACTGACTTAACCTGTCTTTGATGTAATGTCATCAGACACATTCTTGCCTTGTCCCAGGACATATTTATAATGTGCAATAATTTATAATTGTTAGCGTTTTTTGTTAACCTTAATACTATCAAAATTGCGAAAGATTCGCAGATTAGCATCTCGTCTCCCATGTGTCATAAACACCATGCTGTCTACATTAGTTATCTGTGTTCAAAGTCGTTAGCCTCAAGGGGCTAAAAACTGATATGAATAAATCTTTGAGTTCATGAAGCAAAACAATAAGCAATAATAGATAACGCTTGATCTTAATGAAATCATTTTTATCTTTGAAGTTGAATGTTTGGCGAAACGGTATTATCAGTGGTTTAAGCAATTTGAAGCGAAGTAACTCGTGTTATCCGTGTAAAAGTAAACTATTTTAGTTACGTATCCATTGTTTTGTATGTTACACAGTGGAAATATACGATCAAAATGTCTTTCATATATCAGTAAATAATCAATGATATAATTACTATTTTTTACAGTGTGCTACATGACTTTTGGTGTTAAAAAAAATGTGGGCCCACTAATTTTGTTACCTATTAGAACCGGCAGCAAGTGGGCCCTCATTTGCCGATTTGGTTGTTGAATGGTGATTTCGAATATTATGGCGTCCAAAGTTACAGTAAATAGCCTTTTTTTGTAAAATAGTATTTATAGGATTGAATGTAAGTGTTCTCATTCGAAATAAAACATGATTGGAATGATTTTGTTGTTATTATTCCCATCAGAAACGAAGCAGAAATTCCAAGCGAAAAGTAGGACTACGTGTGTGCATAGCAACAAATGCTGTCTCCTCATTGGTCAGTATAAATGTCAAGGCCTAGGTCATGGTCGTAAGAGTGCATTAGGTCATTCTGATTGTTCGATATTATTATTCTTTCTAGGTCAAGTCAAAGGTCGGTAAAATTAGCATACTAGATCAGTCGGCAACAGGTTTACTGTCTGTATACAATTTAAAATATTTGATGGAAACAATTATAGAATGTCTCTTTTCTATCTCCAGTAATTGAAATTTATTTTTAATAGTTAATGGGAATAATTATAGATTCATCCTTTTCCGTGGTCATGGATTGAATTTGCATTTATGAATATTTGATGGAAATAGTAAAATATAGATTACCCTTTTCATTTCATAAATCATTTGAATATTTGATCTGAATTGTTATAGAATTAAGAATATTTTATTGGAATATTTAATAATGACCCTTTCCATCTTCATCTTCAATAATTATAGAAATATATTTGTCCATCCTCGTAAATTTGTATTTTAGTTCTCTATTTGCTGGGAGTAATATTATAATGACCATTTTTCATCCTCTTGAATTTAATTTTCATTTGAATATTTGATGGGAATAATTATGGAATGATCATTTTTCATCTACATAAATGGAATATATATTTTAATATTTGATGGAAATACATTTAGAATTATGTTTTCCATCCTCATAAATAAAATGAAATACAATATAATCTTGAACATGTTTTGCAAATTTGGGCCCACTTAGAAATCCCTCCTATAGGAACGAAAACCAATGGGCCCACATTTAAGTTTATCCTTCAATTTCCAAACAAAAACTGAATTGGCAAATGTGGGCCCACTTTGGAATGACCCATATAAGGAATGAAGACAAGTGGGCCCACATTTTAAATAAACCTACCATTTCAAAGAAAAACTCGATGTGGCAAACGAGGGCCCACTTGGAATGACCCATATAAGGAACAAAGACCAGTGGGCCCACATTTGACATAGTACGCTTCCATGCTGATATTTTGTTCATTCAAAGCGGAATATGCACTAAACAAGTATCCATGTGCGCGTGAATACGTGAACAAATAGCATAGCTCCGTATGGGGACTCGCCTTGAGAGTAACTTCCCTTGGATATCGGCAAACCACTGATAATACTGTTTCCAAGTGGGCCCTCGTTTGCCACATCGAGTTTTTCTTTGAAATGGTAGGTTTATTTAAAATGTGTTTAATCATCAAGGAGAACATCATTGGTGAAATGAGGCACAGGCGACCGCATTGATACACCTACTGTGTAATTATTATCAAATAAAAGATAAAGCTTTGACGAACATTTCAGCTCAAATTAAGTAATTGTTAGTTGATTGAGTTAATTGGAGTAATCCCACTCATCTCCTTATGTCTGTTGCACAGAGAGCACCTTCTCGGATAAAAATAGCGAGTCCTGATTACTTGCAGCAGAAGGTAATTGATAGGGGTGACTATTGATCCAAAGAGACTATTGCGATGGCGATAGTCTATTGCCATTTAATATTGTGATAGCGATAGACCATTGTAACTCACAATTGCAATAACTTTTGCGATTGGATTGTTTTGGTACAAATACGCAATAATCAGCTAGATTGTTTATAGGTTTTAGTGGAAATGTTTAATTGATCAAAAATAGTAAAGAAATTATAAATGAAAATACTTTTTGTCATTTTGCTATTTCCTAACTCTAGTTCTTCCCTTTTGACATTCTAAAATGAAAAACCATCAATTAAATGCAGAGAGGCTTGTGTTAATCATTCATAATTAAGGGAAATTTAATAGTTTCGATAGTATCGATAGTTAACCTTACTATTGCGATAGCGATCGTGTTTTTGTATATACTATCGATATGGTACTATTACCAAGCCAACTATTGCGATGCATCGATAGTTCGATGTATTGTTACACCCCTAGTAATTGAGAAGTCCCTAACTGTTGAAATGACTAAACTTGTTGCAATGGACATATTGCTCTTACAAAACAGAAGTCGATCGCAGACTTTTGAAGATTTTTGATTGGGGAAAAAGGACGTTATTGAAATATGAAACATGAAATATGACTTTAGGATGGAGGTAAGGTGAGGTGAGTTGGGGTTTAAGGGTATTTCACCTATATATGCAATAGTGCATTAAACCTGTGAAAAATAAAATCAGTTGACACAAAGACTTCAACAAGCATGTCAGCTAATGACGGTGAAGTTTTCTATGAAATACTTAAGATGCTGTCTTCACAAATCATCAATATTCAATATTCAACAAAAATAACATTAAGGTATTCAGAATTTTGTTGACTCGATAACTGATCTCATCCTCTTGACATGTGTTAACTTATGACTTGTTAATTGCAGTTGTACGGACCGACTTGTCAGTGCAGACTCTATTGCTCTTATCTGCGTTCGAGTGTGTAGAAACACAATGTTTTTTGTACAAACTTTGGCTGAAAAACTTTAAAGGTAAATTATAATGGTTGATACAAAATATGAACCAACATGTTATGTTATTTGTTTCAACACAACCGAATTGTCTTTATGGTGTACAACAAGGTTGGTAAGTGTCACCCTTCCTGTTTCCCTTTTTTATGAATAACATACATGCAGCAGATAATCAAAGGAATATTAACCTTGATTTCTTTAAACATAAATTGATGTTAAAACTTCACTCATTATTCCATATACTTGCGAAGTATGGAGTTTTCATCCATCACTAAATATTATCGTCATTGTACAGCGACTTTATAATTGATTCAATACTTTTGGAAAGAGCATCATCACACACTTACATAAAACCATTTACTAGACATGTGGTGACATGTTTGGTTGTCAATATTTACCATGTGTTAACCTCGATATTGGAATAGTAGAGAATAACGGAAATATCAAACTTACTAATTCATAACCCTCAAATACATATAACCTGTCCATCAGAACTTAAAATGAAATTATTTTTACAATCGATATCAGGTCCTCATCTTCTGTGAATGTATTGTAGTTAGTGAGTGAGATGTGAAATATGCTTCTACAAACAAACGCTAATTACAAGGGGTGAGGTTTAATGTTCGCTTTGAACAATGGGTGACCAACTTTGACCTATCGAATATCCTGAAGCATTGTACTGCAAAAGTCAAAATGATTGAGTAAAAACGCTATGAATGTTGTTGTCTATCTCCGATTTGACATGAACAGACCAGCGATCAATCATACGAAACTGAGTCAATTTAAAGTCCAATAAAGGTGAGTTTGTGCTTGATAGTTCTTGAAATTTGATAGAAGTAGATTCAATCAATCATCTGCAGTTCACATAAATCATTCTGAGTCTGCATACTGGTTATGTGGAATATGCTTCGATCAAGTCATTTACTTTTTGAAACAACAATTGCAGGTCTCCCAAGGATGATTAGATATATATCAATCTATCAAAATCATTGAATTTTGACCATCAGATCTGATGAGTCTCTGAATCTAACGTAATATTCTTTGCATTTAAACCATTGATTAACTGACGTCAATTGTAACAGAAAATAGGCTTTCGAAGAATTGATGGTAATGAAAGTGGTGAATGGTCTGCAGACATTTCCAGGCAGGAATACAGCAGAACATCTGCATAACCTTAAGCTAAATCAATTGTTGTTTCATTGTGGTTAAATATAATTTCAAATTGATTTGAATCATTATGCAATAATGATAATAATAAATCATAACCGTTACTTATGTTGTATTCCTGAACAATACACATCAACCATTTTAACGGAGTGGGTTGTTGGTTGCGAATAAATTGGTAGAACCGTATGATTACATAAAGTGTAACTGCATTGCTACCAGAAGGTAGGAACCGAATGCATTAAAACTACTAGAATTCCCAAGGATCAAAAATAACTAACTGATTGATATGTATTCACATTGGATCCTTTGATTTAGTTAATTGCACAATAAAGCATTCATACTTTCACTGTCGAGTTCCAATGAGTCTGCATGTAATCAACGGAGGACTCGGTATAATTGATGTTTCCGGAATTGTCTTTTGCAGGATTGAGAGTAATTATAGGTAATTTACAGTTGTCACACATTCACAGACATGATGACTGCATACACTTGATAGAAGTGAAAGCAGGTTATTTCAATAACGCCACTTAAAATCAGTTAAATATATGTCATTGAAACTTCTATCATATTGGCAATCTCCTTTTTCCTCCATAACTGCAATTCAGTTGCCATCCTTCACTGATGGGTTCGCAGTAGTAATTGTTAATCAAATTTTGAATGATGATACCAACTGGATGTCTTGTTCGTAGTATGCAAATCACTATCTTGGAAAGGATGAAAGTAGTTCAAAGTTGAAGAAAAAATCAACTACATCATCAAACAGTGTATATGTGAATGCTCAAAGCCGCATCAATGATTCTTCATAGTCAGAACAGTTGATATAAACAGCTAAAGCGGGGATATCTAGTTACTTTTTTCTAGGTTAACAAACAGAGGTCAAGGTTATTCCATATGGTGAAAAACGAGACAAACATTCATCAAAGCATGACTAGACTTTTTTGGACAGTATTGTAACACGCCTTCCTTGTAATTTTCATAGAAGCCTTTAGGATATTGAGCTGTGAGGAATATTTGACCACGTCTTCCTGGTATTGATACATTTCTTAGAAAATACTAAGCATTTAAAAACGAATGTGTTATTCCATTGTTGATGAGTTTAATGAGCGTTAATGAAAAAGTTTTGTATTATCGAGTTTTGAATGTTGGCGTGCAGACAAATGATTATAATACTTGGCTTGATATTAATGAAATACAAAATAAAGAGCAGCGAACCCTCCGTAGGATTAAGAAGCCATCAACTGTCCAGATTTGATTTCTCTGACAATCAATGTCTAGACGGAGTCATATATTTATCCATTGCTTACTACAGAGTCTCTTCTTTGAAAATTACAAACACTTCTATCTAATATTTCAATCGTTATGCTTGATTCGTTTAAGCAACGTATACACTGACCACATGTTCCTGGACCAGGATGAAGTTGAAACGAATGAACAAATGTATCGGCACACAGACAGGAAGACGTCGTCATCCCTCAAACTAGCTTCAATAAACATGTCATTTGTGTCATACAAGTATGTTAAAAAATTATTTCAAATCTTGGATTAATATTATATTAGCGTTTTATGCAGGGTTTTAAAGAACAAGTAATACTTAAAAATAAATTAGTCAACTTTCAAATTGTCAATAGCAAATTCATTAGTTAGTGAATGTCGCAAGGATAACATTTGTCCGCCATTATACACAGATCATTTCAAACCGGCACATTCGGAGTAGGCCTAAGTGTATGCCGGGTTCAAATCAAGTGATTTGCTGGTTGCGCCGCTCCTGACAGCATAAGCCGGGTAGTGCGCCGTGTCCCGAATCAAGCATAGCCACTGAAAATAGCCATCATATCAGCAGAACGATATCTTTAAATGATATCATATGACTTGAGCAATTGTTTGTCATGAATAGTTGAATAACGAAACTTTTGAAAGTTACATGTATACTTTTTGTTCCCTTTATATTCAATTACACATACACATCTCTGTTCAAATAGACATTGTGTCAGAAAATGAAATGGTATATTATGATAAAAACATTTTCTAGCATTTTCATTACACAAATCTCATATCATTGATTTCTCTTTTTGGGATATTACTTGTTATTCAGAAAAGGGTATTGTGATGTCCATGAACATCTTACATGAACTTCAGTAAATCAAGTCAGTGTTTCAGTGAGGTCAGTTATCTAATTCATTCAAATGAGCAAACATGTATGTAATTTAAACCAATTATCAACATTAGCATGCTCCTCCTTCCACTTGAATTGTCCCCGCTTAGAAGTGACAGTTCCTCACATTTCACAAGATTACGAAAGTTTAGTCATACTGAGAAATTGCCAAAAATCTATATCATTGAAATATATACATTTAAAATGTGATGATTTGTTCGATAAAAATAGAGAACTCGCACTATTTTTTTCAAGTCTTTATATATATATATATATATATATATATATATATATATATATATATATATATATATATATATATATATATATATATATATATATATATATATCAAATCCATTATTTTCAAGTGCAAAGCATTGTGGTCTACTCGCTACTGTAAACAAACAAAAGAAAGAGAAATAAATTGAAATTTATAGTTTATATGTATTTACTATTTGGTTCAACTATGCATTCCTACAGATATTGAAGTAACTGATTTACCTAACTAAGTATTTTGCTTGATTGTATAATGAGTGGAACTATAAATACAATTCATGCGTCATAGTTTGCTGGTATAATGACAATAACATTACCATTTGACAGGTAAACTATCATTACATTTATTTCACAGGCCATCAACTGTTTGAGGGGCATTCTAGAAGTTGGTGTAATGGAAAGATAAGGATATTTTATGGTGCATGATCAACTTGTTTATTTTACAATGGCAACGTTTCGGTATAGATCCTCATGCTCGTTAACAGTACAAAGATCTATACTGTCGCAATTGTAAAATGAAGAAGGTGATAATCAATAAACCAGCCCAGTATTTCCATTTAGGAACAATCGCCACATTCAGTAATATGTAACAAGGATTAAACTGCAACACGAAAAAGTTGAGAAAAATTGCTATGGCGATGGTGAAATTAACAGAACTGTAGGACTCGAAAATCATTAAATGTATACAGTGTCAACACCTACAGCATCAACTGGTATCTTCATCAAGAGCAATAATGCTTCAGATAAAATAATTCTAGTAATGACAAAAATAAGTGTACTTTGTTATAAAGTTTATTACATAAAGTGACAATAGCAGAGTCAATCCGGGGTGATTTCACTCTTCAGCGTCAGCTTAAAAATGTTCTGTGTCCTCAATGGGAATGATATTTCGACCAAATGGTATGCTCATCTTCAAGTCTTTAACCGACCACATGGTTCCTTTGCGTTCTTCTAGGCTGTAAAAGTAAAGCGAAAATAAAAATGATATCAATGACCAACATAAATAGAAATTGGTACAACCTCAGTTTTACTTATTTGGAGTGATTTAGTAAGAAACACAGTCATACATTCTGATTTGCCAGATATAAATATTTTGTATACTGCAATTATTACATTAGTTCTTAGGTTAAGTTTTGAAACACATGTACCTGTTATAGGCTAAGGTGAGAGGTCATCTATCGCCTTCTTCAAGTTTCCCATGTGCAGGAATGCTGAAATGTTATAAAAGTATCAGATTAATACAAGAAACATGAATATCAAAGAGGTATTTTGTATTCTAACTAAATATAAAGGTCATAATATGATATTCAAAAATATACATCAGTACAACTCTTACTTGGTCGTTTTTTAGAATGTATTTTTTATGTATTCGTATGTTATAATGAATCAAGAAAGACGAGACTGTTTGTCTTGATACAATAAACATTGAATGAATTCATAATAAATTTAAAACCTTCCATTATGCTTTCATAACAAACATCACAACACAATCTGTCTGATATATCATGCGGCATAGTAAAAATAAAGAAATGTTCTACAAAATGATATTTGTATAATTTAGTAAAATGGTACATATTCTCATATATAATGTATTTGAAGTCTGTTAATTCTGAACGTCGTATGGTATTTACATTCTAACATATTCCCTTGTCCCTATATTTGTTATCAATTTGGAAGATACCTGATGTTGTTTTGAATAATAAATTTGTTATAGAGGAATAGTGTGAATTTTAGTTTCAAAACTTCAGAAAAAAGTCCATTGTCCAAAATCAATGAGGTTGTCAATATAGAGTTATGACGTATGTGTATTACTTTTGATTTTTATTTTCATGGTTAACGTTTTAAAATAACTTTAGGTCTTCTTCAGTTTTGCAAGTTTTGATTTATTTTTTTCCATAAGAATGAAAACGTTTCATACAGGGTGTGCCCTGACTGCTTTCAGAAACACAATTACTTTATTTTCAATGTTACAATATTTCGAAGGTATTTGATCAACTTTATTTAATTAGTTTTCAATCATTAGCATATTGGACACACACAATAAGAAAAAAATAAACTGTAAGTATTACATGAAATGCGCACTGTACCTGCATTCAGTTGTAGAAATATCATGTTGTTTTGCCCCCCCTGAATGACAACAGCTGCTGCCACTGAAGTTCACGTACACCCGGCAGATAAGATTCTCTTTCTTCAATCAGTCACGGGTTATACTGGCAATTTAATCGCGCCAAAATGTGGATGATGAACAAAGCTCTTTGTCTGAGAGAACACATGGTCTGGCTGTTATATAACACCATATGGTGGACAGCGAGCTTCCGGCGATACGGCCGGCCCATACATTTGACCTACATCTATTTAACAAATTAAGGCTCACTAAATCTTATTATCTTAAAGTCCAACATTACACACGCAATACAATGAATAATACAATAAAAACATATCATGGTTGATATAAGTTATGGCATTGTCGAAATGAAAAGGAATACGGTACATATCATATCATATCAATCAAGAGTTTCAGTTATTAAGTTGTTTATATAAATATAACATTTGCAAGACTTTATTTTTCTCAAAAGTATAGTTTACCATTCTTTGTTAAAGCTTCATCTGAAAAAAATATTTGAACATGTTTATCATAATACTTGATATTGAATTACTTTGCTTTGAATACATGTGCAATTTGAAATATTGGATAACTAGTTTTATTTCAATATATGGGTCTTTTGATTTGAACAAATTGTTAACAAATGGATACACGGGTTATTAATTATTTCATTATCTGTTTCCATTACACTACATTACACTACATAACACTTGATAGTTTCATGTTGGTTTCCAATCAATGGAATCAGTAACTGTAAATTTCAGGTAATGAAACCAACATTAAACTATACTTGATAGTTTAATGTTGGTTTCCATTCTCGGTAAACAATAATTGTAATTTACACTAATGGAAACCAACATGAAACTTCACATTATAGTTCGAAACCATGTTGCCAAGTTTCAGTGATAGGAAAGCAAGTGGATACCCCTATTACCAAGTTAACAGTTGGTTTCCCGATTGCAGGATACTCAGTCATGTTTGCTGTGGTAGTTTCATGTTTTTTTTCATTTAATGGAATCTTTCAATGCAGATTTCCAGGAATGGAAACCAACATGAAACTTCACTTGATAGTTTCATGTTGGTTTCCATTTTCTTGAAACAATAATTGCAATTTACAGGAATGGAAACTAACATGAAACTTCAGATTATGATTTCATGTTGATTTCCATTTCATGGAAACATTGATTGCAATTTCCAGGAATGGAAACCAACATGAAACACATAACCATTGTTTCCAGTTGGTTTCCATCACGGAAATACTTAATCTTATAGAATCCAAATGGATTGTATTTGGAAACCAGGTTACCTAGTTTCAGCAGATGGATACCAAGTGGATACTCCTATTACCCACTTTCCAGTTGGTTTCCAGATTGCAGGATACTCAGTCATTTTTGCTGTGCATCTTATTCTGTCTCTTCCTTTAAAGCAAATGTCTTCGTCCTCTAATTTAACGATATTGAATATTGAATATAATCTTACCATTTCCAGCTCAATCCCCAACATTGTTTCACCTACTTGTGTATCTCATTGCAAATATCATGTATTTTTAATTCATTTGTATTTCCATAAGTGCACTGATACAGTATTGCTCTATTTCTATTTACAAAAACACCATTATCAACACGCCACGTGATTGTCAGATCAATGTTGCAAGGTTTACAACTTTGACATGATGAAATAGAAAGAAGGGCTAACAAATTTAAAATTTCAATTTCTTTATATTTGGATAAATAGTTACAACTCCACTGTATGTGAAAACATCCTCCACAAAACATTTGTGGACAAGGGAAAATATTTGACTAATGTTTCTCGTAGTTAATGCTCGGGGAGGAATGTCTAACTCCAAACACAGTTTAGTTTATCATTGGCGTCTTTGATATTCATCATGATCATGCTTACCGAATGATTCTGCTGATTCTATTAATTTTTCCAAAGGATTGGAGCTTGACTTGCAGCTCTCGACGGTTATATTCAGACTGTGATATAAACTGCTTATACTGTACACTTTGAAGGAGTACATGTGACCTATGCATTGATTTAAGGCGCTGTAGCACGCTGTTCGTACTGAATTAAAGTGACGAAAAGGTAAATAAGTGTAACCAATGGCTAGATAATACTCCTCAATCCATAAAGAGAGTTTTAAAATGAATGCACATTCATCTTGCTGTCTGAACATTCAAATTCGCATCGGACCTACAAATCTACGTCTCACACTGAAGAGTTTCACACATTTTACGTTGCACAATTTTCTTCCAGTATGGATAAGCATTTTCTATGGATAAATGTTACGTAAGGAGATACATGTATTTCGCCCTCTAACGTAACAATATACTGTATAAACTTCTATACTTGAAGGCAGATTTACCTTGACTTTGGTAATAAGGAGAACACAGTGTTCGTGTCAATGCCATACAAGAGTTAGGACATTGATGCATGAATATTAGTATATACATGTACCTCACTCTCACTTGGGAACTGCTAATATTCAGGCCCTCATGTCGTAAACATTACAAACAAGTATTCAAATGGTATGCTTTATGTATAAGCAAAGTTTAATGTGTATAGTATACCATTGGACATATCCGATTGAACAATTCATCACTTTTGTGTGTGACCATCGACCCTCTGCCGTCTATCATACATCAGGCATTATTAAACCGTATACGTTTCTGGTGGAACTACTACACCTCAAATAAAAGGGGCAGTAGCACGTGTTTTCGCTCAAATAAGTCGATGAAATGTATTTGAAAAATAATGTCACCAATAGTAAAACACCCTTCTCGTTAAAAAATTCAAGTTAAAAATGAGTATACATGGTTTGGTAAAACCATTGGAATCGTTTTTTTTTGTACTACGAAATATTTAAATGTGTTCACAATAAAATGGCTCCCATGCAATTTTTGTTTTGTACAATACATCGTTATTATCACTACGGATAATTGGTTGGTTTAATAAGATTCTGTACCCTCTAAAATAGATATAATTGACATACTCTATCATTATAAATGGGAAATTTAAAAAAATAAAATTTCCCAAAAACATGCTACTGCCCCATTAAAGCTGAAAGTTTGTATATTTCAATCGGACACTGCTCGTCACAGAAATGTGTTGGTTGACACTATGTAGTGTTGACAGGTTACGATTCCATCAATGCGTAATGCTAGACACGGAAGCTCAATGTTTTACAATATAATATTGTTTTACAATGCAGAGTTGTGAAATTCATTTGTAGGTAAATTATAATTCAAATGCCTAAATCTGAAAATCTGTGAGCATAAGAATACAGCATAATTGGTCAGTTAGGTCAAATAGAGTGACATGTGATAAGTGTGTTTTGCATGCATGCGTAGATGTGAATGTGTATGATGACAGGAGGGGAAGAGGAGAGGTTGGACTGGGGGAGAAGGTTAAAGGGGCAGTAGCACGTTGTTTTCGCTCAAATAAGTCGATGAAATGTATTTGAAAAATAATGTCACCAATAGTAAAACACCCTTCTCTCTTAAAAAAAATCAAGTTAAAAATCAGTATACATGGTTTGGTAAAACCGTGAGAATCATTTTATGTACTTCGAAATATTTAAATGTGTTCACAATAAAATGGCCGCCATTCAATTTTTGTTTTATACACAACATCGTTATTACCACTACGGATAATTGGTTGGTTTAATAAGATGCTTTACTCTCTAAAATAGATATAAATGACATAAACTATAAATGGGAAATTTGAAAAAAAATAGAATTTGCCAAAAACGTGCTACTGCCCCTTTAAGTTGGGAGGAAGCTGCGGTGTTGGTTATATCTTGGGAATCTCTTTTCTGATTTAACTAGGACGCATATAAGTATACCAGCGTAATGTATAGACAGAAATACTTACAAAACATTGTGTCGTGATCATTTTCGGGTTTTGGGCCTTTAAGGACCTCTGTTGGCTCAGAAGAGTCTGCGAATTTATGAATTATAAACGCAATGGGTCTAGGAGTCTGTACACAACAAATCAGCCTACATGTGTTATTCGTTCTTGAGAATAAAACAATAATACTATTTGTTTGGGTCATGGCCCGAGGCTATCTAAATACACCCTTGATAATATCTACTAACTAAGGAGTCTGTAGAGGCAGTTGATCTTGAGATGAAGTCGATAAAGCAAAACATTGACAGACGAATGGACATACGTCATTGAATGCCATTAGACCAGATCCCGTGAACGCATTTTTCTCAAGAATGACAGATTATTACCTCTATGTAAATTATGAACATTACCGCAATCAGCGCGGCGATCCTCCTTGAAGACAATCCTTGAGGAATGACTGTGATTAGCAACAGATGGGACAGGCTAGACTGCTTGTACGCTGAGCCTCATTAATTAATTACCTAGTAAGTCGATATATATAAAATGTAAGTTGTTTTATTGAGATGATTGAAGATTTCTTTGTGGAATTAACACTAATTAACTAATTAACATTAATTAGGGACCACACCCAGGCAGATGTTCATTGTAGCTGCCGGGGCTAAATTTGGCGTTTCTAGACATTTAAAATCGTGCAATGGTCAAATTGAAATTCAATTTGTGACCATATGGCATGATATCTGACCTTCAAAAAAGAAATTTTCTTATAAATGTTTGTTGTCAATTACATTGTTAAAATAACACAACCTTGTGTCTCTTATCCCCCTCCAACACACACACAACAAGAAGAAAGTAAATCAGTTTTCATGCATGTAAATTTAAATATAAATTGTAGATTGTATATTGTTGAATTAATGTTAGTCCTTAGTGCTCATACGACAGTTTCGTGCCCCTAAAATAAATATAACTAATGGTAACTGGTGTGTTTAAGATAGACTTAAAAACTTATCTAAGAAGGCTTCAGAAATAACTAGTCTTGTAACAGCAAAATTACCAATACAGGAACTCCTCAAAAGTATTTGAAAACATGAAAGATTTTTGTCTTTATTATATATCACTTGCATATTAACGGAAAGGAAAATCAATCTTTGTAAGATCTTAAAATTTCAAAACATGGTGTAGATGAAATGAATCATTGCTAGAAAATCAGAAAACCAAAAGAGAGGCAGTGTTGTTCCTCTCATATGTTTTCCATCATTTTACATTCACAAATAGCACTTGGATGGTTTAGATGTTGGCGAGAGGTCTCGACAAATAACATTTCATATACTAAGTCTAATTTGGTACAAATTTCAAGTGACTAGCATGGTCGTAATATTCTTTCTTACATGTGTTTGTGTTGTCATGGTGTCACCAATTCATACAAAGAACGTCGTGTCATTCTGGGCTGAGTATCAACATCCTGTGAATTCAACTCGAATATCAGTGAATAAGGCTGAATTGGACATGAGTTCATGTATACGAGAAACGAAGCCATGCAATAGGCCAATTCTTGGTATTTTGCTTATAACATTTACAAAAACATGTGTTGTGTTTTCACAAAATATCAACAATCAAAAGGACGATTGGAACTTTATTATTCACATACGAACACCAAAAGACAGATTCCTGAGTGGTGATATTGCCATCAGAGAGAAACCAAACAATATGCCCGAGACCAGCACTGTGATAGAACTAATCTCGAAGAATGAAGTAGCAAGTACAGGGAACACATCTTCTTCAGTTGAACCACTAGATAAAGAGGCGAGACAAAACACCAGATGTGGTAAAACCTTTAAAATAATTTCGGCTCAACACAATGAACTTCTCTTTGGTTATAAACCCTTTAAGAAATGGTTACGGCTCTATGTTTATTCTTTTAGGTATTTCAAGAAAATTTATTTACCTCTCAAAATCATGCAAGGAAATTCATTTCCGTACATAGCTGTTGATGCAAAATCTGAGATGTTCTATTTACTGCGTGCAAAACATATTGAATCAATTGGTTTTGGTGGAAAAAGGGAAATCCTAGGGCAATTTAATATGTGTACATGTTTCATCATATTTCATGATCACTCAGAAGACATTTTGATATACCAGTGTTCATCATTCTGGAAAATTCTTCATATTTCTTCAAAATCAACAAAAACCTTAGCACGCAGTAACAGTAAATGCGAAGTTCAAAATGGTGACATTCACAAACGTTCAAAACAGTCTATTATATATGCGCTAATAGGGATCGATTCTATTCACTTTCTTACCGAAAATGGCGCTCATCACCTCATCTCTCAAGATCCAGGGCTGTTTGTAATGTGCACAGTGTAATTAAGTATGTCTCGCTTGATCAGATTGAATCTAACATTGCACTGTGCACTGGTTGTACTGGTGCAAAACGGTTCTATCTGAAAGACCATAAATTACAAACACTACATCTAAGAGGCAATAAATGCTTGAACATGTTGTATGTAAATAACTACATTGTTGTGAGACATCGTCTCTCTGTGTTTAATTTGTATCACAGAAATGTAACATACATTAAACGTATGCATGGATTGGGAACAGAAGACACCTTTTTTACGGGTTGATATGAACGTTTTGGTAAAGGTATTGTTAATTTATTATACCCCAGATCTTAATAGGTCGAGGTATATAGTAATACCTAAGATTCCGTCCGTCTTTCCGTCCGTCTGTCCGTCCTTCCATTCACCTGAAGACAATTTTTGTCCGATCGATTACAGAAAAACTATTCATCTCATCCTTTTCAAATATGGTACATGTCTTCTTCACCACTTCGAGAGGTCCAGTGCGATGTTTAAACCGTATTGGTGAATTTTTGTATGTTTTAACTGAGTAAAATTCGGGTCATTTTTTTTTCGACCAATAACTATTTATCTCATTATTTTCAAAATTGGCAAATGTCTTCTTCACCACAAGGAGAGGTGCATCGTAAAATGTAACACGATTTGGTGATTTTTTTAATTTTTGGCGAATTTTTTATTTTTTTTAACTTAGTCATATTCTGATCATTTTTTGTCCGATCGATAACAGAAAAACTATTCATATCATCCTTTTCAAATTTGGTACACCACTAGGAGAGGTGCAGTGCGAAGTTTAAACCGTATTGGTAATCTATGTATATAATGATAGTCTATAGTCGTTGTAGAGTATTTTAACTACAGTTATAAAGTCATAAAATGCAGGCAACTGTTGTTGATGTACCCTTCTCAGTTTCTTAGTACAAGGTGTTTAGATGATAACAAATACAGTAAAAATGTTTTTATTTGTTTCCCGATTGGTGACTGTCTCAATGTGTTCTTCTAAACCTTATCATATTCATTTATTCTAAATCACATTCCACCTGATGAAGGAGTGAGTATGTACTCCGAAACGTCGTGTATTTTCACATTAAAGAAGTTGTTATCCAGAAAATCTTCCTGTTCTTATGTATACCACTTCTAAATGCCCTTCAAAGACCTACTCATATTGCTTTGATGTCATGAATTTAATTAGATAAAAAGTTTATAGAAAATTGTTTTGTGTTCTTGTTATATTACTTCCATGTAGAGTTACATATTTTCTTGTACTGCTTTTTAAAATTAAACAAGATTGTACAATATAATGTATGTGCGACTATGAATTTTGATTATGTATTTGATATTGTGGCTTTATACAATAATAAAATCTGTCATCAAAGTTCAGTTGATTTTCACATACAAAAGATTTGTATAAATGATTTAGTAAACTATTCGTACAAGTCGACTTGCTTTTCAAAGGATGAAAAAGATGGTCTAATAAGAAAATGCCAAAAGCTAAATCACTACTGCTAATGTAATTTCACAGAATGCAAGGAAATAATCGTCTATAAACAAGTGTATAATAGAGTATTAAAACAAAGATAAAAGACAAAAGAAAGACACATATTAATAGTCTGAAAATACAGATGCAGACATGTTAACGAATGCTTTTTATGCATGTTCATAGCAGGTACACTTCGTACATTGAAAATAGTCCCTGAACTGGTAAAGAAATTGCAAAGTTTACAAAGAATGTACACTAATCCATTATTGTTATAAAATCAGAAAAGGATACTGAAGGCGGATATTTCCTCTTGTTAACTATTTATGTAATAGAAAGAGACGAGTAGCAGTACATTATCGGGATATAAATGTACGGGTTTGAGAGGATTGGCCGAGGCGTCAGCCGAGCCTAACCCACTCAAAACCGTACATTCATATCCCGATAATGTACTGCTGCGAGTTCTCTATCTATCTTAGAGCACAGTCAAATGCTTGAGTCGTCAAGAAAATGTCTTAAAATGAATTTATTTCAAATATTTTGTCAACAAATTTTGGGAAACATTCTCTCGAACACAACATGCAAAACATTGACATCTCTCATGTTCATATGCAAATGACATTGACGTCATATTTGGCACTGTAAGCACTGAATTTCTGAAATTGTCTGAGGTGCATGAGGCGTACATTTTATAGAAAGCATGCGAGTCGTGCTACAGCATACGCGTCGTGCTTGAATCACGCACATGCATGATTTAAGCACGTTTTTTTTCAGCAACATTGAGCAGTAATACATTTCATTGCCTATAAAGACTGAGTGGTTTTTTGAATGAATCAGTTCACACAATGGCTTCATCATGGACAGTCCAAGGACAAGTACACTATTCATTCAGGAAAGGTAACATTACTTTTTTACTCCTTACTTTTCAAACTTTGTAATTTTAAAATTCAAACTTATTTTCATTAAATTGGTTTATTTAATAACAGTTATTGTTTTTTTGTATTTTACCAACATGTAAAGTTATTTTTTTAACTGTATTTATCAATATGCGAGTTGTTATATATATTGTTGCATATGCTAGTTTGCATCTCGTCTATATTGCATATAAATTATTTCAGGTTACTGCAGCAAAGGAACTCGAACTGTCTGTAGGGAAGAAAGTAACGTCGTACTTGACATCGCTTGGACGGTGTGTGACGATACAGGAGTTTCAGTGAGACGACAATGCAGCCTCCATCCTCTAACACTCCAAGAAGGTAATTTTGTATCACTTTCTTATTTCTCATTTTTATGTCGTTCTATATTTTATGTCGTTCTATATTTTATGTCGTTCTATATAACTTTTGATATTATTTTTTATATCGTGGTTAAAAATATATAAAACATTGGTAACATGGTTTGATGCTTGTCATTGTTTCACTTACTCGTGATATAAATGAAATACACTTGAAAAAACCCAATTGACCTCACATTACTTGCTTTATTTACATGCTTTTATTCTTCTTTTAGGAATATCAAGCTCCTTAATATAGAAGACCCCCATCAACGGAAGCGATTATTTCCTTTCAGAAAGGGAACCCAGCAGGTCATTTATCAATGTAATAAGTGTTTAATTGTGTATTATATCCATAAATAAAAACAATCAGTTGACATTGTTTGTTGTTTTTATGAAAGTCTGTGAACCAGTTTATGAGCATGATACCCGATCGCAACCAGACAACCGTACATCTATAGGGATATAAATGTGCTCGACATGACCACACTACACTCATATGATTGGACGAAAGCATTTGACTGTGCTCTAAATGTCTTTATTCATGTGCATATGTCATACATTGAAACTATTTCCTGTACTAGTAAAGAAATCGCAAAGTTTGCAGGAATGTAGACTAATTCATTATTGTAATAAAATCAGATAAGCAAACTGAAGACGGAAATTTCCTCTTGTTATATATTTATATTTCTTCATTCATGTTCATATTTCATACATTGAAAATATTTCCTGTACTAGTAAAGAAATCGCAAAGTTTGCAAGAATGTAGACTAATTCATTATTGTTATAAAATCAGAAAAGTAAACTGAAGACGTGTATTTCCTCTTGTTAACTATTTATATTTGCATTTATGTTTAAATCAGTTACATCTCACATTTAATATATTTTCCTTACCACCAAAGAAACCAAAAGTTTGCAAAGTCAACAGATATATCATGCTTAAATATGCAATTATCAGTGAAGTAAGATGTTTCGTATTTTGTATTACTATAGTTCCGTGAGGGGAATTTTTACCTCTGACATCATACGAGTTAAATGTGGATTTATATACTCTTTATCACAACAATATTTCTAATAGTATACAAATAAAAAAGTGTAAACTTGAGCATGGCTCACTTGATAACTCGACACTTTGTATCATGACAAAACAAGTTTTACATGAATTCATATAGCTCCATCAGATTACTACAATTGTGTATATAATGTATTATATAGTTATCAGTGCACACGTGTATCCAAACAATTAAGACTAGAAGTGTATTTATCTGTATAACAGATGTCTCCCCCTTCCTACAATTCACCTAAGAAACAACTTCCGCTTTGCGGGGGTAGTCAGTAGGCTGAGACATAATTTATGGACATTCCAAATATTCAATATTGTACATTATGAATTTCCCCTCACACTCGAATCGTTTGTAATCCTAATTATTCTATCATTTGTGTATAGGATAACACATGTGTATCGGATTGCCTGGAGAACTTCGTAAAGCTGAGAATATTTTGAGAATAGTTTGTCTGGTTTCATGAAATCAGTGAAGAACAGGAATTCCTCATAACTTATTCAAACTATGGACGTTTAAAGGAATTTGTAGCATCTTCCGTGTCAATGATGACATGATAATGAAAGATTTATGTTAAACAAATAAAAAGAAAATTAAAATTAGACAAAGCCAGTTATCTGAACTGTTCTATCACTATGTAGACAAATGAATCAGTGCTAAAAATCAGATAACATACCAAAGAGGCAGCTATTTCCCATCATACATTCTCTGTCAGTTTCCATTCCGTTTGAGATGGTTTAGATGGTTAATTTCAATCTTATATGTTAGGTTTGTCCATTGTGAGAAAGGATCAACCATGGCAAACATCGCGTTCTATCTGAAATGTTTTTGTTTTACTGTCATGGTGACACCAAGTCATTTCCTTACCAAGAACTTTGTGTCATTCCGGCCTGTGTATCGAAATCCGGTGAATACGACTCGAATCCCAGTGAATGATGCTGAATTGAACATGAGTTCATGTATACAGAAAACCTATCCAGGAAATAGGCCAATTGTTGGTATTTTGCTTATAACATTTACAAAAAGATTTGTTGTGTTTTCACAAAATATGAATATTCAGAACCCAATGTATGGAAGAAACATTACAATTCACAACAAAACATTGAAAAGAATTTTTTTAAGTGATAACATTGCAAGAAAAGGCAGACAGCGACCACACAACGAGTCAGAGACCAGTGCTGTGACGACAATTATCCCAAAGAATCAAGGAGCAAGTAACATGAACCCTTCTACTTCTGTTAAACCATTGGATAAACTGGCAAGAAATAAACAACCAAATAGATGTGGTAAAATTTGTAAAATTATTCAGGCTCAACACAAAGACCTTCTCTTTGTTTGTAGCCGCTTTAAGAAATGGTTACGGTTCTACATTTATTCTTTTAGGCATTTCAAGAAAATGTATTTACCCCTCAAATACATAGAAGGAAATTCAGTAGGGTACATAGCTGTTGATGCAAAATCTGAGATGTTCTATTTACTGCGTACACAAAGTATTGAATCAATTAGTTTTGTCGGAAAAAGGAAAATCCTAGGGCAATTAAATATAGATGATACTTGTTCCATCATATTTCATGATCACTCAGAAGACATTTTGATATACCAGTGTTCATCACTCTGGAACATTTTTAATATTTCTTCGAAATCAACAAAAATCTTTGCACGCAGTAAATGCGAAAGATCCAATGGTGACATTCACAAACTTTCAAAAACAATCTATTATTTTTGCGTTATTAGTGAACGATTGTATTCACTTTCTTACCAAACATGGCGCTCATCAACTCATCTCTCAAGATCCAGGGCTGTTTGTAATTTTCACAGTGTAATTTATTATGTCTCGCCTGATCCCATTGAACCTAACATTGTACTGTGCACTGATTTAACTGGTGCAAAACGGTTATATCTGAAAGACCATAAATTACAAAAACTACATCTAAGAGGCAATAAATGCTCGAAGATTTTGTATGTAAATAACTACATTGTTGTGAAACATCGTTCCCCAGTTTTTAATTTGTATCACAGAAATGTAACATACATTAAACGTATGCGTGGATTGAGAAATTATGACGCCCTTTTTACGGGTTGATATGAACCTTTTGGTAAAGGTAATGTTGATTTATTTTTTATTTTAATACAGAGTTGAAATGGATTGATATGTTCAATGTCCCTGGTTTAAATGGTACATGCGAGAGGACATGTTCTAGTAGGAAAGTCGAGTATTATTAATTGATTTGACAAATTAAAACCTCTCATCGGGATGGTCTACTTTCCTATGTATCTGTAAGATGAAATAAAATAATTCAATTGAAAATCTTACAATTTTATTTTGAATAATGAAAATACTTAAACATGCATTTTGCATTTGCATTAACTAATATGTTAGATAAAGGTATAACGACTAAACAAACATAACCCATATGAGGTTGCGGTTGTTTCGAACGTATTACATGTGATTTGCACAGAATGAAGATAAACCGAATGTGTTTTATGATAAAATTAACCTGTTCCATATCATGGGTTGGAATGGTAGGAGCTCATGTTCATATTTATTCAACTAGATAACTTGTAATTTGTTTCACAGTTTCACAGATTAAGGAAATGTGGAGGTATATAAATTTGTATCTGTCAAAAAGATGAAACAAAAACCTTCGATAGAAAATCTGACAATTTTGATATTTAAATTGCATTTTACAGATTTTTTTTGCAGATTTCCATAGATACCAATGAGTTGTATTTATTAGAACGACCGATCTGCACAAAATTGAGATGAAGACCTATAGTGTTGGATGGTAAGGCATCGGGTACAATGATCTGGTAGTCAGAAAATTCTTATAAGTCGGTTCAAATCAAACTTATGCAGAAGTAGTAACAGTCCGATTAACACAAATAAATTATCAAGTATCTCCTGTATGAATGCATCACCTTGTTTCAACTTTCCCTATGGGTAATCTATGTATATAATGATAGTCTATAGTCGTTGTAGAGTGTTTTAACTACAGTTATCATATAGTGCAGGCATCTGTTGTTGATGTACCCTTCTCGGGAACTTAGTACAAGCTGTTTAGATGATAACAAAGACAATATAAATGTTTTTATTTGTTTCCCGACTGCTGACTGTCTCAATGTGTTCTTCTAAACCTTATCATATTCAATTATTCTAAAATAAGTATCTCTCTATGAAAAGCGATTATCATTTTAACAATATCGTTGTTACAAAATTATTTCTGATTCATGAACTACTCATATTGCTTTGATGTCATGAATTTAATTAGATATGAATTTTATAGAAAATTGTTTTGTGTTCTTGTTATATTACTTCCCTGTAAAGTTGTTCTTGTTCTGCCTGTTCTAAATTAAACCAGATTGTACAATAATGTATGTGCGACTGTGAATTTTGATTATGTATTTGATATTGTGGCTTTATACAATAATAAAATCAGTCATCAAA
Organism: Gibbula magus; assembly: GCA_936450465.1. Classification (NCBI taxonomy): domain Eukaryota; kingdom Metazoa; phylum Mollusca; class Gastropoda; order Trochida; family Trochidae; genus Gibbula; species Gibbula magus. The sequence goes on from OW388294.1 coordinate 61,952,764, forward strand.
GTTCAGTTGATTTTCACATACAAAAGATGCTTATAAATGATACAGGAAAAGATTCGTTCACGTCGAATTTCTTCTCAAAGGGTGAACAACTTGGTCTAACAAGAAAAGCCTTTAAAAAGGCATGTTTGGAGGCATCTTGTTAAGGCTAAAATATATTATAAAAAGGATATATATGTCATATGTACATATAGCAAAATGAAGCCTGCATTATGGTCATTTTGGGGGGTAAAAGCTTTGATTAATAATCACACAATTAGTTATTCAATTCAAAAGTCGCAAATAAAATAATTTTACCTCGATCATTTAAGTTGTGTATATGCTTTTCAATTTACATACATTATTTATTCATAAATAAAATAAAATTATATATAATCTATCATTTGAAAATGAAAGTGAACATTCAACTTCCCCGATTTATTTTAAAGCGCAACTCCCGGGTGCTTTTAAAGTGTACCAATTCGATTGATTATGAAGCATATTCTGTTTATCTGTGGAAGGAAGGCATATGGACCTTTTTTAATACAAGGATAATGGCCCGGTATCCTCATGCTTGGTGCTATCAGTTTGGACATAAATATGGTTCTATCCAAGATGTGCTTATACATGTACAAGCGTCACTATCATTAATTCAATAACAGTACATTGAGTAGGCCTACCATAATGCAAGTCTGATTGGCATTGGAAATATTGATAACTGAGTGGAAGGTTGGTGTGTTGATTGACAACCACTATTGTCGTTTAGTATATGCTTGCTCCGCGCGTATAACATTAGCTTGTAAAGTTTCTTGGATTTTGCGAAACTGCAGTGCGAAATTATGCACTTGAATTGGTACATGTCTGCTCATGGAGGTGTAAAATATCTTTGAATTGAAACATCTTATGTTTACTAACATTCAGACTCAGAATAACACAACGGTCGTTTCTATTTTAGATGTTTAGACAAATCTCTTTTCGCAGTAAAAGGGGATAATTATTTCGGATAACCCACATGGTCACGTGGTTACAAATTTGTTACAGCCGTGTTCGTTGGTCATATGCTTTTTCCAAAGTATGAAGAGGCCAAGCATGATTGGTCGAAAGTTTATTTTGAATATTCCAACAGTAATATAGCGTGAAATCCAACTGCGTATCAGGTTGGAGGCGGTTTGCGCCTCCAACCAATAAGAAACTGCGAAAAGCTAATGAAGCTAAGAAAATGCTACTGATAATGTAATTTCACAGAATGCAAGGAAATGATCGTCTATAAACCAGTGTATAATAGAGTATTAAAACGAAAGATACAAGACAAAAGAAAGACAAATATTTCTTATAAATCTGAAAATCCAAATGCAGACATGTATTTCTTAACGAATGCTTTTTCTGAAGAGAGGTTGCATATTTAGACATCCACAATACCTCATCTATCTGTTTAAAACTTTAAACATACCTAATGTTGTAAGTCGTAGTGATGGATCTGAAGATACAAACAAACCATTAAACAACCACATGATATTATAACATTTGATATAGTCAAGTCGTTTCAGTGCATTTAGAAGTGGAATAAATAAGAAAATAATATTTTCTGGATAACAACTTCTTCATTGTGAACATATACATACTACTAAAGAAACCAAGGTTTGCAAAGAATGCAGTCTGATTTATCATTGAAAACAATTAGTTAACCAAACTCAAGACATATTTCATTCTATGTAGTATTTATGTATATATTCAATCTGGTACATTTCAGACGAATCACATGCATTTTTAATATTTATTATTAAAGAGACCCAAAGAGACCAAACGTTTGGAATGTATGGAGACTAATCCTTATTGTTAAATATCAGATAACCTAAATGATGATAGTTGTTTCCTCTTGTTAACTATTTATATTTCTTTACCCCTCAAAAACATGAAAGGAAATTCAGTAGTGTACATAGCAGTTGATGCAAAATCTGATATGTTCTATTTACTGCGTGCACAAAGTATTGACTCAATTAGTTTTGGTGGAGAAAGGAAAATCCTAGGGCAATTACATATAGTTGAAGCTTGTTTCATCATATTTCATGATCACTCAGAATACATTTTGATATACAAGTGTTCATCAGTCTGGAAAAGAAATAGCAAAGTTTGCAAAGAATGTAGACTAATTCATTATTGTTATAAAATCAGAAAAGGAAACTGAAGACGGATATTTCCTCTTGTTATCTATTTATAATTCTTTATTCATCTTCATATTTCATACATTGAAAATATTTCCTGTACAAGTAAAGAAATCGCAAAGTTTGCAAAGAATGTAGACTAATTCATTATTGTTATAAACTCAGAAAAGCAAACTGAAGACGGATATTTCCTCTTGTTAACTATTTATTTTTGCATTTATGTTTAAATCACTTACATCTCGCACATTTAATATATTGTCCTTACCAGCAAAGAAACAAACATTTTGCAAAGTATGCAGAGAGATATATCATGCTTAAATATGCAATTATCAGTGAACTTAGATGTTTCGTATTTTGTATAACTATAGTTCCATGAGTGGATTTTTTTACCTCTGACACCTGAGAGTTTAGTGTGGATTTATATACTCTTTATCACAACAATATTTCTAATAGTTTACATAAAAACAAAAACTAGCGTAAACGTGAGCATGGCTCACTTAATACCCCAACACTTTGTATAATGACAAAATAAGTTTTACATGAATTCATACAGCTCCATCAGATTAATACAATTGTGTATTTAATGTATTATATAGTTATCAGTGCACAAGTGTTTCCAAACAATTAAGACTAGAAGTGTATTTATATGTACAGCAGATGTCTCCCCTTTCTACAATTCACCTTAGAAACCACTTCCGCTATGCCGGGTAGTCATAATTTATGGACATTCCAAATATTATAAGTTGTATGCTTCTCACGAGGGTAATACGGTCTCATCTTTGTACCAGTGTTGCCCGAGCTGTAATTTGTTAATGTTATTTTATTGTGGATAAATTGATTCGAACCTGTCATGTAGAAGATATTATAGAAGTACTCTTGAAATACATATTTTCGATAATAGTGCTAAAAATGTTGGTATATTCGGAGCGAGAGCGAGAGATATACTGATAGGCAAGAAAACCGGAAATAAATATGTCCATTTATTTACAAAAGTCGTTAAAATGGACCAAATACGCTTATATCATTTGTCTGACACATACAGTCTAGCCGTCATTGTTGCATTTAGAAGGTGATGTCATTGACTAAATCTGTCTTTGACGTCATGTTGTCCGACACATTCTTGTCTTGTCCCAGGGCATTGCATAAACAAATATGAATGCGATATGATTTTCCTCGTTGGCTAAGAATATCAATTATGAACATATTTATAATGTGCACACTAATTTATGATTGCTTGCGTTATTTGTTAACCTTAATACTATCATGATTTCGAAAGATTCGCAGATTAGCATCTCGTCTCCCATGTGTCATAAACACCATGCTATCTACATTATTTATCTGTGTTCAAAGTCGTTAGCCTCAAGGGACTAATAAATGATATGAATAAATCTTTGAATTCATTGAGCAAAACAATAAGCAATATTAGATAACGCTTGATCTTAATGAAATAATTGAAAAGTTGAATGTTTATTCATCAAGGAGAACATCATTAGGGAAATAAGGCACAGGCGACCGCATTGATACACCAACAGTGTAATTATTATCAAACAAGAAAAGCCTTTAAAAAGGCAAACTTGGGGCACCTGGGTATTACCTAGAGCTGAACGTGTATGCAATCTCTGTAATTCGCCCGCTGTTGGTGACGAGTTTCACTACCTTCTGAGGTGTGAGACTCTCCACCACCAGCGGGTACAGCTCATAAATCAATATTATTATACTTGGCCAAATCTATTTAAATTTAAGAAGTTAGTGGCTTCTAAAAATACCAAGGAGTTGAAAAGATTATCAAAATTCATAAATATTATTTTAAAGTAATCAGCAATGTGTATAACACATAACTACATGTATATGATTGTCTCTTATAAATAACACACCGGTTATCACAATTAATGTTTATATGTTCCTTCTGTCCATCTTGGAATTTTTGTATGAATTTTCTTTGAATTGTAAAGCTCATGTACCACCGTTGGTGGCGATTCTGAGAAATAAAGAATTTGGTAGATGTAGTGTATGGAACGTGAGGCGGTGATTTGTTAGTGGGAGGTGATTCCAGGTGAATATGGGTGCTGGATATGGATTGGATGGATGTCCGACAATGTATGATGAAAACGTTGAGGAAGAACATACAATTAAGAAAGGAAGTATTGCGTGAGGAAAAGCTGAAGGAGTAATTTCTATATTCTATTCTATATTTCGGTTTAGCTAGTTTTGTATCGGAACCTTCAGCAACTGTATGAAACCTCATTTTAATAATTTCAAGTAACATATGCAAATTTAATTTCATATTGTCATTAATAAGAGTTCCTCGCATAACTGTATCGTTACATATTGTTTTATTTTTACATTACAAAGGTTGGCGTAAGACCTACTCGTGTAACATCTAACAGATGACGTAAGCTTGCATACACATGTATTACCTGAAAAAAGTTTTACTCACTCATTCTCATTGAAAGTCAGTGCACAAGTAAATATATCCATTTTACAAAATTCGAAAGTCTGCATAAGAAGTCCTGATTGGTGTTGTCCAATAGTCCTCTCCAAACATCATAACATGTCAATATATCTTATTTTGAAGAATTTTCTGCAACAAATTAGAGCCTAATTAACTATTAACATAGGATTTGAATGTTATATACATGTATATTTGTCTTAATGTCTAGACCAAGTGTTATTTGTTAGAAATTTATAGACTGGCATTTTAATTGTTTTAAAACTGTTTATATATTTTTTATGATTTATTTTCTCTCCTTAGAATTACCCTTTGTATCCTACGCTTTGTATAAATAATGCAATATCACATGTTTACAGTCAATTATCACAAAGACCTCGATCGGATGTATTATTCCAAAAAAGTATCACCGAAAGGATTCGGACTTGTTCTAACCCTAAGGACAAAATGTAACGGGAGTTCCAAGACAGCAACCAATGCACAACTCAACACAACACCGTGTGTTATCATATCAATGTAAAGCTCTCAAACAAATATGTCAATTTACCGTGTGGCGATTATTCTTTTTATTTTTAGATTTTAATCTATGGAGACCAACTCTATTACATTGCCTTCGCTAACTTGACATCAGCAACATTTTGGAAAAGTAGGTCAGTGGCTATGTTTGATTCGTTTCATCGGCATATACACCGACCAAGTGACCGGAGTACATGCACCGTTCTGAAGCCAGGCTTAAAGTTAACAAGTATCGGCGTACAAACAGAAAGACGTCATCGTCCCTCAAACTAGCTTAAAGTAACATGTCATTTAAATGAGAAAACTTTTTTAAAAATTATTTCCAAACATGAATTGACATTTTCTTAGCGTGTTAGGCATTGTTTAAAAGAACCAGTATTATTCTTAAATAAATCACTTTGTCAAAGTATTTAGTTGTCAAATGCAAAGTCAAAGAAAATATAGTTATTAAATGTCGCATGGATAGCATTTGTAAGCCATTATATGCCACCTTCGCCTGTCATTTCAAACCGAAGCATTCGGATTACGCCTTACGCTGGTTTCACCATTTTCGGCGGCGTATGCCGGGTGTTGCGCCGGGTTCCGAATCAATCATAACCAGTAAAACTGTTAACCAAACGGAACGCAGTTTCCGATTCTTAACTTATAGAAAAGCGCTTTGTTACTTGTCATACTGATTTGAATTGCAGATTACAAGTTAATCATTGATTCTAATGAAACATTTAAGAACAATTCTATCTATATGACAAATATTGATAATCAAAATCCACATTTGTTTGTGCCAATTATTTCGGATTACCCACAATGTCACGTGGTTCATAATTTGCTACAGCTTTGGTCATTGGTCAATAGAATTTCAAAGATACTAAGACAACGCATATCATTGGCTGACGGTTCTATTTGACAATTCCAACAGTATATAGGGAGAAATTCACCTTATTACTGCTTGGGGCGTATGCGCCCCAAGCAATAAAAGATAAAGCTATGAAGAGCATTTCAGCTTTGATCATTTAAATTAATTGTTAATTGATTGAGTTAATTGGAAATATGCATGAAGTGTATCATTTTTCTTCAAATTCTGTGATCTTTATTTATAATATAAAAGAATTAATGATGAGTCACGTGTTGAGCTTCAGGCTAATTTCGCTTCTTAGAAAAGTTATAAACAGATATGTTATTATTATTAGATATACGATTAAATGACGGATTTGTACAGTACATTCAGTATATTCAGAACAAAAAGGGACAATTTGAGGACTATGCAGATCGATCGATATGTAATTAAATAACAAGCTTAATTCAAAACAGGTGATGATCCATATTTTGTTGTAGAATGTCACGCACACCCTGTAATGTTTGGTTAGAATCATCAGTGAAACAAGCATCCATAAAAGCCTGAAAAGTATCATTTTGAAATTACCAAACATACTGAATTAGAGACAATGGTTAGCAGTGAAGGGTCACCATCCGGTTTAATGTACGAAGTTTATGAGAGGTGATTGACATGTAAAAGATGGCCCGGTATCACGACGATCTCTCCCCACAAAGGTTATCCCACTCAGCTCCTAACATCTGTTGCATATAGAGCACCTTCTCGGATAAAAATAGCGAGTCCTGATTGGTTGCATCAGAAGGTAATTTAGCAATCAGCGATGTTGTGTCAAACTAAGCATTCCGTAACTGTTGAAATGACTAAACTTGTTTCATTTGTGCCATAGACATAGAGAATACTAAACAAGTGGATGTTTTTTCTATCTAACGAGCGAAAGCGAGTTAGATACCAAAACCATCCACGAGTTTCATAAATATGTTATTAAACGGGACGGAGTTTAGAATTTTATTTATTACACGCTCTAAACTAATTAAATATGTAATTAAAGTTTACTTTTCATTCACGCAAATGTGCGTAGGGATACATCTCTTACCATGGACACATAACGCCATCTCACTAAACACCAAAAATAAACCAAGAAAATATCCGTTAAAATCAGTTTCTTTTTTGAACAAACCAATTTCAAAGGCACATTTCATGGTCTTTATGTTGAAACTATAAGAAGCGCAAATTGGTGAGTACAAAAAAACATTCATGTCAGGTGATTGTGACGTCATCGGAATGCGACTGTTTTCAAGCGCGATTCAGTTAGTTATAAGCTGTACGTAGCTACCGTTGCTTTGCCCAAGTAGGCTCTGTAACACCCTGACGACAATGATACTTGGGAGTGAGGTTACATATAGTTCTGTAGTTAGTTTTATCGAGTAAACTTTTGAGGAGCATTGTAATTGCTGCCGATGAAGTTAACATTGAGGGCACAAATTGCTAACCCAACCGACATTTTTAGTGTGAAAACTTTATATCAACATTGAGAGTTACCTTGAGGAATTTTTAATCATTTATCTTGAAATGGTATTTTAAAACAACAGACAAACATGAACAATGCCTCAACAACCTGGAAAAATTACGTGTCGACACGAAGCTACTTTTTTACATTCTAAACAATCAAACCCATTCCTCAAAAAGAGAAGTAAATATCAAAATGTACCTATAAGGATTACAATGTAGTCGCAATAATACTCAACTGACGACTGTCACTGGAATCGTGGACTCAACATGAGAAGTTTATTCCTTGTGAATTTAGAATCTACAAACTAGATCTATGGCAACATCGAGTTGCATGACGAAGCCTTTCAAATGGCGGTCAAAACGCGAGAGCCCTCACGAGATTACATGTCAAGTGAACTTACTCTGAATCAACCAAGTGATACTAATTGTGATAGAAGCGTCCGTTAAATATAATCATAAGACTGTTTGTGATGTGATAAAACGTTTCCGTAGAAATCCATGTGATCCCGAAAGTCATGTGACTACTGGAAAGTAGTTCCGACTACAATCGCTTTCATGTGCAATGTTTCACAACAATGTTGATTAACATTTCGATGTTTCACAACAGTAGTATCTACAACAAGAGTGTTATAAATATTTTTCTTACAAAACAGAAGTCGATCGCTGACTTTTGACGACGTTTGATTTTGAAAAAAGCACGTATTTGGGAAAAATGAAACATGAAATATAAGTATTATGACAGGGAGAAAGCCCGCAACGCCATGTAGTTATGCATTGCGGTGAAACCTGCGAGCATCGGCTTGAACTAGCGAACCACGGGTAGTACTACGCTGAGATTCAGTGTAGCATTGCTGCCAAACGTTAATGCGTGTAGAACAGTTCTCTACTGCAGACTAAGTGTCCGTGATATTTTATTTTCAAAGTATATTCACTCTATTATTGAAAATTGTTGAACTATGTGCAAGAGGAATAAATAATAATAAATCCAATGCAAAATTGTTGTTCAAAGTCAAAGTCAAAGTAGGATATTTGTAATGAGGCCAAGGGCCCATACACAAGAAATACAATATACAAATACATATTCTGAACAATATACAAACGCAGTTTTAAAGTGTTTCTAAATACATAAATATGTTTGTAAATGCATGGTTAATATAATAATATATGATACGATATGATAATATTTTCCTGAGATGAACCCAAAATTGTTTTAAATTCATGAATAGACAGTGACTTCCAAAAGTATTCCGGGATAACTGTTATTCTCAAATCATTGTAGAATTGACATACAATAGTAAAATGATATTCGTCCTCTATTGCAGTGTTGCAGATGGGACAAATACGTAAAACATTATCAATTGACTGCCATCTACCTTTGTTATAGCTTAATGGCAGGAGATTACATCTAAATTTGAACGCACCTTGTTGTCTATAACAATATACAAATACCTTTCTGGTTAAAATATGAATTTATATTCTTAATACATCACATATCTGGACCTATAATTCAAAGTAGACATCCAACTTGTAGAAAATTCATTTAACAATGAGTCTTTAAATAATTGTTAAAAGGCAAATTCATCACCCACAGATTGGTTAATCCAGATATATCCAAAGCCATGAGAAAATATTCTTTGTGAACGACAACCAACTCTTCTTTCCAATGTCATCAAAATACAATAACATATTATAAGCTTTCTTGGGTAATCTGCACTCACTCATTTTTACTAATTTAACCCAATATCGTAAAATACGCAGTTACGTGTTTATATATATTGGGTAGCGACCACATTCGCCATATATAATGGCATTTGGGGTTTGTTTTCCAACCCTTAAAATCGTTTGCAAGCTAGAAGGTGTACCTTTTCTAATGATTCATACTGCTTTACTCCCCACATTTCACAGCCATATAATAATATGGGCAAAACCTGGGTATCAAAGATTTTAAAATATATCTTCGGGTCAACCGTTCAATCTTATTTAGCTTCACAATGATTTCCATCAGCGCTCGTTGCCCCGACTTGCCAGGTCTGAAATACATTTTGTCATTTTTAAATTACTTGAAAACAAGACACCTCGATATTTGTAGCTATTTACAGTGGTGACTTGGGTTCGTTTAAAAAAACACTTTTCCTTTTTGGAAAGAATCCCACCCTTTCTGAAGACAATGATTTGAGTTTTATCAACGTTCACAGTTAATCCCCAAATGTCAGAAAAAGATTCAAGTATATTTCATTGGTTTTGAAGACCAACAATCGATTCAGGTACTAGAATGACATCATCTGCAAATAATAGTAGAAATAATTGATACAAATCAGGGAATAATTGTACGCCATGTTTGCCAAATTCATTTATGGACCTTGACATTTCACCAATAAATAGTTAGAATTACAATGGTCTAAGGATGCATCCTTGACGCACTCCATTTGGGCAATTAAATAAATCTGTAAAATCTGAAGAAGAGCATTTGCCACACAGGCTTGTACAGACTTGTAAATTGCTTTAAGTGTTGACATCATTTGGAAACAATATTGAACAGCAGCCATAAAACTTTTACGTGCGTTTCACACGATTTATCTCGTCAACACATTGCAGCCTGGCCCAACTACAAAAAACATTGCGCTGCAATAGCGCATTAAACCTGTAAAAAATAAAATTTTAAAGACTTCAAAAAGCATGCCAGCTAAGGACGCTGAAGTTTTCTATGAACTAATTAAGATGATGTCTTCACAAGTCATCAATATTCAATATTCAACAAAAATAACATATCATTTCATTAATTTATTTAGAATGTTGTTAACTCGATAACTGATCTCATCGTCTCGACATGTGTTAACTTAGGACTTGGTAAATGCAGTTATACGGACCGACTTGTCAGTGTATAAAAGCAGACTGCATTGCTCTAATATGCGTTTTACTGTGTAGAAACACAATGTTTAATGTACAAACTTTGGCTGAAAAACTTTAAAGGTAAATTATAACGGTTAAAACTAAATATGAACCAAAACGTTAAGAAATGTGTTCAACACAAGCGGATTATGCACCATTTTTTATTGTATTTATGGTGTACAACAAGGTTGGTAAGTGTCGCCCTTTCTGTTACTTTTTTATGAATAACATACATACAGCAGATAATCAAAGGAATATTAACCTTGATTTCTTAAAACATAAAATTGATGTTAAAACTTCACTCACTATTCCATATGCTTGCGAAGTAGGAAGTTTTCATCCATTACTAAATACTATCGTCATTGTATAGCGACTTTATAATTGATTCAATACTTTTGAAAAGAGGATCATCACTCTCTTTTATAAAACCATTTGCTAGACATGTGGTGACATGTTTGGTTGTCTATATTTACCATGTGTTAACATCGATATTGGAATAGTAGAGACTAACGGAAATATCAAACTTACTAATTCATAACCCTCAAATACATATAACCTGTCCATCAGAACTTCAACTGAAATTATTTTTACAATCGATATCAGGTCCTCATCTTCTGTGCATGTATTGTATTTAGTGAGTGAGATGTGAAATATGCTTCTACAGACCAACGCTAATTACAAAGGGTGAGGCTTAATGTTTGTTTTGTACAATGGGTGACAAAATTTTACCTATCGAACTCGTTCCTGAAGCAATTTACTGCAAAAGTCAAAACAATTGAGTAAAAACGCTATGAATGTTGTTGTCTAGCTCCGATTTGACGTGAACAGACATGCGATCAGCAATCATACGAAACTGAGTCAATTTATAGTCCAATAAAGGTGAGTTTGTGCTTGATGGTTCTTTAAATTTGATAGAAGTAGATTCCATCAATCATCTGCAGTTCACATAAGTCATTCTGAGTCTGCATACTGCTTATGTGAAATATACTTTGTACAAGTAATTTACATTTTTGAAACAACAATTGCAGGTCTTCCAAGGATGATTAATTAATGATTGGTTAAAATACCATCTATCAATATCATTGAATTTTGACCATCAGATCTGATGATTCTCTGAATCTAACGTAATGTTCTTTGCATTTAAACCATTGATTAACTGACGGCAATTATAAAAGGAAAAGGCTTTCGAAGAATTGATGGTAATGAAAGTGGTTAATAGTCTGCAGACAGGAATACTGCAGAACTTCTGCATAACCTTAAGCTAAATCAATACAACATCAATTACGTTAGTAATTTAGAGTTGTTTCATTGTGGTTAAATGGAATTTCAAATTGATTTGGATCATTATTCAATAATGATAATACTAAATCATAACCTGTACTTATGTTGTATCCCGGAACAATACGGATCAACCATTTTAACGAAGTGGGTTGTTTGTTGCGAATTACATAAACAGTATGATTACATAAAGTGCAATTGCATTGCTACCAGAAGGTAGGAACCGAATGCATTAGAACTACTAGAATTCCCAAGGATACAACATCACTAACTGATTGATCCTATGATTTAGTTTATTGCACTTTACAAAGCATTCAGACTTTCACCTTCAATCTCCATTGAGTCTGCATGTAATTAACTGTGGACTCAGTATAATTGATGTTTCCGAAATTTGTCTTTTGCAGGATTGATAGTAATTATAGGTGATATACAGTTGTCACACATTCCCAGACTCGATGGCTGCAGACTCTTGATAGAAGTGAATGCACGTTATTTCAAGAACACCAATTACCAGCAGTTACATATATATGTCAATGAAATTTCTATCATGTTGACAATCTCCTTTTCCCTCCATTACTGAAATTCAGCTCCCATCCTTCACTGATGGGTTCGCAATCGTAATTGTTTATCAAATTTGGAATGTTGAGACTAACTGGATGTCGTGTCCGTAGTATGCAAATCACTTTCTTCGATCACAAGGATGAAGTACTGTCTCCTCAAGGATAGAGAGTTCAAAGTTGCAGAAAAATCAACTACATCATCAACTAGTATGTATGTGAATGCTCAAAGCCGAATCAATGATTATTCATAGTCAGAACAGTTGATATAAACAGCTAAAGTGGGGCTATCTAGTATTTTTTCAAGGGTAACAACGACCAATCACAGATCAAGGTTATTCCATATGGTGAGAAACGAGACAAATGTATATGATTCATCCATAAACTTCATCAAAGCATGACTAGAACATTTTTGACAGTATTGTAACACGCCTTCATTTTAATTCGCATAGGAGCCTTTAGGCTATTGAGCAGTGAAGAATATTTTACCACATGTTGCTGGAATTGATACATTTCACAGAAAATTTAAAAACGAACTTGTAATTCCATTGTTGATGAGTTTAATGAGCGTTTATGAACAGGTTTTGTATTATCGAGTTTTGAATGTTGGCATGCAGACACATGATTATAAGACTTGCCTTGATATTTATGAAATACAAAAGAAAGAGCACCGAGCCCTCCTAGGGTTAAGAAGCCATCAACTGTCCGGATTTGATTTCTCTGTCAATCAATGTCTAGACGGAGTCATATATTTATCCATTGCTTACTACTGAGGCGCTTCTTCGAAAATTAAAAAGTCATGAACACTTCTATTTTTATTTCAATGGCTATGACTGTTTCGTTTTAGCGACGTATACACCGACCACGTGTCCCGCGTATGCCGTTCCTGGACCAGGCTGAAGTTGAAACAAATGTATCGGCGCACAGACAGGAAGACGTCATCATCCCTCAAACTAGCTTCAATAAACATGTCATTTGTATCATACAAGTATTTTTTAAAGTTATTTCAAAACTTGGATTAATATTATATCAGCGTGTAATGCATTGTTTTAAAGAACCAGTAATATTTTTAAAATAAATTAGTCAACTATCCAATTGTCAATAGCATATTCATTAGTTTGTAAATGTCGTAAGGATAACATTTGTCCGTCATCATACGCCAATCATTTCAAACCAGCGCATTCTGAGTACGCCTAAGGTGTATGATGGGTTCCAATCAAGTGATTCGCTGGTTGCGATGCTTCCAGCGGCGTACGCCGGTAGTGTGCCGGTTCCCGAATCAAGCATAGCCAATGAAAATGGCCACCATATCAGCAGAACGATACCATTAAATCATATCATAAAACTCGAGAAATTGTTTGTCATGGATGGTTGAATAATGACATTTTTGAAAGTTATACTTTTTGTTCCCTTTATTCAATTACACAAATAAATCCATGTTCAAATAGACATTGTGTCAGAAAGTGAAATGGTGTATTATGATAGACAGATTTTCTAGCATTTTCCATACACAAATCTCATATCATGGTTTTCTCTTTTTGGGATATTACTTTGTATTCAGAAAAGGGTATTGTGATGTCCATGAACATGTTACATGTACTTCAGTAAATCAAGTCAACTATGTATTCCTATAGATGTTGAAGTAAGCGTTTTACCTAACTAGGTATTTTGTTTGATTGTATAATAAATGGAAATATAAACATAATTCATGCGTCATAGTTTGCTGGTATAATTACAATAACATTACCATTTAACAGGTAAAATATCAATACATTTATTTCACTGGCCATTTAGAAACATCTTCCAAACGCAAGGCATAACTCTTGCCAGTCTGCATTACTGGCTGATTTAACACATCACAGTCTTCAGCCGTCGTGTCTAGGACTGTCAACCAACTGTAGAGCTCCTATAAGTACCGCCAGATCTGTAAATTGTCTGTCTATTTCCTGTTACAGCAATTGCATCGAGTTAATCATTGGTGGCACGCAAGGGTAATGTGTGTAAGGCAGACTGATTCAAACTAGTGGTTGCAGGAATAGATTGTATTAAAACTGATGATAACGAATTGCACACAGTCTAGATGACACTGCCTCGGCGTCCTAGGCCTTGCCCGGGTGTGAGTGCCTAGCACGTGACACCATGTTATCTTGCCATTCTCCTATATAAGCCTCGTGGTGTGTTCTTATCTTGTATTATTCTATGTGTCGTCTTTGTGGCAGCTGTGGTCTCTTTACAGAAACCATCACTTAATCAAATATCGCTAGTTTAAACTCATTATCAGCATGAAGAACAGTGACAACAAATCATTGCAACGAGATATACCTGTGCCCTATTATATATTTGCTGTCATCTTATTCTGTCTCTTCTTTTAAAGCAAATGTCTTCGTCCTAGCATTGTGCTCGTCAGTATTTGTCTATCAGTATCTAATTTTAACAATATTGAATATTGAATATATTGTTACCATTTCCAGCTCCATCCTCAAACTTTATTCACCTATTTGTGTATCTCAATGCAAATACCATGTATTTTTAATTCATTTTAAAGTTATTTGCATTTCCATAAGTGCACTGATAAAGTATCGCTCTATTTCCATTCACAAAAAAATCATTATCAACACGCCACCTGATTCTCAGGCCAGTGTTGAAAGGTTTACAACTTTGGCATAATGAAATAGACAGAAGGACTAAAAAATGTAAAATTATGGATAAATAGTTACAACTCAACTGTATGTGAAAACATCCACCACAAAACATTTGTGGACAACGGAAAATAATTGACTAATGTTTCTCGTAGTTAATGCTCGGGGAGGAATGTCTAACTCTAAACACAGTTTAGTTTATCATTGGTGTCTTTGATACTCATCATGATCAGGCGTACCGAACGATTCTGCTGATTCGATTAATTTTTCCACAGGATTGGAGCTTGACTTGCAGCTCTCGATGGTTATATTCAGACTGTGATATCAACTGCTTATACTGTACACTTTGAAGGAGTACATGTAAGTTATGTATTTTTGATTAAATGCGCTGTAGCACGCCGTTCATACTGAAATAAAGTGACGAAAAGATAAATAAGTGTTACCAATGGCTAGATAATACTCCTCAATCCATAAAGAGAGTTTTAAAATGAATGCACATTCATCTTGCTGTCTGATTTTCAAATTCGCACTAGACCAACAAATCTACCTATTACACTGAAGAGTTTCACACTTTTTACGTTGCACAATTTTCTTCCAGTATGGATAAGCATTTTGTATGGATAAATGTTACGTAATGAGATACATGTACCTCAGTCTCGCTTGGGAACTGCTAATATTCAGGGACTCATGTCGTAAACATTACAAGCAAGTATTCAGCTATTATTCTTTATGCATTAGCAAAGTTTAATGTGTATAGTATACCATTGGTCATATCCACTTGAACAATTCATCACTTGTGTGTGTGACCATCGACCGTCTGCCGTCTATCATACATCAGGCATCGTCATTAAACCGTATACATTTCTGCTGGAACTACTACACCCAAATGCTGAAAGTTTGTATATTTGAATGACACTCCTCGTCACAGAATTGTGTTTGGTTGACACTATTTAGTGTTGACAGATTATGATTCCAGCAATGCCTAATGTTAGACAGGGAAGCTCAATCTTTCACAATATAATATTGTTTTAAGACGCAGAGTTGTAAAATTCATTTGTAGGTAAATAATAATTCAAATGCCTAAATCTGAATGTATGTAAACATAAGAATACAGAATAATGGGTCAATTAGGTCAACCAGAGTGACTTGTGTTAAGTGTGTTTTGCATACATGCGTAGATATGAATGTGTATGATAACAGGAGGGGAAGAGGAGAGGTTGGATTGGGGGAGAAGGTTAAGTGGGGAGGAAGCTGCGGTTTTGGTTAAATCTTGGGAATCTCTTCTCTGATGTAAATAGGACGCATATAAGTAAACCAGCTTAACGTATAAACAGAAATACTTACAAACATTGAATCATGATCATTTTGGGGTATTGGGCCCGTGAGGACCTCTGTTGGCGCAATAGAGTCTGTAAATTTTTAAATTATAATCGCAATGGGCCAAGGAGTTTGTACACAACATATCAGCCTTCATGTGTTATTCGTTCTTGAGAATAAAGCAATAATACTATTTGTTTAGGTCATGGCCCGATGTCCTTGTCGGGGGCCAAAGAGTCAACAAATCTACAATTGATAATATCCACTTACTAAGGAGTCTGTACACAATAGTTCAGCTGTTCTGTAGAGGCAGTTGATCTTGAGATGAAGTCGAAAAAGGAAAACGTTGACAGATGAATGGACGGACGTCATAGTATGCCATTAGACCAGATCCCGTGAATGCACTTTCCTCAAGAATGACAGATTATTACCTCTACGTACATTATATATTGGAATCAATTGAGCATAAAATCGAGACAATATACACTTGGAATTTTTTTTTTTTTTATTATTTTATTTCTTTTTGAGGTACATATACATTTTATACATCAAGAAGTGACATTTTACACAGCAACATTTACATGTAGGCGAATTTTAATTTGCAAGCAAGTATGCACAGGTTGTATCAAGTTTTCAATTACAATGGTAACAAAGGCATATAAAGAAGAAGTGATTAGTCTTTGAATAGTAAATGGCAGGATGACCAAAATTTCATATATCTTGAGTAGTTGCAATTCGAATAACAGTTGTATTTATCAATGTTATATATTTTCTTCAGATCGTTTTGAATGTATGTGAAGCTTGGTTTCAAACCAAATTGTTTTGCTTTGAAAATGGTGTATTTCACATTTGTAATTATCATGTTCAATACCCTGTTTCTGTATTCGGGGTATCCAAGAAAAATGTTTCGTTTGGAAAACTTTATGTTCGCTTCAGTGTACGTCTCTATCCATTCTTTAACTTTGTTCCATAAGTTTTTAACAATTTGACAATCAAAAAATAGATGAACTATGGTTTCTTTCTCTTTATTACAAAAACTGCATTTATTTTCATCTTTTAATTTCATCTTTTGCAGAAGATCATTTGTCGGCAAAAGTCTATGAAGTATGGAATATTGAAACCATTTTGTTTTGGAATTTAGATTAGACATGAAGGGTATTTCATTTATGTTATTCCATTCGCTTTCATTAATTGAACATTCAAGATCTAATTCCCACTTTTTTCTGTACTTGCATTCTGTCATAGTGTTTTCTGTCTTTTGTAATATATCATAAAAGCTGCGACATCCCTTTTTCTTAGTAGCTATATTTTCAATAAAGTATGGGACAAGTGGCATTTCTAGTTTTTTTTCTATTTTGATTTTGTATTTTAAAAAATATGCTTTAATTGCTTGGGTAATGCCAGTATATTCTAGGAAATTTGTCTTGCATTTGTATATTCCAGTCATTTCTAGGTAATTTAGAAATTTACCGTCACTTTTGATTATATCATTTATCAGGTAAATACCGGATTTTGACATATTCTTATTATTTATAGACTTGTTGTTTATTCTAACATTGTCGTTATTCCATATTGGTTGGGATAAGATGTCAGATTGAGTGTTGACGGTATTCCCCATTTGTTTGTTAAAGCATCCCCATGCCTTTAAAACATCTTTCCAAAAATCGTTTGTTCTTGGAGTACAGACTTTCTCAATGAGGGATGATTCAGTGTATTGATAAAAATCTCTGTGCATTGGCGATACGTTAATATAGAAAAGTTTCTTTAATTTTGAGTTACTTTCAGAATCGAAGAGCCTTTTAACCCAACTTATCTTTTGCGAAATGATTGTATTTCTTATATCTGGAACTCTAATCCCACCCTCTTTGAAGCTTCTAGTTATTATTGTACGTTTAATTTTATCAGGTTTACCTTTCCAAATGAAACTAAATGCTAGCTTTTCGAGCTCTTTTAATATATTTTCACTTGGGTTTGAAAGTGTTGTAAAGATATGATTAAGTTTAGGTAGAATAAGACTTTTCAAAACTGTTGTTCTCCCAAGTGGGGTAAGATCTCTTCCAAGCCACTGGTTCATCGTTGTCCTAATTTGTTTTAGTTTATCTTTATAGTTTCTCTCTACCATTTCTGCCAAGTTATGTGTGAAAGTTATGCCAAGGATAGTAAAATCTGTTCTAGACCAATCAAGTTTGTAATCTTTGCATATTGTCTTTTTTGAGTGCTTTAAAGAACCTATCCAGATAACTTGGGTTTTGCTTGTATTAATTTTAAGACCTGAAAAGGAGGCGTATTCTGTTAATGTTCGTAATGTTGCTTGAAGGCATGCTTCAGTCCCATCTAGTGTTAAAGAGGTATCGTCTGCAAACTGAGTAATCAAATATTCACTGTCACCTATTTTGATTCCTTTAATTTTTTTATTATTACGAATCATAATGCTTAATATTTCAGCACAAAGAATAAATAAGTACGGCGAAAGTGGATCTCCTTGTCTGCATCCACGTGTGATTTCGAAGAAACCTGATGAGAAACCATTAACGAGTACACTTGAATTGATATTTCTATAAAATGTGCATATCCAATTTTTAACTGTTGTGCCAAAGTTGAAAAAGTCAAGAACCTTTTGGATAAATGTCCAATCTACAGAGTCAAAAGCTTTTTCGAAATCTATAAGTAGTAGTAGACCTGGGATTTCCATGCACTCTGCATATTCCATAATGTCATAGATCTGCCTTGTACATTCCCCAATGTATCTATTTGACAGAAAACCACGTTGGTCTTCATTTATTATTTTTGGAAGTACTTTTTTCATTCGATTGGCAATTGTGGCTGATGCTATCTTATACGATACATTTAAAAGAGATATAGGTCTCCAGTTTTTTAAAAACTGCTTTGGTTTATCTTTTTTTGGAATACATGTTATAAGACCCTGTTTTTGGCTAATAGATAACTCGCCTGTTTTGTAAGACATGTTCAGCGATCGAATCAGAAAGGCATGCAAGTCCAACCAAAAGAATTTGTAAAATTCTACTGTAAAACCTGATGGGCCGGGACTTTTTTCGTTTTTCATGTTTTTAAGCGATCTTAAAACCTCATCATATTTTAATTCTCCTTCGAGCAAATCTTTGTCTAAGTCAGTGAGCTTTGGTACCTCACAATGTTTAAAGAGTTCCTCTAGATCGATTGGCGAACAGTTTTGCTTCTTATATATATTTTTATAATAGCATCTAGTTTCGTTTATTATTTCTTTAGTGTTAGAGATGATTTTGTTTTCTTGTGTTTCTAATTTTGTTATAGATTTATTAATAAAATTTCTTTTTTCTAGGGATAAAAAGTATTTTGTCGGTTTTTCTCCTTTTTCCTTCCATTCACTTTTGGACCTTAATATCACACCTTCAGCCTTAACGCTAATTATATTTTCCAATTTAAGATTGACATCGTTTATTTTTTTTACGACTTCTTCTTTTTCAGCCGCGTCTCGACTCTGATCTAAACTTTTATTTAAATTTTCGAGTGTTTTGTTAAGGTCTTTTTCATTTTTTTCCCTCTCCCGTTTTCGTTCTGATGAATATTTGATAGTAAAACCTCTTATCATGATAAGTAAAGTTTCAAAGAACAGTTGGTCATTTATTTCAAAAATTGCATTTCCATTATCATCTAACCCTATTTGATACTGTTGTTTTGTTGTATTGACTATTTTCTTAACTTCTTCCACATAATTCTTATCATAAAGTAATGAATTGTTAAATTTCCAAAACCCTTTCCCCCTATCAACATCCAATAATTTCAAAGTTACCCAAGTCATTGAGTGATCCGACTTAAAAGCAGGTTCAATATCTGCATTCTCAATAGATGGTTCTAAATCTCTAGACAAAAGAAAGTAATCTAATCTCGACTGTTTAATAGGTTTAGTTTGTCGCCATGTGTATCGTGTAATATCCGGGTTTAATAGTCGCCAAGGGTCAATGATATCATATTCTTCAATAAATGACAATACAAATTCTCTTGCCTTTTGGTTATTTATATTTTTGTAATTGAATAAATCTAGGTCAGGGTTCTGTATAAGATTCCAGTCTCCACAAATCGTGAAATGGTCCGAGTCGAATTCTGCAATAGTTTCAAAAAGGTTTTCATAAAAAGAAGGACTGTCTGTATTAGGTCCATACAAAGTTATCAGAGTTAATGTTTTTTCACATATTTCGATCTTAAGTGCAAGGTAATTTCCATTTGCTTTATCTTGTTTTTGGTCTATCATATTGAAGACAAATTTTTCATTGAACAGTACCGCTACTCCGCGAGCATTGCTTTTATAAGAACTAAAGAAACATTTTGTTGAGCCCCATTCTCTCTGTATAACTTGTTCAATTTCTGGAGTAAAATGGGTGTCTTGGAGACAATAGATATCTGCTTTTTTTCGTTTAAGATTTGAAAATACCTCGACACGTTTTTTCTTATTTTTTAGTCCTTGACAATTTGAAGTAACAATTTTTAGACTACCATTCATTTTTATTTATTACAATGAAGTTGTCGTTGCTAATAAAGTAAAAGCATGTATATGTACCGTTGTAAAAGTAATGGAATGGGAGTAACTTAAATACAGAGAGAAAGAAAGAGATATGTACAAGAGCGTAGGGAAACTGAAAGGTAAGGTTATATACAAAAGTATAGGATAGATCATTTGTCATAGGAGAGACTACTATAGGATGCGTTATTGATTTTTTCATACGAGCCGCGTGTAAGAGGTAAAGGCTCGTGCTTTTCAAGCGTGCGTGTTTGTCGCTGAAGGCGTGCAGGATAAGCATGCATGTTATGGGAGTTATGTTTATGGTGTTTTTTCCAGAATGTTTGACATCAGATTGTCTAATTTATCAGTTAAGGATACTGTGTATTTGGGAAGGTATCTAAATGTGAGTATTACATATTGTTAATACCATTGTAGTCTAGTAAAATATCACCTTTGTTTAACCAGTAAGTGAAAATCATGATCGTATTTCAAAACAGGATGAGTATCAAGAGACATATGAATGTAAACAAATGACTTTGGAATAAAACCATACTCATATACATACATACCTACATACATACATACGTACACCATACATGCACATACATATATATGTAGAAGGTACTCAGTCAGTATATAAATAACAATGCACATACACACATCTACATATAGTTGGATATGTGTATCTGTATTATATTCTTTATAATGATTTAAGGTTTTAGAATCATAGGAAAACAAATGGTTATCATTTCAGGACAAAGCTGTGACACTAAACATCCACAACTAAGCAGTACATGTACATAAATACATACATACAATTGGTCACTAAGTATATTAGGTCATCCTTGCACATGCACATAGATACACATACATGTATTCAAAAGGAGATACTTACACATGTAAGTATGGTAACACGCATATACATGCACATATACATATACATACATATAAATACATACACACATACATATATATATATATATATATATATATATATACATACATACACATATACATATACATACACATACACACACACACACATACATATATATATACATACATAAACCTATTTCAATACACAGTTGGAAGACAATACACTTGCACATTAAGAAATAGGTATTAACTTGTTTGGTATCTTATGGTTTTTCCATATCATCTATGGGTGCTTGTTTTTCTATACTTTTCCATACTTATGATATTGACAATGCATATGTAATAATAGTCAGATTACAGTAAATAATTCATGAATATTTGTAAAAAAAAATCAACATTATATTGGATATAGTTGTTGTCAGCATGTTTTTTAAATATATAAATTCATGCAACTAAATAGTTATGCTAAACATGCATGCATTGAAGGAGTAGATAGGATAATATGAATTATTAGCTTAGTTTTTTTTCTCTAAGAAATCCATGTATTCATTTTGGAGAAGTAATAGATTGATATATGAATGTATGTAACATCAAATACTCATAATGATTTAATAACTGCTCTGAAAATATTGATTGGGTCTATTCAACATTGGCTAACATTTTCTGTCATCATGTTATTTAAATCTTTAAATTCATTCAACTGAATACTTATGTTAAACATGCATGCATTGAAGTAGTAGATAGGATAATATGAATTATTAGCTTAGTGTTTTTTTAATACTATCCATGTATTCATTTTGGAGAAGTAAGAGTTTGATGTATGCAACACCAAATACACATAGAGATTTAATAACTGCACTAAAAATCATTGAGTGGGTCTGTTCAATATTGGGTTAGGGAATCAGGTATCTCAACATTGTGGCGTTTCCATGCAGTGTTGGGTTCATTTGGTTTTTTAACTTCCAAAACCAAGTCTATACCCTTAACCCTTACTCTGGTGTACAAATTGTACACTTTTCTAAGTCCATAGGCAGTCTTGTTGAGATAGGACCTAATCTTCTTCATGGAAGTGGGGAGATCTGTTGATACACTTGGAATTGATTATCAAGTTGATTTAAAAACTTTTTTACTTGGATATCTAGCCAAAAACAAGGACCCTTTAAATCCTTGAGGAGTGATTGTGATTAGCAACAAATGGTACAGGCTAGACTGCTTGTACGCTGAGCCTCATTAATTATATACCTAGTAATTCGATATATGGAAAATTTAAGTTGTTTTATTGAGAAGATTGAAGGTTTGTTGTGGAATTAACACTAATTAACTAAAAAAAATATAATTAGGGACCACACCCAGGTGTTCATTCTAGCCGCCGGGGCTAAATTTGGCGTTTTAAAAGAAAAGCTCTATAGAGTAAAAATTTGAAATTTAAAATCGAGCAAATTGAAATCCAATTTGTGACCATATGGCATGATATCTGACCATTAAAATAGAAATTTTCTTATAAATGTTTGTTGTCAATGAAATTGTTAAAATAGTCCCTTATGAATACATAATCTGATTATCTCATCCACAACCGTGTTTCTCTTAACAAACCCCCTCCCAACACAGACACAAACACACACACCACGAAGAAAGTAAATCAGTTTTCATGCAAGTAAATTTAAATTTAAATTGTAAATTGTATATTGTTCAATTCATGTTAGTCCTTAGTCCTCATACGAAAGTTCTGTGTCCCTATAATAAATATAACTAATGGTAACTGGTGTGTTAAGATAGACTTAAAAACTTATCTAAGAAGGTTTCAGAAATAACAAGTTTTGCAACAGCAAAATTTCCAATACAGGAACTCCTCATAAGTATTTGAAAACATTTACGATTTTTGTCTTTATTATATATCACTTGCATATCAACGGTGACATGTATGATCACACCAAGACGATCAACAATATTAGGAAAATCAATCTGTGTATGATCTTAAAATTTCAAAACGTGGTGTAGATGAAATGAATCATTGCTAGAAAATCAGATAACCAAAAGAGAGGCAGTATTGTTCCTCTCATATGTTTTCCATCATTTTACATTCACAAATAGCACTTGGACGGTTTAGATGTTGGCGAGAGGTCTCGACAAATAACATTCCATATACTCAGTCTAATTTGGAAAATTTCAAGTGACAAGCATGGTCGTCATATTCTTTCTTACATGTGTTTGTGTTGTCATGGTGTCACCAATTCATACAAAGAACTTCGTGTCATTCTGGGCTGAGTATCAACATCCTGTGAATTCAACTCGAATATCAGTGAATAAGGCTGAATTGGACATGAGTTCATGTATAGGAAAAACGAAGCCATGGAATAGGCCAATTGTTGGTATTTTGCTTATAACATTTACAAATACATGTGTTGTATTTTCACAAAATATCAACGATCAAAAGGACGATTGGAACTTTATTATTCACATAAGAACATCAAAAGACACATTCCTGAGTGGTGATATTGCCTTCAGAGAGGAACAAAACAATATGCCCAAGACCAGCACTGTGATAGAACTAATCTCGAAGAATGAAGTAGCAAGTACAGGGAACACATCTTCTCCATTCGAACCACTGGATAAAGAGGCGAGAAAAAACAAAGACATCAGATGTGGTAAAAACTGTAAAATAATTTCGGCTCAACACAAATACCTTCTCTTTGTTTATAATCCCTCTAAGAAATGGTTTCGGCTCTACGTTTATTCTTTTAGGCATTCAAAGAAAATTTATTTACCCCTCAAAAAGATGAAAGGAAATTCAGTTGCGGATATAACTGTTGATGCAAAATCTGAGGTGTTCTATTTAGTACGCATACGCAGTATTGAATCAATTAGTTTTGGTAGAAAAAGGAAAATCCTAGGTCAATTAAATATAGATGAAACTTGTTTTATAATATTTCATGATCACTCAGAAGATATTTTGATATACCAGTGTTCATCAGTCTGGAAAACTCTTCATATTTCTTCAAAATCAACAAAAACCTTTGCACGCAGTAAATGCTTGAGTCAAAATGGTGACATTCACAAACGTTCCAAAACAATCTATTATATTTGCCGTAATAGGGAACGATTGTATTCACTTTCTTACCAAACATGGCGCTCATCACCTCATCTCTCAAGATCAAGGACTGTTTGTAATGTGCACAGTGTAATTTATTATGTCTCGTTTGATCCCATTGAACCTAACATTGCACTGTGCACCGTTAATACTGGTGCAAAACGGTTCTATCTCAAAGACCATAAATTACAAAAACTACATCTAAGAGGCGGTAAATGCTCGAACATTTTGTATGTAAATAACTACATTTTTGTGAAACATTTTCCCCCTGTGTTTAATTTGTATCACAGAAATGTAACATACATTAAACGTATGCATGGATTGGGAACGGATGACATGTTTTTTACGGGTTGATATGAACGTTTTGGTAAAGGTATTGTTGATTTATATTTTATCTTATTATAGAGTTGCAATGGATTGATATGTTCAATGACCCTGGTTGAAATGGTACATGCAAGAGGACATGTTGATATTAATTCTAGTTGATAGTCGATTTTTATTAATTGATTTGACAAATTAAAACTTTTCATCGGGATGGTCTACTTTCGTATGTATCTGTAAGATGAAATAAAAGCATTCGATAGAAAATATTACAATTTTATTTTGAATAAAATACTTGAACATGCATTTTGCATTTGCATTAACTAATATCTTAGATAAAGGTATTAGGACTTAACAAACAGAACCAATATGAGGTTGCGGTTGTTTCGAACTTATTACAACGTGTGATTTGCACAGAATGAAGATGAACCGAATGTGTTTTATAAGAGAGATCTGTTCATTGTCATTGGTTGGAATGGTAAGAGGTCATGTTCATATTTATTCAACTAGATATTCGATTGTAATTAGTTTCACAGTTTCACAGATTAAATCTCCAATGTGGAGGTATATACATTTGTATCTATCTTAAAGATGAAACAAAAGCCTTCGATAGAAATCTTACAACTTTGATATTAAAATTGCATTTTACATGAAACAATTGTTTTCGAAAAAGGTCATAAGATTACATAGATACCGATGAGTTGTATTTATTAGAACGACCGAACTGCACAGACTTGAGATAATGACCTATTGTGTTGGATGGTAAGGCATCTGCTACTATGATCCGGTAGTCAGAAAATTCTTATAAGTCGGTTCAAATCAAACTTATGCACAAGTAGTAACCGTCCGATTAACACAAATAAATTATCAAGTATCTCCTGTATTAATGTATCGTATTGTTTCAACTTTCCCTATTGGTAATCTATGTATATAATGATAGTCTATAGTCGTTGTACAGTGTTTTAGCTACAGTTATCATAAAGTGCAGGCATCTGTTGTTGATGTACCCTTCTCTGTATCTTAGTACAAGCTGTTTAGATGATAACAAAGACAGTATCAATGTTTTTATTTGTTTCCCGACTGCTGACTGTCTCAATGTGTTCTTCTAAACCTTATCATATTCAATTATTCTAAAATAAGTATCTCTCTATGAAAAACGATTATCATTTTAAAAATATTGTCGTTACAAAATTGTTTCTGATTCATGAACTACTCATATTGCTTTGGTGTCATGAATTTAATTAGATATAAATTGTATAGAAAATTGTTTTGTGTTCTTGTTATATTACTTCCTTGTAAAGTTACATATTATTTTCTACTGCTTTTTCAAATTAAAACAGATTGTACAATTATGTACACTCCCGGCCACAAGAAACGCCTACTAGATATCTTATTAGATATTGTAAAAACTGTTATGAACAGTTTAGCAATATTTTAACATAATGAAGTTGCACCATTTCTGCATTATATATTTGAATTTTAGAAATTCATGTCACGAAAGAAGGGGGGTTGTTGAAATGAGAAAACAATAATTGTTCAGTTTTCGATCAGTGCTTGATCAGAAAAACATTTTAAAAAGATTTTCCTACAACCACGAGCAACAATACAGGCACGCATTCGCGTTAAAGTGGTGTTGATGCTACCGATGTACGTGGTTAAGGTGCGGAATTGTATCAACCAAAAATAGCTCTCTTCATTGGGCGTGGTATTCATGAATGTTATTGACTCGAATCACAGTTTTCCACGATTTCAATGGACTTTCATAATAGTTATTGCTTCAGCATGACGTTGAGACCGCCATTAATTATATTTGGGAAATTATTGCATCTTTCATTTTAAGGAACATAACGTGGGCATTTCTTTTGGCCGGGGGTGTATGTGCGACTGTGAATTTTGATTATGTATTTGATATTGAGGCTTTATACAATAATAAAATCTGTCATCAAAGTTCATTTGTTTTTCACATACAAAAGATGCTTATAAATGATTCAGGAAATTATCTGTTCAAGTCGACTTGCTTCTAATAGGAAACTGGGAAAAGCTAAATTGATACTGCTAATGTAATTTCACAGAATGCAAGGAAATGATCGTCTATAAACCAGTGTATAATAGAGTATTAAAACGAAAGATAGAATAAAAGAAAGACAAATATTTATTATAAGTCTGAAAAACCAAAGGCAGGCATGTATTTTTTAACGAATGCTTTTTCCGAAGAGAGGTTGCATATTAAGGTATCAACAATACTTCATTTATCTGTTTAATACTTTAAACATACCTAATGTTGTAAGTCGTAGTGATGAATCTGAAGATACAAACAAACAATTAAACAACCACATGATATTATAACATTGATCTAGTCAAATTGTTTCAGTGCATTTAGAAGTGGAATAAATAAGAAAATAATATTTTCTGAATAACAACTTCTTTATTGTGAACATATACATACTACTAAAGAAACCAAAGTTTGCAAATAATGCAGACTGATTTATCATTGCAACCAATATTAATCAGATAACCAAACTCAAGACATGTTTCATTCTATGTAGTATTTATATATATATATATATATATATATATATATATATATATATATATATATATATATATATATATATATATATATATATCTGGCACATTTCAGACAAATCACATGCATTTTGAATATTTCCTTTACTATTGAGACCCAAAGTTTGCAATGTATGGAGACTAATTCTTATTGTTAAATATCAGATAACCAAAATGATGATAGATGTTTCCTCTTGTTAACTATTTATGCATGTTCTTTATGCATGTTCATAGCAGGTACACTTCGTACATTGAAAAAAGTTCCTCTACTAGCGTCTAGTAAAGAAATCGCAAAGTTTGCAAAGAATGTAGACTAATTCATTATTGCTATAAAATCAGAAAAGGAAACTGAAGACGGATACTTCCTTTTGTTAACTATTTATATGTCTTTATTCATGTTCATATGTCATAGATTGAAACTTTTTCCTGTGCTAGTAAAGAAATCGCAAAGTTTGCAAATAATGTAGACTAATTCATTATTGTTATAAAATCAGAAAAGCAAACTGAAGATAGATATTTCCTCTTGTTAAGTATTTATATTTGCATTTCTGTTTAAATCAGTTACATCTTGCACATTTAATATATTTTCCTTACCAGCAATGAAACCAAACGTTTGCAAAGTATGCAGAGGGATATATCATGCTTTAATATGCATTTATCAATGAAGTTAGATGTTTCGTATTTTGTATTACTAGTTCCATGAGTGGAATTTTTACCTCTGACACTAAATGAGTTTAGTGTGGATTTATATACTCTTTATCACAACAATATTTCTAATAGTTTACATAAAAACAAAAACAAGCGTAAACGTGAGCATGGCTCACTTAATACCCCGACACATTGTATCATGACAAAATAAGTTTTATATG
This sequence comes from Gibbula magus, assembly GCA_936450465.1. Classification (NCBI taxonomy): domain Eukaryota; kingdom Metazoa; phylum Mollusca; class Gastropoda; order Trochida; family Trochidae; genus Gibbula; species Gibbula magus. The sequence continues at coordinate 61,981,105 of OW388294.1, forward strand.
AATTCATATAGCTCCATCAGATTAATACAATTGTGTATATAATGTATTATATAGTTATCAGTGCACCAGTGTATCCAAACAATTGAGACTAGAAGTGTATTTATATGTACAACAGATGTCTCCCCCTTCCTACAATTCACCTTAGAAACCACTTCCGCTATACGGGGGTAGTCAGTAGGCTGAGACATAATTTATGGACATTCCAAATATTATAAGTTGTATGCTTCTCACGAGGGTAATACGGTCTCATGTACCATCATGAAACTGTATTACCAGACGGAGAAGTATACAACGTATTTATCTTTCCGTCATGTCAATACAATTAGTATTATTATATTTATTGCGTTGTGTCTGCCGATACCTGATCAGCTGATATCGCTTGAATGACCTTGACCCTAAACGTAAACAAAATGTCATCACCCGTCTCGACTGAAATGTTAAAAGTCGTATAACGTATTACTACAAGCTTTTAAATGCCTTAAAACGAGTTATTCTTTGTTGTATTGAGTGTGCAAGCAATGCAAAACAAGATTATTTGCTTCCAAACAAAGCAGCAACTATTGGAAAAATAAGTCTGTAATTAATAGACTTGTAAACAGCTGATTGAACTGTTCAAAACTCCCTACACCGCATGCATCATTTTATAACGTCATCTGACCAAAATGCGACACCTACTCTTAGCTAGGAGCTGTTACTATGGCAGCAGGGTACATGAAATTTGTACACCGTGAGACTGGCAGGGTACATACAAAAAATGTAACGACCGTTAACCAATCAGAAAAGAGCATTTTACTGTAAGGAAATATAATTATTATTGTACATTATGAATTTTCCCCTCACACTCGAATCGTTTGTAATCCTAATTATTCTAACATGTTTGTATAGAATAACACATGTGTATAGGATTGCCTGGAGAACTTCGTAAAGCTGAGAGTATTTTGAGAATAGTTAGTCTTGTATCATGAAATCAGTGAAGAACAGGAACTCCTCATAACTTATTCAATCAATGGACACTTATAGGAATTTGTAGCATCTCCCGTGTTAATGATGACATAATAATGAAAGATTTATGTTAAACAATTAAAAAGAACACTCAAATTAGACAAAGCCAGTTATCTGAATTTTTCTATCACTATGTATCAGTGCTAAAAATCAGATAACACACCAAAGAGACAGCTATTTCCCATCATACATGCTCTGTCAGTTTCCGTAACGGTTTAGATGGTTAATTTCAATCTTATATGTAAGGTTTGTCCACTGTGAGAACGACCAACCATGGCAACTATCGCATACTGTCTGAAATGTGTATGTTTTACTGTCATGGTGACACCAAGTCATTTCCTTACCAAAAACTGTGTGTCATTATGGGCTTTGTATCGACATCCGGGGAATACGACTCGAGTCCCAGTGAATGATGCTGAATTGAACATGAGTTCATGTATACAGAAAACCTTTCCAGGAAAAAGGCCTATTGTTGGTATTTTGCTTATAACATTTACAAAAAGATTTGTTGTGTTTTCCCAACATATGAATATTCAAAACCCAATAGATGGAAGAAACATTACAATTCACAACAAAACATTGAAAGACAAATTATCCCAAAAAATCAAGAAGCAAGTAACATGAACCCTTCTACTTCTGTTAAACCATTGGATAAACTGGCAAGAAATAAACAACCAAATAGTTGTGGTAAAACCTGTAAAATAATTTCGGCTCAACACAAAGACCTTCTCTTTGTATATAACCGCTTCAAGAAATGGTTACGGTTCTACGTTTATTCTTTTAGGCATTTCAAGAATATGTATTTACCCCTCAAAAACATAGAAGGAAATTCAGTAGGGTACATAGCTGTTGATGCAAAATCTGAGATGTTCTATTTACTGCGTGCACAAAGTATTGAATCAATTAGTTTTGATGGAGAAAGGAAAATCCTAGGGCAATTAAATATAGTTGAAGCTTGTTTCATCATATTTCATGATCACTCAGAAGACATTTTGATGTACAAGTGTTCATCATTCTTGAAAAATTTCCATATTTCTTCAAAATCACCAAAAACCTTTGCACGCAGTAAATGCGAAAGTAACAATCGTGACATTCACAAACGTTCCAAAACAATCTATTATATTTGCCTTAATAGGGATCGATTGTATTCACTTTCTTACCAAACATGGTGCTCATCACCTCATCTCTCAAGATCCAGGGCTGTTTGTAATGTTACCCGATGGAGAAGTATACAACGTATTTATCTTTCCATCATGTTTTAATTAGTATTGTTATATTTATTGCGTTTTGTTTACCGATGCCTGATCAGCTGATATCGCTTGAATGACCTTGACCCTAAACGTAAACAAAATGACGTCACCTGTCTCGACTGAAATGTTAAAAGTCGTATAACGTATTACTACAAGCTTTTAAATGCCTTAAAACGAGTTATTCTTTGTTGAATTGAGTGTGCAAGCAATGCAGTGCAATATCGAAACTCGTGGATGTTAGATATTTCAAGTATTGCAAATCAATATTTTTAAATGTAGTGATTTTATTTACAACATTAAAACATATCTACTAGGAATATGTTCAATATTTAACACTCCCTCTTTATTTTATTATATGATTCTTGGGGCATCCTGACAAGCTTCACATGTTTGCACATGGATACACTAAAATGTCCACTAAAATGGCCGTTGTGAGAATAATATCAAGATCATCAAAATCGAACAACAAATCCCCAACAGCCCAATAGAAACTTTATTTAAGATATGAAAGGAATCCAATAAATGTGCTTGAAATATCTCACTGCCAATGGCAAAATGGCTTTTGTGAACTTGTGAAAGTCAAGGTAATTTCATACATCAGAGTATAATTCTTTTTATCTTTTTTTTTATGTCTGTTCAAATACACTTTTGGTGATGAAATCGCATTTAAAAACGGGTTTTGGCCAGACACTTTGGCATTTAACATGACAATTCATGAAATGTAGACATTTTACTTGAAAAAGGATGTCGACAAAATAACCTTCTTTGGCCTAAACTTGTTGTCGCTTATGTACTGTAGGACGTTTAAAAACAAGCAAAAATACCCTCCTTAGACCCCAAGATCAAATGAGATCCAAAGAACAAAAATATTTCATTTGTGATATTTACAACAGGCATATTCGGAGGACATATGCTGATTAGCAAAAGACTTAAGAGTCAAATGTCTAGATCTTTGAAGTCACTTTGTCATAATTGTCGTTGAATGGTGAGTTTTCATTGGTAAGAAGCAGGGATACAGGATGAGGTTCCACTTTCCCTCGCTAGGGGATTTTACTTGTGCACTCGGATTCAGGTGATGAAAAACAGAGGTTGGGATCGGAAATCTGAAGGGGGTTCCCTGTGTGTGAAGAGAATGCTAATTTGCAGGACGATGCACAATTTCATATTGATTGTAATTTATATTCTGATTTGAGAACTCTCATTTTGGAATTTGTCTCTGCTAAATTTTCGAATGTCAGCCAACTACCGGATAATTCAGTTCAGATCAAACCACATTTATCATTCAGGGCGAGGAGATAACAATTGCAGTGGATAATCACAATACATTGATCTCTTGAAACTGTCTTCATGAAAGTGTCAAGTCACTAATTTGAAATTGGAATGTTACAATACGTAGCTTTTCGGCACTTACTGTTGATTGTATGTCAGAGGCTTTACAAATACAGTAAAGAAAAGCACTTGGCCGTCAACCTATTGCAGAATTCTTTATTCATGCATTGGTCCCAGACACATTGACGTCTATATTTATTTTCCAATAAAAAGCTACCAGCCTCTCGGGTATGAGAGTGCAAACGGTTTGCAATTAAATGTCTTTCATATTTACCGTCTATATCCTTCAGGCACAGGTGAAGCTGTGAGAATTATATCAGCAGCGAATAGGTTCTATTTCTGTTAGATGTTATTAATTTAAAAGTTTGCAGATGGTTATATAGAGGATACGTTATTGAGTTTGACAAACAACAGGTTCATTTCATCAAGTGCCATAGGCAACTTTACCCATGTCACAATGCAAGGATGAAATAAACATTAATTGTATTTGACAAACTCAGTTAATAATTGGTTTTAAATGTTCTATAATATGACAAAACTATTCTCATTTCTTTAATATGCGGAACATAGTTCTGATAACTGGCCTGTGATGACAAAACACATTGTAACTGAAGCTTGGTTTTATTTGATTGAAAAAAAATCAAGTATTTCATTGCTCATTATATAAAGGTAATATTAGGACTTATCTGATTCGTTTGATGTTCACCATGTGTGATATCAACGTCCTCTTCTTCTCCCTCACTTTGAAGCTAAAGTCCTCACTGATTTTCACACTTGAGTGCTTCAGCTTGTTTCTTGCTCTGTAGAGGATATCACTCCTGGTCTTACCCCGGCTCATCTTCACTACGATGGGGTGTGGCTTTCCCCCTTCCTTCTTATTACCCACCCTGTGGGCTCTCTCTATACCAACATTTGAATCATCATGTGCATTCTCTATCTCCAAATTGTCAACAAGCACCTCCCTCACTGCAGACTCACAGTCCTCCCATGACTCTCTCTCAGTACCGGATTTCTCCGGAATTCGGTACACAAATATAGTGTCTCTACGGGAGCGTGTGAAGTATAAGCTAAAAATATGGTTGACTGAATAGTACATTCAGTTTTACCATAAATTAAAATACATACAATGAAATGTACACCATATTTGAAACTGTTTCATACACATGTAAAAAATATAAACACCATTATTCAACATGGGAAAGGCTTTGTGTCATTGATACTGTCTTCGTAATTGGTACGCTTTAAACTCAGATCCTATTAAGAAAGAAATATTGCATATTTTGAAAGTTTCAACCGAAAAATCTGAAAATTGTGGGAGTCCCATCAGCTTGCAGCGCCACCTAGTAAAAACGTTTAGATGGTGATGTACCTTTCAATCTCATAACTAAGTTTCATGAATTTGTAGTGGGTTTTACTTTGTATGTGGAACATCTTTAATGAGCTATAATGTCTGGTCTGTTGCCCAAGCAGGGATCAAAAGGCTTTCATCATATTTCCCTTCCAGAATAGCTTCACAGCTGAGATCAATACTCAGTTCAGAGTAACATATATCTGTGAAAAGCGCGGCCACATAAGGTAAGTAGCCACATATGATAAAGCCAGAGACGAATCCAGAGTAGAAGGAGAGGCTTTTTCTGGAATTTATGCAGGTTAACGTTAACGTAGCCAGGCCTCTCTAATTATAAGATTTACTCAATACTCGTTAATTATCATTACATAACATTAACGGGTGAGAAATGTGTATGAATGAGCAAAAATCAATGAATACCGTTATTAATGCATTGCTACTGCACTTAAATATACGAGGTTTTGGCTATAAAATGATGACCTTGATGAAATTATGTAATCTGCTTCGGTCAAGATAATTTCGACATTGTAACTGCTTGATGAAGTGATCATTTTTGTGATTTAATACTTGTTCATGGTATATGATGTCGGCTTTGACTTTGATCGCATTCTGTATTCCCTCTTCTGTCAAGATAAGCATTCTTCAATTTCAACATTGTAATTATTTTAATAAATAGTTTTCTGATATAAACTCTCATTACCTTCGAAACCGATAAGAGATAAGGTTGAACAAATTTGACAAAATGAGTTATTACTAATTATCGCGTGGATATTGTTCCAGCTTTTGCCTATTGGCGGTGTGAAACTAAATGAAGAAGATGTGTTAGCTAAATACTGATGCCCCAGGATATAACCAAATATTTTCGATTAAATCAGGTTGTTCTGAAAGTAAACAAAGTGCTGCTACCAATACCTCACGCATATGGTCAGGTTAAGTACAAATATATAAACCATATACCATGTACCTTATATATGTAGTTCTCTACCTGAGCACCTGGGTGGATTCGAACCCCAAACTTCTTGATCCACAGACAACTTCACCATCCAGCCCCTATCTCATCTTGGAAAAATAGACTCCTTATGTGATTGTTTTTTAACTCACTACTCATTACTCTTGTTAAAATACATACATAATAAAATATCTGATCGTAAGTTTGAAGAAAATGTACTATTTTACCACTAGGCACTTTCGGTAACATTAAATATTTTCTTTCATCTTGTCAACATATTGACATGATATAAGACATTGTTGTTATCTTAATTGCTTCATCCCTCTTCCCTTTGATGTTTATTGTGTGATAACAGTAAATTTGTTGACAGTTTCGTGGATCAAAACAAGAGGAATGTATTATTTTAGGACATTATAACATCAAAAGCATCTTTAGCTTAATTAGCTTCTTTCCAAAACCGATTTATCATGGTTCACTGTATGTTTCTTAACAGAGAAATTGTATCTAATATACAGGCGTCCAATTTATCTCCCGGTGTATTTGGACCAACGGAGTGTCGTCTTATGAAACCATCTGGACTTTGTATCAAATGTTTTTAAAAATTGAAAAATAAATCCGACTACCGACGTTTCGCTTTCCAAATTCTTAAACTCTTAGTGTCTTATAAATAACAATAGCATTGGTGATGTATTTGAAAAGCAATATTTGATGTCGTTTGAAAATAAGAGAAAATAGATATCAAGGGAAATTTGTGTTTGGAGTTATTGGAACCATAACATAGTTACTTGTAAGAACCAGGCTCCAAAAATAAGTAAATATATTGTTGGTGTGTTTAAATAAACACTGACCATTGATAGTTATTTAAATGATATGATTGATACATGTATATGTACTGTTACTACTGTTGACCCACAAGTATCGATATCATGCAGTGACTTGTGATTGACATCGTCTGTAATTGGTAGGAGATTAAGTGACTCTTATTCTTATGTAGACACGCAACCGTTCAAAATGTCGGCAATATCAGTTTGTCGAATATTGTACATGACATTTTAACTGAATACAATACAAAATTTAATTCATTTCATATACAGTTACTGATTTACACTTTGGTTTCATAACGAGTACCATGGAGACAATATATTCCTTAAAGATTCTCCCTCACTCACTCTTAAACTACTCTTTGACTTCCTAATCCATACTGTTGTGGATGAATGCACTTACCGAGACTTAAAGGGGCAGTAGCACGTTTTTTCGCTCAAATAAGTCGATGAAATGTATTTGAAAAATAATGTAACCAAAAGTAAAACACCCTTCTATCTTTGGAAAATCTAGTTTTAAAATGAGTGTATGTGGTTCGGTAAAGCCATGGTAATCGTTTTTGTAATTCTAAATAATAAATTGTGTTCACAATAAAATGGTCGCCATGCAAGTTTTGCTTTATACGCAACATTTTTATTACCACTACTGATAATTAGTTTATGTAATAAGATGTTTTACCCTCTAAAGTTAATTTAAATGTCATTAACTATCATTATATATGGGAAATTTGACAACATATGTTTTCAAAAAACTTGATACAGCCCCTTAAAGGATATCACTTGAAAATAGTATACATGTAGGTGTCTCCATGTCATATGAAAAAATGCAAAAATGTGCTTACACACTTGGGTTTGCTAACTGCTGTCACCACGCAATAGTTACAAAGAAACGTGACGAATTGACGTTGTCCATGATTTCAAATTACTGTATATGTATCAAATGGAACGTATTAAGCCGGATATGTTCGGCATAGATGGTATAATGTGGTATAAATGTGTAAAGGCATTCTTCATAGAAATGAATGAATTAATATTATCCCATGTTCGTAGTGTTTTCTTATCGTTTACGCATTAAATTGAAGTTCATTGGGGTTTGATTAGTAAGCAAAATGAGGTAACACTTCCAAGCCACAATTGGAGAAGTTAAAACTAAACGAAGGGACAAGCAAAACTCTTTGGCGCTTTCTCTTCGTTTGTGTCTTAAGAACATCTCTCAGTTGACGAATTGAAATATTATGGTTTCAACTCACATTTCAGTGTGCGGAACATATATATTTTAAAAGGGTGTTAATTAAACAAGATTAATATGTTTGTGTCTGTAATATACGTGTGTTGGACACTAACTGCGTGCCAGTTTCACTTTCTAAAGTGAATATTCTTTCAGGAAACTTTTCTCAAACATGGGCTTATAGCAATTGACAAGCAAAAAGTTCTTGAGACATGGTTTTCCAGTAGATTCCGCTACCATTCACAGTGACCATGTTCCAGACACAGTGGTAAGTACCTAATATTGACACTTCTGACATTTTCATTACTTAATACAAGTTTTTTCAATGGAGTTTTCTGCCTCCTTGCGTCATACCCTTTCCAACTTAATAATTGATGGTACGTTCAATACGAAACGAGTATGAAAACCCTTCATGGTTTTACGTCCCTAGCAACGAAAGGACATTATGTACCATCTATTGACTCTTTTGGATTTGTCGAGTATTTCATGTTTCATACAAATCCTATCAAATGGACGTTTTTACCACTGTCAATGTTTTTCACATATATATGTGTCTGGTGGAGTGGTTGTTTCAATACACACATCTTCTGATGAGTTCTGGTTGAACCAGAGCTACTTTCCCCCTACTGATTAATGTCCTATGGTGCTTTTAGTAAATAAAATAATGGTGGATGACAATTAAGACATACCATTTTGATACACGAGTAGGGTTTTGGAATGAAATAAAGATGATGTTTGCATGCAGAAAGTAAACAGTAATTGCTTTATTTCTTTTTTACCCTTATTCCAATACAAGGATAATCGATATGTATTTAATGAAGTGTTGTAAGTTGGACTGTCAATAAGTACAGAAATAAAACACTAAACTATCACAAGACATATAGGTAAGGTGAGGTGAATTAAGGTTTAACGGCCATTTAAAGAATATTTCACGGCTGTTAGTATTATTGTAGGGAAAAAACCCGCAACATCATTGTGGCTATGTATTAACGTGAAACCTCCGAGTATCGACTGCAACTAGCGAACCATGGATTGTTCTGCGCTGAAATTCAGTGTAGCATTGCACCCAAACATACAAAGCATACAAAATTGCCGTTCCCTTGGCGGGATTCGAACACCGGAGTTCTTACTCCAAAGCCCAAAGTGCTAACCACTTTGCTATTCCGCCCCTACCAAGACTTCAAGAGGGAAAAAACAGAAAGAAAATCATTAAAAATCTAACCACAATTTTAAATTAATCTGAGATGACACTTTTATGACATTTTATGTTGTAAAACCAATTGCCATTTCAATAATTAACGTCAAACTTTTATAATTGATGAATCTAGGACTCAAATTATAATCCTCAATGCACATTTTGCAATCCTTTACAAATTTAATCATTCTTAGCATCTGTCTGCTGAAAGTATCATATATGGTATTTTATTGGAACTTTCAGAATTTGCAGTGTTTAACTGTAACATTGAATTCAAAGCTAATTCAAAAGTAAATGATTGAATTCCTCTTGGGTATCATTTTAGTCAACAGTTGTCTACTAAATTGACCTGAATTAAAATGTGTACATAATTTCGCCCATATTCAAATAAAAAACACACGTTTAAATGGGTCAGTAGTTCAAGAAAGTAGACTGACCCTTAAGCCTTATAACTAATAACAAAGAAGTAATATTGAAGTAAAATTCCACTCTGTGTTTCATGTCTTTACTGTCTATTACTTTATGGTGTTATTGCAGTAAATCTGAATTACAGAGATAATAAATCTGTAATTGTATTCTCTCTTTGATGAACACCCTTAGTTAACCATAATACTATCATAATTGCGAAATACTATTCCATGTGTCATGAACACCATGCTATCTACATTATTTATATGTGTTCAAAGTCGTTAAATTCTAGGGATATATACATAACTTCTTTGGGATCATGAAACAAAACTTTAACGTTTGATCTAAATGAAATCGGTTTTATCTTTGAGGTTGACTGGTTAATCATTAAGGAGAACATCATTTGGGATATATGTTTTTGAAACACAAGCAAAGGCAACCGCATCGGTACACTTATAATTATGTAATATATAAATAAATATGTAATTATTATTATCAAGTAAAAGAAAAAGCTTTTCCTAAAATATTAGTTTTGATCAAAGTTGGTCAAGTTTGATCAGAGCTAATTGGAAATATATATGAAGTGTTTAATTTTTTTTTTCAAATTGTGTGATCATCTTTATTCTATTAAAATATGAATAATGAGTCATGTGTCAAGGCTAATTTCGCTTCTCAGGAAAGTTATAGACACATATTATTATTAGATATAAGTTTCAATGACGAATTTGTAAAGTTCATGGCATTCAGTATATCCTAAACCTAACTTGGCAATTTGAGAACTATACGACATGTCATTAAAGAACAGACCTCATTAAACACATTTATTGTTTTTGTATAACATGGTTATCTTTGGGATAGTACAATAGCATAATTTTTGTACTTTTTCCCATTCGGGATTCGAACCCACAACCTCAGAGTAAGGCAACTATCGCCAGCATTGACTGTACAAACAGCTTACCACACGACCATTTCACCTCGTGATTAAACACAGAGACACTTGATAGTGGGAGCAAAAGGTGTAATTAGGACATTCCATTTACACATTCATATCTCGAATGAAATAAATAAATACATACCTTTTTTATAGGTTTAATGAACACATCCAGAACATTGCATGTTTCACTTTCATATCTCTAATGAAATACATACATACATATGTAATTAATTATTATTATAAAATACATTGTATAGAAAGTCATTTGAATTTCATCACATATTCAAGTTGCAATGTTTGTCACATTTTATATATTGCAAAGTCTGTCAATCGAAAATGTTTCTCACATGTCCATCACAATGCCAAGCTTCAGGAGATGTCCAACGGCATCTAAGAACTAGACCGAAGATTTCTGATCACGATTCAGTTCGTCCTTCAGTAGACACATTCGAATCTCCACCTCCTTGTACACTCTCTTTCTGCTAGTAGGGGCTGCTCCAAAGTCTAGCTGTGCAATATTGGCTCTCTCTGCCGGCCCCACCTTCTTTATCACTTCCACGAATCTGTAGATGTTTGGGTGACGAATTGGCAACCCTCGGTTGAGCCGGTTGTGGAATCCTTCAAGGTTGGTGATGGTTTTGGTTCTGTTGTAGTGTCCCCATCGGCGTTGACTCTTCCTTCGCTTCCTTCTCTTCCTCAGGTTTCTGACAAACTTGATCTTCCGGGTGTCCTCTGGGGTTTGTTATGCTCTGTAGCATTCCTGAGAACGGCTCCTACTGTCGTGACTCTCCCTCTACATGTCGACTGGACATACTTCCAGTGAACAGAAGTCTCTCTCTCAACATTCTTGGTGTGAATAAAGCAATCCAGTAGAACTTGTGTTCCTTCTCTCTACAACAAGACAATCTCAACATTAACTTCGCGAGTGGAATAGCAGTCATAAAACTTTTAAGTGCGTTTCACAAGTTTAACCTCATCTACACACTGAAGTCTGGTACAACTACAAACACATTGCGCTGCAACAGCGCATTAAACTTCTGAATAGTTGACACAAAGACTTCAACAAGCATGTCATCTAGAGACATTAAATTTTTCTGTAAAATAGTTAAGATGCTATCTTCACAAACTTGTAACAACATAACAGCACCAAATCGAAACTTGATCAATATTCCATAGGATAACATGTAATTTCATTAATTCATTTAGAACGTTGTTGACTCGATAAGTGATAATACCACTGTCTCTACATCTGATAGCGTTGTTTCGCAACCTTGACATGTAATTATAATCAATACACATGTCTGTCTGTGCATTTATTAGAGTTGGTGCGTGACATGTGAAATATGCTTCTATAGACCAATTGCAATTTCAATGGGACATATATTATGTTCGTATTGTACAATGGTGACCAGATGTGATCTACTGAAATCGTTCCTGAATATCCTGAAGCATTGTACTGCAAAACAATTGAGTAAAAACGCTATGGATGTTGTTGTCTAGCTCCGATTTAACAAGCAGACATGAGATCAGCAGTCATTCTGAACGGAGTCAATTTAAATTCGATGAAAGGTGAGTTTGTGCGTGATAGCTCTTACCATTTGATACAAGTACATTCCATCAATCATCTGCAGTTCACATCAGGTCAGTCTGAGTCTGCATACCGCTTACTTGCAGTCAATACAGTTGTAACTCGAAATGGACCAGAGGTCTGAAACCACAATCGATGTTTAATCTGCCTAATTCTAATGACATTGACTTCTTAAAATCATTTACGATTTTTATAAAACTCTGTTCTAAAATCCCGAGTCAATCCATTATCTATGTCATGTGATCTCAAGCTGTATAAAACTGATAAAACCTCAGTTTTACTTTGTGCCACTGGTCCTTTAATGTTCACTAACACCTGCCTGTATGTATGTATGTTTGTCAAGACCATTGCAATTGTAACATCAACTGTATAGTGTATGATAAACATTGACAGTTTGATGTACAGATATGTATATACAAGCCTTCCAAGAGTGATTCAATTATAATGTTTAAAAACATTTCATCAAACGGTTATTTATCTTCAACAGTTTATCTAACGAGACGTCATCCATTGTGTTGTTTCCTGCATATACTCAATGGGAAACGTTTTTATTATTGTTATAACTTGGAATATGCTTCGTAAGACATGTTTAAGAAAAAAGTCATTTACATTACATAAACACATGCAGATTTTCCAAGGATGATCAGATAATGCCTTGTTTAAATACCATTCATCAAATTTTCACCAACGGATCTGATGAGTCTCTGAATCTAATTTAATGTTCTTTGCATTTAAACCATTGATTAACTGGCGGCAATTGTAACAGAAAATAGGCTTTCGCAGAATTGATGGTATTGAAAGTGGTTAATAGTTGGCAGAGGTTTCAAGACAGGACTACTGCAGAATTTGTGCGATAACCTTAAGCTAAACAATAAGACATTGAAAGACAAATTACCCATATCACTTACGATAGTAATTTCAAGTGGTTTCTTTGTGGTTACATGGAATTTTAAATTGATTTGAATCATTATCCAATAATAGTAATAATAAATCATAACCTGTACTTATGTTGTATTCCGAAACAATACACATCAACTATTTCATTTAATTGGGGTTTTGGTCGGGAATAAATTGGTGAAATGGTTTGATTATATAAAGTGCCACTGCATTCCCTTCAGAAGGTAAATAGGAACCGAATGCATTAGAACTACTAGAATTTCAAAGGATAAAAAATAACTAACTGATTGATATGTATTCACATTGGATCCTTTGATCACCTGTTAGTTAATTGCACATTACAAAGCATTCAGATAACATTTCACTATCGAGTTCCAATGAGTCTGCATGTAATCAATGCTGGACTCGGTATTATTGATGTTTCCGGAAATTTGCTTTTGCAGGATTGAAAATAATCATAGGGGATTTACAGTTGTCAGACATTCCCAGACAAGATGGCTGCAGACTCTTGATAGAAATGAAAGCAGGTTATTTCAATAACGCCAATTAACAGCAGTTAAACTATATGACATTTAAACTTTTATCATGGTGACAATCCCCCTTTTCCCCATTACTACAATTCAATTCCCGTCCTTCAGTGATTGGCTTGTAATTGTTAATTTAAATTTGAATGACGATATTAACTTGATGTACATGTCTTGTTAGAAATATCCAAATCACTATCTTCGACTGAAAGGATTCAAAACCATATCCTTAAGGATAAATTAAGTTCAAAGTTACATATAAAAGCATATACTTCATTAACACGAATTCAATGGCATTTACTATTTGAATTTCAGTTACCATGCATAGAGAACACACAGGCTAACTGCATGTGGTTAACACCTGTTCAGCAATCCACCCCCTGATCCCTATCCTCCCATACAAGACGTAGCTTGTAAGTGGGGGATTCTTAATTTGTGATTAATGCATTATTTTGTCATGAGGAATGTTTTTGCTAAAGCAGCTGATTATATAAGTGATCACATATATAAATAGATATTCAAATCTATGATTCACCCTAATCCAACCAGGTGTTAATGTCTTGAAAGAGTGAGACTGAGTTAGTGTTTAATGCAGCGTGGGCAGCATTGCAGTCATTTGATTTAAGTGGCTTATCTAAACATAATAGTAATTACAAAATAAAACCCAGAATAGAATTGACACTAAGCCCCTTAAAAAATCACAGAAGAAAAAGGCCAAAAGCTGTTGGATCAAAGCTTTCATTTCCTCTTTGTTGTACAATGTTAAAGTATATTTTGGGGTGCAAAAAATACAACAATTATTCATGATTAGAATGGTTGATATAAACCTCGCAAGCGTGGTTATCTAGTAACAATTGGAGGGAAACATTGCCCTATCACATTTCAAGGTTATTCCACGAGGTGAGAAAAGAAACCATATGTATTTGATTCCTCCATACAATACATTGAAGCAGTTAACAGTAGTGTAACATACATTCCTTTTCATGTTATAGGAACCTTTAGAATATTGAGCAGTGAAGAATATTTTAACACATGTTCCTGGAATTGATACATTTCTTAGAAAATACTATGTATTAAAGGAAAGAGGACTTAAAGTAATACTGCAATTCCATTGTTAATGAATTAATGAAAAGGTTGTATCGGGATTTGATATAATGACATACAGACTAATGACTATAAGACCTTCCTTGAGATTAATGAAGTACAAACTAAAAAGCAGCGAAACCCTCCGTAGGATTCAGATGTCATCAACTGTTTTGATTTGATTTCTCTGACAACCAATGTCTAGACGGATTCAGATAGTTATCCATTGCTTACTACTGCATGAGTCTCTTCTTTGAAAATTACAAATGCATCAACACTTCTTTTAATATTTCAATGAAAATAGCCATCATATCAGCAGAACGATATCAAAAAATGATATCATATAACTCGAGACATTTTTTGTCATGAATGGTTGAATTACAAAAATTTTTAAAGTTATACTTTTTGTTCCCTATATTCAATTACACATATACATCTCTGATTAATTAGACATTGTGTCAGAAAATGAAATGGTACATTATGATAGAAACATTTTATAGCATTTTCAATACACAAATCTCATATCATGGTTTTCTCTTTTTGGGATATTACTAAAGGGTATTGTGCTGTCCATGAACATCTTACATGTACTTCAGTAAATCAAGTCAACTATGTATACCTGCAGATATTGAAGTAAGCGTTTTACCAAACTAGGTATTTTGCTTGATTGTATAATAAATGGAAATATAAACATAATTCATGCGTCATAGTTTGCTGGTATAATGACAATAACATTACCATTTAACAGGTAAAATATCAATACATTTATTTCACAGGCCACTTAAAAACATCAACTGTTCGAGTGGCATTCTAGAGGTTGGTGTAATGGAAAGATAAGGATATTTTATGGTGCATGATCAACTTGTTTATTTTACAATGGCAACTTTTCGGTATAGATCCTCATGCTCGTTAACAGTACAAAGATCTATACTGTCGCCATTGTAAAATGAAGGTGATAATAAATAAACTAGGCCTGCCTTTCCATTTAGAAACATGTTTATATGTCAATCGCCACATTCAGTAATATGTAACAAGGATTAAACTGCAGGACGAAAAAGTTGAGCAAAAATGGACAAAACTGTATGACACGGAAATCATTTTATGACATCAGATTCTAATTTCACGTGTTAATGAAGGATATTTGTAAATGACAACAGCTTGTGATATGAACATTACTTCTAATATGGCATGTCATACATTTCTCTAGCGTTGGATATCATAGTAGGAAAGAGTAACATAGTCGTTGGCTCTTTACCATTGGATGGAGTTCAATTTGAAGTCAGACAAGCTATAGACGATTTAGGATCCAAAGAACACAAAAATAATAATTTATTTCAGCTCAAAAGGTTTTTTAATGTTCTTAATAAATCAAAGATTTTGGATTGAATAATCTGTTGGTAATACTGGTAATTGGGTGTTAATTGACTGCTTGATTAAGCCTCACGTTACATCACAGTCTGCAGCTGTCGTGTCTAGGTCTGTCTGCCAACTGTAAAGCTCCTATAAATACCGCCAGATCTGTAAAAGCCTATTTCCTGTTACAGCAATTGCATCGAGTTAATCATTGGTGGCATGCAAGGGTAAATGTGTGTAGGGAAGACCGATTCAAACTATTGGTTGCAGGAATAGATTGTATTGAAAGTGTAATGATAAAGGCTTGCGAAAGCGTATTATAGCTGGTTCGCCTGGAAGGAAGGGAGGTAACTCTGTTCTCGCTTCCCTCATGCAGAGCTAGGATATTTGTTCCCGTATCTGGGACCATGCGCGTCCTGGTTACCATGATAGGGTGTTTGATGCCATAACTATGTTACATATTGAATGACAGGTATGGAATTGCACCGTTTCGTTAAAATATGTTTATATTTGTGTTCTATTGCAGATCGCTCAAACGTTTTACTATTTAAATAATGTGGGGCCAATCTATATTTCGGCTATACCAGTTGGAGATAGTGGTCCCTTCATTTACCACCGAACACCTTATGCTGGTGGCCAATAAATGACAGAAAATGTAATGCAACAAATGTAAATTTATTTGCAATCATTCAGAAATAATACAAAAATTTCATTCTTCACAGTATTTCCTTTTCCATTCATATGATCAAGTCAAAGATGGAAACTGTTCAGGAATATTATGAAAACACTAAAATTGTCAAATCTAACTGTGAACTGTGTTAACAACAATGTGAAATTACTGGTATCATTTCAGATGAAAAAGACAATTATAATACTTCATCTGGTGAATATTTCCCATCAACATTTCAAGATATCATTACCATTAAGGTCCTCTGTCCATCCATTTCATCTAATCAAAGATGGAAACTGTTCAGGAATAATATTGAAACACTGAACTTGTCAAATATATATCAAATATTTCCCATCAAGATTTCAAATTCTCACAACTGTCACTATTCTAAAGGATAACATTTCCTTATAGGGTTGATAAGTAGAGGAAACATCTTCTCATCCTTGTTATTCCATCTATACATCATCTCATCGATATGAGGGCCTAGCTTAGAATTCTTTACACCATGCATTGACTTGAATTTTGATTTGGTATTTCCCCAAAACCCTTCAATTGTGTTAGTGTGGGCCCCTGTTTTGGGATTAACATAGTGTTTCTTGTAGCATACAGTGTCATGCTGATAACCATTACGTTGTAGGCAGAGATATGATTTGAATTCATCTGTTATAACGTGAGTCCCTACTTCTACATGGTCCAATATTATTGGCAAGACCGTTTCTGTAGTACGCTTCTCAACATTAAACACCAATCCCTTTTTGGTCACTCTGTCTATAAGACCAAAAACCCAGTAGTAAGGAATACCTTGTGTTGAACATTTATGATACTTTCTTTTCCTCCCCCACTTGCTTTCATCCATTTCGACAACGTGTCCAACACCACCTAAGGTTACTGGCTCATCAAGCAAAGCCTTGGACATCAAATCTCTATACATGTTATACCAATTGTAAACACTCGACTCACAAATGTCAATCACTTTCAATACCAAGTGGGCTGGAACATCAATACAGAACAAATACAAAAGCATCAACAAGGTGCCAAGCTGTAACCTAGGCCCTCAAAAAAACTAACGCTTCAAATACTTTTTGCTTTTTGACATTTCTTATTAGAACACCGCCATATATGGCAATTAACATTTTGTGATTCCTTCTGTAATGTCATATCATGAATACATGTTTCACAGTTCTGCTTTGAAGCGAGAAGGTTATGTTCTTGAAGAAAAGCAATTGTTCTTAAATTGTCATCACATATAGAACCCAGTTGGGTTAATGTCACATCCATGTTTATTAATCTTCAAGTGCAAATGAGTACCCAGTGAAATATTTGAAACATTCAACTGCTAACCAGCAGCTGTAGTGCTTGGAATGTATTCCAGTAGAAAGGATGGAAATCACCCACCAAAACAGTTTGCAAACAAGGGTAAGACCGTCATATCTTCTTATAACAAGGACGTTGTGCCAGTCATGAGATACAATCATGAATTTATAATATCTATATACATCTCCAAATATTGAATCCACTTGGTGTTGATGAAAATGGAATGCAAACTCTTCAAAGTCTAACTCATAGAGTTTACCCCAATTACTGGCAATGTTGTTGGCAATAGTGATATCATGAAAGTCAGGTATAAAGGTAATATAGTTTTGTTTCCTCATGGACCACATTTGCTTTAATGGACATAGTCTGCCTTCTTTGGCAGGGAGTCCATCAGATCCGTCCTTCAACCGCTTGATTATTTGTCTCACAAACATGTTTTTAATGAAGGTCACACGAACAGAAAGAAGAACCAATATCTTTGTAATTGTCCAGAAATCCAACAATATACTTCTGCAACAGTGTTCTTATGGTAAATTCCATTGACTGTCTAGGTGAATATCTGAATGATTGATGGAGGTGAAACTTCAAATTGAGTTTATTCAGATAAAAAACTGCATTTAGCACATTCCTTTTGTACTTTTTTGTCCACAGTTTTCCTCTTACGAAGACTGTACTTGAAAAAGCATAAAACATCCCAACAATGCGTTGGGAAAAGAGGTCTGAATCCTGTTGCATAAAACATATTATTTACTTCATCTTCTTGAAAATCTTCAATGAACTCTATGTCTTTTTCCTTTGGAAGGACACAAAGTTTACAAAAATCGTTCTTTAAACACACAATTGGATGACTTCTTCTGAGCCAAAATTCTTTAACACAGTTGATAAGCTTCTTTTCACAATTTCTATTTGAACAACACTCACGAAGTTCCTCCATGATTCCATTCCTGCTCTCGTAGTAAAAAATTTGACAGCTTATAGTAAAATTATGCTAATTTTATTGCACTTTGACCTGACCTGAACTTGCCATGTAATTCAACCAATGAAATTGTGAATACATATGCTAATTACCTTTGACCTGTAAACTACAACCAATGGCAAGAGAGTGCTCATTAATATTCACGAAGCGTGTCCTACTTTTCGCGGGGTTTATAAATAGATTTCTTGACATTTAATAAGTTCAATAATAGTTTACATTTTGCACAATTTGATTGGGATCAATTTTATTTTAAATTACTTTTTGTGTGTAAATCATTCGTTATTGATGTCGATTTCATTATGATCAAATGCGAAATGTCCACATCAGGAAATCTGGGACCACTTGTGACGGTCACATAGTAGGGAGCGACAAGGTGGTCCCACATTCTCATAACAACAACATTCACTAAAAACAAAGCAGAAACATAGGAAATGTCATTCTTTATTACTTTCGAAATGTTAAAGTACACATTTGTTTTATTAACTTGAGTAAAGTCGGGTTGTCAGGAAGAATACGAAACCAAAAGGCTTAGCTTCAGTGAATAAATCAAGAGTTACCTCCCTTCCTTCCAGGCGAACCAGCTATAATACGGTTTCGCCGTCTAGATGACACTGCCTCGGCGTCCTAGGCCTTGCCCGGGTGTGAGTGCCTAGCACGTGACACCATGTTATCTTGCCATTCTCGTATAAACCTCGTGGTGTGTACTTGTCTTGTATTATTCAGTGTGTCGTCTTTGTCGCAGATGTGGTCTCTTTACAGAAACCATCACTTAATCAAATATCGCTAGTTTTAACTCATTATCAGCATGAGGAACAGTGACAACAAATCCTTGCAACGAGAGATACGTGTGTGACATAATATATTTGCTGTCATCTTATTCTGTCTCTTCCTTTAAAGCAAATGTCGCATTGTCCTTGTCAGTATTTGTCTATCAGTATCTAATTTAACGATATTAAATATATAATTTAATGTTACCATTTCCAGCTCCATCCCCAAAGTTTGTTCACCTACTTGTGTATCTCATTGCAAATATCATGTATTTTGAATTCATTTTAAAGTCATTTGCATTTCCATAAGTGCACTGATAAAGTATCGCTCTATTTCCATTTACAAACACATCATTATCAACACGCCACGTGATTGTCAGATCAGTGTTGCAAGGTTTACAACTTTGGCATGATGAAATAGACAGAAGGGCTAAAAAATGTAAAATTCCAAATTCTTTATATTTGGATAAATAACTCCACTGTATGTGAAAACATCCTCCACAAAACATTTGCGGACAAGAGAAATTAATTGACTATTGTTTCTCGTAGTTAATGCTCGGGGAGGAATGTCTAACTCCAAACACAGTTTAGTTTATCATTGGCGTCTTTGATATTCATCATTTCCACAGGATTGGAGCTTGACTTGCAGCTCTCGACGGTTATATTCAGACTGTGATATAAACTGCTTATACTGTACACTTTGAAGGAGTACATGTGACCTATGCTTTGATTAAAGTAGCACATCGTTCGTACTGAAATAAAGTGATGAAAAGGTAAATAAGTGTAACCAATGGCTAGATAATACTCCTCAATCCATAAATAGAGTTTTAAAATGAATGCCCATTCATCTTGCTGTCTTAACATTCAAATTCGCATCAGACCTACAACTCTACCTCTCACACTGACGAGTTTCACACTTTTTACGTTGCACAATTTTCTTCCAGTATGGATAAACATTGTCTATGGATAAATGTTACGTAATGAGATACATGTATTTCACTCTCTAACATAACAATATACTGTATAAACTTCTATACTTGAAGGCAGATTTACCTTGTCATGACTTCGGTAAAAAAGAGAACATAGTGTTTGTGTCAATGTCATACAAGAGTTAGGACATTGATGCATGAATATAAGTATATACATGTACCTCACTCTCGCTTGGGAACTGCTAATATTCAGGCCCTCATGTCGTAAATATTACAAACAAGTATTTGAATATTATGTTTTAGGTATTAACAAAGTTTAATGTGTATAGTATACCATTGGACATATCCAATTGAACAATTCATCACTTTTGTGTGTGACCATCGACCGTCTGCCGTCTATCATACATCAGGCATCGTCATTAAACCGTATACTATACTCAAATTAAAGGGGCAGTAGCACGTTTATTCGCTCAAATAAGTCGATGAAATGTATTTGAAAAATAATGTCACCAATAGTAAAACACCCTTCTCGTTCAAAAAATCAAGTTAAAAATGAGTATACATGGTTTGGTAAAACCGTGGGAATAGTTTTTTGTACTACGAAATATTTAAATGTGTTCACAATAAAATGGCTCCAATGCAATTTGTGTTTTGTACACAACATCGTTATTACCACTACGGATAACTGGTTGGTTTAATAAGATTTAAAATAGATATAAATGACATACTCTATCATTATAAATGGGAAATTTAAAAAAATAAAATTTCCCCAAAAACATGCTACTGCCCCTTTAAAGCTGAAAGTTTGTATATTTGAATCTGACACTCCTCGTCACAGAAATGTGTTTGGTTGACACTATATGTAGTGTTGACAGGATTCGATTCTAGCAATGCGTAATGCTAGACACGGAAGCTCAATGTCTTACACTATAATATTGTTTTCAACGCAGAGTTGTAAAATTCATTTGTAGGTAAATGATAATTCAAATGCCTAAATCTGAACATCTGTGAGCATAAGAATAAAGCATAATGGGTCAGTTAGGTCAAATAGAGTGACATGTGATAAGTGTGTTTTGCATGCATGCGTAGATATGAATGTGTATGATGACAGGAGGGGAAGAGGAGAGGTTGGACTAGGTTAGACGGTTAAAGGGGCAGTAGCACGTTGTTTTCGCTCAAATAAGTCGATGAAATGTATTTGAAAAATAATGTCACCAATAGTAAACCACCCTTCTCTCTTAAAAAAATCAAGTTAAAAATCAATATAATGGTTTGGTAAAAACGTGGGAATCGTTTTTTGTACTTCGAAATATTTAAATGTGTTCACAATAAAATGGCCGCCATTCACTTTTTGTTTTATACACAACATCGTTATTACCACTACGGATAATTGGTTGGTTTAATAAGATGTTTTACTCTCTAAAATAGATTTAATGACATAAACTATAAATGGGAAATTTGAAAAAATAGAATTTGCAAAAAACGTGCTTCTGCCCCTTTAAGTTTGGGGGAAGATGCGGTTTTGGTTATGTCTTGGGAATCTCTTCTCTGATGTAACTAGGACGCATATAAGTATACCAGCGTAACATATAGACAGAAATACTTACAAAACATTGTGTCATGATCATTTTCGGGTTTTGGGCCTGTGAGGACCTCTGTTGGCTCAGCAGAGTCTGCAAATTTATGAATTATAATCGTCTTATAAAAGTCTCAACACAACATATCAGCCTTCATGTGTTATTCGTTCTTGAGAATAAAACAATAATACTATTTGTTGAGTTTATTTGTCATGGCCCGAGGCTATCGAAATACACAATTGATAATATTTACTAACTAAGGAGCCTGTACACAATTTTTCAGCTGTTCTGTAGAGGCAGTTGATCTAGAGATGAAGTCGATAAAGCAAAACATTGACAGACGAATGGACAGACGTTATAGTATGCCATTAGACCAGATCCCCTGAATGCATTTTTCTCAAGAATGACCGATTATTACCTCTACGTACATTATTAACATTACCGCAATCAGCGCGGCAATCCGCTTTGAAGACAATCCTTGAGGAATGACTGTGATTAGCAACAGATGGGACAGGCTAGACTGCTTGTACGCTGAGCCTCATTAATTAATTACCTAGTAAGTCGATATATATAAAATGTAAGTTGTTTTATTGAGATGATTGAAGATTTCTTTGTTGAATTAACACTAATTAACTAATTAAGATTAATTAGGGATCACACCCAGGGAGATGTTCATTGTAGCCGCCTGCGCTAAATTTGGCGTTTTTAGACATTTAAAATCGAGCAATGGTCAAATTGAAATTCAATTTGTGACCATCTGACCTTTGAAATAGAAATTTTCTTATAAATGTTTGTTGTCAATGACATTGTTAAAATAACACAAACGTGTGTCTCTTATCCCCCCTCCCACACACACAAAACAAGAAGAAAGTAAATCAGTTTTCATGCATATAAATTTAAATATAAATTGTTGATTGTATATTTTTTAATTAATGTTAGTCCTTAGTGCTCATACGAAAGTTTCGTGCCCCTAAAATAAATATAACTAATGGTAACTGGTGGGTTTGAGATAGACTTTAAATCTTATCTAAGAAAAAAACTAGTCTTGCAACAGCAAAATTACCAATTCAGGAACTCTTCAAAAGTATTTGTAAACATGAAATATGTTTGTCTTTATTATATATCACTTGCATATCAACGGGAAGGAAAATCAATCTTTGTAAGATCTTACAATTTCAAAACGTGGTGTAGATGAAATGAATCATTGCTAGAAAATCAGATAAACAAAAGAGAGGCAGTGTTGTTCCTCTCATATGTTTTCCATCATATTACATTCACAAATAGCACTTGGACGGTTTAGATGTTGGCGAGAGGTCTCGACAAATAACATTTCATATACTCAGTCTAATTTGGAAAATTTCAAGTGACAAGCATGGTCGTCATAGTCTTTCTTACATGTGTTTGTGTTGTCATGGTGTCACCAATTCATACAAAGAACGTGGTGTCATTATGGGCTGAGTATCAACATCCTGTGAATTCAACTCGAATATCAGTGAATAAGGCTGAATTGGACATGAGTTCATGTATACAAAAAACGAAGCCATGGAATAGGCCAATTGTTGGTATTTTGCTTATAACATTTACAAAAACATGTGTTGTGCTTTCACAAAATATCAACAATCAAAAGGACGATTGGAACTTTATTATTCACATAAGAACACCAAAAGACATATTCCTGAGTGGTGATATTGCCATCAGAGAGGAACCAAACAATATGCCCAAGAGCAGCACTGTGATAGAACTAATCTCGAAGAATGAAGTAGCAAGTACAGAGAACACATCTTCTTCATTCGAACCACTGGATAAAGAGGCGAGAAAAAACAAAAACAACAGATGTGGTAAAACATGTAAACTAATTTCGGCTCAACACAAAGGCCTTCTCTTTGTTTATAACGTCTCTAAGAAATGGTTACGGTTCTACGTTTATTCTTTTAGGCATTTCAAGAAAATTTATTTACCCCTCAGAAACATAAAAGGAAAATCAGTAGGGTACATAGCTGTTGATGTAAAATCTGAGATGTTCTATTTACTGCGTGTACAAAGGATTGAATCAATTAGTTTTGGTAGAAAAAGGAAAATCCTAGGGCAAATAGAGAAAACTGAAGCCTGTTTCATCATTTTTCATGATCACTCAGAAGACATTTTGATATACAAGTGTTCATCATTCTGGACAATTCTTCATATTTCTTCAAAATCAACAAAAAACTTAGCACGCAGTAAATGCTTAAGTCAAAATGGTGACATTCACAAACGTTCCAAAACAATCTATTATACTTGCTTTACTAGTGAACGATTGTATTCACTTTCTTACCAAAAATGGCGCTCATCACCTCATCTCTCACGATCCAGGACTGTTTGTAATGTGCACAGTTTAATTAGTTATGTTTCGCTTGATCCAATTGAACCTAACATTGCACTGTGCACTGATTTTGCTGGTGCAAAACGGTTCTATCTGAAAGACCATAAATTACAAAAAATACATCTAAGAGGCAATAAATGCTTGAACATTTTGTATGTAAATAACTACATTGTTGTGAAACATCGTCCCTCTGTGTTTAATTTGTATCACAGAAATGTAACATACATTAAACGTATGCATGGATTGGGAACGGATGACACCCTTTTTACGGATTGATGTGAACGTTTTGGTAAAGGTATTATATAGTAATACCAATGATTCCCTCCGTCCTTCCGTCCGTCTGTGCGTCCTTCCGTCCGTCCGTCCGCTGACAGTTTTTGTCCGATCGATTACAGAAAAACTATTCATCTCATCCTTTTCAAATTTAGTACATGACGTCTTCGCCACTGGGAGAGGTGCATTGCGAAGTTTAAACCGTATTGGTAATCTAAACTCACGGGCAAAAGAAACGTCCCCATACAAAATACAAGATAGTTCAATCATCGGGCGATAAATGCGACTGAAACAACGTTACACCATGTCTTCAGAACCCAACAATACTAAATATGAATTTTCAAAACATTATCTATTCATAACTCTGAGAAACACAAGTTTTAAGAAATGGTCGTTTTGGAATCTCCTTAACTAGACGAGATAGAAGCCTCAAAAAGCCAGTTTTGGCTTGTTTTTAGACGTCCTACAGTAAAGACGCGTCAACAAGTTTGCATCAAAGAAGGTTATTTATGTCGAGGATATCTTAAGTTAATTAGATTTCTACTTTTTCAATGTTTTAAACTTAAATACTAAATATTGTGGGCCAAAAACATCTTTAAAAAACGATTTTAGCACCCCATGTCAATTTGAACAGATGTAAAAATAAAAATTGCATACTCTGATGTATGAAATTGTGAATATTTCTTTAGAAAACATGTGGCTACCAAATACATACAAAATCTATTTTCTCCGACATCAATATTTCATTTTATACTGTTTTCAAAATGTGGTGACGTTTCTTTTGCCCGTGAGTTTATGTATATAATGATAGTCTGTAGTCCTTGTAGAGTGTTTTAACTACAGTTATAATAAAGTGTAGGCATCTGTTGTTGATGTACCCTTCTCGGTATCTTAGTACAAGCTGTTTAGATGATAACAAAGACAGTATAAATGTTTTTATTTGTTTCCCGACTGCTGACTGTCTCAATGTTTTCTTCTAAACCTTTTCATATTCAATTATTCTAAAATAAGTATCTCTCTATGAAAAACGATTATCATTTTAACAATATTGTCATCACAACATTATTTCTGATTCATGAACTACTCATATTGCTTTGATGTCATGAATTTAATTAGATATAAAGTTTATAGAAAATTGTTTAGTGTTCTTGTTATATTAATTCCCTGTAAAGTTACCTATTTTCTTGTAATGCTTTTTACAATTAAACCAGAATGTATGTGCGACTATGAATGTTGATTATGTATATATATTGTGGCTTGTTACAATAATAAAATCTGTCATCAAAGTTCAGTTGATTTTCACATACAAAAGATGCTTATAAATGATTCAGGAAATTATTCGTTCAAGTCGACTTGCTTCTCAAAGGATGAAAAAGATGGTCTAATAAAAAACTGCGAAAAGCTAAATTGATACTGCTAATGTAATTTCACAGAATGCAAGGAAATGATCGTCTATAAACCAGTGTACAATAGAGTATTAAAACGAAAGATACTAGACAAAAGAAAGACAAATATTCATTATAAGTCTGAAAATCCAAATGCAGACATGTATTTCTAAACGAATGCTTTTTCCGAAGAGAGGTTGCATATTTAGACATAAACAATACCTCATTTATCTGTTTAAATACTCTAAACATACCTAATTTTGTAACTCGTAGTGATGGATCTCAAGATACAAACAAACAATTAAACAACCACATGATATTATAACATTTGATCTAGTCAAGTTGTTTCAGTGCATTTAGAAGTGGAATACATAAGAAAATAATATATTCTGGATAACAACTTCTTTATTGTGAACATAAACATACTACTAAAGAAACCAAAGTTTGCAAAGAATGCAGACTGCTTTATCATTGCAAACAATCAGATAACCAAACTGAAGACATAATTCATTCTATGTAGAACTAGTATATATATTCAATCTAGTACATTTCAGACAAATCACATGCATTTACTATTAAAAAGACCAAAAGTTTACAATTTAAGGAGACTAATTCTTATTGTTGAATATCAGATAACCTAACTGATCATAGATGTTTCCTCTTGTTAACTATTCATATTTCTTTAAACATGTTCATAGCAGGTACACTTCGTTCATTGAAAATAGTTCCTGTACAAGTAAAGAAATAGCAAAGTTTGCAAAGAATGTAGACTAATTCATTATTGTTATAAAATCAAAAAAGCAAACTGAAGACGGATATTTCCTCTTGTTAAATATTTATATTTGCATTTCTGTTTAATTCAGTTACATCTCGCACATTTAATATATTTTCCTTATCAGCAAATAAACCAAAAGTTTGCAAAGTATGCAGAGGGATATACCATGCTTAAATATGCATCTATCAGTGAAGTAGGATGTTACGTATTTTGTATTACTATAGTTCCATGAGTGGAATGTTTTCCTCTGACACCAAAAGAGTCTAGTGTGGATTTATATACTCTTCATCACAACAATATTTCTAATAGTTGACATGAAAACAAAAACAAGCGTAGACGTGAGCATGGCTCACTTAATAACTCCACACTTTGTATCATGACAAAATAAGTTTTACATGAATTTATATAGCTCCCTCAGATTAATACAATTGTGTATATAATGTATTATATAGTTATCAGTGCACAAGTGTATCCAAACAATTAAGACTAGAAGGGTATTTATCGGTACAAGAGACAGTCTGATTAAAATTGACCTTGTTCCGAGGAATAAAATTTGCAAAATTTTGCATCTGCCGGAATACGAACAGGTTCTGTAGATTCCTCGCCACAAGGTCTGAGAACACCCCGTATAGACGTGTGTTCAGAACCAGTTTAGCGCAGCCAAAACCCAGTCAAATAGCTGACCAATCACATCATAATATTTAAACGGTTGCAGTTTTGAAAGCATTCGGAACAGACAAAAGGATAGCTGTTTGGAGTTATCTGCCCCTAGTTTCTCGCACCGAAAGCATTTGTTGGGCATCTTTTGATTGGCTAGCTGAATTGCGCCCGAACACGCTAGTGTACGGGGTGCTTTCAGACGGTTTGGCGTGGAAACCCACGAACGAGTTCGTATCCCGGTAGATGCACTATTTTGCATTTTTTATTCCACGGAAAACCGTCGATTTTAATCAGACTGGTACAAGAGATGTCTCCCCCTTCCTACAATTCACCTTAGAAACATCTTCCGCTATGCGGGGATAGTCAGTAGACTGAGACATAATTTATGGACATTCCAAATATTCCATCATGATCTGTCAGAAGGTATTTTGATATACAGTTTCATCAGTCTGGAAATTAATTCGTATTTCTTCTAAAAGAACACAAAGTTTTGCACACAGTAAGTGCGCACCATTAGAATCCGAGATTCACAAATTGTCAAAAAAGATATATTATGTTAGCCAAGATTTGGAACGATTGTATTCTGTATTGTATTCTGTATCGTATGAAGCATGGCGTTCATCAACTCAACTAGAAAGACCCAAGGCTGTTTTGACTAGGCGCAGGGAAATTACTTATTTATCTGTTGATCCTTTGGAATCTAACCTTGTACTTTGTACTGCAGGGCATATTGCAAAACGAGTATATATAAAAGGCCGTACATTGCAGAAAATACACATAGAAAACCATAACTGTTTCCTTATATTTCATGTAAATAACTACTTTATTGTTGGGAGTGGTAAAAATTTACATCACCTGTATCACCGAAATGTAACATACATTAAACGTATGCATGGATTGACGGATCACCATGCTTTCTTCAGGGGTTGAAATTGTAATTGTGATAAGAGTATTGTATATCTATATCATTATCAGAGTATGAAAATCCCAAACATTTCAGCCAGACCAAAGGACTGTTGACCCTGTCAGCCATGACCAAAACCTACCTGGCCCAAATAAAAATAAGTTCAACAGTAAATGTCAATGTGCTTATATTCTTGATCAATAGATCATTTAACATACTAATAACGTATTTTGTTATTGTAATATGTATGTTTGTATAAACAATTTTTCAGATAAACAAGATTGAGTTAGATATACAATTAATATTTAGTAACCAAACTGACACGTGTATGATACTGATATTTAGATTAAACCATTTTTATATGCAGATGATCCATATAACACCATTTAAAGTAGGTTAGTATAAACAATATAAATTTAGTGCAGTTAGAAAATGTCAGTATAAGATTAGTGCTTATTTAAAAACTGTCTTTTTTTTTAGCAACCTCATTTAGTTTTCTCCCTCATTCGCAAAATTTAAAATAGTGAATTCGTGTTCAAATCCAGAATTTTTCTGAATTATTTCATGATAATACATTTGTTTTAGTACTGGAAGAGTTACAGTTATCCAATCAATAAAGTTACCCCGTTTCGCGAAACTCACGCGAAACACACGCGAAACTCACGCAAAAGTTTCGCGGAATTTTCGCGTGTGTTTCGCGAAACTTTCGCGTGAGTTTCGCGTGAGTTTCGCGTGTGTTTCGCGTGAGTTTCGCGTGTGTTTCGCGTGTGTTTCGCGTGTGTTTCGCGTGTGTTTCGCGTGGCTTTCGCGTGACTTTCGCTAAGATGTAGAGATAATAACACACGGAAGTGCAAGTGTACAATTTTCAGATTTGTTTCAAGTTTATTTGTTTACATGTTTGTACATTGTATATTCATGGTTCTACATGAACATCATTTAACCAGTTCATTTAAGGCAGGAGCAAAATGTTCTTAAACATATCAACTCAATGGAAACAAATAAATCAGTCACGGCATTGGTATACGGGTGAATAGATATTCAATCAGACAATCTACATATAGCAATGAGATGATTGTTTATAATATAACAAACTCCGGTACAATGTAAAAATTATTTATAGACATACTGAACTCAACGCCACGAAGGATATGTTCGAAGCGCAAACACATTATTGCCCTAATGTAAAGACTAACATAGTTTCTTTTTCATTCTCATCTCACTGGGAGTATCCAACCTCACTGCAATTTGAGGCGATTCTAAAGGTTACCACTCATATTGCCTTCACGTCCATACCAGGTACCATATGGTACTGCCAGGGGGAACAGAGACACGTTTTTCAGAACTCATGTCTCTGTGTGGGGCAAGGAATCAACCCTACAAACTCTCGGTTTATCCAGAAATGCAGCGGGTAACCCACCCATTCGTGCTGCACTTCAACGATATCCGTCAATTGAGTGCCAACCATGTAACAAACAAGTAATTATTAGAACTGATATGTATTTCTGTAAAAGAAATAACTTTAAATCTCAACTGTTCCAATGCAAACATATTGTAAGTGTTGTAAGACGTTATTATACATACTTCACTATACAATCCGTTCTCAAAGGCCAATAAAGATTTAGGATTACCTATTGTAGTTTGAATTTGCAGTCACTTTAGTCGCCAAGTTGTCGAATGTGGTGTTTACTTTCTAGTAAAAGGATCAGATCTCCGATATTACCTATTTCAAAACATGAGTATTTTATACCCAAGGTTCATCCAGATATCAGACATTGAACAAGCTGCATTTCTTTTAAATATGGAAAATATTGTTAATTCACTGGCCACTTAGGTTAGACGTATGCATTGGCGTAATTTATTGTCTCAATGATAAAAAAAATAACATTGCCGACAGTAAGCGCTAACACTCATGGCATGTAACTAAAAGGCTTTTATAAACGGCCAATATCTCTTCTTTAGTTTATCATATGATATATATCTGGTATACAAATTGTTTTGTGTATCTTAATGACCATATATCCTGGTGTTAGTATATTTATACATTACACGTGTCAGAAACATGTTCTCACTTCTTGAAATCTATCACCCATGTACTTATAGTATTCTATTATTGTTGTTTATTTTATTATTTCAGCCACGTGACTTTATGATGTGTGTAACTCAGTTGGTAGAGTCCTTGACATAATATACATACAGACAGACAATGCTTCCCACGTAGACTTGAAGTTGATGACCATAACTCAAATTTGGTTGTTGAGTTTAAGATCATCACCCGATTCCCGGCCTACCAAAAGACTTTAAAAGATTGAAGTCGTTGTATCATTGCTGGATACTCAGCATTATAAAGACAGAACAACATTTTGACCGACGCTGCACGGCACTGAGAAAGAGAGAGAATGTTATTATTGCCTCACGAGTAGTGATATAAAACGAGTACAGTGACAGTTTAAAACATAGAATAATATACAAACACCAGGCCATAAGACCAATGAAACACGAAAAACAATGCATATACTAGTTTTAAGATTAAAATACAAATATATCACACATTTTGGAGGACAAGAAAGATATATTTGATCATTGAGATGAAAGCTTACCTTAAAACAAACAACTAACTAAAGCGGTCAGTGGATGAACAATGTTTTTCCACTTGTAGAAGGAATACAGCTTTTTCAATATCTGATAACTGGGTGAAATTTGAGTTAAATGTACTAACTTTTTTAAATAGGTCATATCTAAGATCCGTAATTTAAGGACAATTAATTAAGAAATGAACCGATCGGTCGATGATAAAGCAAATAATCAATCTATATTCAAGCTGTCATGTGAGTGTACGTGCTCTACAAATATTTAAGCCACACACACTCAAATGCTGCTGCCTTCATTTTATGCCATTAATGTGATATGAAATGATTTTAGTGTCTCATAGGCCAAACGGCCTACTCTCTCTCTCTCTCTCTCTCTCTCTCTCTCTCTCTCTCTCTCTCTCTCTCTCTCTCTCTCTCTCTCTCTCTCTCTCTCTCTCAATGCAACAAATGGAAAATGTATAATAAATAAAAGTATCCACATACTTAAAATAAATTTATTCGAAACAAATATCAAACCATCAATCCATACTATCTAGACTACATTCTATTAAACGTTTTCTTTGATTTAAGATTTCCTGTATATAATCTCTCTCCGTCACCGAGACTGACTACACTAATCCTAATCCCAAATAGACAGGATTAATTAATCCAGGGCTGGGTAGCTAGGAATAACCGCTATGTGTGGGGATAAGAAGTAATAGCCACGTGGTTGTAAAAGCACTTCTCATCTTAGTTTAAGATCACTGGATTCACGAGCACACTGACAGTCAACCTATTTTGTTTTTACACTCGTTAGATATTCTAATGCTGTGTAACATAAATGATATTCAAATTTGTTATTTATCATTTATAAATATTTTAGCTTATTCAATTTCACGTGAGTTTAAACGACGAGAAATATCATTGACATGATTTTTAGAAATACTTGCCATTTAGATATAAATACATTTAGAAATGGCATGATTTTAGCACTTATGGAATCAAATAGTTAGCTTTTAGTGTCTCATAAGCTTTTAATGTCTCATAAGTGAGTTTTCGGCTCGGCACAGGGTTCTATACTGTTGTAAAATGTATTGTATTTAAAATGTACTTGTGCGTGTGAGACTTTAATACAGTATATACATATATTAGATAAATTGTACAAGAAATCACTTTCTATATAGACAATACCTAATTCGTAATAAGGGAATATATTTTATTATGTATTCAATTCCAGTTTATATTCCATCATTATCATCCATAAAATATATTTGCCTTTGCTTTGTCATTGCCCTGTGTATGATGAGTTGAGTGAAAGGTTGTATGAAAATGTCTTTTTAGCTATCCCAAATTTACAGAGCACTATGATGAAGATAAATTTATTCTACTTTTTAAACATAATGTATATTTTACTGCCAAAACCTGGTTTTATATTTTACAAAAAAGGGAATTTAAATTGTTTGATTTATCTCGTATGTAGGTACATATAATACAGTTGTGTTTCAAATGTGTTTTACGTGTTTCAAATCAAATCCCACTTTATAAAACTTGATCAAGCATGTGCGATGTGCAGTATATCATGTCGAACAGCAATACACTTTATAACTTTGTTTATTGATTTAAATCTATTCTTACGACTGTGAGACAATATTACAAATGAACCTAATTCTTATAGTGTGAAAAGAACTCAGTTTCGAATTTATTCTTTCATCACTAAAACAGCCATTTGTAAGCACTTCGGTACATTTTACGAAACTTTACACCATTATTTCACATTGCTACATTATACATATTATATTATTTATATCACTGATTGTCGTCTCGCTCCAGATAATATCCAAATGATTTTCATGCCGGATTTCTCTAGCAAGTTTGATGACAGGAAACTGTCTTGTGCTGATTGTTTTATTGTGTTATGAAACGAAAGCCGATGTCAGTCTCTATAGCTACGATTTGTGTCTTCAAGCGGGATCTACACCCTTTTGGCCACCAAAGACAGATGGACCTGCGGCAAGGCTTTGACGTTGTGGTTAGTGTATACAAGGAATCATCAAGGGGTTATCAAAAGCGCGCGCGCGCGTGTGTATATGTGTTTCGTTTCGTCTCATAGTAACCCTAGACATGACATAACAGTTTGTGTATTGTAAATATACCGTTAGTTATCGTATGAGATGTGTAATGCAAATAGTACTTGAGACACTCTTTGAGAAGTTTATATAGTATCGCATCTAATACACATCTGGTCTTTGAAGGGCATTTAGAAATGGTATACATAAGAACAGGAAGATTTTCTGGATACAAATCTGTTGGTAATTTGCAAGTAATGATCGATTGGGAATAACATCGAACGGTTGAATAGACACATATGTCACATGTCAGAGGGGGAGTGACACGTGGTGGGACTTTTTCTCGTTGTCGTCTGCGTTAATTCGTATGAGGTATTCGCTGGAAGATGCTGAGCAGATTTCTAGAGCTATGCATGCTGTTTTTAGAAAAATGAGATTGTTAGATATACCAATTGATTGTCAGTTTAAACTGTTCGACAACCTTGTACAGCCAATTTTGTTGTTTGGCTCCAAAGTTTGGGTTTCGAAAATATGTTATTCTTGAAAGAGTACACTTGAAATTTGGTAATTAAGTAAAACAGTCAACCCCAGATTATATTGTTTATGATTATTGGGAAGATTGCCGTTATATGTTCCTGTTAAGGTTCGAATCATATCATACTGGTGCAAGCTTATCTCATCTACTCATACATTGTCCAGCATTTTATATAGACGTACATGTATGTTATCAATGACTGCCTGTGATACAAATATATGTTTACCTCTTATCAAAGTTATTAAAACTACCTTGGAAGGTACTGGTTTAAATTACATTAGGTTATATAAAAAAACTGCACAAAAAGATTGTGGCATTAAGGTATATTATGTAACCAGTTTGTTCAACGCTGGAACAATTGTAAATCTACATCTTCTAAAGGCTACTACTATAATATTTTAAAACAATCCCCAAATCTAGAAACATACATGTACCTATTACACTTTCCATTAAATGTTCACAGTTGGTTTACTAGAACTAGAACTTGTAATCATAGACTTCCTATTGAAATTTGAAGATGGTATAATGTTAACTAAGAAGATAGATTATGAATTTTGTAAAAGTGCCCTCGGTGATGAGGCTCATCTTCTGTTGTTTTGTCCATATTATAATAATATAGGAAGGTCATTTTTATCACTTCTATAGATCAATTCATATCTTGTATGTCCTGTAAGCATAACGCACTACTGTGGAAAGTTTGTAACTATGTTTGTAAATATTGTCTAGTATGCTCCCATAATAATATTGTACACTGTCGTTATTTCTCTATTCCACTTTTGTGAACTTTCATTCATTCATTCATTCATTCATTCATTCATTCATTCAATGACAAGAGTTCACAAGATTGTCGTGATAATAAAGAGCAGTACAGAATGCTAGGTTTCACTTTTAGTGACGGGACGAACGAAATATATTTCCGCCGGATAGAGTCGACTTTGAAAGCCTGTGATGACGATATATCTCGTTACATGATATACACTGCTTCAAAGATGAGAGTATGCTGTTTGCTAGTCTTAAGGTATGTTCCAACACACATGAGGTGCTGCATTATTATTTCAAAATGGTTTTCAGGACATACGGTTTGGTATTTAAAGTAAACTGATATGAAATATGGAAATTGTGTTAGTGACATGGCGGCATGTACGTTCATTGACTTCAATTTGTTGACGCATCATTACTGCAAGACGTCATCGACGTCATATTCCTCTTTGAGTTAGTTACAGATATGATATTTCACAAATATGTGAGTCACTGAACTGCCAAACAGTGTCTGTTTTCGGTTATTAATGTGTTACCAAGAACATTTATTAACTGTTAAGCATGACTCGAAACTATCAGTGTAGTTCCATATGCAGATACGCATAGAACGTTACTGTATTTACGGCACTCTTATCTCATTTGGACGGGTTTTGGTTTACAGTTCCATTATTGCATAACGTAGTTGTTTGATGTATTGAATTAATTGCAATTAGATAATCGTTCGTGATTTGATTGCCGACATGCTGCGTGCCAACACACGGCAAGTGTTAATCAAATCACAGTTATTCAATTGCAGTTAATGCAATACATATAACGTCCACATTGAAGGGAGGTAGGCCACATGCCACTGACTGATACCCTTTCCTTTTTCAGACATCGCCCACCTCCATTATGAAGAAAATGCATATACAATGTTTGCTTCATAAATCAATAAGCTCCTTACAGTTACACACAGCGATTGACGTTTACATGCCTCATTTGAAAGCTTGCCCCATTCATTCAGCGAGTGTCGCTTATGTTTATCACTACAACTTTCACCACAGGAAACACATTCCTACAACAACTCATTTGGATAAACTTTCCATAGAGAGTCACTTAAGTATGGATAATACGACTTATTGAAACCCACTTTATAGTAAATACTCACCATTTAGTAAACACATGTCGGATAAAAAGAACATAGTTACTTTGCATAGTTATTTTTTTATACACTTTATTAGGAATGATTTTTTAAAGTATTCTTACGCTGCCTGGCTGAACTTATTGAATTGTAAGAATCTATTTTCATATTAATAGTTAACTCATTAAGGCTGAGAGCCGCACATAAGCGACAAATTAATTAGCTCCTCACAGCGA
Organism: Gibbula magus; assembly: GCA_936450465.1. Taxonomy (NCBI): domain Eukaryota; kingdom Metazoa; phylum Mollusca; class Gastropoda; order Trochida; family Trochidae; genus Gibbula; species Gibbula magus. The sequence goes on from OW388294.1 coordinate 62,016,886, forward strand.
GTGAGCATAACTTAATCATTACCCGTAAACCATATAATATGTTTCAATGTATTTTGAGTTCAGTAGATTAAGTGTCAGCTTGGGTATCTCATATAACAATACATCCGGTGTAATTAGTGATTTGTGTTGATTTATTGGCAATAAATGCAAGATGCTGTTTAGTTACTGGATTGACACTTACCCGAATACACATTCAATTAGAGTATAGAAATAACATATTTGACCTTGAAATAACAGTCATGGGCTTACAAATCAGACGGAGACACACCCTAATTGAATGACAGGTGACAGGTGCGTGACCGATGTAAAACAAGCATATTATTGGACAATCTTCTTCCTAAAGTCACGCCCCTGTATGTAGCGTTTTATGCAATCATGTTTGAGCATCGAATGTCAATGATGTCTTGCGCATTTACTTCAAATACGATGTATGTTGAGTGATGAAAATAGTTTTATATGTTTCAAATGCATTCAAGTACGAATATAAACATCATTTATCTGTTTCGTTAGTCCTCGCTTTCAGTATTTTCCTTTCATGCTGGCGACCATCGCAAATCACGTGTACCTCTCTGTGACAGGCTTCTCAATAATCACAAGTTTACAGAACATTTGTAAATAAACACATGTCGGTGAGAATAGGACTATTGAATCTTTCTATATATGTCTATCTCTGAGAGCGATTTTACTTCTGCTAGGAATTATTTAATGAAGAAGGATAGAGAGGATTGGTTATTTCATCTTTGGAGTGATAGTGGTCAGTGTAATGGTAATACATTGCGGACTTGCCGCTTATTTAAACATTCCCTAAATACTGAATCTTATGTTTCTGCTTCTTTTCAGCGTTCACACCTCAGTATACTCAGCAAATTACGATGTGGCACTCTTCCCTTAGAAATAGAATTAGGTAGGTTTTCCCGTAGTACCTCTTGATCAAATATTATGTAAATTCTGTAACATTAACTGTATAGAGGATGAAATTCACTTTCTCGCTGGTTGTAATTTTTACTCAGATTTAAGGTATGAATTTTGGAAATCTGTATCTTAGGCTGACCTTTCCTTTCTACATCTCAACCCGACTGACCAGGCTGTATATTTATTATCTAGCAGTAGGCTATGTAAGCCACTGGCCGCCTTAATATATAACATGTACAGACGGAGGTTGCGCCTCACTTAATTTTAATGTTAACTCCATCCTTGTATATGCAATGTTTTATATCCATATTCATCTATATCTTAATATGAACAAAGTAATATGGTGCCTCGTAGGCCTTTATAGACCGGGTGCTATCTTTTTATCTGCAATGTGTTTATATCATGTGAATATTGTTTTATTATGCCATATGTGAAATGTATGCATGCACGTGACACCGAAATAAAATAATTTTCTTCTTTCTTCTCTTCTTCTTCTTTAACGTGTTCTTTTGTGTTCACTGTCGGCGGTAGATATAAATAATACACGCTTTAAACATATTCATAAACTTGCTGGCATTATTTTAGCGTTCAATAATACTTTTTTCCCTAAATTCCCTAATTGTAAAATGAAAACTTTCACACTGTTATAATAACAGTATTTTTGTCTCGTCTAATACATACAAATTATCCAAATTTCAAAAACATGTAACTATACTAAGTGACAAACAGTTACAAGTGATACAGACCAAGAATAAATATAAATTCAGGTAAATAAAGACGTTCACTTTTACACATTGTTTAGATATCTTACAGGATGTTAAGTTTGGCAAACTTATCACAGCACTGTATATATCATAATTGTTCATCTGTAAGATCTGACAATATATAACTAACAAGCAGCAAATACATTCAACGTCGGATATCTTAATGTTACATCATTTACAATAGTTCCGTATCACCCATTTCCTGTCTACTTTTGATCGTTATGCAAGACACAACAAACAATCAGTCATGTTTATGACATGCCACTCGCTCTTGCTAAATCAGAGGTGACGAAGTCTAATTGGCCTCGCTGCACCTAGGTGCTAGTGGACCTGGCGGGCCAGGCGTTGAGCATAACCTGTAGGGTTAATTAGGTTACCTATTCAAATATGAAAGCATAACTCGCGCTCATAGACATTTGATATACCATATACATTGAAATTTGAACATGTCACTGTCGTACCACTTTTTTAAACCCTTTACTACGTTGTTGCAAAACTATAGTAATGATATACAATTGTAATATTTGACCCTGAAATTACAGTTGCTGATACAATGCATATACTGACACGCCTCTTTTTCTTTTGTCTCATGACCAGTGTAAGTAACCTCATTACAATCGGTCAATCTAGAGCCATCCCCTTATTGTATTTCGTCCTACAATACTATAATCCTACATGATCGCTTTATGTATGTTGATTCTTCCAAAACTTCCAAAAAGTATCACAAAGTATTATGCTTCTGAAAAAGCATACCATACATCTCCTACATCTAGCCTCTCCCCAATCTCGAGCATAAATACCACGCATCCACGGGAAAATGTTTTTCAGAGACATTGGAAATGAAAACATTCGAAATTTTCGCGAAACACACGAGATACTTTCGCGAAACACACGAGATACTTTCGCGAAACACACGCGAAACTCACGCGAAATTTTCGCGAAACTCACGCGAAACACACGCGAAACTCACGCGAGATTTTCGCGAAACTTTCGCGTGAGTTTCGCGTGAGTTTCGCGAAATTTCGCGAAACGTGGTACTTTCTTTATTGGACAACTGTATCTCCCTTTATTCACAATGGTTGCGAATTTCATTTGTTTTTAGTAAAAGCAGATAGTTTACAAATGATTGTGTTTAGAATCGCCATGGATAATCAGTTTTTGATATAATCAACGTCAAGATATATAAGTATGAAGTTTTAAAAGAAGCATACTTGGAGAAAAGTTCATTAATGACAAACATTGTCATAATGATTGTGTAATTATGATATTTTATGAAGAAGCGAAGGCGACCGTAAGGGATAATGGGAGTACATTTCTAGTGTTTTCAGCTTTCCGCCTAGATTAATTATGCACTATTAGTATTATTACCTAGTAATGTCGCATGGTTTGATAGTTCTTGTTGTGTATTCCCTTTACGATATTTTATGGTGCTTCATCGGTTATGCTGCATGTTGACGCACACGCGCAATCGCATTTTGCTGTGTACCCAGTCCAGTGAATAAACTCAGTTCGTTGCTGTCTGCCGACTTGTGTGGTCGTTTTGAATAGAACCCAAGTGTTAGTATGAACTACAAACACTACAAATTGGCGACGAGGATGGTCCAACGTCACTAGAAGTCAACAACAACGTTCTCATTTATATTTGGTGAGCCAGAAGTGAATTTTGAAACATGTTTTAACAAACAAATGAACTAGTATGTCAACGACGTCACCTAATTTTGTGAGCACATGTTTTCATGACCTTTTGAACTTGAACTCAAATTTGAACTTTAATTTTTGGACTGTGTCTTAGAAACATTTAACCAATATGGCTGCGAACATGCCTCAAATGGAAGCTTTTGATGAAACTATTGAGACATGGCCTATTTACGTCGAAAGACTCAAGCAAATGTTTGTTTTTCATGAAGTTCCGAATGAAAAGAAAGTTGCAGCAATTTTGACATTTATTGGACCAAAAACATACGGACTGTTGCGTAATCTTACAGCGCCTACAAATCCTAAAGATAAAACTTTTGACCAGATAGTTGAAATTTTGTCAAACCATTTGTCTCCAAAACCACTAGTCATAGCAGAACGGTTCAGATTTTACAAGCGAGATCAGCTAGATGGAGAAAGTATTCAAGCTTTTATATCAGAATCGAGGAAACTCACTGAACATTGTAACTTTGGACAATTTCTGAATTTTGCTCTGAAGGATAAGCTAGTCTGTGGATTGAGAAATGAAAATATTCAAAAACGCTTATTGTCAGAGGATGATCTTACATATGAAAAAGCTGTTAAGATAGCTGTTGCCATGGAATCTGCAAGTCGCGATGCTCATGAACTTAAAAAATGTGGGAAAATTGATAGTCCAGTTCATAAATTGAATTTTTCCAGGAGAGAAGGAAAAGATAGAGATAGACATCATTATGCAAGTAACGACAAGTGCTCTAGATGTGGGTATTCTGGTCATGATCAAAAACAGTGTAAATTCAAGAATGCCAAATGTAGAAGATGCAAAAAGCTTGGACATATAGAAGCAGTTTGTAAAGCTAAAATTTCAGAAGGCTCAAGTAGAAAATCCAGTAGAAATGGTCGTAATCAGGTACATTCACTTGATCAAGCTGATGGTAGTGATAGTGATGATTATGGAGAGCTAGTTGCTAGCATAGAAGTTGCGGAAATTCACAGTATGTCGAGGACAACTAATCCGCCAGCCAAGGTTTATCCTGTTGTCAACGGTGAACCGCTAGAGATGGAACTTGATAGTGGGTCAGCATTATCTGTATTACCTATCAACAAATACAAGCATTTGAAACAGTTTTCCAAAATCCCTTTAGAAGAGTCTGGAACGGTTTTGAAAACTTATACTGGGGAGAGATTTAGTCCTTCGGGAGTACTCACAGTTGATGTTAGCTTGAATGGCCAATCAGAAACTTTGAAATTGTATGTTGTTGATGAAGGGGATGTTCCACTTTTTGGGAGAGATTATTTGAAAATGTTCTTTGGAGAAAGGTGGGCTGAGAATTTCACAAAGATTCAGAGGAATGTGAATATGAACTGTGATAGTGAAGCTATTCATCAGGTTAAGCCTTCTATTGCCACTGAAACTCAGGTGCGTTTAGACTCCTTACCCTCGAAGTACAGCAGTGCCTTTGAAGAAGGTATAGGCAAGGTAACAGAACGGAAAGCAACGCTTGTCCTGAAGGACAATGCAAAACCAGTTTTCTGTAAAGCCAGACCTGTTCCCTACTCTATTCGACCGAAGATTGAAGAAGAGTTAGACATGCTTGAAAAGCAAGGTATTATCTCCAAGGTAAACCATAGTGATTGGGCGACGCCAGTTGTACCAGTAGTCAAACCTGGGGGTAAAATTAGAGTTTGTGGTGACTTTAAGGTAACAGTTAATCCACAATTGAAAGTTGATCAGTATCCACTACCCTTGATAGATGACATTTTTGTTTCGTTGAACGGAGGTGAACACTTTTCTAAGATTGATCTCAGACAAGCATATCTCCATATGGAAATGGATGATGAGTCAAAGAAACTCCTCACTATTAACACTCATCGAGGTCTTTATCAATATAACAGATTAGTGTTTGGAATCGCATCTGCTCCAGCAATCTGGCAGAGAACAATGGATCAAATCCTACAGAATGTTCCTGGTACGCAGTGTATTCTTGATGACATGTTGATATCAGGGAAGACTGATGCTGAACACTTAGATAACCTTGAAGAGGCATTGCAAAGACTTTCTGACAGAGGACTGAGGGTTAATTTGAAGAAATGTTCATTCTTTCAGAAGGAGATTGTCTATTGTGGTCACAAGATTGATAAAGATGGTATACACAAGACTGAAGAAAAGGTGGAAGCAGTTCTCAACTTACCAGTACCAGAGAATGTAAGTCAAGTAAGATCTGTTTTGGGACTTGTAAACTACTACCATAAGTTCTTACGAAATCTTTCTACAGTTTTGAGGCCATTGAACCAGCTCTTGGAGAAGAATCACACGTGGGAATGGACAGAGGAATGTCAGAAATCCTTTGAAAAAGTCAAGAAGATGATGTCATCTGACGAAGTTCTTGTACATTATGATCCAAAATTGCCCTTGAAGTTAGCATGTGATGCTTCGCCATTCGGACTAGGCGGTGTCTTGTCACATGTGATGCCAGATGGGAGAGAGCGGCCTATCGCTTACGCTTCAAGATCTTTGACAAGTGCAGAAAAGAATTATGCTCAGATAGATAAGGAAGCCTTAGCTCTAGTTTGGGGTGTGAAGAAGTTTCACAGCTACCTTTTTGGAAGGACTTTCACTCTCGTGACAGATCATCAGCCACTACTGTCAATCTTTCATCCAGAGAAGGGACTGCCAGCGACGACAGCTGCTAGACTGCAAAGGTATGCCATATTCTTGTCAGGTTATACATATGATATTCAGTACAAGAGTACCCTGAAACATACAAATGCTGATAGTTTGTCTAGACTTCCTTCAAAGATTGCTTCTGATCAAGTACAAGACCCGATTGAGATTTTTCATCTTTCACAGTTTGATGTTTTGCCTGTCAATGCCAACACTGTACGCAAAGAGACTCTTCGTGATAAGACTTTATGCCGTGTGTATGAACTTGTCATGAATGGATGGAACAGTGAACATTCCATACATTCAGATCTGAAACCATATAACTTGAAAAAATCAGAGTTGACAGTTTATCAAGGATGTTTAATGTGGGGAATCCGTGTTATTATTCCAGGGAAACTGCGAGAACAAGTCCTCGAAGAACTCCATAGCGGACATCTTGGAATTGTCAAAATGAAGAGCCTTGCTAGAAGCTACGTGTGGTGGCCAGGTATTGACAGAGACATCGAAGCCAACTGTCGACAATGTCATGGATGTCGTGAAGTACAAGTCATGCCGAGACCAGCTCCTCTACACCATTGGGAGTATCCTACTTCCCCATGGTACCGAATTCATGTCGACTATGCCGGACCGTTTCAGGGACATATGTTTCTTGTGATAGTTGACAGTCACTCAAAATGGCCGGAGGTGATTTGTACACAGTCTAGTACCTCAACTCGATCCATTGAAATTTTACGAACAATCTTTGCTCGTAATGGGTTGCCTGTTCAACTGGTGAGTGACAATGGTCCACAATTTGTGTCTAGTGAATTCAAGCATTTTTTAGAACAAAACGGAATTCAACACATAACTTCTGCTCCCTATCACCCTGCTACTAACGGGCTTGCTGAAAGATTTGTTCAAACTTTCAAGAAAGCGTTAAAGTCTATGAAGGGGGAGAAAGGATCAATTAACAAGAAACTGTCAAATTTCTTATTGATGTACAGAAATACAGCACATTCCACAACTGGGCATTCACCAGCTTCCTTGATGTTGACCAGAAATCTACGAACTCGTCTAGACTGTCTGAAACCCAACGTTGTAAACGATGTTCGATCAAAACAAGTACAAAATCAACTTGCACAGAAGTCTCAACTTCGCAACTTGATTCCCGGTCAACCAGTACTCGCCCGGAACTACAGTGGTCAAGATAAGTGGGTAACAGGAACTGTTAACTAGGATTGACGCGTCAATACTTAGGTCTTCAAGACTTCTGCTTGACCTAGAACTCCATGTTGGACTTAGGGTTATTCGTCTGTTTCTCCGCTTTAAAATGAGCTATCAAACATGTCTCTATCTTCAGTAGTTTTTTTACAAAAATTCTCCAAAGAAGGTACCCCTCTGAAAAAGGAAAAATCACATATTAAATGACCCTTACATTACATTTCTCACGATTAAGACAAAATGGTTAATATTTCCATACTAAGGTGCAACATAGAAAATGTTGTGCTTTAATTTCCACTTAAGAAGATGTAATCATCAGTTAGATTGCATACATAATAAATGCGTTATGCTGTTCTGAATATTCAAGAAAATAGTCAAAAATGCTTAAATTTGAACCCATAGACATCGCTTGCGATATTCGAGGCTTAACTATCAACTTTTTGATGAAAGCGGTCAACATAAAAGTTGTTCTTCTTGAAATTGTGCATACGTCGGTGTATGTCAAATTTCAATAGCATAAGAAGTTAAGCAGTTATGAACCTTTCAACTTTGTTGAAAATGGCGATTTTTTAAAAATGTCAAACTTCTATGACTTGTCACTAAAACACTAAGACAGATACGAGCTTGAAAAATATTATCCTTAATAAATGACGTTTCTACATCACCATGATCTATTTAAAGTCTTCCTATCTTCAGTGGTTCATTATCAATAATTCCCCAAATGATACACACCTCAAAAAGTCTCAAAATCAAAATATTTCACTGTTTTGGGAATATGCTCAAATTATGCCCAAACTAATAACTTTTATATGATAATGATGTGTTATGGAATTTTTCAGCAAGCTATTAGAAAGAGGTGACAATAAATAACTTTGACATGAATTCATTCATAACAGAATTATGTCCCCTTGAAGATGCATCCGAAAAACGCCATTTTCAAAAAGTTCCATATTCAAGGACACATAACTAAAATTCGTCGCCATAATTCAAAATTCGGGCGAGATCACTTTTTTCTAAATTTATTTAGCTTTCAGATGAGCTATCACACATAGCTGTATGTATTGCCGTGATTAAGGAGAAGATTTTCAAAGACGCGTACCCTAAAAATCGCGAAAGTGCGCGAAATTTTCAGTTTTTTCGGAATAGCAAAAAATCTATTATTACGGCCGAAAACCGCTATAGGCCTAATCGATGGGGAATGTTGTTGCCCACATTTTGGTGAAAGTTTTATGAAAATATCTTGATTAGATTTCGAGCTATTGCGGTTTAAAGTTTTGACTTCAAGGGGAGATAACTCAAGAAAGAAGTCGAAAATTAAAATTCGGCCGACGTACAAGGCTAGTTTTTGTTACAGTCTATTACCCCTGAAAATTTCGTGCAAATCGGTTCAGCCGTTACTTCAGTATAGCGTGGACAAAAAACGTACAAATAATAATAATAAAGAACTAGGATTGCCACAGGCAATACTTAGGTCTTCAAGACTCCTGCTTGACCTAGAACTCCATGTTGGACTCTCGGTTATTCATCAGTTTCTCCGCTTTAAAATGAGCTATCAAACATGTCTCTATCTTTAGTAGTTTTTTTACAAAAATTCTCCAAAGAAGGTACCCCTCTGAAAATGGAAATCTCACGTATTAATGGACCTCTACATGATCTTTCTCACGATTAAGACAAAACAGTCAACAATTTCATAATAAGGTGTAACATAGGAGATGTTATACTTTGATTTCCACAGAAGTAGATGATATCATCATTAAGATTGCATACATATTTAATACGTTATGCTGTTCTGAATATTAAGAAAAATATTCAAAAATGCTCATTTTCGGACCCCTAGACATCGCTCGCGATGTTTGAGGCTTAACTATCAACTTTTTGATGAAAGCGGTCAACATAAAAGTTTTTCTTCTTGAATTTGTGCATACGTAGGTGTCTATAAACTTTCAATAGCATAAAAATTTAAGCAGTTATGAACCTTTCAACTTTGTTGAAAATGGCAATTTTCGAAAAATGACAATATTCTATGACTTGTTACACGTAAACTATGACAGACACATGCTTGAAAGTTATTGTTCTTAATAAAATGATATCTCTCCTTCGTCATGAGTTATTAAACATGTTTGTATCTTCAGTGGTTTGCGATCGAAAATTCTTCTAAAAATATGCCCCTCAAAAGTTGTCAAAATCACGAAATTTCACATCTTTGGGCAAATGATGATTTTGTGATTAAACTATCAACTTTTACATGATAAAGATCTCAAACAGAAATGTTAGGTAATGTATCTGCATCCGATTGCAATAAGTAAATTTGACGTATCTTTATTTGTAACAGAGTTACGTCCCTTTGAACATGATGCCGAAATTCGAACTTTTAAAATAGGACCATGTTCAAGGGGAGATAACTGAAATTCCAAGATGAAATTCAAAATTCGGCCACAAGAGCACTCTTGACAATTCATTTATCTTCATAATAAGCTATCATACATAGCTGTAAACATAAAACTGAAGGAGGAGTACATTTTCAAAGACGCATACCCTAAAAACCGCGAAATTTCACAAAAAAATCAGTTTTTTCGAAATAGCAAAAAATCTATATATACGGCCGAAAAAATGACATTAACCTTTTTGATAGGGAATGTTGTTGCGCACATTTTGGTGCAAGTTTTGAGGAAATATATTGATTAGTATTCGAGCTATGAAGGTTCAAAGTTTTGACTTCAAGGGGAGGTAACTCAAGAAAGAAGTCGAAAATCCAAAATCGCCCTCGTTATTTTTGAGAGAATGTCATGGGCTATCATCCCTGAAAATTTCATGCAAAACAGTCCAAGCGTTACTTCAGCATTTTCCGTACAAGAAAAGTACAAATAATAATAATAATGAAAAAGAAACACGATAATAACAATAGGTCTTCTGACATTCGTCTTGAAGACCTAAAAAACCGGATAATAACAATAGGTCTTCCAGACATACGTCTTGAAGACCTAATTCCAGGTCAGGTCCAGTTTCATACACCATTGATGTTCCAGGTGGTGTTATGCGTCGTCATATCGACCAACTACGTGAATCTGTGCCAACTTCAGTCGTTCCTATTTTAGAGACAGTTGAACCAGATATTTTAGTGTCTAAAGACTTAAGTAAGTCTACATGTAGTACATCTGCTGATATGCCTGCTGTCAGCACTCCAACCGAGATTCCTGAAACCTACGAGAGCCCAGCTGATTCCACAACTTCTCAGAGACGATACCCTGTGAGAACAAGAAGAGCTCCTGATCGATTAAATCTATGAACTGTAAATGTAACTGCAATTTAACTGTTTAAAATCTAGTGGGGAGGAATGTTGTGTATTCCCTTTACGATATTTTATGGTGCTTCATCGGTTATGCTGCATGTTGACGCACACGCGCAATCGCATTTTGCTGTGTACCCAGTCCAGTGAATAAACTCAGTTCGTTGCTGTCTGCCGACTTGTGTGGTCGTTTTGAATAGAACCCAAGTGTTAGTATGAAGTACAAACACTACAGTTCTCTCAAACGAATATCGAGTTTAGTATGTGATTTAACATTAATCATTTCTCCTTTATCAAACAATTATCTGTCGTGGTTTCTCGGTTTGAACGTGTCTCTAGATTATTCAGGGTTACTTAAACTTAAATGACTTAAACGAACAGGAACATTTTAATCAGTATTCGATCATGCTATATAAGTTCCTTTATAGTGTTCAAGTCAAATATGTAATTTATTATGGATTTGATCTTGTAAGTTCATTCATAACAAGTTTTCAGAGAAATATTTGTTTTCGATTACACCATATCAAGAGCATCATGCTGTATACATTGTCTATATGTAATTATGTGATTTGTTGGTTACCGAGTTCTATATCGAGCTGTAGGGCTTTTCAGTTTCATCATTTTCTAGCTCCTTGTTCCTTCTAGATATATCCCTAGAAACCTCCTCTTCCTCTAGAAACTTCATCATCTTGAATAAGGTCTTTATAACTACTAATATCCCTTGCTCTCCCTATAATGTAACTGATATTTGAGAAAGTATAATTATCATATTATTGAAATCCTCTTCCCTTTCTTGATGTGACTACACTCAGGTTTTCTAAGGCAGCAAACTCGATGTGCTGTTAAATGTGAGCAAACGCTTCTTCATATTTTCCAATATTCTAAGTCAAAACTTATCTCTGTTCTGAATTTCGGTTCACCCACATTTTAATCCCTTAAACCAGTCATGTTAAACAGCAATCCACTTTAATAGTTATACCTGAGATCGAAAACTCTATTTCACGTGACAACCCCACTCTGTCTTAGTTTTTAATGTTCATCCCTCTAGCTGAAACACATGTTATGTTAAAACCCCATTTCCTTCCTGGAAACAAGGAAAGATGAGAACAAGTTAGTCTTAAATCCTTTACAGATTATCAACAAACACTTGGGCAGAAAAATCGAGGGCAGAAGTGGGGTGTTCTGATTGGTTGCAACTAAATCTAGTTGTACAATCAGCGACGCCGTTGTAAAAGTGACATTTGCCAATGACACGTCATAATGATAAAATAAACATGAGACAAACGTTTTCTCGTTTAATGTGTTTTCCTCGAAATATGCTATTTGATTTTATGAAAACTATTGATCATAAACATGCTTATAAATAAAGAAGGCCAAATCAAAGACAAATACCAAAAATAGTTAATTTCTGTTATTTACATTACAGTATGAGAATTTGCTTTCCTCCGCTAGGGGATTTTGCTTCTGCTCTCGATTTCATCCATAAAACATCAGAGGTTAGGATCGGAAATCTGACGGGAGTAGCCTCTGTGGGCAGAAAATGCCTAAACCGAAACATTTGGTAAATCAAACAATACAAATTGTTAACCAATTTCACACCTTCGTTAGTCTAATGATCTGTTCATTCGTTATCTATATGCATTTTTATGTCTTTCTTTTTAAATAACTCAATGCAGTGGCTCTTTCATTGATTTTGAATTGACACTCGTTAACATTTTTCCATGATTGCTTTATGACCATTTCAATCCCAGATGTCGAATCTGTATCAGAAATTTGATAGGACTATTATCTTCAATAGAAGACAAATTAAATATGTGAAGGAGCATCGATAAGCCACAAGGGAGGAAACAGGAAATCTCCATTTGATGTATTTCGCTTTTGAGGGAACTTAAAACCAGACAACAGATTTTATCTGATCTGATTAATTTGTTTAGATACTGCATCTTACACAACAACACAACTCATTGTTTTGTCTCAAACTCAGCCAACTGATGATTCCTTTTGAATGTAAATGTAAACTGGCTTAAATAGTTCTCTTGGTGCATCGTATACATGTCCAAACAATTTACTTTTACAGAGATCTTGACCACATTTTCAACAGTGTAAAAAAACATAGGGGCTTCTGTTGTCGCAAAACTAGGGAAAAGAAAGCATATGAAAGCCGTTTTAAATTATATTTCAGAATGTTGTCACCATATTATCAATTAGAGTGTCCATCATGTCATAATTCTTCCGCCATCGGATGTACCATACTGGACTTTGTAACGGTTCTTTTTTATCAATTTGGTTGGCACCCAGAAATGGTTCACATAAGCAATGTGCTAATATTTAAGGCTTTGGAAAATTATACCTTTGTTATTACACCCCTGCTATGATGTAGTCGGGGGTATATAGCGCTCAGCGTGTCCGTCCGTCCGTGCGTCGGAGCGACCGTGCGTTTCTGTTCCTCTCATTACTCTGACACTAGTTGTTCACATTTTACGAACTTGATATGTACAGTGTACAATGACCACGATGTGTACATCTGCCTTTTATATGTTTATGTTTATACCCTCATATTCATAATTAATGCAAATTTTCTCCATTTTTCAACTTTACCTAAGCAATCTTACAAGTGTATCTATGAACACATAGTAACTATGAAAACACACATACTCTCATAGTACTGCTGTTGTTTATTCATACAGAAGACTAAACATTGATGTCTGTCTGCTATTTTGACACTTTTCTTCTTTGACCAATGTTAAAAGCTGAGGTATATGAGTGAGCTGTGCGCATTTATTTTCTTGTTACCAGTTGATTTTTTATGTTTGATAGCTTATTTTAAGGAAAAATGTATTGGCTTTGACGTGGTTGATAATATTGAATGAAAATATAATGCTCTTTTACAGTGTAAGGGGCTTGATCGTCAACTTCATTTGCTTTCTAATCGCTAGTTTTTCGAAAACACAAGCCCCTGTGTAGAAAACGAAATACAGCTGCCGGAGAAAGTCGATTTTGAATTCAGTGTATAGAGTCATGATTTGTGAAGAGGTACCTGTAGTTTTATACATCACAGTCTAATACTTTTGTTTGTTCAATGTCTGTTCAAATACACTTTGAGTGTTGAAATCGCATTTTAAACAATAGTTTTTGGTCAGAACCTTTTGCATTTAACTTGACAATTCATGAAATATAGAAATTTTACTAATAAAATATATTATATTTGTATTTTGTCTAATGTTAAGGACGATAAAGAATTTCATATTGATTGCAACTTACATTCTGATTTGATAATCTCATGTTTTAATTTGTCTCTGGTAAATATCCGAATGTCAGACAACCAGCGGATAATTCAATTCAGATCAAACTACATTTATCATTCAGGGCGAGCAGATATCAATTGCAGTGGATAATCACAATACACTGATCTCTTGAAACTGTCTTCCATGAAAGTGTCAAGTCACTAATTTGTTATCGGAATGTTACAATACGTAGCTTTTCGGCACTTACTGTTGATTGTATGTCAGAGGCTTTACAAATACAGTAAAGAAAGGAACTCAGCCGTCAACCTATTGCAGAATTCTTATCATGCATTGGTCCCAGATACATTGACTATATTTATTTGCCAAAAAAAAAAAATACCAGCCTCTCGGGTATGAGAGTGCAAACGGTTTGCAATTATACGTCTTTCATATTTACCGTCTGTATCCTTCAGGCACAGGTAAAGCTGTGAGAATTATATCGGCGAATAGGTGCTATTTCTGTTAGATGTTATTAATTTAAAAGTTCTCAGATGGTTATATAGAGGATACGTAATTGAGTTTGACAAACAACAGGTTCATTTCATCGAGTGCCATAGGCAACTTTACCCATGTCACAATGCAAGGATGAAATAAACATTAATTGTATTTGACAAACCCAGTTAATAATTTGTTTTAAATGTTCTATAATATGACAAAATTATTCTCATTTCTTTGATATGCGGAACATAGTTCTGGTAACTGGAATGTGATGATATAAGTCATTGTAACTGAAGCTAGGTTTTATTTCATTGAAAAAAATCAAGTATTTCATTGCTCATTATATAAGGGTAATATTAGGACTAATCTGATTCGTTTGATGTTCACCATGTGTGGAATCAACATCCTCCTCTTCTCTTTCACTTTGAAGCTTGTTTCTTGCTCTGTAGAGGATATCACTTTTGGTCTTACCCCGGAGCAGAACTCGAAAACTATAAGACATTTCTCAACGAAACTTGGTGTGTGGAACAATCATCATGTTTAGATTTGCCTTTTGGGGTTTTCAACTTCTTCGAGTTTTTTGTTGTTGACCATTTCCATGGAAACGTAACTTAGAATTTCGTTTCCGGAGCAGAACTCGAAAACTATAAGACATACCTCAACGAAGCTTGTCTGGAACCATCATCATGTGTAGATGTGCCTTTTGGGGTTTTCAACTTCTTCACAATTTTTAATTTGTTTAATTTTTACCATTTCCATGGATACATAACTTAATAATTCATTTCCGGAGCAGAACTCAAAAACTGCCAATGATGTATTTTTAGCTCATCTGGCCTGAAAAGCCTTATTGGCTTATGGCATGGCACGGTGTCCGGTGTCTGGTGTCCGGCGTCGAATTTTGTCTTCTTCTCCAGAACCACTTGCTCTAAGGAGCTGAAATTGTGTGTGCAAACTCCTTGGCTTTGCTCACAACCCAAAAAACCTATTTTCATCTTGATCATCAGCAAACGATAACCATCAGTTGCAATAAACCTTATATTTGGTAGGCTAAGGTTGTTTTGTTATGTTACAAACCTTACAGGGAGTGGCATCCCTGCCCTGCTGAGCCAACAAATGAAACATATCATCATCCATCCTGCTACGTCAGGCTATAAGGAGAAGGTTCATAGTCACTGTTATTCAACAACTATTCTTCAATAAATGTTCCCAAAGGCGGGGGATATGGCCGACTCTGCCTGCTTTTTGTTATTGTATAACATGGTTATCTTTGGGATAACACTACCTTCAATGGTACACATTCTTGTACTTTTCCGGGCAGAGTCCCATGCGGGATTCGAACCCACACTCTCAGAGTAAGGCAACTATCGCCAGCATTGACTTTACCAACAGCTTACCACACGACCATTTCGCTTCGTTATTAAACACTGAGACAATTGATAGTGTGAGCAAAAAGGTGTTATTAGGACATTCCATGTTTCACATTCATATCTCTAATGAAATAAATACATACATACATTTTTATTAATTCATTCATATCTATCACATTTAAAAATAATAAATTATTATTATAAAATACATTGTATAGAAAGTCATTTGAATTTCATCACATATTCAAGTTGCAATGTTTGTCACATTTCATATATTGCAAAGTTTGTCAATCGAAAATGTTTCTCACATGTCCATCACAATGCCAAACTTCAGGAGATGTCCGACGGCATCTAAGAACTGGACCGATGATTTCTGATCACGATTCAGTTCGTCCTTCAGTCGACATATTCGAATCTACACCTCCCTGTACACTCTCTTGCTGCTGGTAAGGGCTGCTCCAAAGTCTAGCTGTGCAATCTTGGCTCTCTCTGCCGGCTCCACCTTCTTTATCACTTCCACGAACCTGTAGATGTTGGGGTGACGAATTGGCAGCCCTCGGTTGAGCCGGTTGTGAATCCTTCAAGGTTGTTGTTGGTTTTGGTTCTGTTGTAGTGTCCCCATCGGCGTTGACTCTTCCTTCGCTTCCTTCTCTTCCTCAGGTTGCTGACAGACTTGATCTTCCGGGTGTCCTCTGGGGGTTGTTATGCTCTGTAGCATTCCTGAGAACGGCTCCTATAGCTACTGTCGTGACTCTCCCTCTACATGTAGACTGGACACTATTCCAGTGAACACAAGTCTGTTTCTCAACATGCTTGTTGTGAAGAAAGCAATCCAGTGAAACTTGTGTTCCTCCTCTCTGCGACAAGACAATCTCAATATTACCTTCGCGAGTGGAACAGCAGTCATTAAGGTTTTACGTGCGTAAGTTTGGTACAACTACAAACACATTGCGCTGCAACAGCGCATTAAACTTCTGAATAGTTGACACAAAGACTTCAACAACCATGACAGGTAAAGACATTAAATTTTTCTGTAAAATAATTAAGATGCTATCTTCACAAACTTGTATCAACATAACAGCACCAAATCGAAACTTTAACAATATTCCATAGGATAACATGTAATTTCATTAATTCATTTAGAACGTTGTTGACTCGATAAGTGATAATACCACTGTCTCCATCTGATGGCATTGTTTCGCAACTTTGTACATGTAATTGTAATCAATACACATGTCTGTATGACTGTAATGTTATGGATCCTCATCTTCTGTGCATTTATTAGAGTTGGTGCGTGACACGTGAATATGCTTCTACAGATCAATTGTAATTTCAATGGGACAGATATTATGTTCGTATTGTACAATGGTGACCAGATGTGATCTACTGAACTCGTTCCTGAATATCCTGAAGCCTTGTACTGCACAACAATTGAGCAAAAATGCTATGAATGTTGTTGTCTAACTCCGATTTGACAAACAGACATGAGATCAGCAGTTATTCGGAACTAAGTCAATTTAAATTCGATGAAAGGTGAGTTTGTGCGTGTTAGTTCTTAGCACTTGATACAAATACATTCCATCAATCATCTGCAGTTCATATCAGGTCAGTCTGAGTCTGCATATTGCTTACTTGCAGTCAATACAGTTGTAACTCGAAATGGACCAGAGATATATGTAAACCACAAACGATGTTTAATCTGCCTAATTCTAGTGATATTGAATTCTTAAAATCATTTGCCATTTTTATAAAAAAAATTGATGTCCGTTCTAAAATCCCGAGTAAATCCACTATCTATGTCATGTGATCTCAAGCCGTATAAAACTGATAAAACTTCAGTTATACTTTGGGCCACTGGTCCTTTAATGTTCAATAAAACCTGCCTGTATGTCTGTTTGTCATGACAATTGCAATTGTAACATTATCTGTATAGTGTATGGTACACATTGACAGTTTAATGTATAGATATATACAAGCCTTCCAAGAGTGATCCAATTATAATGTTTAAGTACATTTCATGAAACGTTTATTTATCTTCAACGGCTTATCTAACAAGACGTCATCCATCGTGTTGTTTAATGCATATATTCAATGGGAAACGTTTTTGTTATTGTTATAACTTGGAATATGCTTCGTAAAACAAGTTTAAGACAAAATCATTTATATTTTTTAAACACATGCAGATTTTCCAAGGATGATCAGATAATGCTTGGTTTAAATACCATTCATCAGAATTAATGAAATGTTCACCAACAGATCTGATGAGTTTCTGAATCTAATGTAATGTTCTTTGCATTTAAATCATTGATTAACTGGCGGTAATTGTAAAAGAAAATAGGCTTTCGCAGAATTAATGGTATTGAAAGTGGTTAATAGTTGGCAGACATTTCAAGATAGGACGACTGCAGAATTTCTGCGATAACCTTAAGCTAAATCAATAGGACATTGAAAGACAAATTACCAACATCACTTACATTAGTAATTTCAAGTTGTTTCTTTGTGGTTACATGTAATTTTAAATTGATTTGAATCATTATCCATTAATGGTAATAATAATTCATAACTTGTACCTATGTTGTATTCGGGAAAATACGCATCCACAATTTCATCTAATTGGTGTTTTGGTTGAAATAAATTGGTGCAATCGTATGATTACATAAATTGCCCTTCAGAAGGTAAATAGGAACCGAATGCATTAGAACTACCAGAATTCCCAAGGATAAAAAATAACTTACTGATTGATATGTATTCACATTGGATCCACCTGTTAGTTAATTGCACATTACAAAGCATTCAGACTTTCACTATCGAGTTCCAATGAGTCTGCATGTAATCAATGGTGGACTCGGTATAATTGATGTTTCCGGAATTTGGCTTTTGCAGGATTGAAAATAATTATAGGGGATTTACAGTTGTCAGACATTCGCAGACATGATGACTGCAGACTCTTGATAGAAGTGAAAGCAGGTTCTTTCAATAACGCCAATTAACAGCAGTTAAACTATATGTCATTGAAACTTTTATCATGGTGACAATCCCCCTTTTCCCCATTACTGCAATTCAATTCCCATCCTTCACTGATGGGCTTGTAATCGTAATTGTTAATTCAAATTTGAATGACGATACTAACTTGATGTACATGTCTTGTTAGAAATATCCAAATCACTACCTTCGACTGAAAGGATGCAAAACCATATACTCAAGGATAAATTAAGTTCAAATTTACATGTAAAAGCATCTACATCATCACACAGTGTGTCTGTGAATTATTATCAAAACCGTTTCAGTCCACTTCCCTCCTGATATGGGTTTGACACGAATTCAATGGCATTTACTATTTGAACCCTTTCCTCCCATACAAGACGTAGCTTGTAAGTGGTGGATTCTTATTTTGTGATTAATGCATTATTTTGTCATGAGCAATGATTTTGCTAAAGCAACTGATTATATAAGTGATCACATATATAAATTGATATTCAAATCTATTATTCACCCTAATCCAACCAGGTATTTATGTCTTGAAAGAGTGGGACTGAGTTATTGTTTAATGCCGCGTGGGCAGAATTGCAGTCATTTGATTTAAGTGGCTTCTCTAAACATAATAGTAATTGCAAAATAAACCCCAGAATAGAATTGACACGAAGCCCCTTAAAACATCTCAAAAGAAAAAGGCCACAAGCTGTTGGATCAAAGCTTACATTTCCTCTTTGTTGTACAATGTTAAAGTATATTTGGGGGTGCAAAAAATACAATCATTATTCATGATTAGAATGGTTGATATAAACTGCGCAAGCGTGGTTATCTAGTAACAATTGGAGGGAAACATTGCCCAATCACAGATCAAGGTTATTCCACGAGGTGAGAAAACAACACATATGTATTTGATTCCTCCATACAATACATTGAAGCAGTTAACAGTATTGTCACATACCTTCCCTTCATTTTCATAGGAGCCTTTAGAATATTGAGCAGTGAAGAATATTTTACCACGTGTTCCTGGAATTGATACATTTCTTCGAAAATACTATGTATTTAAAAACAGAGGACTTTAAGTAATACTGCAATTCCATTGTTAATGAATTAATGAAAAGGTTGTATCTGGATTTGATATAATGACATACAGACTAATGACTATAAGACCTTCCTTGAGATTAATGAAGTACAAAATAAAGAGCAGCGAAACCCTCCGTAGGATTCAGATGTCATCAACTGTCCGGATTTGATTTCTCTGACAACAAATGTCTAGACGGAATCATATATTTATCCATTGCTTACTACTGAGTCTCTTCTTTGAAAATTACAAAATTACAAATTCATCAACACTTCTATTTAACATTTCAATGAAAATAGCCATCATATCAGCAGAACGATATCATTAGATGATATCATATAACTCGAGAAATTGTTTGTCATGAATGGTTGAATAACGAAAGTTTTGAAAGTTATACTTTGTGTTCCCTATATTCAATTACACATATACATATCTGATCAATTAGACATTGTGTCAGAAAATGAAATGGCATATTATGATAGAAACTTTTTCTAGCATTTTCAATACACAAATCTCATATCATGGTTTTCTCTTTTTGGGATATTACTTTGTATTCAGAAAATGGTATTGTGATGTCCATGAACATCTTACATATACTTCAGTAAATCAAGTCATTGTTTCAGTGACGTCAGTGATCTCATTCTTTCAAATGAGCATATGTAATTTATACCAATTATTAACATTAGCATACTCCTTGCACTTGAATTTTCCCCCGCTTAGAAGTGACAGTTCCTCACATTTCACAAGAATACGAATGCTTAGTTCAAGAGCCATCCAATATGTTGATAAACATATAGGAAAATGGCATTTATTCATTTATATTCACAGGGCATTAAGAAACATCAACTGTTTGAGGGCATTCTAGAAGTTGGTGTAACAACAAGTATATTTTATGTTGGATGATCAACTTCTTTATTTTACAATGGCAACGTTTCATTATATAGATCCTTATACCGTGGGTTGCTATGATGGTGGTGAAATGGACAAAACTGTACGACCCGGAAATCATTGATGTAATGATCTTCGGATCGTAATTCTGAGGAAATAAAGAGATTCATTCATCATTCATATATTTATGTATATTTTTTTTATCAACTTTGTCAACATTTTCAAAAATATCTGACTGTCTGCATTTTGGTTTTTAATTTCTTAAACTCTTAGTGTTTTATCAATAACATAAAATTGTTGAAGTATTTGAAATGCAATGTTTGATATTGTTTGATCTTATGAATTACTTAATTTGTATAAAGTTGACTATTTAAGCATCTAGAAAAAACATATCAAGGGAAATTTGTTTTGTTATTGGAATAAAAAAAATATTACTTCAAGCCCCTTACACATCGGGATGCTACTATAATTGGTAAATGTATCACTGATATTTTTTAACTTACACTTACCATTGCTTAGTATTTGAATGATATGGTAGATACATATGGTACTGTTACTACTGTTGACCTAAAAAGTATCGATATCATGAAGTGACATGTGATTGGCATCGTCTGTAAATGGTAGGTGATTTAGTGTCATGTACTTCTGCTGTAGTCACGTAACCATTACAAATGTAATGTCGTATTTATCAGCTTGCACTACTACCATTGTATAGGTAAAAAACGGTATAAAAAATGCCAATTCAAGTTAGTGATTTATACTTCCGTTTCATAAGGATATAAAATTTCATGCAAACAAGATATTCCTTAACGGATTTTCAATGATAACCTCTGATTGGAAAGTGGCCAATTTGATGTCAGGAATTGTGTGAACTTATTCTTAAAATTACATGACTTGTTTGATTGGCATTCTAGAAGTTGATGTTATGAAGAGTAGAGACGATTTTATGGTTATACAACTACTTTATTATTTGAAGGCGACGTTTCGACATAGGATCTAATGTTGTTGTCAAGCAAGTGGTACACGAATCAGGGCTTAATGTAGATTTAAGTCGTTCTTGGTGCTTGGTTATAGTATTAAGAGTGAGGGCTTTGGTCTTGTCTACATGGAGACGTGGCAGTAGCAACAATCAACAAACCAAGTAGCCCTTAGAAGAAGTTCCTCCATTCCAGTAACCACCTCACATTCCTCATGAGATGTAGAGACCAAAAGATCATCCCTAAAGGTCTGAGGCTGAGAAGCCCTGTGTCATCAACTACAGCAACAAACATCCTACAGAAAGCCTCTCAGCTCCCTGTCAGAGAAAGAATCCATCATCACCACAAGATCAAAGCCCTCACTCTTAATACCATCACCAAGCACCAAGAACAACTACGAACATTAAATATTGGAATCAATTGAGCACTAAATCGAGACAATATACACTTGGAATTGATTATCAAATTGATTTTAAAACTATTTTACTTGGATATCTAGCCTAAAACAATGAACCTTTAAATGTAATTATTCTTGTAACTAAGCAACTTATCTTGATAAAAACTATAATCTCACTATGGATAGAATCCAAAGAGCATTATCACACTTTTATGATATAACAAAGGCTATAGCTTATTCCTCATGTCAACACGACAAATTTGTGAAATTTTGGTCGAGTTGCCACCACTAATTTACATAATGTTTTGTTACATAATACTTTACCGTATGTCCATTCGAATCTTTCTAACAAATCTTTTGTATCAAATGTACCCTGTACCCAATTTGTGAAACCAACGAACAGTGAATATTTGTAAACCTGTGTTTCAAAAAAAGGTTGAATAAAAAAGAAAGAAAAAAAAGTTGATTTAAATTTACCCATATTAACAATGCCGCAATCAGCGCGGTGATCCGCTTTGAAGACAATCCTTGAGGAATGACTGTGATTAGCAACATATGGGACAGGCTAGACTGCTTTTACGCTGAGCCTAATTAATTAATTACCAAAATTTAAGTTGTTTTATTGAGAAGATTGAAGATTTGTTTGTGGAATTTAACTAATTAACTAAAAAAACATTAATTAGGGACCACACCCAGCCGCCGGGGCTAAATTTGGCGTTTTAAAAAAAAAGCTCTATATAGTAATTTGTTGTCCGATTTTAGAAATTAAAAATCGAGCAATTATCAAATTGAAATCCAATTTGTGACCATATGGCATGATATCTGACCATTAAAATAAAAATGTTCTTATACATGTTTGTTGTCAATGAAATTGTTAAAATAGTCCCTTATGAATACATAATCTGATTATTTCATCCACAATCGTGTTTCTCTTAACCAACCCCCCTCCCAAGCCCCTCCCCCCTCCCAACACACACCATTGAAGAAAGTAAATCAGTTTTCATGCAAGTAAATTTAAATTTAAATTGTTGATTGTATATTGTTCAATTGATGTTAGTCCTTAGTCATCATACGAATGTTTCGTGCCCTTAAAATATATATAACTAATGGTAACTGGTGTGTTTAAGGTAGACTTAAAAACTTATCTAAGGACGCTTCAGAAATAACTAGTCTTGCAACAGCAAAATTACCAATACAGGAACTCCTCATAAGTATTTGAAAACATGGAAGAGTTTTGTCTTTATTATATATCACTTGAATATCAACGGTGACATGTATGATCACACCAAGACGATCAACAATATCAGGAAAATCAATCAAAAATTTCAAAACGTGGTGTAGATGAAATGAATCATTGCTGGAAAATCAGATAACCAAAAGAGAGGCAGTGTTGTTCCTCTCATATGTTTTCCATCATTTTACATTCACAAATAGCACTTGGACGGTTTAGATGTTGGCGAGAGGTCTCGACAAATAACATTTCATATACTCAGTCTAATTTGGAAAATATCAAGTGACAAGCATGGTCGTCATCTTCTTTCTTACATGTGTTTGTGTTGTCATGGTGTCACCAATTCATACAAAGAACTTTGTGTCATTCTGGGCTGAGTATCAACATCCTGTGAATTCAACTCGAATATCAGTGAATAAGGCTGAATTGGACATGAGTTATTGTATACGAAAAACGAAGCCATGGAATAGGCCAATTGTTGGTATTTTGCTTATAACATTTACAAAGACATGTGTTGTGTTTTCACAAAATATCAACAATCAAAAGGACGATTGGAACTTTATTTTTCTCATAAGAACACCAAAGGCAAATTCCTGAGTGGTGATATTGCCTTCAGAGAGGAACCAAACAATATGCCCGAGACCAGCACTGTGATAGAACTAATCTCGAAGAATGAAGTAGCAAGTACAGGGAACACATCTTCTCCATTCAAACCACTGGATAAAGAGGGGAGAAAAAACAAAGACATCAGATGTGGTAAAACCTGTAAAATAATTTCGGCTCAACACAAAGACCTTCTCTTTGTTTATAACCCCTCCGAAATGGTTTCGGCTCTACGTTTATTCTTTTAGGCATTTCAAGAAAATGTATTTACCCCTCAAAAACATGAAAGGAAATTCAGTTGCGGACATAGCTGTTGATGAAAAATCTGAGATGTTCTATTTACTGCGTGTAAACAGTATTGAATCAATTAGTTTTGGTGGAAAAGGGAAAATCCTATGGCAATTAGATGAAGCTTGTTTGACCATATTTCATGATCACTCAGAAGATATTTTGATATACAGGTGTTTATCATTCTGGAAAATTCTTCATATTTCTTCAAAATCAACAAAACCCTTAGCACGCAGTAGATGCAATAGTCAAAATGGTGACATTCACAAACGTTCCAAAACAATCTATTATATTTGCCATGGTAGGGAACAATTCTATTCACTTTCTTACCAAAACTGGCGCTCATCACATCATCTCTCAAGATCCAGGGCTGTTTGTAATGTGCTCAGTGTAATTAGTTATGTCTCGCTTGATCCAATTGAACCTAACATTGCACTGTGCACTGGTTTTACTGGTGCAAAACAGTTCTATCTGAAAGACCATAAATTACAAAAAATACATCTAAGAGGCAATAATTGCTTGAACATTTTGTATGTAAATAACTACATTGTTGTGAAACATCGTCCCTCTGTGTTTAATTTGTATCACAGAAATGTAACATACATTAAACGTATGCGTGGATTGGGAACGGATGAAACGATACGAACGTTTTGGTAAAGGTATTGTTGATTTATTATACCCCCGACCTAAAAAGGTCGGGGGTATATAGTAATACCAATGATTCCTTCCGTCCTTCCGTCCGTCTGTCCGTGCTCCCGTCCGTCCGTCCGTCCTTCCGTCCGTCCGTTTGTCTGTCCGAAGACAATTTTTGTCCGATCGATTACAGAAAAACTATTCATCTCATCCTTCACATTTTGTACATGTCTTCTTCACCACTAGGAGAGGTGCAGTGCGAAGTGTAAACCGTATTGGTGAATTTTTGTATTTTTTTTAACTTAGTCAAATTCTGAGCATTTTTTGTCTGATCGATAACTATTCATTTCATTCTTTTCAAAATTGGAAAATGTCTTCTTCACCACTAGGAGAGGTGCATTGCACAATGTCACACGATTTGGTGAATTTTTTAATTTTTGGCGAATTTTTTAATTTTTTAACTTGGTATTATTCTGAGCATTTTTTTCCAATCGATTACAGAAAAACTATTCCTCTCATCCTTTACACATTTGGTACATGTCTTCTTCACCACTAGGAGAGGTGCAGTGCGAAGTTTAAACCGTATTGGTAATCAATGTATATAATGATGGTCTATAGTCGTTGTAGAGTGTTTTAACTACAGTTATCATAAAGTAAAGGCATCTGTTGTTGATGTACCCTTCTCAGTATCTTAGTGCAAACTGTTTAGATGACAACTAAGACAGTATCAATGTTTTTATTTGTTTCCCGACTGCTGACTGTCTTATTGTGTTCTTCTTAGCCATATCATATTCAAATATGCTAAAATAAGTATCTCTCTATGAAAAACGATTATCATTTTAACAATATTGTCATCATAACATTATTTCTGATTCATAAACTACTCATATTGCTTTGATGTCATGAATTTAATTAGATATAAAGTTTATAGAAAATGTTTTGTGTTCTTGTTCTATTACTTCCCTGTAAAGTTACATATTTTCTTGTAATGTTTTTTTAAATTAAATCAGATTATACAATAATGTATGTGCGACTATGAATGTTGATTATGTATTTGATATTGTGGCTTTATACAATAATAAAATCTGTCATCAAAGTTCAGTTGATTTTCACATACAAAAGATGCTTATAAATGATTCAGTTAACTATTCATACAAGTCGACTTGCTTCTCAAAGGATGAAAAAGATGGTCTAATAAGAAACTGCGAAAGCTAAATTGTCACTGCTAATGTAATTTCACAGAATGCAAGGAAATGATCGTCTATAACCAAGTGTATAATAGAGTATTAAAACGAAAGATACAAGACAAAAGAAAGACAAATATTTATTATAAGTCTGAAAATCCAAATGCAGACATGTATTTCTTAACGAATGCTTTTTCCGAAGAGAGGTTTCATATTTAGACGTCCACAATACCTCATATACATGTACCTGTTTAATAATACCCTTACTCTGTAAGTCGTAGTGATGATTCTGAAGATACAAACAAACAATTAAACAACCACGTGATATTATAACATTTGATCTAGTCAAGTTGTTTCAGTGCATTTAGAAGTTGAATAAACAAGAAAATAATATTTTCGGAATAACAACTTCTTTTTTGTGAACATAAAGGTACTACTAAAGAAACCAGAGTTTGCAAAGAATGCGGACTGATTTATCATTGCAAACAATCAGATAACCAAACTCAAGAAATATTTCATTCTATGTAGTATTTATATATATATTTAATCTGGTACATTTCAGACAAATCACATGCATTTTGAATATGTATTATTAAAGAGACCCAAAGGGACCCAAAGTTTGCAATGTATGGAGACTAATTCTTATTGTTAAATATCAGATAACCTAAATGCTGATAGATGTTTCCTCTTGTTAACTATTTATTTATGTTCATAGCAGGTACTCTTCGAACATTGAAAATATTTCCTGTACTAGTAAAGAAATAGCAACGTTTGAAAAGAATGAAGACTAATTCATTATTGTTATACAATCAGAAACGGAAACTGAAGACGGATATTTCCTCTTGTTATCTATTTATATTCCTTTATTCATGTTCATATTTCATACATTGAAAATATTTCCTGTACAAGTAAAGAAATCGCAAAGTTTGCAAAGAATGTAGACTAATTCATTATTGTTATAAAATCAGAAAAGCAAACTGAAGACGGATATTTCCTCTTGATAACTATTTATATTTGCATTTCTTTTTAAATCAGTTACATCTCGCACATTTAATATATTTTCCTTACTAGCAAAGGAACCAAAAGTTTGCAAAGTATGCAGAGGGATATATCATGGTTAAATATGCAATTATCAGTGAAGTTAGATGTTTCGTATTTTGTATTACTAGTTCCATGAGTGGAATTGTTACCTCTGACACCAAATGGGTTTAGTGTTGATTTATATACTCTTTATCACAACAATATTTCTAATAGTTTACATAAAAACAAAAACAAGCGTAAACGTGAGCATGGCTCACTTAATACCCCGACACTTTGTATCATGACAAAATAAGTTTTACATGAATTCATATAGCTCCACCAGATTCATACAATTGTGTATATAATTTATTATTTAGTTATCAGTGCACAAGTGTATCCAAACAATTAAGACCAGAAGTGTATTTATCTGTATAACAAATGTCTCCCCCTTCATACAATTCACCTTAGAAAACACTTTCCCTATGCGGGGGTAGTCAGTAGGCTGAGATATAATTTATGGACATACCAAATATTATAAGTTGTATGCTTCTCACGAGGCAACACGGTCTCATGTACCATCTTTGTACCAGTGTCGCCCGAGCCTTCAGGCGAGGATGACACTGGTACAAAGATGGTACATGAGACCGTATTACCCGAGGGAGAAGTATACAACGTATTTATCTTTCCGTCATGTCAATAAAATTAGTATTATTATATTTATTGCTTTTTGTCTGCTGATGCCTGATAAGCTGATATCGCTTGAATGACCTTGACCCTAAGCGTAAACAAAATGTCTTCACCTCTCGACTCTCATGTCTCGACTGAAATGTTAAAAGTCGTATTACTACAAGCTTTTAAATGCCTTAAAACGAGTTATTCTTTGTTGAATTGAGTGTGCAAGGAATGCAAAATAAGATTTGCTTCCAAACAAAGCAGCAACTATTGGAAAAATAAGCCTGTAATTTATAGACCAGTAAACAGCTGATCGAACTGTTCAAAACTCCCTACACCGTATGCGTTATTTTACAACGTCATCTGACCAAAATGCCACACCTACTCTTAGCTAGGAACTGTTACTAAGGCAGCAGGGTACATGAAATTTGTACACCGTGAAACTGGCAGGGTACATAAAGAAAATGTAACCGCCGTTAGCCAATCAGAAACGAGTATTTTACTGTAAGGAAAGTTAATTATTATTGTACATTATGAATTTCCCCCTCACACTCGAATCGTTTGTAATCCTAATTATTCTAACATTTGTGTATAGGATTGTCTGGAGAACTTATAGAGAATATTTTGAGAATAGTTAGTCTGGTATCATGAAATCAGTGAAGAACAGGAACTCCTCATAACTTATTCAAACAATGGACGGTTATAGGAATTTGTAGCATCTTCCGTGTCAATGATGACATGATAATGAAAGATTTATGTTAAACAATTAAAAAGAAATACTCAAATTAGACAAAGCCAGTTATTTGAATTTTTCTATCACTATGTAGACAAATGAATCAGTGCTAAAAATCAGATAACACTTTGTGTCATTCTGGGCTGTGCATCGACATCCGGTGAATACGACTCGAGTCCCAGTGAATGATGCTGAATTGAACATGAGTTCATGTATACAGAAAACCTATCCAGGAAAAAGGGCAATTGTTGGTATTTTGCTTATAACATTTACAAAAATATTTGTTGTGTTTTCACAAAATATGAATATTCAAAACCCAATGGATGGAAGAAACATTACAATTCACAACAAAACATTGAACATTTTAAGTGATAACATTGCCAGAAAAGGCAGACAGCGACCACACAACGAGTCAAAGACCAGTGCTGTGACGACAATTATCCAAAAGAATCAAGAAGCAAGTAACATGAACCCTTCTTCTTCTGTTAAACCATTGGATAAACTGGCAAGAAATAAACAACTAAATAGATGTGGTAAAATTTGTAAAATAATTTCGGCTCAACACAAAGACATTCTCTTTGTTTATAATCCCTTTAAGAAATGGTTAAGGTTCTACGTTTATTCTTTTAGGCATTTCAAGAAAATGTATTTACCACTCAAAAACATGAAAGGAAAATTAGTTGCGGACATAGCTGTTGATGCAAAATCTGAGATGTTCTATTTACTGCGTGTACAGAGTATTGAATCAATTAGTTTTGGTGGAAAAAGGAAAATCCTAGGGCAAATAAATATAGCTTGTTTCATCATATTTCATGATCACTCAGAAGACATTTTGATATACAAGTGTTCCTCATTCTGGAAAATTCTTCATATTTCTTCAAAATCAACAAAAACCTTAGCACGCAGTAAATGCAAAAGTCAAAATGGTGACATTCACAAACGTTCCAAAACTATCTATTATACTTGCCCTAATAGTGAACGATTGTATTCACTTTCTTACCAAACATGGCGCTCATCACCTCATCTCTCAAGATCCAGGGCTGTTTGTAATGTGCACAGTGTAATTAGTTATGTTTCGCTTGATCCCATTGAACCTAACATTGCACTGTGCCCTGTTCATACTGGTGCAAAACGGTTCTATCTGAAATACCATACATTTCAAAAACTACATCTAAGAGGCAATAAATGCTCGAACATTTTGTATGTAAATAACTACATTGTTGTGAAACATCGTCCCCCTGTGTTTAATTTGTATCACAGAAATGTAACATACATTAAACGTATGCGTGGATTGGGAATGGACGACACCTTTCTAATATAGAATTGATATGAACGTTTTGGTAAATGTATTGTTGATTTATTATACCCCCGACCTAAAAAGGACGAGGGTATGTAGTAATCTCAATGATTCCGTCCGTCCTTCCGTCCGTCCGTTCGTCCATCTGTCCAAAGACAATTTTTGTCCGATCGATTACAGAAAAACTATTCATCTCATCCTTTTCAAATTTGGTACATGTCTTCTTCATCACTAGGAGAGGTGCATGGCGAAGTTTAAACCGTATTGATGATTTTTTGAATTTTTGGCGAATTTTGGTATGTTTTTAACTTAGTCATATTCTAAGCCTTTTTTGTGCGATCGAAAACTATTCATCTCATTCTTTTCAAAATTGGCAAATGTATTCTTCAACACTGGGAGAGGTGCATTGCAAAATTTAACACGATTTGGTGAATTTTAAAATTTGTCGCGAATTTTAAATTTGTTTAACTTAGTCATATTCTGAACATTTTTTGTCCGATCAATTACAGAAAAACTTTTCATCTCATCCTTTTCAAATTTAGTACATGCCTTCATCACCACTAGGAGAGGTGCAGTGCGAAGTGTAAACCGTATTGGTAATCTATGCATATAATGATCGTCTATAATCGTTGTAGAGTGTTTTAACTACAGTTATCATAAAGTGTAGGCTTCTGTTGTTGATGTACCCTTCTCGGTATCTTTGTACAAGCCGTTTAGATGATAACAAAGACAGTATCAATATTTTTATTTGTTTCCCGACTGCTGACTGTCTCAATGTGTTCTTCTAAACCTTATCATATTCAATTATTCTAAAATAAGTATCTCTCTATGAAAAACGATTATCAATTTAACAATATTGTCATCATAACATTATTTCTGATTCATGAAGTACTCATATTGCTTTGTTGTCATGAATTTAATTAGATATACAGTTTATAGAAAATTGTTTTGTGTTCTTGTTATATTACTTTCCTGTAAAGTTACATATTTTCTTGTAATGCTTTTTAAAATTAAACCAGATTGTACAATAATGTATGTGCAACTATGAATGTTGATTATGTTTTTGATATTGTGGCTTTAGACAATACTAAAATCTATCATCAAAGTTCAGTTGATTTTCACATACAAAATATGCTTATAAATGATTCAGTAAACTATTCGTACAAGTCGACTTGCTTCTCAAAGGATGAAAAAGATGGTCTAATAAGAAACTGCGAAAGCTAAATTGTCACTGCTAATGTTATTTCACAGAACGCAAGGAAATGATCGTCTATAAACGATTGTATAATAGAGTATTAAAACGTTGTGATGTGATGAATCTGAAGATACAAACAAACAATTAAACAACCACGTGATATTATAACATTTGATCTAGTCAAGTTGTTTCAGTGCATTTAGAAGTGGAATAAATAAGAAAATAATATTTTCTGAATAACAACTTCTTTATTGTGAACATAAACATATTACTAAAGAAACCAGAGTTTGCAAAGAATGCAGACTGATTTATCATTGCAAACAATCAGATAACCAAACTCAAGACATATTTCATTAAATGTAGTACTTATATATATACTCAATCTGGTACATTTCAGACAAATCACATGCATTTTGAACATTCCCTTTACTATTAAAGAGACCAAAACTTTGCAATGTATGGAGACTAATTCTTATTGTTAAATATCAGATAAACAAATAATGATAGATGTTTCCTCTTGTTAATTATTTATATTTCTCAATTCATGTTCATAGCAGGTACACTTCGTACATTGAAAATATTTCCTGTACTAGTAAAGAAATAGCAAAGTTTGCAAAGACTGTAGACTAATTCATTATTGTTATAAAATCAGAAACGGAAACTGAAGACGGATATTTCCTCTTGTTATCTATTTATATTTCTTTATTCATGTTCATATTTCATACATTGAAAATATTTTCTGTACAAGTTAAGAAATCACAAAGTTGGCAAAAAATTTAGACTAATTCATTATTGTTATAAAATCAGAAAAGCAAACTGAAGACGGATATTTCCTCTCGTTAACTATTTATATTTGCATTTCTGTTTAAATCAGTTACATCTCGCACATTTAATATATTTTCCTTACCAGCAAAGAAACCAAAAGTTTGCAAAGTATGCATATATATATATATATATATATATATATATATATATATATATATATATATATGCTTAAATATGCAATTATTAGTGAAGATAGATGTTTCGTATTTTGTATTACTATAGTTCCATGAGTGGAATTTTTACCCCTGACTTCAAATGAGTTTAATGTTGATTTATATACTCTTTATCACAACAATATTTCTAATAGTTTACATAAAGACAAAAACAAGTGTAAACGTGAGCATGGCTCACTTAATACCCAGATGCTTTGTATCATGACAAAATAAGTTTTACATGATTTCATATAGTTCCATCAGATTAATACAATTGCGTATATAATTTATTATATAGTTATCAGTGCACAAGTGTATCCAAACAATTAAGACTAGAAGTGTATTTATATGTACAACAAATTTCTCCCCCTTTCTACATTTCACCTTAGAAACCACTTCCGCTATGCGGGGTAGTTAGTAGGCTGAGACATAATTTATGGACATTCCAAATATTATAAGTTCTATGCTTCTCACGAGGGTAATACGGTCTCATGTACCATCTCTGTACCAGTGTCGCCCGAACTTTAATTTGTTAATGTTATTTTTTTGTGGATAAATTGATTCAAACCTGTCATGTAGAAGATATTATAGAAGTACTCTTGAAATACATATTTTCGATAATAGTGCCAAAATGTTGGTATATTCGGAGCGAGAGCGAGAGATATACTGGAAGGCAAGAGTGACGTTAACATTTTATAAACCGAAAATAAATATGTCCATTTATTTACAAAAGTCGTTAAAATGGACCAAATAAGCTTATATCATAGACAGTCTAGCCGTCAGTGTTGCATTTAGAAGGTGATGTCATCGACTAAACTTGTCTTTGACGTGATGTTATCCGACACATTCTTGCCTTGTCCCAGGGCATTGCATAAACAAATATGATTGCCGATATGATTGTCCTGGTTGGCTAAGAATATCAATTATGAACATATTTATAATGTGCACACTAATTTATGATTGTTAGCGTTATTTGTTAACCTTAATACTATCATAATTTCGAAAGATTCGCAGATTAGCATCTCGTCTCCCATGTGTCATAAACACCATGCTATCTACATTATTTATCTGTGTTCAAAGTCGTTAGCCTCAACGGGCTAATAAATGATATGAATAAATCTTTGAATTCATTAAGCAAAACAATAAGCAATATTAGATAACGCTTGATCTTAATGAAATAACTTTTATCTTTGAAGTTGAATGTTTATTCATCAAGGAGAACATCATTGGTGAAATAAGGAACAGGCGACCGCATTGAAATAAAAGATAAACATTTCAGCTTTGATCAAATTAATTAATTATTAGTTGATTGAGTTAATTGGAAATATGTATGAAGTGTATCATTTTTCTTCAAACTGTGTGATCTTTATTTATATTATAAAGGGTTAATTATGAGTCACGTGTTGTGCTTCAGGCTAATTTCGCTTCTTAGAAAAGTTATAAACAGATATGTTATTATTATTAGATATACGATTAAATGACGGATTTGTACAGTATATTCAGTATACTCAGAACAAAAAGGGACAAGTTGAGGACTATGCAGATCGATCGATATGTCATTAAATAACAAGCTTAATTCAAAACAGGTGATGATCCATATTTTGTTGTAGAATGTCACGCACACCCTGTAATGTTTGGTTAAAATCATCAGTGAATCAATCATCCATAAAAGCCTGAACAGTATAATTTTGAAATTACCAAAACAGACTGAATTAGAGACAATGGTTAGCAGTGAAGGGTCACCATCTGGTTTAATGTACCAAGTGTATGAGAGATGACAGACATGTAAAAGATGGCCCGGTATCACGACGATCTCTCCCGACAGAAGTTATCCCACTCAGCTCCTAACCTCTGTTGCATATAGAGCATCTTCTCGGATAAAAATAGCAAGTCCTGATTGATTGCATCAGAAGGTAATTGAGCAATCAGCGATGTTGTGTCAAACTAAGCATTCCTTAACTGTTGAAATGACTAAACTTGTTTCATATGTGCAATAGACATAAAGAATACTAAACGACGTCCCGTTTAATAACATATTTATGAAACGAGTGTATCCATCCACGAGTTTCATAAATATGTTATTAAACGGGATGGAGTTTAGTATTTTATTTATTACACGCTCTAAATTAATGAAATATGTACTTAAAATTCACTCTTCATTCACGCAGATGTGCGTAGGGATTCATCTCTTATTAATGTCACTAGATCTTATGAATTATGTCAGGTGATTGTGACGTCATCGGAATGCGCCTGTTTTCAAGCGCGATTCAGTTAGTTATAAGCTGTACGTAGCTACCGTTGCTTTGCCCAAATAGGCTCTGTAACACCCTGACGACAATGATACTTGGGAGAGAGGTTACATATAGTTCTGCAGCTAGTTTTATCGAGTGAACTTTTGAGGAGCATTGTCCTTGCTGCCAATGAAGTTAACATTGACGGCACAAATTGCTAACTGAACCGACATTTTTAGCGTTAAAACTTTATATCAACATTGCCAGTTACCTTGAGGAATTTTTAAATCAGTTATCTTGATATGGTATTTTATAACAACAGACAGACATGAACAATGCCTCAACAACCTGGAAAACTTACGTTGTTGACACGAAGCTACTTTTTTACATTCTAAACAGTCAAACCCATTCCTCAAAAAGAGAAGTAAATATCAACATGTACCTATAAGGATTTCAATGTAGTCGCAATAATACTCAACTGACGACTGTCACGGGATTCGTGGGCTCAACATGAGAAGTTTATTCCTTGTGAATTTAGAATCTACAAACTAGATCTAAGGCAACGTCGAGTTGCATGACAAAGCCTTGCAAATGGCGGTCAAATCGCGAGAGCCCTCACGAGATTACATGTCAAGGGAACTTACTCTGAATCAACCAAGTGATACTAATTGTAATAGAAGCGTCCGTTAAATATAATCATAAGACTTTATGTGATAAAACGTTTCCTTAGAAATCCATGCGATCCCGAAAGCCCTGTGACTACTGGAAAGTAGTTCCGACTACGATCGCGGCTGTATTATGATAGGGAGAAAGCCCGCAACGCCATGTAGTTATGCATTGCGGTGAAACCTGCGAGCATCGGTTGGAACTAGCTAAAACCATGGGTGGTACTACGCTGAGATTAAGTGTAGCATTGCTGCCAAACCTTACTGCGTGTAGAACAGTTCTCTATTGCAGACAAAGTGTCCGTGATATTTTACCTCAAAGTATATACACTCTATTATTGAACATTGTTGAAATATGTGCAAGAGTAATAAATAATAATAAATCCAGCGCAAAATTGTTGTTCAAAGTCAAAGTCAAAGTAAAAGTAGTTTATTTGTAATGAGGCCAAGGGCCCATATACAAGAAATACAATATACAAATACATATTCTGAGCAATATACAAACGCAGTTTTAAAGTGTTTCGAAATACATAAATATGTTTGTAAATGCATGGTAAATATAATACTGTAAACATTTGATAATATTTTCCTGAGATGTACACAACAATTTATTTAATTTATGAATAGGCGGTGACTTCCAAAAGTATTCCGGGATAAATGTTATTCTCAAATCATTGTAGCATTGACATACAAGAGTAAAATGATATTCGTCCTCTATCGCAGTGTTGCAGACGGGACATATACATAAAACAGTATCAATTGACTGCCATCTACCGTTGTTATAGCTTAATGGCAGGAGATTTCATCTAAATTTGATGTAAGTTGAACGCACCTTGTTGTCTATAACAATATACAAATACCTTTCTGGTTAAAATATGAATTTATATTCTTAATACATCACAGATCTGACATCCAACTTTGAGAAAATTCATTTAACAATTAGTCTTTAAATAATTGTTAAAAGGCAAATTCATCACCGACAGATTGGTTAATCCAGATATATCCAAAGCCATGAGAGAACAAAATATTCTTTGTGAACGACACTCAACTCTTTTTTCCAATGTCATCAACATACAATAACATATTATAAGCTTTCTTGAGTAATCTGCACTCACTCATTTTTACCAATTTAACCCAATATCGTAAAATACGCAGGTACGCGTTTATATATATTGGGTAACGACCACATTCGCCATATATAATAGCATTTGAGGTTTGTTTTCCAACCTTTAAAAATCGTTTGCAAGCTAGAAGGTGTACCTTTTCTAATGATTCATAGTGCTTTACTCCCCATATTTCACAGCCATATAATAAAATGGGCAAAACCTGAGTATCAAAGATTTTAAAACATATTTTCTGGTCAACCATTCCAATCTTATTTAGCTTCACAATGATTTCCATCAGCGCTCGTTTGCCCCGACTTGCCAGGTCTGAAATACATTTTGTCATTTTTAAATTACTTGAAAACCAGACACCTAGATATTTGTAGCTATTTACAGTGGTGACTTGGGTTCGTTTAAAAAAACACTTTTCCTTTTTGGAAAGAATCCCACCCTTTCTGAAGACAATAATTTGAGTTTTATCAATGTTCACAGTTAATCCCCAAATGTCAGAAAAAGATTCAAGTATATTTCATTGGTTTTGAAGACCAACAATCGATTCAGGTACTTGAATGATATCATCTGCAAATAATAGTAGAAATAATTGATACAAATCAGGAAATAATTGTACGCCATGTTTGCCACATTCATTTATGCACTTTGACAATTCACAAATAAATAGTGAGAATAACAATGGGCTAAGGATGCATCCTTGACGCACTCCAGTTCAGCAATTAAATAAATATGTAAGATCTGAAGAAGAGCATTTGACACAGGCGTGTACAGACTTGTAAATTGCTTTTAGTGCTGACAGCATTTCCCCCCCCCCCCCCTAAGCCGTTTTGTTTAAGGCATGTCCAAAGCTTAGTTCTGTCTACATAGTCAAACGCCTTCTTAAAATCAATGAAGGGTACATACAACTTTTTTCGTTTGTTCATAAAACATGTTTCGATTATAGAATTGAGAGCGAACATGTGATCTGTGGTTGAATAATCTGCTCGAAACCCAGCCTGGGATTCTGGAATTTTATCTTTTATCTCTGTCCAACGTTTTAGTCTATTATTAAGCACAGCAGTGTATATCTTGCTCAGGACACTTAACAGTGATATTCCCCTGCAGTTATCGGGGTTGTTAACTTCCCCTTTTTTGTGTATTGGAACAATAATGGATTGGGTACAGATTGTAGGAAATTTACCTGAATCATATATTTGATTGAACAGTGCTATAAGAAATGGCATGAAATAGAAGGAATTTGTTTTAATCATTTCAATAAGTATTTCATCTTTGCCATTTGCCAGATTTACCATTGTTTATGTGTCTTATAGCATTTTCAAATACCATCTCACGAGTTTCATAAATATGTTATCAGACGGAAACGAGTTTAGTATTTTAGTTATTACTCACTGATTTAAATGCCACTTAATTCCACAAACTCGTCGATAAATTGGACACACGCCATTGCGACAGCGACGCTGACATTGTGACCTCATATTGTTTCCATTATGACGTCACGTCAATCGGCAGCACGCGATGTTATTACACTAAGTGTAATAACAAGGTAGATTTATTAAACTGCAATAACTTCAACGGGTGAGTAATAATTACATATAGTGAACCATTTGCTAGCCAACGCTAACTGCAAGGGGTGAGATTTAATGTTCGTTTTGTACAATGGTTGACCACATTTGATCTATCCTGAACATCCGGAAGCATTTTACTTCTATCATGTTGACAATCTCCTTTTTCTTCAATTACTGCAATTCAATTCCCATCCTTCACTGATTGGTTCGCAATCGTAATTGTTAATCAAATTTTGAATGATGATACTAACTGAATATATTGTTCATAGAATGCAAATCACCATCTTCGATGGAAAGGATGAAAAACTTTATCCCCAAGGATAGAAAGTTGCAGAAAAAGCATCTACATGTACATCATCATACAGTGTATATGTGAATGCTCAAAGCCGCATCAATGATTATTCATAGTCAGAACAGTTGATATAAACAGCTATTTACTTTTTTCTAGGGTACCAACGACCAATCACGGATCAAGATTATTCCATATGGTGAAGAACGAGACAATTCATCCATAAAATTCATCAAAGCATGACAAGAACATGTTTGACAGTATTGTAACACGCCTTCCTTTTAATTTTCACAGGAGCCTTTAGGATATTGAACAGTGAAGAATATGTAACCACATGTTCCTGGAATTGATACATTTTTCAGAAAATACTAAGCATTTAAAAACGAACTTGTAATTCCATTGTTGATGAGTTTAATGAGCGTTCATGAAAAGGTTTTGTATTATCGATTTTTGAATGTTGGCGTGCAGACAACTGATTATAAGACTATGTCTAGACGGAGTCATATATTTATCCATTGCTTACTACTGAGTCTCTTCTTTGAAAATTACAAATTCATCAACACTTCTATCTAATATTTCAATGGCTATGCTTTTTCTGTTTAAGCGATGTATAAAACCGGCGCATTCGGAGTACGCCTAAGGTGTATGCCGGGTTGCAATCAAGTGATTCGCTGGTTGCGCTGCTTCTGGCGTAAGCGGCGTACGCCGGGTAGTGTGCCGGGTCCGGAAATCAAGCATAGCCAATGAAAATGGCAGAACGATATCATTAAATGATATCATATAACTCGAGAAATTGTTTGTCATGAAATGTTGAATAATGAAACTTTGGAAAGTTATACGATTTGCTCCCTATATTCAATTACACATATAAATCTATGTTCAAATAGACATTTTGTCAGAAAATGAAATGGTATACTATGATAGAAACTTTTTCTAGCATTTTCAATACACAAATCTCGTATCATGGTTTTCTCTTTTTGGGATATTACTTTGTATTCAGAAAAGGGTATTGTGATGTCCATGAACATCTTACATTACTTCAGTAAATCAAGTCAACTATGTATTCCTGCAGATATTGAAGTAAGCGTTTTACCTAACTAGGTATTTTGTTTGATTGTATAATAAATGGAAATATAAACATAATTCATGCGTCATAGTTTGCTGGTATAATGACAATAACATTACCATTTAACAGGTAAAATATCATTACATTTATTTCACAGGCCATTTAGAAACATCAACTGTTCGAGGGGCATTCTAGAGGTTGGTGTAATGGAAGGATAAGGATATTTTATGATGCATGATCAACTTGTTTATTTTACAATGGCAACGTTTTGGTATAGATCCTCATGCTCGATAACAGTATAAGGATCTATACTGTCGCCATTATAAACTAAAGAAGGTGATAATCAATAAACTAGGCCTGTCTTTCCATTTAGAAACATGTTTATATAACAATCGCCACATTCAGTAATGTGTTGCAAGGATTAAACTGCAGGACGAAAAAGTCGAGAAAAGTTGCTATGACGATTGTGAAATGGACAGAACTGTATGACTCGGAAATCATTTTATGACACCAGATTTTAATTTCACGAGTTAATGAATGATATTTGAAAGTAAATTACAAAGGATTTTGATATGAACAGTATTTCTAATATGGCATGTCGTACATTTCTCTAGCGTTTGATAACATACTAACATAGTCGTTGGCTCTTTAACCATTGGACCGACTTCA
The DNA here is from genome assembly GCA_936450465.1 of Gibbula magus. Lineage (NCBI taxonomy): Eukaryota > Metazoa > Mollusca > Gastropoda > Trochida > Trochidae > Gibbula > Gibbula magus. Next base: position 62,056,222 of record OW388294.1, read on the forward strand.
ATTTGAAGTCAGACAGACTATAGACGATTTCGGATCCTAAGAACATCAAGATAATTTATTTCAGCCCAAAAGGTTCTCTAATGTTCTAAATAAATCAAAGATTTTGGATTGAATGATTTGTTGGTAATACTGGTAATTGGGTGTACGTTTTTATACAGAATTTAAGTATTGTATTAATACAGAAATTTATCTGTCTGAAATTAAATCATCACAACTTAGGCGTGCGCTTACTAAATTTAGATGTAACACCCATTACTTCAAAGTTCAAGAAGCACGTTTTGCCAAAAATGTTAACGAAATAAATACTAACTGTCCATTTTGTATTAACTCTCAAGAAGATGAGTACCATGTTTTCCTTATCTGTCCGAAATATGCAGAAATAAGAAAGAAATATTTGCTGTATTTCTTCTATAATCAACCATCAAGATTTAAATTCCGTATACTTCTTCAAACAGAAAATACTGAACTACTATTTGAGCTATCCCATGATTTGTACCATATTTTTAATTAAGAAAGCTTTTTGATTGTTGAAGTGAATTGTTGTCATACAGGTTGCGCAAAAGTATTTTACAAACTTTATATACTTGTACTATACGCCTCAGGGCCACCTATACGAATAAAATCTGTCTGTCTGTCTGTCTGTCTGTCTGTCTGTCTGTAATTGAGTGTTAAATGGCTGCTTGATTAAGCATCACGTTACATCACAGTCTTCAGCCGTCGTGCCTAGGACTGTCTGCCAACTGTAAAGCTCCTATAATTACCGCCAGATCTGTAAAAGCCTAATTCCTGTTACAGCAATTGCATCGAGTTAATCATTGGTGGCACCCAAGGGTAAATGTGTGTAAGGCAGACTGATTCAAACTAGTGGTTACAGGAATAGAGTGTCTTGAAACTGTAATGATAAAGAATTGAACACAGTCTAGATGACACTGCCTCGTCGTCCTAGGCCTTGCCCGGGTGTGAGTGCCTAGCACGTGACACCATGTAATCTTGCCATTCTCGTATAAACCTCGTGGTGTGTACTTGTCTTGTATTATTCTGTGTGTCGTCAATGTTGCAGCTGTGGTCTCTTTACAGAAACCATCACTTAATCAAATATCCATAGTTTTAACTCATTATCAGCATGACAACAAATCCTTGCAACGAGAGATACCTGTGCGCCATTATATATTTGTTGTCATCTTATTCTGTCTCTTCCTTTAAAGCAAATGTCTCATTGTCCCCGTCAGTATTTGTCTATCAGTATCTAATTTAACGATATTGAATATTGAACATAATGTTACCATGTCCAGCTCCATCCCCAAAGTTTGTTCACCTACTTGTGTATCTCATTGCAAATACCATGTATTTTGAATTCATTTTAAAGTCATTTGCATTTCAATAAGTGCACTGATAAAGTATCGCTCTATTTCCATTTACAAAAACATCATTATCAACACGCCACGTGATTGACAGATCAGTGTTGCAAGGTTTACAACTTTGGCATGATGAAATAGACAGAAGGACTAAACAATGTAAAATTTCAATTTCTTTATATTTGGATAAATAGTTACAACTCGACTGTATGTGAAAAACATCCACCACAAAACATTTGTGGACAACGGAAAATAAATGAATAATGTTCCTCGTAGTTAATGCTCGGGGAGGAATGTCTAACTCCAAACACAGTTTAGTTTATCATTGGTGTCTTTGATATTCATCATGATCAGGCGTACCGAACGATTCTGCTGATTCGATTAATTTTTCCACAGGATTGGAGCTTGACTTGCAGCTCTCGACGGTTATATTCAGACTGTGATTTCAACTGTTTATACTGTACACGTTGAAGGAGTACATGTAATTTATGTATTATTGATTAAAGGCGCTGTAGCACGTCGTTCGTACTGAAATAAAGTGACGAAAAGGTAAATAAGTGTTACCAATGGCTAGATAATACTCCTCAATCCATAAAGAGAGTTTTAAAATGAATGCACATTCATCTTGCTGTCTGATTTTCAAATTCGCATTAGACCAACAAATCTACCTCTCACACTGAAGAGTTTCACACTTTTTATGTTGCACAATTTTCTTCCAGTATGTTGTATGGATAAATGTTACGTAATGAGATACATGTATTTCACCCTCTAACGTAACAATATACTGTATAAACTTCTATACTTGAAGGCAGATTTACCTTGTCATGACTCGGTAATGAAGAGAACATAGTGTTCGTGTCAATTTCATACAAGAGTTTTGAGACATTGATGCATGAATATTAGTATATACATGTACCTCACTCTCGCTTGGGAACTGCTAATATTCAGGCCCTATGTCGTAAACATTACAAGCAAGTATTCAAATATCATGCTTTATGTATTAGCAAAGTTTAATGTGTAAAGTATACCATTCAGTCAGGGACATGTCGGCTTTCCGTCTCGTTACAATGGGACGGTATGCCGTCCAAAAATTATTGTCTTATAAAGATGGCATGCCGTCTATAAAACGTATTGGACGGTATCCCGTCTTAATGATTCCGGGGAGAGGTCATTGTGTCAAATGTTAAAAAATTAAGACGGCATGCCATCTTCATATTTCACAAGACCAAATGCTGTCTCATATTTAAAAATATAACAGCATGGCTGTATTGAGCTTACTTGGACGTTACCGACTGAGACCGAGGTGTTCCAGTTAGAGCCCTCGCGCACGTGAATCACGAGGCCGAGGTGTTCATGTTTCACTTGCTCGATGGTTGTCTAACTTGAACCCAATCTCAACACTACATCAAACCACAAACAGAACTGACAACATTTTAGTTTTATTTTCAGTTCTCGTTTGTTTGACATATTAGGCTAAAAGAGACGTGTCCTTGTCAGAAAAAAGTGTCTATATTAGGCAGCTCACAGAAAGCATGAACTAATCGTGATGCACATGGAAATGTACAAGTTGGTACTGTCAATGTCAATATCGTCAGCTTACAAAAAAAACCCAAAAAAACCCACAATACAACATATTGTCTTTATAAAAATGTGCACTTCCATTTAAAGTTACTGCAGCGCGTTTATTGTATACTTTTTTGCTCCATTGTGTCTTTTTAAAAAAAATTGTATACAATATATTACGTTTAGAGGGTAAACCATCTCATTATCGGACCCAATAAGCTGTATCAATAGAAAAATGTTTATCCGTCTTGGTTTAAATTGGAAAAGCGACAGTTTTGTGGAAGTCTTCAGTGTGAGTAGTAGTTTGCTTGGTTTCATGCAATTTGGAGAGGTTGACAGCAAGATAGTTTGCCATATTTTAACTCCACTCTGAGTGTTAAAGAACCATTGAGTATGTTAGTGTTTTAACTACAACATTATGTTTATGTGTATCAATCGCTAGGGAAATCTACAAAACTATGACACATAATTTTCATATCACAGCAATCCGATGAAATTTGGTTTGAAAGACAAGTAAGTTTTAGATTAACGCGAGTCAATAGAATTTAACATCATATTAACAGCTTTTCCTTTTCTGTATAAAAACAGTACCACCAAGCAACATTTCCGAGGCGTGTTGGCTTATCAATTTTACAAGTCGCCACAATGTCAACCCATATGAAGCTCGTTTTTCTCAAGTGTTTTCAACTGAATGTGTCAAAAGATCCTGTTAATATACAAATTATTGACATTTTACCTATTAAATGTATTTTATTGTGATTATACCCGCAAACTATGACAGATATAGTATCTGTAAAAACTACATAATTGAAATAAATGGTAAATAAATAAACGCCAAAAACGTATATTTATATTTTTAAAATACTCATAAACTGTCTCTTGTATTTGTTTATTTATTTTTATGTTTATTTGGGAGAAAACCACAATGTTTCGCGCTTGAAAATAATAGACTTGATCTTTATGTAAACTGGAAACGTATCATACTTATTTGGGGTCGAAAAAAAGTAAATTTGCGAAAAACTAAGAGTCAATATTTCAATACGAAAATACGAAATTAACTATTAACCTACACAATGGCTCTTATAGGTATAGCTTAATCAGTCAGAATGCTTTAACTACTCCCGAGTGGGCAAAATAGTGTGAACACCTAAAAATGACAGGGACGGAAAACATTCGTTATAGAATTCTGTAATTGTTTCAGGGGTCCTATTTAGCCATTGGTTACACTGTTTATGCTTCTTTTCGCGAGAGTAATGGATTTTTAGTTAGAACGGCGTGCTATAGTTCCTTTAAAGTGACAAAAATAAGATTAATTTGCAAAATTTTTATAACTATCTTTGTCAAATAAAATCTAAGAACTCTAATCAATTGCTCAATCAAGTGCATCATCTCATGTCATCGGGTTGCAGTGTTAGTTCACTCGCCCAGAAACCATCTGAATGCCGGTTCGATCCCACATTTCCCCGAACGTATTTGTGATCAGTGTGAAAGTGCCAATTCATCTGCCATCTTATACAAAAGTTTGATGTCAAATGAGGAAGATTGTAACAGTATTAAAATTTTACATCGAAATATTAACATTTTTGTCTGTGGAAATCGAGTTATTACATAACAACAGTGATCTTTCTAAGTTTAAATTATGTTGTTTCAAAATCGCCTGTATCATTAGCGTTTTGATAGTCAATAGCAACAGTGTAAGATATTTTTCCATATGTGTAGACACGAATAAAATTCACCATTGATCATTGATGATTTTTTGTAAAGAAGGCCTTCAGTGGTATAGATAACTAACATATATAATTAAAGGCATTAACCTACTCTCAGAGATGTCATTCATGTTGTTTTACAACACTCGTGCCAGGAAAATTATGTTTCCCTTACTTTTCCTCGGAAAAAGATGTAAAAACATTATGACATCCCCACTTGAATATGAATCTCTATATATTCGATTGTGGAGAACTTGGTTCACCACACCATGTAAACAATTTTAAGATAGTTTACAATTACCAAAACTAAAATATCATCAAAACTTGTAAAACGAAAATGTAGCTGTTTGCTGACATACTGTCCAAACATACTTGGCTCTATAACTGATCAGACCTTAAATAAAAAACAATATGAGGTTGAAAACTTACATTTTCCAAATCGACAATTTATAACCCATCGCCGGCCATATTTGCCAAGACGACTGTACACTTATTTGGGGGGCAACACCAGATCTACAACTTATAATCCCGATATGCCAAGGTGTCGACGAAGAAGACGACTTATGATGATTGTTTTACCTGTGGTCCTTGCTTGGGGTCACATAATCAACAAATCTACAATTTATAATTCCAAAGGCCTAAGAGTCTAAACACAATATTTCAGATTTCGAGAGTCAGTGTTTCTTAATAAGTCCAAAAACTTAAAGCTACAAGTCTGAAGGATGGACGACCGCCGGAAACCATGCAATGTCACCGGCCTTTCTTTCGAAAAGATATTAGACGGCATGCCGTCTTTATAAGACAATGTATATTAGACGGCATGCCGTCTTTAAAAGACAATATGTTTTAGACGGCATGCCGTCTTTAAAAGACAATATGTTTTAGACGGCCTGCCGTCTTTAAAAGACAATATGTTTAAGACGGCAAGCCATCTCTGTAAGACAATATTTTTCAGACGGCATGCCATCTTTTATATTTAAATTTCAAATAATGATGTCTCCCTTCTGACAATAAAGACATCATGCCGTCGAAATTATTTAAAGATGGCATGCCGTCCAGAATTATGTTTTTATTAGACGGCATGCAGTCTGATATCACAACATATGCCAAAATATCCCCATTTACTAAAAGAAATGATTCTCTTAATAAAAGAAATGAAATACATGTTTTTGCATATCCGTATGGTATAATATCTTATCTCTGAGTATGCACTCTTTGAGTTAAATCCTTGGCACAAATATGAAGAAATTTCGATAAAATCACTACCACTCCTCACTCTGCTTTCAATGTTTTGTCATTTTCTCTGGTCTGACATAGATTACCTATCTTTTTGTAGTTCAGATCGTCAGAGGGAAGGGGGCATTTATTGTTTCCAAAATATTAAGCTTTGTCTGATCCTGTGTTTTCTATATGCTTGAATGAATGGTTAAGCTATCTTATAGTGTTTATGACGGCATGCCGTCGAAAATCAAGGAGGGAAAGCCGACGTGTCCCTGACTGCCATCGGACATATCCAATTGAACAATTCACCACTTATGTGTGTGACCAGGCATCGTCATTAAACTGTATACTTTTCTGCTGGAACTACTACACCCCAAAGCTGAAAGTTTGTATATTTGAATCTGACACTCCTCGTCACAGAAATGTGTTTGGTTGACACTATGTAGTGTTGACATGTTACGATTCCAGCAATGCTCAATGTTTTACAATATAATATTGATTTAAGACGCAGAATTGTAAAATTTATTTGTAGGTAAATAATAATTCAAATGCCTAAATCTGAATGTCTGTAAACATAAGAATACAGCATAATGGGTCAATTAGGTCAAACAGAGTGACTTGTGATAAGTTTGTTTTGCATACATGCGTAGATATGAATGTGTATGATGACAGGAAGGGGAAGGGGAGAGGTTGGACTGGGGGAGAAGGTTAAGCGGGGAGGAAGCTGCGGACTGGTTATGTCTTGGGAATCTCTTCTCTGATGTAACTAGGACGCATATAAGTATACCAGCGTAACGTATAGAAAGACATACTTACAAAACATTGTGTCATGATCATTTTGGGGGTTTGGGCCTGTAAGGACCTCTGTTGGTGCAACAGAGTCTGCAAATTTATAAATTATAATCGCAATGGGCCAAGGAGTCTGTACACAACATATCAGCCTTCATCTGTTATTCGTTCTTAAAAATAAAACAATAATACTATTTTTAGGTCATGGCCCGAGGCCCTTGTTGAGGGCCAAAAAGTCAACAAATCTACAATTGATAATATCCACTAACTAAGGAGTCTGTACACAATATTTCAGCTGTTCTGTAGAGGCAGTTGATCTTGAGATTAAGTCGAAAAAGCAAAACGTTGACAGACGAATGGACGGACGTCAAAGTATGCCATTAGCCCAGATCCAGTGAATGTATTTTTCTCAAGAATGACAGATTATTACTTCTACGTACATTAAATATTGGAATCAATTGAGCATAAAATCGAGACAATATACACTTGGAATTGAGTATCAAGTTGATTTAAATTTACCCATAATAACAATACCGCAATCAGCGCGGCGATCAGCTTTGAAGACAATCCTTGAGGAGTGACTGTGATTAGCAACAGATGGGACAGGCTTTATTTGAGTTGTTTTATTGAGATGATTGAAGATTTCTTTGTGGAATTAACACTCATTGACTAATTAACAATAACTAGGGACCACACCCAGGCAGATGTTCATTGTAGCCGCCGGGGCTAAATTTGGCGGTTTTTAAAATAAACAGCTCTATAATAATTTGTTGGCCGATTTAAGAAATTTTAAATCGAGCAATGGTCAAATTGAAATCCATGATTTCTGACCTTTAAAATATAAATTTTCATATAAATGTTTGTTGTCAATGAAATTGTTAAAATACTTCCTTATGAATACATTATCTGATTATTTCATCCACAACCGTGTGTCTCTTATCCCCCTCCCCCCCACACACACCAAAAAGAAAGTAAATCAGTTTTCATGCATGTAAATTTAAATTTAAATTGTTGATTGTATACTGTTTAATTGATGGCAGTCCTTAGTCCTTAGTCCTTAGTCCTTAGTCCTCATACCTCATACCTCATCCTTCGTGCCCCTAAAATAAATATAACTAATGGTAACTGGTGTGTTTAAGATAGACTTAAAACTTATCTAAGAAGGCTTCAGAAATAACTAGTCTGGCAACACCAAAATTACCAATACAGGAACTCCTCATAAGTATTTGAAAACATGGAAGATTTTTGTCTTTATTATATATCACTTGTATATCAACGATGACATGTATGATCACACCAAGACGATCAACAATATCAGGAAAATCAATCTTTGTAAGATCTTAAAATTTCAAAACGTGATGTAGATGAAATGAATCATTGCTAGAAAATCAGATAAACAAAAGAGAGGCAGTGTTGTTCCTCTCATATGTTTTCCATCATATTACATTCACAAATAGCACTTGGACGGTTTGGATGTTGGCGAGAGGTCTTGACAAATAACATTTAATATACTCAGTCTAATTTGGAAAATTTCAAGTGACAAGCATGGTCGTCATATTCATTCTTACATGTGTTTGTGTTGTCATGGTGTCACCAATTCATACAAATAACTTCGTGTCATTCTGGGCTGAGTATCAACATCCTGTGAATTCAACTCGAATATCAGTGAATAAGGCTGAATTGGACATGAGTTCATGTATACGAAAAACGAAGCCATGGAATAGGCCAGTTGTTGGTATTTTACTTATAACATTTACAAAAACATGTGTTGTGTTTTCACAAAATATCAACAATCAAAAGGACGATTGGAACTATATTATTCACATAAGAACACCAAAAGACAAATTCCTGAGTGGTGATATTGCCATCAGAGAGGAACCAAACAATATGCCCGAGACCAGCACTGTGATAGAACTAATCTCGAAGAATGAAATAGCAAGTACAAGGAACACATCTTCTTCAGTTGAACCACTGGATAAAGAGGCGAGAGAAAAAAAAGACATCAGATGTTGTAAAACCTGTAAAATAATTTCGGCTCAACACAAAGACCTTCTCTTTGTTTATAACCCCTTTAAGAAATGGTTACGGCTCTATGTTTATTCTTTTAGGCATTTCAAGAAAATATATTTACCACTCAAAAACATTAAAGGAAATTCAGTTGCGGACATAGCTGTTGATGCAAAATCTGAGATGTTCTATTTACTGCGTGTACAGAGTATTGAATCAATTAGTTTTTGTGGAAAAAGGAAAATCCTAGGGCAAATAAATATAGCTTGTTTCATCATATTTCATGATCACTCAGAAGACATTTTGATATACAAGTGTTCATCATTCTGGAAAATTCTTCATATTTCTTCAAAATCAACAAAAACCTTAGCCAGCAGTAAATGTGAAAGTCAAAATGGTGACATTCACAAACGTTCCCAAACAATCTATTATATTTGCCGTAATAGTGAACGATTGTATTCACTTTCTTACCAAACATGGCGCTCATCACCTCATCTCTCAAGATCCAGGGCTGTTTGTAATGTGCACAGTGTAATTTATCATGTCTCACTTGATCCCATTGGACCTAACATTGCACTGTGCCCTGTTCATACTGGTGCAAAACGGTTCTATCTGAAAGACCATAAATTTCAAAAACTACATCTAAGAGGCAATAAATGCTCGAACATTTTGTATGTAAATAACTACATTGTTGTGAAACATCGTCCCCCTGTGTTTAATTTGTATCACAGAAATGTAACATACATTAAACGTATGCGTGGATTGGGAACGGATGACATCTTTTTTACTGGTTGATATGAACGTCTTGGTAAAGGTATTGTTGATTTATTTTGTATTTTATTATAGAGTTGCAATGGATTGATATGTTTAATGTCCCTGGTTGAAATGGTACATGCCAAAGGACATGTTGATATTGATTCTAATAGATGGTTGATTTTCATTAATTGATTTGACAAATTAAAACCTCTCATCGGGATGGTCTACTTTCGGATGTATCAGTAAGATGAAATAAAAGCATTCGATAGGAAATCTTACAATTTTATTTTGAATATTGAAAATACTTAAATATGCATTTTGCATTTGCATTAACTAATATCTTAGATAAAGGTATTACGACTAAACAAACAGAACCCATATGAGGTTGCGGTTGTTTCAAACTTATTACAACGTGTGATTTGCACAGAATGAAGATAAACCGAATGTGTTTTATGATAAGATTGATCTGTTCATTGTCACGGGTTAAAATGGTAGGAGGTCATGTTAATATTTATTCAACTAGATATTCGATTGTAATTAGTTTCACAGTTTCACAAATTAAACCTCCCATGTGGAGCTATATACATGTGTATCTATCTAAAAGATAAAACAAAAGCCTTTGATAGAAAATCTTACAACATTGATATTAAAATTGCATTTTACATGAAACAATTGTTTTCGAAAAAGGTCATAAGATTACATAGATATGGATGAGTTGTATTTATTAGAACGACCGATCTGCACAGACTTGAGATAAAGACCTATTGTGTTGGATGGTAAGGCATCTGCTACAATGATCTGGTAGTCAGAAAATTCTTATAAGTCGGTTTAAATCAAACTTATGCAGAAGTAGTAACCGTCCGATTAACACGAATAAATTATCAAGTATCTCCTGTATGAATGTATCACATTGTTTCAACTTTCCCTATGGGAAATCTATGTATATAATGATAGTCTATAGTCGTTGTAGAGTGTTTTAACTACAGTTATCATAAAGTGCAGGCATCTGTTGTTGATGTACCCTTCTCGGTATCTTAGTACAGGATGTTTAGATGATAACAAAGACAGTATAAATGTTATTATTTGTTTCCCGACTGCTGACTGTCTCAATTACTTCTTCTAAACTTAAAATAAGTATCTCTCTATGAAAAACGATTATCATTTTAACAATATTTACGTTACAAAATTAGTTCTGATTCATGAACTACTCATATTGCTTTGATGTCTTGAATTTAATTAGATATACATTTTATAGAAAATTGTTTTGTGTTCCTGTTATAATACTTCCCTGTAAAGTTACTTATTTCTTGTACTGCTTTTTTAAATTAAACCAGATTGTACAATAATGTACGTGAGACTATGAATGTTGATTATGTATTTGATATTGTGGCTGTATACAATAATAAAATCTGTCATCAAAGTTCAGTTGTTTTTCACATACAAAAGATGCTTATAAATGATTCAGTAAACTATTCGTACAAGTCGACGTGCTTCTCAAAAGATGAAAAAGATAGTCTAATAAGAAACTGTGAAAGCTAAATTGTCACTGCTAATGTAACTGCACAGAATGCAAGGAGATGATCGTCTATAAACCAGTGTATAGTAGAGTATTAAAACGAAAGATACAAGACCAATGAAATACAAATATTTATTATAAGTCTGAAAATCCAAATGCAGACATGTATTTGTTAACGAATTCTTTTTCCGAAGAGAGGTTGCATATTTAGACATCCACAATACCTCATATACATGTACCTGTTTAATAATACCCTTATTTTGTAAGTCGTAGTGATGAATCTGAAGATACAAACAAACAATTAAACAACCACATGATATTATAACATTTGATCTAGTCAAGTTGTTTCAGTGCATTAAGAAGTGGAATAAATTAGAAAATAATATTTTCTGAATAACAACTTCTTTATTGTGAACATTAACATACTACTAAAGAAACCAGAGTTTGTAAAGAATGCAGACTGATTTATCATTGAAAACAATGAGATAACCAAACTCAAGACATATTTCATTCTATGTATTTTATACATTCTATGTATTATATATTCAATCTGGTACATTTCAGACAAATCACATGCTTTTTTAATATGTTTTATTAAAGAGACCAAAAGAGAGACTAATTCTTATTGTTAAATATCAGATAACCTAAATGATGATAGATGTTTCCTCTTGTTAACTATTTATATTTATTTATTCATGTTCATAGCAGGTACACTTCGTACATTGAAAATATTTCCTGTACAAGTAAAGAAATCGCAAAGTTTGCAAAGAATGTAGACTAAATCATTATTGTTATGAAAACAGAAAAGCAAACTGAAGACGGATATTTCCTCTTGTTAACTATTTATATTTGCATTTCTGTTTAAATCAGTTACATCTCGCACATTTAATATATTTTCCTTACCAGCAAAGAAACCCAAAGTTTGCAAAGCATGCAGAGGGATATATCATGCTTGAATATGCAATTATCAGTGAAGTTAGATGTTTCGTATTTTGTATTACTAGTTCCATGAGTGGAATTTTTACCTCTGACACTAAATGAGTTTAGTGTGGATTTATATACTCTTTATCACATCAATATTTCTAATAGTTTACATAAAAACAAAAACAAGCGTAAACGTGAGCATGGCTCACTTAATAACTTGACACTTTGTATCATGACAAAATAAGTTTTACATGAATTCATATAGCTCCATCAGATTAATACAATTGTGTATATAATTTATCATATAGTTATCAGTGCACAAGTGTATTAAAAAATCAATACTAGAAGTGTATTTATCTGTACAACAGATGTCTCCCCCTTCCTTCAATTCACCTAAAGCCCTGTTTATACGGCGAGCGTTTGCATATGAGTAAAGCATTACACATATGCAAATTTACTCATATGAGCAAACTTCGCCGTATGGACGCATTTGCACATATGTATATTTTACTGCCGTAAGCAAATTTTTCACTACCGTGAGCAAATTTGCACCGAGTCAGGGGCAGGTGCAATTTTTTACTACCGTGAGTAAATATGGTATTTTCACTTTTCTAGTAAAAGTTCGTCGTATACAGACAAAGTGACTTCACACAGGTTGAGAAAATATATTAGGTAACTTTAGATACTATTATTATTGTATATATTCTATATATATAGCATTATCTCCTTCTTGTACTCGATGACCTTCGCAATCCATCTGACTATCCGATTTTCATTACATAATTTGGGCGAAATAGTCAAAACAATGTTGACCGATATAAATTAATGTCATTACATCTAATAAATATTAATTGGTATGTTTTAGGAATTCTCTATTCATATATTAAAATAGTTGGAAGCCCATTTGCACCGGCAGACATTAAACACATATCAACGCATAGCAAATTTACTTTTACTCACGTGTGTATATTACTACCATAAGCAATTTTGCATATGTGCAAAGTTCGCCGTATAAACAGGGCTTTAGAAACCACTTCCGCTATGCGGGGGTAATCAGTAAGCTGAGACATAATTTATGGACATTCCAAATATTTATTATTGTACATTATGAATTTTCCCCTCACACTCGAATCGTTTGTAATCATAATTATTCTAACATTTGTGTATAGGATAACACATGTGTATAGGATTGCCTGGAGAACTTAGTAAAGCTGAGAATATTTTGAGAATAGTTAGTCTGGTATCATGAAATCAGTGAAGAACAGGAACTCCTCATAACTTATTCAAACAATGGACGGTTATAGGAATTTGTAGCATCTCCCCTGTCAATGATGACATGATAATGAAAGATTTTTGTCGGTCAGTTTCCATTCCGGTTAAGATGGTTTAGATGGTTAATTTCAATCTTATATGTAAGGTTTGTCCATTGTGAGAACGATCAACCATGGCAACCATCGCATTCTATCTGAAATGTGTTTGTTTTATTGTCATGGTGACACCAAATCATTTCCTTACAAAGACGTTTGTGTCATTCTGGGCTGTGCATCGACATCCGGTGAATACAACTCGAGTCCCTGTGAATGATGCTGAATTGAACATGAGTTCATGTATACAGAAAACCTATCCAGGAAATAGGCCATTTGTTGGTATTTTGCTGATAACATTTACAAAAAGATTTGTTGTTATTTCACAAAATGTGAATATTCAAAACCCAATATATGGAAGAAACATTACAATTCACAACAAAACATTGAAAGACAAATTTTTCAGTGATAACATTGCAAGAAAAAGCAGACAGCGACCACACAACGAGTCAAAGACCAGTGCTGTGACGACAATTATCCCAAAGAATCAAGAAGCAAGTAACATGGACCCTTCTACTTCTGTTAAACCATTAGATAAACTGGCAAGAAATAAACAGTCAAATAGTTGTGGTAAAATTTGTAAAATTGCTCAACGGAAGGACATTCTCCTTGTTTTCAACGACACTAAGAAATGGATACGGCTTTACCTTTATTCTTTTAGATATTTTAAGCACATTAACCTACCTTTGAAACATTTCAAAACTAGTTTAGTTATGGCCATAGCTGTAGATGCAAACATATGTATGTTGTATTTACTGCGCCTGCTCACTATTGAATCAATTAGTTTTAACGGAAAACGAAAAATCCTACGTAGTTAAAGACAGGTTTTTCCTCCCCCTCCATCTTGATCAATCTGAAGGTATTTTGATATACAGCTGTTCATCAGTCTGGAAAATTATTCGTATTTATGCTCAAACAACACAAAACTCTGTACGCAGTAAATGCGCGCCATTTGAATCAGACATTCACAAATTTTCCCAAAGGATATATTATCTTTGCCGAGATATGAAACGATTGTATTCTGTATCTTATAAAACATGGCTCTCATCAACTCAACTCTCAAGTTCAAGGACGGTTTATACCATGAACAGCGCAATTAGTCATTTCTCAGTTGATCCAATTGAATCTAACCTTGATCTTTGCATGTCTATTAATCATGCAAAGTGGTTAAATTTAAAAGATCGTGCATTACAGAAGTTACACATAAAAGGCAAAAAATGCTTAAGTATTTTTCACATGGAGAACTATATTTTTGTCGGAAAAAGTCCCAATGTGTTTCATTGGTATTACCGAAATGTAACATACATTAAACGTATCCATGGATTGACGTATGCCTATGTCTTCTTCAGGGGTTGACATGATGATTGGGGTTATGATACTGTTGATATTTCTCATTATCACAGCAACGTAGTATAGCTGTTCAAGATATGAGGGTTCAAATACCTTCAGTTTAATCTAATTTTGGAATAGAAGAAGTTTTAATATACATTCTTCAATGAATAAAACTGATCGCTCGACTTTGATTGGTTTATTTGTCTAAGTTAGCTGATCCCGAAAAATACTAATGATATGTTGTCAAATCTCAATCAACAAATATAACCCTCTTCTCGTCAGAAAGCAAGCACAGTAACAACTGCTCTAACAGGCCAGAGTATTAGAGTTCTTTTTGACAAGCAACTGTCACTAAGATGCCTTGCCCCCTCCCTCGCATATTATCACTTCAAAACTAAAACAACAAGAAAAGCTTTTACAAAAGCAAGGTTGAAGGAATCTTGATGAGGCTAGAAAATATTATGAAAAAGATGTGTGTGCCATATGTTCACATAGCAAACCTGAGACTGCATGGTGGTCATTTGGATAAAAACCTTGATTACTAATCAAACAACTATTTGTTCAATTTGATAACAAATTACATCCGTTGTTTATTCATCAATAGAATATATATTATATTATCTAAATATAAAAATAAAAATTGATATTCAACTTCTGATTTACTTTAACATATATTGAATTACATTATCAATTTAATAAAAACGTTTTTGCGAGTTTTGTCATTGCAAGACTCCCGAAATATTCATAACAATAACTAGCCCTACCCATATAAAAAATAAACAATCAATTAATCATTGCTTATTTAAAGTGTACTTATTCGATTGATTATTTAGCATACTTAGGTTTATCTGTGGAAGGAAGGCACGGTTCCCTGTGATTAATACTATACATATCTAAGTCATATTTAAAAAGAAATTCGAGTGGAAGGTTGGTGTTTTGAAAAGCCGCTAATATCATCGATTTGTAGATGCTTACATTGCGTGGATAACGTTTGTATCAATGTTAGAGGTTCACACACAATATATTGTCCCCTTTTCGTAGTAAAAGGGGACAATTAGTTCTTGGTCATGTGGTAAAAAAAATGCTACAGCTGTGTTGATACTACTTTCGCCATCAGCTGATCGAGTACAACAAAACCCTCTCATCACTTTTTTCCAGTTTTTTCAGGTCATCATATATTTTCCCTAACGTATTTTTGTTTATGCAAATAAACTTGCTTCATAGCAAAAATAAATGTGCAAAATTTAAAACAGTGAATTCGTGTTCAGATCTAGAATATTTCTGAATTATATCATAATCATATTTTTATTTAGCATTGGAAGAGTTATCTCCCTCTCATTTACAATGGCTGCGAATTTCATTTGTTTTTAGAAAAAGCAGATAGTTGATAAATTATTATGTTTAGAATCGCCATGGATAATCAGTTTTTAATATAATCACCGTCCAGATATATGTATCTACTAAGAATATTTTATATATTTAACACTCACTCTTTATTTCGTTGTATGATTCTTGGGGCATCCTGACAAGCTTCACATGTATGCACTAGCCGATACAGTAAAATATCCACTAAAATGTCCGTTGTGACTTTGAGAATAATATCAAGATGATCAAAATCTAATCAGCCCTCCGTCTTCCCCAACACCCCAAGAGAAACTGTATTTAAGATATGGAGAGAATCCAATAAATGTGTTTGAAATATCCCACTGCATACGGCAAAATGGCTTTTGTGGCCTTGTGAAAGTCAAGGTAAAAAACTCTATGGGGAACATAACTCTCACTGTGATGCGCCTACATGCAGAATCTTAAATGATCAAGTGAAACGTTCTTGGGTAATTCAATTTTGTACATATAGACGAACAGACAAATTACATTATCATACAATGGATGGTGTTCTCGGCAGCATAAAGGCAACGGATATTTTCAGTATCCGTTGGGGGTCATATACGGATAAAGATGCAAATTACAGAGGTCAAGTGACGGAATCTCTTTTGAAAATGAAGTCACAAGCATTAACATTTCTAACGCCTGTAATAACCGTAACAGTTGTAAAAGCGTAATAGCTTCATGTTAATATGCATACTTCATTTCTTATAAATCTACATTAATTCGAGAAATGACAAAACGAAAATAGTGCAAAGCATATTACGGAAAAACTATAACGATCAAGCAGTGCCAAAACATGTTTACCGCTAGGTGAAAACTACAGTACCGAGTAAGCACTTTATAAATACTCACAGGAAACAAAGGCAGTTTGAGTCACATATGCATTTATCGAACGTCAATCTTCAGTGTTCCATAATATGACTTTGTAAAGGGGATTCAGTTTAGCTCTCCGTGTGATTTGTGAGTCTTCATTTGCAATCGGGCGGAAGGGGAGCAACTCTCGCCCCTTCAAGATGGACTCCTCCACACTCATGATTACACGAAAGTGATACGACGTGAGTTCGAATTCGCTGTCCTCACGTCAACTATTTTTCATTTGAAAAACGTATTTTAAAACGTATTAAAAGATTGAAAATTAAGATGCTAAAATAACAATTATTTTCACTGAAAGCATAATTTAGGAGGCGTTATGTTTACGTTCTTTTTACTGTGAGAATAGCACGCAGTTTAGTTATCAATATATCAATATATCAGATATTTGCCTGGTTTAAATTTTCAGTGGAATCCAGAATATTTCAAGCTTCTGGGTGTTGTCTTTTCAACAAATTTGAATGCTATGACCAAAAAGAATTTTGAAAACAAGTTATTTGAGATTCAAGTAATAATCAATCGATGGATGAAAAGAATAATTACACCTCTTTGTAGAATTGCTATTATAAAATCTTTGCTTATTTCTTCAAGAATAAAACAAGATGCTTTTTAAATTTCTATTGAGTGGAAAACCTGATAAGATCAAAAGAGTTATTGCTTGTAAGCCGGTTAAACATCAACTTTCTTCACTGTAATGGTCTTATTAAATCTTTCAAAATGTATCAAGATAAATTAAAGATAACCAAGCCTAATTCTTTTGAACAGTTAGATGATAATATGTCATCAGAAAACTTTTGTCTGTCAAAAAAGGTGCCAAGTGCTATTATTATATTCTAAGTGAATCTGTGGCCTATCTTAAATTTAAGTACAAATGGGAAGAGTGCATTCTTGCTGAATTAGACTGGGAAAATGTATTTGTGAAACCTTTAAGGACTACAACAGATACTAAATTGGGATGGTTTCAGTTTAGAAGTATACATGATATTTTGTCAACTAATTCTTTCCTATTTAAGATCACAATAGCAGAAAGCAACCTTTGCACATTTTGTCAATGTGAAGTTGAGACAATTTCACATCTTTTTTGGCATTGTAGACATGTACAGGCATTTTGGCAGTGTTTTCTTAAATTACTAAATGAAAAAGGTTCTCATATCTACAACTTGAACTTTGACTTGCAGCTTGTTATATTTGGATTGAGAAAAAATGTATACACTGATGATGTTTTTGACTTATTATTATTGTTAGCAAAATTTTGTATATACAAGCGTAAGGTTTTAAAATCTAAACTAGACTTTAATCATTTTAGACATTATATGTACAACAGATATGTCATTGAAAAAAGTATAGCATTTAGCAAAAGCAACGAAGACAAGTTTTATGCAAAATGGATGTTATACCATCATTTTGTAAATGTAAATGATCCTTCTTGAATTATTTCTTCTTGCTTATAATGATGTTTATGGACTCATATTTATATATTAAAAGGGTGAATGTGTGAGTGAATGTGATGTTTGTTCTTGTGTCTCTTGTTAAAAAAAACATCCAAAACAACAGAAATCTGATTCTTTTCATTACTTTAACTGCAATGGGGCTCCTGCTTTCTTGGGTTGGAGTCTCTTTTCTGTAAAAGGGATCTCTGAATAAAAAGTTAATTAAAAAAAAAAAAATTACAGTAAAGTACAACTTCGAAATTTATGTTGTCATGCTGTTTTGCGCAAAATGAATGAATAATGACATTATATTATAAAGAAGTTATCATGCTCGTGTGCTTTGGGTTGGTAAATATCATGCATTAGGAATAAACACAATGTATTTAGCTCGGCAAGGCTCGCAAATACAATGTTTATTCCTTATGCAGGATAAAGACCACCCCAAAACACACTCTCATGATAACCTTTATTAATCCTCCGCTTCGTGCTAAACGTGTAATGTACTCACAACCAAATAATTGATGTTCAGACTGCAGTATGTGTTTCATAGTATGTATCATACGTCTTGATCATATTCAGGGTAATGTATGATGCATCAAATTATTCCTGGTGGATATTTCAAGTGTTAAACCCTTTTTCCAATAGGATACAAATCATGTCACTTGTCTTTCCTACCTATTACATTCTGTGACTGATTCGCACCTGCTTTCCTCTGTCAAGAACTCATTTGTGACAGGGGTTATCTTTTGGCATTGTAAAAAGCTTTGACTTTATTATGTTGTAAGTATAAAATAATGTCAGGTTTCATGAATGTCACTGGTCTTTAAAACCATACTTTCTTGTCTCTATTTTATGTGCAGCCTTTATAGTAATAAAAGCTTTATCTTATAGTCATCTGCGAAATCTGCGATAATTTAAAAAGTTTTCACTTGATTGATCATTTGAAGCTCTGGTTATTTTGCCATTTTGCCATGAAGAAAATGAATGCAAATGAAGTCCTTGTCCATTAAAATGAAACAAAAAGCATGCAATGTTCACAGTAAACTTTTGCGTTATGTAAAGTAATTGTTATTGTTGTAATGATAGGTTGACATCTGTTAAAGACAATACAACTAAAACACTCTATACGACCAAACAAAGTGTTTAAACCTGTTTGTTTAAATCAGTTTCGAAGATTATCCTTATTCTGAAAATAAACAGTTACAAATGAAACCTGATGGCCAAGCGTACGCTAATTAGGCACATGTATCGAAGGGTATAAGCGTAAAAGAATATTCTCAAGATTGGTAAGATATTTCTTTCTAATAGCTTGCATTTAGCGAAAAGATAAAATTTTCCATTCATGAATAATAATATAAGATGGTCTTCAAAGATTAAAATAAAGAAGAAATATCATATAAAATAATTATAATAGGATGAGTTTATTGAACTTTTTTTTGGTCAAAGCACTCTATGCACGTGAGGAATAGATTATAAACGAATCGTTTCCTAAGTATATAAACATCACTTTTCTAAAACAACGTCAGTAACAGCTGAGGTGCAATTGTTTGTTCATTAAATCAATGGATTTTAAAGTTATAAGTAACCTCTTTAAAAAACATTTAGAAGCTAGTAAGATGAAGAAAAACAACTTTATGGACTTCATTGCATTAATATGTTTTAACATATGTGTATAGTTCTACACCTTTATATATAACGTGTACTTTAGGGTATGTCATTGTCATGTTTTTAAATCCTTAGGTTATACTGGGATATGCCAAAACGTCCAATATCATTTCCGGCTCTTTTGAACCCATAGTGATTTACGTTTTGCAGCTAAGTTTAATATAACATGTAATATAACATGTAATTAATAAAATGATTATGGCTATATGGGTTGTGATTATGTAGCCTGCAGTTACCGATGCCTTTTATGCAGTTGTTTTCTGAGTATGAAATTGGAACTCACATTTAAGATAACCTAGTATACCGCCGAATGTATAATCATATAATTTAGTGACATTGAAATGAAATGTACAACTTAAGCATTTTGACATATATTGACAAGGGAATGTAAAGCCATAATGGCCAATCATTTCAAAATCACTACTTTCCTCTCGAGTAATTTCTCTATGTTAAAAGACGACCTCAGGATCTGTGATTTGGTGGATCAAGAGACTTTCGATTAGATCAAGGAGGCTAGGTGTATAATTGATAAAAAGTCTGTGACTCAAACACCATGCAACTCTATGGAAACTGAGAAGAAAAACAATTGTTGGATAAAGGCTTGCCATACTGATTTAAGATTACTCATTTTCTCCTTTATCAAACAGTTATGTATCGTGGTTTCTCTCCAATAAGTTGAACGTGTCTCTAGATTGATTATTCGGACATGAATTTTTTTTCAGCATTCGATCATGCTATGTCAGTTCGAATTCCTTTAGTGTTCAAGTCAAATGTGTCATTTATTATTGATTGGATCTTGTAAGTTCATTCATAACAAGGGCAAATGCAGCAAAAGAAACGTTACACCATCAACACTGAAAAAACAACGAAATACAGCTGCAGGAGAAAGTCATTTTTGAATTATGTTTATAGAGATATGATTTGTTGGTACCCGCAGTTTCATACATCAGAGTATAATGTTTATTAGAGTAGAATATTTTGTATGTCTGTTCAAATACATTTTTGGTGTTGAAAACGCATTTCAAAAACGGGTTTTGGCCTGAAACTTTGACATTTAACATGACAATTCATGAAATGTAGAAATTTTACTACAAAAAAGAAGTCGACAAAATAACCTTCTTTTGGTTAAATTTGTTGTCGCTTATGTACTGTAGGACGTCTTAAAACAAGCACAAAAAGCCCCTTTTGACTCCCCTTTGTCGTCTAGTCAAGGAGATTCGATTTTGTTTAGTTGGAGTCTATATAGTTGATGTGTCTCAATTATAGTCGTTTTCAGCACTCGTGGATTGAATTATCTGTTTGCATGGTGACGTTTCTTTGACTATTGGGTGTATGATCAGCGCATATTTGAATTTGTATCTCATTTAATGTCCCATTCTCTATAGAATATATGAACAAAATAAGCTATTTTATTTTGTTTATTGATATGTATGATTGTGATGACTCGGTACGTTACATAACATTCTCATCCCACTATGGTTACGTCTTCAGATTTCCTATCCTAATTATCTACATCGCCTGACTTCGCAGAAACGGAGTGTCCTGATTGGTTGCAATTGAATCTAGTTGTACGAAGTCGTTGTACAAGTTTGTGCCAATGATACGTCATAATGATAAATACACGTAAGAAAACCTTTTTACTTTTAATGTGTTTCCTCCAAATATGCTTTTTGATATTGTGAAAACAATTGATCATACACATGCTAATAAATAAAGAAGACCAAATAAGAGACAAGGAACAAAAAAAACAAAAACATTTCAGGACATATGCTAATTAGCAAGACTTAAGAGTCAAATGTCTAGATCTTTGAAGCCACTTTGTCATAATTGTCGCTGAATGGTGAGTTTTCATTGGAAAGAAGCATGGATACAGGATGAGGTTCCACCTTTCCCCGCTAGTGGATTTTGCTTGTGCACTCTGAGATATCAATTGCAGTGGATAATCACAATACACCGATCTCTTGAAACTGTCTTCCATGAAAGTGTCAAGTCACTAATTTGTAATCGGAATGTTACAATACATAGCTTTTCGGCACTTACTGTTGTTTGTATGTCATAGACTTTACAAATACAGTAAAGAAAGGAACTTGGCCGTCAACCTATTGCATAATTCTTTATTCATGCATTGGTCCCAGATACATTGACTTTATTTATTTGCCAATAAAAAGCTACCAGCCTCTCGGGTATGAGAATGCAAACGGTTTGCAATTATACGTCTTTTATATTTACCGTCTGTATCCTTCAGGCACAGGTAAAGCTGTGGGAATTATATCAGCAGCGAATAGGTGCTATTTCTGTTAGATGTTATTAATTTAAAAGTTTGCAGATGGTTATATAGAGGATACGTAATTGAGTTTGACAAATAACATTCATTTCATCGAGTGCCATGGGCTGCTTTACCCATGTCACTATGCAAGGATGAAATAAACATTAATTGCATTTGACAAACTCAGTTAATAATGTTTTTTAAATGTTCTATATTTGACAAAATTATTCTCATTTCTTTAATATGCGGAACGTAGTTCTGGTAACTGGCCTGTGATGATATAAGTCATTGTAACTGAAGCTTGGTTTTATTTCATTGAAAAAATCAAGTATTTCATTGCTCATTATATAAGGATAATATAAGGACTAATCTGATTCGTTATAATCGGCTTGTTGTTACCATACACTTATAGCTTGTGTAACATATGCACATATATACGTTATATGGTATGTTTACATGAGTTCGTATAGAAAATATTAACTCGGTTATTTTCAACTACATGTATAAGAGTAATAAAATTGGCAATATGAAAGCACCAGGAAATAATATATACAGGATATCTGTCTTGTCTTGACTCATACCACGTTTATCTCATCGAGTGAGGTAGAAAAGTAGATATGTCACGAGTGGCATTATTTCTGTGTTTTATATTGATGTGGAGTGATTTCAACGGTAAACATACAGCCTTCACAAGCTGACAATATGACGTCATAACATTGTCCCGATGACTTCACGCGAGTGGCAATAAAGTTGCAGTAGAGTGGTGATAACGGTTATCGCCACTGTAGCTTGATAGAGGGTTTATTTAACTGATAGAAATGAGTTTCTCACTCTAAATTATATAATAAAATAACGTTACTCGGACCTTTTAATTTAATGAAGTAAAACGCAGATGGTCCACATAACCAGTATGCCTATGGAGAAAATAAGAACTTAGGATTGCCTCACAAAAAGAACATTCGGAAATGGCACATTGTTATTACTTGTCCAGTTTGCTTATTGAATTCACATGATTTACAACTAAAAACAGCATGGATCCTCCTTTAACTTATCAATAAATGTCACTGTTCTGTAGGATGTAGACAGGGCAATACAGGTGATGCTCTGTAGGTTCCTATTGCAATGGAACCTAGTACTAGTGTTGTAATAAGATAATTTATTACATACGTGTTCTGAATATCTTTATGAACAATTTTTGGTTAATTGAAACAAGTGTTGAAAGTTGAAGTTGAAAGTTATTCAACGAGTGTTGTGTAACCAAAACCAGTTATTCAATGAAAGTGACGTCATAATGCCGTACTATTTTCGCCATCAGCTAATCGCTTTCTTTGGAATATTTTCTATATTCAACACTCACTCGTTATGTAATCTCTATATGTTAACCCATATGAGAAGGCGGACACAGGGTAGTATTTTACCTGTAGGTCACATGGGAGTTGCACCTTTTTCTGGCTTTTGATTGGCTGGTACAGATTTCATTGGTTGCCAGAACTACTTCATTCATCTTTCAAACTTTTCCCGACTAGTAACTTTAGAAACTGTTTTCTGCATTTAAACATGTTTTATCTGTTTCACATAGTTGAAATTAACGTTTTCGTAGATATGCCGAAGCATCAAATGTCGGAGGAAGCAGTTAAATTGTCCGAAATTTAGAGAAACTGGCGATTACTGCTTGACTATATTACTACGGAAAGCTTCAAGAGCGAAGGCGGTCGTTCGAATGCAATGACCCCATAGGAGCGAGCGGTTATGACGTCACAGTGTCAATTGTTACGTCACAGGGCTTTTCGGTTTGAGCCGACTTGCTTTTGAGCTTCTCAGACCTCTTGATATAAATGTTGTTATAACTTATATCGTATAATCATGGATTGATAGTAATCGGCAGAAATACAAAACTTTCAACTAGAATCACATCTTTCTTTTATTGTGAAAGACTTTTTCGCAGTGGACATTTTAATCCCGTGTAGTAAACAAGCATAGGTATGGGATTCATTGCTATTCAACACCCGCAAATTTAGTTTAAAACCGTCGGCGTTATCCGGAGGTTTTAAACGCTATTTATCGATATCGTAACATGACCATTAGTTATCAGGCGTTTTGAAACGAACTCTCTTTTTGCGTACCTATCTCTGAGTGGAAAGGACTTTGCGACTGTTCCATTTTTGTAAGAGGTGTGGTCAGGTCAAAACAAATGTAAATGCTCGGTATAATATGCACATTAGCAACAATTTACGCATAAGCTCAAACAGTATCACTCAACTATGTTCACTTCACAATATTCACGTATCCTTTTAGATGGCGATAAACATATATCTACGACATCAACACAGTAAAATACCTAGGAACAAAAATCTTAAACTTGCCCTAACCCATTGTGACAATGACGCTAGCATTGTGACGTCAAAACGGTTGATCACTATGACGTCATGCCATTGCAACGGCATTCGGTAAACACAACCGCATGGAAGAAGGCGTCAAACTTGGACAAATCTTACTAGTTGAAAACATTTCAGTTACTTGAAATTAATTAATTTTGAGAGTTATTTGTTACCTATACTGCTAAACACAGGTTAGAAAATGACAATGCCACCTGTCAAATTTGAGTAAGGGGCACATATTAAGAGAAATAGAAAAATAAAATTTTGAGTCGGGCCGGATCTTGTGAACATGATGTATATGTTCGCGGTGATTCGCCCCAACTAATTTGCGGGTATTAATTGTCATTCAACATAGGCAAATCAACCAATCAGAATCAAGGATACACCGAAATCATGTTAAAATTTACAAGTAAGGGAGATGAGGGTAAAGCAACAGCAAACATATAACAATTGATTTTTTTAAAAATGATAGAAATGCAAAATGGTACCCAGAATAGTAAATGAAATTCTCGAAGTACCTTTAAAACGTGTTTAGCTTGTACATCTATCTTTCTAACACATGGTTATTTGATAAAGTTATCACTACTGAGTGTTAACAGGCACATTTCTTTGGATTGCTATAATTCTATATATTTCCGGTCTTGTGCATTCCTAAAAAAAATAATTTCAAAATATTGCTGGATCATTCAAGGATGATCAAAGAATATCCCATTCATGAGAATCCTGTCACTCTGCTTAATTTCCATCATCTTTCAACAACACTACTGCTGGTTGTTTACATTGGCAGTTAGAAAGGTCTTCCGCTAAATCCAACGATGGGTTTTTGCTGAGATTTCTTATGATATAAAAAATCGTTACATTAGCTAGAATCTCTGATTTGTTTGACTACATGTCCGATTTTCACAAAGTTGCTTAAATCTATTGCTAGATTATAAGACTACGAAATAAAGCATATACATTATCCAATAAGTATTCAATTATTAATTTTTAATCGGAAAAAATACATAGACAGTTACGTTAACATTATACGTTGTCAAATACTTTAAAGTAGATGAGTAAAACAAGTTCAAACAATATTTACTTCTTTTCGTGAAACATCAAAACTTGTAGGAGAGATTCAGTAATGCTTGTAATTGCACATCTATAAATAATGTATATCTCTTAAAGCAAGTTCTTTTAAGGATAAAAAAGGACATTGTGAGTTACTTGTGTTTATCAGCAACAGGAAATTTAAAACAACTTCTGAAGCTCTATGAAAAACTTTGTTAATGCAATGTTAGATTCAATCAATGCACTCTAAACTGTTCTTCAGTTATGCATCCCTGTGATTTTATGTCTGTTCATAAACATTAAATGTGATAATGAATTATGTTACGAAATTAAACAGACATTTATTGTTAAGCGCTGTAGTATTTTAGTATCTACTATTTTATGCCAGGGAGATGATATAAGCTATCAAGCATGTGTGCTTAAAAACAATTGGAACGAGGAATGAAATTAGCACCTAAATAAACTTATCCCGATGAAACATGTTAAACAAAATCTTCTCAACAAACACAGTTCTGTACTCATTGGAGCAAGTCAGATGCATCACGTTACATGCACACTCATTCTGTTAGGTTGTTAAGTACCTGGCGGTCATCAATCCCTGAGATAGATATTGGAAATGTATATTGTCAAGTCAAAGAGTAATTAAGTGTCAATAAAATTGACAAGTCGAGAATTAATTGTTAATATTATTGACAAGTAGAAAGAGTTATTATTTTTCGATAATATTACCCTTTATAACAATTTACCGGCAATCAGCAGAATCGATGTATTGCTCGAATTCATGTCATAACTAGTTTTGCACCCATAAACGTCACTTAAATGATTGAAGACATATTCACATTTAACAAATTATTGCAATTAGAAAGAAGTCATTTTTATATCAATATTAAGAAACTTAAAGCAAATAAAATAAAATAATTGATTTTTAATTCATTCAGTATAAACAGATTGCTACTGGGTCTGAGATGTAATTAAGATAAATTGTTATTAATATGTAATATATTGTTTTCATGACGTTCCTCACTGTAACAGCAAAAAATTAATGAAGTTAAAACTGTTTGATAATACATGAGACATGTGTGACAGGTAATAATTTATAATGTTTCAATTCATTACCAATTTGGACATATGTTTCCATTCATCATGATCAGGGGAACTGAACGATTCTGCTGATTCGATTAATTTTTCCACAGGATTGGAGCTTGACTTGCAGCTCTCGACGGTTATATTGAGACTGTGATATCAACTGCTTATATTGTACACTTTGAAGGAGTACATGTGACATATACATTGATTAAAGGCGCTGTAGCACGCTGTTCGTACTGAAATAAAGTGACGAAAAGGTAAATAAGTGTTACCAATGGCTAGATAATACACCTCAATCCATAAAGAGAGTTTTAAAATAAATGCACCCTCTTCTGCTGTCTGAACATTCAAATTCGCATCAGACCTACAAATCTACCTCTCACACTGAAGAGTTTCAAACTTTTTACGTTGCCAATTTTCTTCCAGAATGGATAATCATTTTGTATGAATACATTTTACGTAATGAGATAACTGTTTTCACCCTCTAATGTAACAATATACTGTTTAAACTTCTACACTTGAAGGCAGATTTGCCTTGTCATGACTTCGGTTATAAAGAGAACATAGTGTTCGTGTCAATGTCATACAAGAGTTAGGACATTGATGCGTGAATATTAGTATAAACATGTACCTCACTCTCACTTGGGAACTGCTAATATTTAGGCCCTCATGTCGTTAACAATACAAGCAAGTATTCAAATGTTATGCTTTATGTATTAGCAAAGTTTAATGTGTATAGTATACCATTGGACATATCCAATTGAACAATTCATCACTTTTGTGTGTGACCATCGACCGTCTGCCGTCAATCATACACCAGGCATCGTCATTAAACTGTATATTTTTCTGTTGGAACTACTACACCCCAAAGCTGAAAGTTTGTATATTTGAATCTGACACTCTTCACAGAAATGTGTTTGGTTGACAATATGTAGTTTTGACAGGTTACGATTCCAGCAATGCGTGTGTTGTGTTTGTAGAGAGTAATAAAATGGCTACGTTTTCAGTTTTATTTGGAAATAACACTAATTACGGATAATTATTAAAAGCATATTTGCCATGACTCTTTACCTTGTACATATAAATAAAGAACAACATTACAAGCGGGTGATTATATTAACGTATATCATTGTATTTGCACGTTGCTCAATCTAGAGGTTGTATTTTGTGTGGCATGTGTTCACGTATTTTAATCATTTAATAAATATATATGTTACAGTCTGATTTACTCACACCCGAAATGTCTTAACTAAGCAACAAGTTTATATATGGCAGTGTGAATTCTAACAATATGCTATTCAAGTTTGTTATTTCAGTCTGTAAAACATTGGTGTGGAATTTCCTTTGTGTACAGTTTGTAGATATTTACTGTACCGTTGGTAGTATTTTTGGCGAAAAATACGGAATAACGTAAAATTCATTTGAATTATCTGTATCCTTCATTTCAGGGTATCAAATGGGTGACAAATTATATATTAATTATATATATATATCTGCATTAAGAACCACGACACGGAGGATATAAATTAATGACATTATCAACCATGCCATCAATAAACACCCTGAAAGAGAAATCGTAATCGGAAATGATTTTATGGAGGCTTCAAAACTGTCTGACAGAATAAATTCAGAAATATGTTCTCAACAGGGGAGATATATTTCTAATTAATGGAGATACAGAATATATCCATGTTTCCAAAGTACTCTGGACTATTTCAATATATTTTAACAAAACAAGCAAGTTTTAACATGAAAGTTCACAATATTATTGTTTTCGCAAGTTTAAATATGTCTTAGAACCTGAGTCGTATCTGTATAACCCACGTTATTGAACTCTCCGAAAAATCGTCTACGGTTTAAACTTGGCTTAAACAATGTATTTATCAATCAAGGAAGAAATGGAAATTGATGTTACATTGAAGAGAAGCGTTGATAAATTTGAGTGTAAGCCATTGCTTGTTGTGTTGTCTTTCCATTAGGTTATTAATTAGGGTAAAGGCTTTAGCATGCAAGTAAACAAAGGTAACTCATGATTATTGATGCCTAAGTGAGTTTCGCCAAGACAGAACGTACAGAGTGAATGTTTACGAGAATCCGAATTATCATATGATGGCTAATTCGATCCAATTAATCCGAACTTAGTGAAGATAATTAAAATGACCCCTCGTGTGACAGTAAAGAATATTGATTATTACAAAAATACCTGTCGTTCCATAAACTGTTGTCAGCTGACCAGTTTCCGATCAGGAGCATCGCATTTTTGCTGCTTATGGATATTGTCAGTGGTCTCACATTATTTATTCCAAATAAATGAATCAAAGCTTTCTGTAGTGCAAACCTTGCCTCAATGAGTTACCAACGTGTTTTTTTTTTTAAATCCAATAATTTCATGCATCTCTGGAAAGTGCGAGAAACTAAAGACTATTTTGAATAACCTCATGATGACATACATTTATATCCAAAACATAACGAATTGCTTGTGTGTGTGTGTGTTTGTCAGAAATCACATATTGATAATTCATGTAAATATATCAACCGAAACTACAAACGGTACAGCGAAGCAGCAATTTATAAGACAAACGGTACACAAGTAACAAAAGGAAAAAAAACGCATTCCGCTCTAGAAAACTATCTGAAACCATTTCCTAGGCATAGATTCTTTCCTGCAGAAATCAAGTTATGCATACCAGTGAATTTTCAAAAAATTACATAACTAGTTTTGTCTAATTGTCATTGTAAACATCTCAATCGCATAAAAAATGTTGACAGGGTCACTGAGCAAAGCAAGTTTTTGATAATTTCTATATGCCGCAGTACACTTAAACAGTCTTCTGTATATGCAAAATGCATTCTTTTTCTTATGTATTCATTACTATGTACTAAACTTAATAAGAAGTAGGAGAAATCAGCTGTTATATACGGCGTGTTTGGTTCTCTACTCCTCTCTACAAACATGTCAACGATGTACACCTCTCTACTTCCGGTGTACGATTATACACAGTGGTAATGCCAGACACGGAAGCTCAATGTTTTACAATATAATTTTGTTTTAAGACGCAGAGTTGTAAAACTCATTTGTAGGTAAATAATAATTCAAATGCCTAAATCTGATTGTCTGTAAACATAAGAATACAGCATAATGGGTCAGAGTGACTTGTGATGAGTGTGTTGTGCATACATGCGTAGATATGAATGTGTATGATGACAGGAGTGGAAGAGGAGAAGTTGGACTGGGGGAGAAGGTTAAGTCGGGAGGAAGCTGCGGTTTTGGTTATGTCTTGGGAATCTATTCTCTGATGTAACTAGGACGCATATAAGTATACCAGCGTAACGTATAGACAGAAATACTTACAAAACATTGTGTCATGATCATTTTGGGGTTTTGGGCCTGTGAGGACCTCTGTTGGCGCAACAGAGTCTGCAAATTTATAAATTATAATCGCAATGGGCCAAGGAGTCCGTACACAACATATCAGCCTTCATCTGTTATTTGTTCTTGAAAATAAAACAATAATACTATTTTTTAGGTCATGGCCCGAGGCCCTTGTTGAGGGCCAAAAAGTCAACAAATCTACAATTGATAATATCCACTAACTAAGGAGTCTGTACACAATATTTCAGCTGTTCTGTAGAGGCAGTTGATCTTGAGATTAAGTCGAAAAAGCAAAACGTTGACAGACGAATTGACGGACGTCAAAGTATGCCATTAGCCCAGGTCCTGTGAATGTATTTTTCTCAAGAATGACAGATTATTACTTCTATGTACATTAAATATTGCAATCAATTGAGCATAAAATCGAGACAATATACACTTGGAATTGATTATCAAGTTGATTTAAATTTACCCATAATAACAATACCGCAATCAGCGCGGCGATCAGCTTTGAAGACAATCCTTGAGGACTGACTGTGATTAGCAACAGATGGGACAGGCTAGATTGCTTGTACGCTGAGCCTCATTACTTAATTACCCAGTAATTCGATATATATAAAATTTAAGTTGTTTTATTGAGATGATTGAAGATATCTTTGTGGAATTAACACTAATTAACTAATTAACATTAATTAGGGACCACACCCAGGCAGATGTTCATTGTAGCTGCCGGGGCTAATTTTGGCGGTTTTTTAAAAAAACCCAGCTCTATAATAATTTTTAGGGCCGATTTTAGAAATCTGACCTTTAAAATAGAAATTTTCTTATAAATGTTTGTTGTCAATGAAATTGTTAAAATACTTCCTTATGAATACATTATCTGATTATTTCATCCACAACCGTTTGTCTCTTATCCCCCCCCCCCCCCCCCCCCCCCCCCCCCCCCCCCACACACACACCAAAAAGAAAGTAAATCAGTTTTCATGCATGTCAATTTAAATTTAAATTGTTGATTGTATACTGTTTAATTGATGGTAGTCCTTAGTCCTTAGTCCTCATACCTCATACCTCATCCTTCGTGCCCCTTAAATTAATATAACTAATGGTAACTGGTGTGTTTAAGATAGACTTAAAACTTATCTAAGAGGGCTTCAGAAATAACTAGTCTGGCAACAGCAAAATTACCAATACAGGAACTCCTCATAAGTATTTGAAAACATGGAAGATTTTTGTCTTTATTATATATCACTTGTATATCAACGATGACATGTATGATCACACTAAGACGATCAACAATATCAGGAAAATCAATCTGTGTAAGATCTTAAAATTTCAAAACGTGATGTAGATGAAATGAATCATTGCTAGAAATCAGATAACCAAAAGAGAGGCCGTGTTGTTCCTCTCATATGTTTTCCTTCATTTTACATTCACAAATAACACTTGGACGGAAAATTTCAAGTGACAAGCATGGTCGTCATATTCTTTCTTACATGTGTTTGTGTTGTCATGATGTCACCGGTTCATACAAAGAACTTCGTGTCATTCTAGGCTGAGTATCAACATCCTGTCAATTCAACTCGAATATCAGTGAATAAGGCTGAATTGGACATGAGTTCATGTATACGAAAAACGAAGCCATGGAATAGGCCAATTGTTGGTATTTTGCTTATAACATTTACAAAAACATGTGTTGTGTTTTCACAAAATATCAACAATCAAAAGGACGATTTGAACTATATTATTCACATAAGAACACCAAAAGACAAATTCCTGAGTGGTGATATTGCCATCAGAGAGGAACCAAAAAATATGCCCGAGACCAGCACTGTGATAGAACTAATCTCGAAGAATGAAATAGCAAGTACAAGGAACACATCTTCTTCAGTTGAACCACTGGATAAAGAGGCGAGAAAAAACAAAGACATCAGATGTTGTAAAACCTGTAAAATAATTTCGGCTCAACACAAAGACCTTCTCTTTGTTTACAACCCCTTTAAGAAATGGTTATGGCTCTACGTTTATTCTTTTAGGCATTTCAAGAAAATTTATTTACCACTCAAAAACATAAAAGGAAATTCAGTTGCGGACATAGCTGTTGATGCAAAATCTGAGATGTTCTATTTACTGCGTGTACAGAGTATTGAATCAATTAGTTTTTGTGGAAAAAGGAAAATCCTAGGGCAAATAAATATAGCTTGTTTCATCATATTTCATGATCACTCAGAAGACATTTTGATATACAAGTTTTCATCATTCTGGAAAATTATTCATATTTCTTCAAAATCAACAAAAACCTTAGCCCGCAGTAAATGCTTAAGTCAAAATGGTGACATTAACAAACGTTCCAAAACAATCTATTATATTTGCCGTAATAGTGAACGATTGTATTCACTTTCTTACCAAACATGGCGCTCATCACCTCATCTCTCAAGATCCAGGGCTGTTTGTAATGTGCACAGTGTAATTTATTATGTCTCGCTTGATCCCATTGAACCTAACATTGCACTGTGCCCTGTTCATACTGGTGCAAAACGGTTCTATCTGAAAGACCATAAATTTCAAAAACTACATCTAAGAGGCAATAAATGCTCGAACATTTTGTATGTAAATAACTACATTGCTGTGAAACATCGTCCCTCTGTGTTTAATTTGTATCACAGAAATGTAACATACATTAAACGTATGCATGGATTGGAAACGCATGACATCTTTTTTACTGGTTGATATGAACGTCTTGTTAAAGGTATTGTTGATTTATTTTGTATTTTATTATAGAGTTGCAATGGATTGATATGTCTAATGTCCCTGGTTGAAATGGTACATGCAGGAGGACATGTTGATATTAATTCTAGTAGATAGTAGATTTTTATTAGTTGATTTGACAAATTAAAACCTCTCATCAGGATGGTCTACTTTCGTATGTATCTGTAAGATGAAATAAAAGCATTCGATAGGAAATCTTACAATTTTATTTTGAATATTGAAAATACTTAAACATGCATTTTGCATTTGCATTAACTAATATCTTAGATAAAGGTATTACGACTAAACAAACAGAACCCATATGAGGTTGCGGTTGTTTCGAACTTATTACAACGTGTGATTTGCACAGAATGAAGATAAACCGAATGTGTTTTATGATAAGATTGATCTGTTAATTGTCACAGGGTTGGAATGGTAAGAGGTCATGTTCATATTTATTCAACTAGATATTCGATTGTAATTAGTTTCACAGTTTCACAGTTTCACAGATTAAACCTCCCATGTGGAGGTACATACATTTGTATCGATCTAAAAGATGAAACAAAAGCCTTCGATAGAAAATCTTACAACTTTGATATTAAATTGCATTTTACATAAAACAATTGTTTTCGAAAAAAGTAATTAGATTACATAGATGAGTTGTATTTATTAGAACGGCCGATCTGCACAGAATTGAAATAAAGACCCATTGTGTTGGATGATAAGGCATCTGGTACAATGATCTGGTAGTCAGAAAATTCTTATAAGTCGGTTTAAATCAAACTAATGCAGAAGTAGTAACCGTCCGATTAATACAAAGAAATTATCAAGTATCTCCTGTATGAATGTATCACATTGTTTCAACTTTCCCTAAGGGTAATCTTTGTATATAATGATAGTCTACAGTCGTTGTAGAGTGTTTTAACTACAGTTATCATAAAGTGCAGGCATCTGTTGTTGATGTACCGTTCTCGGTATCTTAGTACAAGCTGTTTAGATGATAACAAAGACAGGATCAATGTTTTGTATTTGTTTCCCGACTGCTGACTGTCTCAATGTGTTCTTCTAAACCTTATCATATTCAATTATTCTAAAATAAGTATCTCTCTATGAAAAACGATTATCATTTTAACAATATTGTCGTTGCAAAATTATTTCTGATTCATGAACTACTCATATTGCTTTGATGTCATGAATTTAATTAAAAATAATTTTAAAGAAAATTGTTTTGTGTTGTTGGTTTATTTCTTCCCTGTAAAGTTACATATTTTCTTGTACTGCTTTTTAAAATTAAACCAGATTGTACAATAATGTATGTGCGACTGTGAATTGTGATTATGTATTTGATATAGTTGATTTATACAATAATAAAATCTGTCATCAAAGTTCAGTTGATTTTCACATACAAAGGATGCTTATAAATGATTCAGTAAACTATTCCTACAAGTCGACTTACTTCTCAAAGGATGAAAAAGATGGTCTAATAAGAAACTGCGAAAATCGAAATTGCTACTGCTAATATAATTTCACAGAATGCAAGGAAATGATCGTTTAAAACCAGTGTACAATAGAGTATTTAAACGAAAGATACAAGACAAAAGAAAGACAACTATTAACAATAAGTCTGAAAATCAAAATGCAGACATGTATTTCTTAACGAATGCTTTTTCCGAAGAGAGGTTGCGTTTTTAGACATCCACAATACCTCATATACATGTACCTGTTTAATAATACCCTTATTTTGTAAGTCGTAGTGATGAATCTGAAGATACAAACAAACAATTAAACAACCACATGATATTATAACATTTAATCTAGTCAAGTTGTTTTAGTGCATTTAGAAGTTGAATAAATAAGAAAATAATATTTTCTTGATAACAACTTCTTTATTGTGAACATATACATACTACTAAAGAAACCAAAGTTTGCAAAGAATGCAGACTGATTTATCATTGCACACAATCAAAAAACCAAACTCAAGACATATTTCATTCTATGTAGTATTTATATATATATTCCATCTGGTACATTTCAGACAAATCACATGCATTTTAAATATTTCCTTTACTATTAAAGAGACCCAAAGTTTGCAATGTATGGAGACTAATTCTTATTTTTAAATATCAGATAACCTAAATGATGATAGATGTTTCCTTTTGTTAACTATTTATATTTCTTTATTCATGTTCATAGCAGGTACACTTCGTACATTGAAAATATTTCCTGTAATAGTAAAGAAATCGCAAATTTTGCAAAGAATGTAGACTAATTCATTATTGTTATAAAATCAGAAAAGGTAACTGAAAACGGGTATTTCCTCTTGTTATCTATTTATATTTCTTTATTCATGTTCATATTTCATACATTGAAAATATTTCCTGTACAAGTAAAGAAATCGCAAATTTTGCAAAGAATGTAGACTAATTCATTATTGTTATAAAATCAGAAAAGCAAACTGAAGACAGATATTTCCTCTTGTTAACTATTTATATTTGCATTTCTGTTTAAAACAGTTATATCTTGCACATTTAATATATTTTCCTAACCAGCAAAGAAAGCAAAAGTTTGCAAAGTATGCAGAGGGATATATCATGCTTAAATATGCAATTATCAGTGAAGTTAGATGTTTCGTATTTTGTATTACTATAT
The DNA here is from genome assembly GCA_936450465.1 of Gibbula magus. Lineage (NCBI taxonomy): Eukaryota > Metazoa > Mollusca > Gastropoda > Trochida > Trochidae > Gibbula > Gibbula magus. Next base: position 62,091,653 of record OW388294.1, read on the forward strand.
TTCCATGAGTGGAATTTTTACCTCTGACACCAAATGAGTTTAGTATGGATTTATATACTCTTCATCACAACAATATTTCTAATAGTTTACATAAAAACAAAAACAAGCTTAAACGTGAGCATGGCTCACTTAATTACTCGAAACTTTGTATCATGACAAAATAAGTTTTACATGAATTCATATAGCTCCATCAGATTAATACAATTGTGTACATAACGTATTTTATTGTTATCATTGCACAAGTGTATACAAACAATTAAGACTAGAAGAGTATTTATCTGTACAACAGATGTCTCCCCCTTCCTACAATTCACCTTAGAAACATCTTCCGTTATGCGGGGTAGTCAGTAGGCTGAGACATAATTTATGGACATTTCAAATATTATAAGTTGTATGCTTCTCACAAGGGTAATACGGTCTCATGTACCATCATTGTACCAGTGTCACCCGAGCCTTCAGGCGAGGGTCACATTGGTACAAAGATGGTACATGAGACTGTGTTACCCGAGGGAGAAGTATACAACGTATTTTTCTTTCTGTCATGTCAATAAAATTAGTATTATTTTATTTATTGCGTTTTGTCTGCCGATGCCTGATCAGCTGTTATCGTTTGAATGGTCTTGACCCTAAACGTAAACAAAATGATGTCCCCCAGCTCGACTGAAATGTTAAAAGTCGTTTTACGTATTACTACAAACTTTTAAATGCCTCAAAACGAGTTATTCTTTGTTGAATTGAGTGTGCAAGGAATGCAAAATAAGATTTGCTTCCAAACAAAGCAGCAACTATTGGAAAAAAAGTATGTAATTAATAGACCCGTAAACAGCTGATCAAACTGTTCAAAACTCCCTACACTGCATGCGTTATTCTGTAACGTCATCTGACCATAATGCGACACCTACTCTTAGCTAGGAGCTGTTACTATGGCAGCGGGGTACATGAAATGTGTACACCGTGAGACTGATGGGGTACATAAAGAAAATGAAATGCCATTAGCCAATCAGAAACGAGTATTTTACTGTAAGGAAAGATAATTATTATTGTACATTATTAATTTTCCCTTCACATTCGAATGGTTTGTAATCCTAATTTTTCTAACATTTGTGTATATGATAACACATGTGTATAGGATTGCCTGGAAAACTTCGTAAAGCTGAGAATGTTTTGAGAATAGTTTTCCTGGTATCATGAAATCATTGAAAAACAGGAACTCCTCATAACTTATTCAAACAATGGACGGTTATAGGAATGTGTAGAATCTCCCGTGTCAATGATGACATGATAATGAAAGATTTATGTTAAACAATTAAAAAGAAATACTCAAATCACTATGTAGACAAATGAAACAGTACTAAAATCAGATAACACACCAAAGAGACAGCTATTTCCCATCATACATGCTCGGTCAGTGTCCATTCCGGTTGAAATTTTTTAGATGGTTAATTTCAATCTTATATGTAAGGTTTGTCCATGGTGAGAACGATCAACCATGGCAACCATCGCATTCTATCTGAAATGTGTTTGTTTTACTGTCATGGTGACACCAAATCATTTCCTTACCAAGAACTTTGTGTCATTCTGGGCTGTGCATCGACATCCGGCGAATACGACTCGAGTCCCAGTGACTGATGCTGAATTAAACATGAGTTCATGTATACAGAAACCCAATCCTGGAAATAGGCCAATTGTTGGTATTTTGCTTATAACATTTACAAAAAGATTTGTTGTGTTTTCACAAAATTTTAATATTCAAAACCCAAAAGATGAAAGAAACATTACAATTCACAACAAAACATTGAAAGACACATTTTTAAGTGAAAATATTGCAAGAAAAGGCAGACAGCGACCACACAACGAGTCAAAGACCAGTGCTGTGGCGACAATTATCCCAAAGAATCAAGAAGCAAGTAACATGAACCCTTCTACTTCTGTTAAACCATTGGATAAACTGGCAAGAAATAAACAACCAAATAGATGTGGTAAAACATGTAAAATTATTCAGGCTCAACACAAAGACATTCTCCTTGTTGCTGACACTGCTAGGAAATGGATGCGGTTTTACATTTATTCTTTCAGGTATTTCAAGAAAATTTACTTACCTTTGAAACACATAAAAAGTACTTCCGTTACAGCCATAGCTGTTGATGCAAACGTTTCTTTGTTCTATTTACTGTACACTATTGAATCAATTGGTTTCAATGGAAAAAGACAAATCCTATGTAATCTTCCAACAAGGTGCCTCTTCTTCCATCATGATCTGTCAGAAGGTATTTTGATATACAGTTGTTCATCAGTCTGGAAAATAATTCGTATTTCTTCTAAAAGAACACAGAGTTTGGCACGCAGTAACTGCGCACCATTAGAATCCGACATTCACAAATTGTCAAAAAAGATATATTATGTTTGCCAAGATTTGGAACGATTGTATTCTGTATTGTATTCTGTATCGTATGAAGCATGGCGTTTATCAACTAAACTAAAAAGACCCAAGGCTGTTTTGACTAGGCGCAGGGAAATTAATTATTTATCTGTTGATCCTTTGGAATCTAACCTTGTACTTTGTACTGCAGGGCATATTGCAAAACGATTATATGTAAAAGGCGGTACATTGCAGAAAATACACATAGGAAACCATAACTGTTTCCTTATATTTCATGTAAATAACTACTTTATTGTTGGGAGTGGTAAAAATTTGCATCACTTGTATCACCGAAATGTAACATACATTAAACGTATGCATGGATTGACGGATCACCATGCTTTCTTCATGGGTTGAAATTGTAATTGTGATAAGAGTATTGTATATCTATCTTATTATCAGAGTATGAAAATCCTGTTGACCTGAAATATTTGTCAGCCATGACCAAAACCTACCTGGCCCAAATAAAAATAAGTTCAACAGTAAATGTCAATGTGCTTATATTCTTGATCACTAGATCATTTAAAATATTATAACGTATTTTGTTGTTGTAATATGTATGTTTGTATAAACAATTTTTCAGATAAACAAGATTGAGTTAGATATCAAAATAAATGTTTAGTAACCAAACTGACACGTGTATGATACTGATATTTAGATTAAACCATTTTTATATGCAGATGATCCATAGTACACCATTTAAAATAGGTTAGTATTTTAATTCTGAAAAACAATATAAATTTAGTGCAGTTAGAGAATGTCAGTATAAGATTAGTGCTTATTTAAAAACTGTATTTATTTTTTAGCAACCTTATTTAATTTTCTACATCATTCGCAAAATTTAAAATAGTGAATTCGTGTTCAAATCCAGAATTTTTCTGAATTATTTAATGATAATATATTTGTTTTAGTATTGGAAAAGTTATCTACCTTTATTCACAATGGTTGCGAATTTCATTTGTTTTTAGTAAAAGCAGATAGCTTATAAATGATTGTGTTTAGATAATGGATAATCAGTTTTTGATATAATCAACGTCAAGATATATAAGTATGAAGTTTTAAAAGAAGCATACTTGGAGAAAAGTTCATTAATGACAAACATTGTCATAATGATTGTGTAATTATGATATTTTATGAAGCGGCGAAGGCGACCGTAACGGATAATGGGAGAACATTTCTACTGTTTTCAGCTTTCCGCCTAGATTAATTATGCACTATTAGTATTATTACGTAGTAATGTCGCATGGTTTGATAGTTCTCTCAAACGAATATCGAGTTTAGTATGTAATGAATAGATTACAAACCTAGTGGACGTTGAATATCACAAATATTCCAAATCAATTTTTTTAAATGTAGTGATTTTATTTACAACATTAAAACATATCTACTAGGAATATTTTCAATATTTAACAATCACTATTTATTTCATTGTATGATTCTTGAGGCATCCTGACAAGTTTCACCTGTTTGCACATGCCGATACACTAAAATGTCCACTAAAATGACCATTGTGACTTTGAGGATAATATCAAGATCATCAAAATCTAATCAGCCCTCCGTCTTCCCCAACAGCCCAAGAAGAGAATCCAATAAATGTGTTTGAAATATCACACTGCATACCGCAAAATGGCTTTTGTGACCTTGTGAAAGTCAAGGTAAAAATCTCTATGGGAAACATTACTCTCACTGTGATGCGCCTACATGCAGAATCTTAAAGGATAAAGTGAAACATTCTTGGGTATTTCGATTTTGTAGACGAACAGACAAATTAATTTATCCTCCACTTCGTACTAAACGTGTCATGTACCCACAACCAAATGAATGAGGTTCTGACTACAGTATGTTTTTCACGGTATTTTTCATACGTCTTGATAATAATCAGGGTAATGTAACATGCATCAAATTATTCCTGGTGGATATTATTAGTGTTAACCCCTTTTTTGTTACCGTTTATAAGTTCCAATAGGATACAAATCATATCACTGGTCTTTCGTAACTATTACACTCTGTGACTGATTCGCACCTGCTTTCCTCTGATGTCAAGAGCACTGATAGTTTCTCATTTGTGACAGGGGTTATCTTTTCGCATTGACTTTCGCATTCTCTTTGACTTAATTATGATGTTAGTAAAAGTCTTCGTATAAAATAATGTCAGGTTTCATGAATGTCAGTGGTCTTTTAAACCATTCTTTGTTTTCTCTCTTTTATGTGCAACCTTTATAGTAATAAAAGCTTTGTCTTATAGTTATGTACGACTATGTATTTTGTTACCTTATACCACAATCAATTCATTTGATTGCTCATTAGAATCTGGTTATAAATGATTAATTAAGAAGATCTTTCTTCCCAATGGATGCTTCAAATTGTAGTAGAATTACTCTTTAAAGAGGGATTGTAAATTGTTTTCGCCATTAAGAAAATGAATGCAAATGAAGTCCCTGTCCATTGAAATGAAACAAAAAGCATGCACTGTTCACAGTAAATGTTTAGCGTTATGTAAAGTAATTGTTATAGTTTTAATGATTGACATCAGTGAAAGACAATACAACTAAAACACTCTATACGACCAAACATTTTGTTCAAACCTGTTGATCAGTTTCGAAGATTAAAGTTTATCCTTATTCTGAAAACATGTTTAAAAATAAACAGTTACAAATGAGGTGCGGTGAGGTGAGTTGGGGTTTATCGCCGCTTTCAAGAGTATTTCACTTAATAACGGCTGCTAGTATTATTGCAGGGAGGAAGCCCGCAACATCATGTGGTTATTGCAGTGAAACCTGCGAGCATCGGCTGGAACTAGCGAACCATGGGTGGTACTTCACTGAAATTCAGTGTCCCATTGCACCAAAACCTTACTACATGTATACAGTTTTCTACTGCAGACAAAGTTACCGTGCCCCTGGCGGGATTTGAACCCCGAAGCCGAAATCACTAAACACTGCACTATTCCGCCCCCACAATTACAAATGAAACCTGATGGCTTAGCGTATGCTAATTAGGCATATGCTTTGAAGGGTACAAGGTTAAAATAATATTCTCAAGATTGGTAAGATATTTCTTTCTTATAGCTTGCATTTAGTGAAGAGATTAAATTGTCCATAAAGAAATACTTATATAAGATTTTCTCCAAAGATTAAAATAAAGAAGAAATATCATATAAAATAATTATAATAGGATGAGTTTATTGACAAAAAGTGGTCGAATCCGCTTGCCAGGTTGTTCCGGATCCTTCCGGATTCTCCAAGTTTGGCAAATTTTTGGGAGAATCCGGAAAGATCCTGTAAGCGGATTCCACAATTTTTTGTTCTGTGCAGGCAACAGCCTTTGCCTGATCTGAATAATTATTTGTGATAGTGCATCCTTTCACGAGGACAACACTCAATGTGTTCATTCAACTTCAGTCAATTAATGGTCCATTTTGAATGTAAGCTGGCTTAAATAGTTCTCTTTGTGCATCTCAAACATGCGAAACTATTTACTTTAACAGAGATCTACGGAGATATACTTCTGAAATTACAGTTAACAGCAAAACAAACGTTACAATATTTTCAACACTGAAAAAACAATGAAATACAGCTGCCGGAGAAAGTCGCTTTTGAATTATGTGTATAGAGATATACTGATGAAAACGAATAAGGGAACACTTAATTACTGTTAACTTATGTCTGGCATGTTCCGTTTGTTCGAGCCTGCGTGGGGCCATTATAAACTTAAAATGTTGAAGTTTACTTTCACTGAAAAGGTACAGTGCACGTGACAATTGATTTCCATGAACTTCATGCATGGCAACGTCCATTTAACCTTCAAGGAGTCAATGAATGTCAGTGTACCTTTACCTTCAGAATCATGCCTAGAGCATACTTTCTGATAATGAGAAATGGCAGGCTATTGGGTGCATAAACAGCGGTCAATCAATATGCCAGACAGCCAGACAATTTAACAAGTCTAAAAGTGTGATTTCGCGACTGTGGAACCGGTACGGTCAGACAGGGAACGTAAAGATTAGACCCGGTCGTGGTCCAAAATGTAAGACAACCCCCCGAAACGACCGCCAGCTGGTGCTGCTGTCCATACGTGACCGATTTAAACGAGCATCGAAAATAAACGGCAGGGCAGTAACGAGACTAAGAATTTGTGACCGTACTGTCAGAAACAGACTGAAAGCAGCAGGCTTAAAGTCACGTCGTCCTGTTGTTCGGGTAAGGCTGACTGCGGAACACAGACGTCTCAGAAGAGCATGGTCTACACAACATCGAGTTAGACAACTTCGACATTGGCGCAAAACCATGTTCAGTGATGAGTCACGATTCAATTTGGACTTCGCAGATGGTCGGATCTGCGTTTGACGATGCCTTCGTGAACTTCGCCATCAGTGCACCATTCCTACGGGGGCGGATCTGTGATGGTATGGGGCCGCATAACAAACCTTAGGACAAACCTTGTTCTACTTGATGGAAGGGTGACTGGTGTCCGTTACCGAGACGAAGTGTTGCAACCTTTTGTTCTTCCTTTCCGCCGTAGAGTTGGTGTAAACTTTGAGTTTCAACATGACAATGCTCGACCAAAAACGGCTCACGTCAGCAGGGATTTTCTCCCGCAAAACAACATCAGAGTGTTGCCATGGCCGTCCAAGAGCCCAGACATTAATCCCGTTGATCACCTCTGGGACGTTCTTGGAGGTCGGGTGAGGGATCATGATGTTCTACCCCAGACACCTGATGCCATGTTCCAGGCTCTCCAAGAAGAGTGGCGTGCAGTTCCTCGGGCTGTTATCCGGAAGTTGATCCAAGGTGTTCCACGACAGTGTGAAGAAGTGATCAGGAAACAGGGAGGACACACCAGATACTGAAATTTCACCTGTGGTGTACATACTTAATGAAATATACTTGATCAAAAACCCATGACAATAAAACAAAATACATTCGTTCCTTTATTCATGTCCATCAGTATATGATTTGTTGGTACCTGCAGTTTCATACATCAGAATAAAATTATCATCAGAGTATTATAATTTGTATGTCTGTTCAAATACACTTTGGGTGTTGAAATCGCATTTCAAAAACTGGTTTTGGCCAGAAACTTTGGCATTTAACATGACAATTCATGAAATTTAGAAATTTTACTACAAAAAGGAAGTCGACAAAATAACCTTCTTTGGCCTAAATTTGTTGTCGCTTATGTACTATAGGGCGTCTTAAAACAAGGGAAAAAAGTCCCTTTTGACTCTCCTTAGTCGTTTATTCAAGAAGATTAGATTTTTTTAAAAACTCGTTTGTCTCAGAAAATTGAACAGATAAGGTTTTGAGATTCCGATATAGTATAGTTGAAGTCTGAAGAGATGATGTGTCTCAAATTTAGTCGTTTTTATCACTCATGGATTGAATTATATTTCGGCATGGTGCCGTTTCTTTGGCGGTTGAGTGTATGATCTGCGCAAACATGTGTATTTGAATATTGTATTTCATTTAATGTCCCATTCTCGATAGAATATATGAACAAAATAAGCTATTTTAAATTTTTTATGATATGTATGATTTCCATTTCTATGGTTATTCCCTTCAGATTTCCTATCCTAATTATCTACATCGCCTGAATCCGGGCGCAGAAACGGAGTGTCCTGATTGGTTGCAATTGATTCTAGTTGTGCGAGGTTTTTGCCAATGATACGTCATAATGATAAATAAACGTAAGACAAACATTTTCCCGTTTAATGTGTTTTCCTCCAAATATGATTTTTGATATTGTGAAAATAATTGATCATAAACATGCTGATAAATAAAGAAGACCATATAAGAGACAAAGAAGAAAAACATTTCATTTGTGATATTTGCAACAGGCGTATTCGGAGGACATATGCTAATTAGCAAAACACTTAAGAGTCAAATGTCTAGATCTTTGAAGTCACTTTGTCATAATTGTCGCTGAATGCTGAGTTTTCATTGGTAAGAAGCAGGGATACAGGATGAGGTTCCACTTTTCCCCGCTAGGGGATTTTACTTGTGCACTCGGATTCAGGCTATGAAGAACAGAGGTTGGGATCGGATTTCTGAAGGGGATTACCTGTGTGTGATGAGAATGCTTATTTGCAGGACGACGCTCATTTTCATATTGATTGTAATTTATATTCTGATTTTTCAAACTGAAATTTGTCTCCGCTAAATTTGCGAATGTCAGCCAACTACCGGATAATTCAGTTCAGATCAAACCACATTTGTCATTCAGTGCGAGGAGATATCAATTGCAGTGGATAATCACAATACGTTGATCTCTTGAAACTGTCTTCCTGAAAGTGTCCAGTCACTAATTCGTAATTGGAATGTTATATGTAGCTTTTCGGCACTTACTGTTGATTGTATGTCATAGGCTTTACAAATACAGTAGAGAAAGGAACTTGGCCGTCAACCTTTTGCAGAATTCTGTTTTCAAGCATTGGTCCCAGACACATTGCCGTCTATATTTATTTTCCAATAAAAAGCTACAAGCCTCTCGGGTATGAGAGTGCAAACGGTTTGCAATTAAACGTCTTTCATATTTGTGTCCTTCAGGCACAGGTTAAGCTGTGAGACTTATATCAGCAGCGAATAGGTTCTATTTCTGTTAGATGTTATTAATTTAAAAGTTTGCAGATTGTTATATAGAGGATACGTAATTGAGTTTGACAAACAACAGGTTCATTTCATCGAGTGCCATGGGCAACTATACCCATGTCACAATGCAAAGTTGAAATAAACATTAATTGCATTTGACAAACTCAGTTAATAATTTGTTTTAAATGTTCTATAATATGACAAAATTATTCTCATTTCTTTAATATGTGGAACGTAGTTTTGGTTACTGGCCTGTGGCAATATATTGCTTTCTCGTTGTAGCTTGATTTTATTTCACTGATATAATTCAGGTATTCCATAGGTCATTATTTAAGGATAATATACAAACTAATCTGATTCGTTTGATGTTATAATTGGCTTGATGTTACCATACACTCATAGCTTGTGTAACATATGCAAATATATATGTTAACATTTGACTGAACTAGAAAACAACGAACTTTACATTTAACATAAAGAGATTATTACCATATGACTTTTTCGAGTGTGATATTTTGTGTTGCCTGAGCTAAAGCACAAGTTTGCACGATTTTCATAAATGGTGGTGTAGTGGTTAGCGTGTCTGCCTCTCACGCCAACGACCCGGGTTCGAATCCAAGTGGAGACACAAACGATTTGGGACTTGGGTCAAAAGCTGTGTTGTGTCCTTGGGCAAGGCACTTCATCCCCATTGCACTAAGTCCACCCAGCTGTACAATGGGTACCTGGTTATACGGGTGTACTGTCCGAAATGGACTCCCAGCGCAGGCAAGCAGCTTTGAAAAAGTACAATCCGTCAGGGTACTTATGTCGGTGAGCAACTCGCAAGAGACGGATACTTGACGTAAAACTCATCATTATATTAATTGCACACTTTTGAGTGTAGTATTTGGTAACCCATTCTGTTCCATTTCTATTCCAATTCATGTAAAAATCGCCAGGAAAAGGCTCACTCCTCTTGCGACGGCAACATTAACATTATGCATACTTGTTTTATGACATCACAGATGACAAAATACAAGAGATTTGAATGAAATAATGTGTACATGAGCTCGTATAAAAATACAATAAAATATTAACTTATTTAAGTTATTTTCAACTACATAAAGGTAATAAAACTGACAATATGAAAGCACCAGAAAATAATATGATAACATCTATCTCATCTTTTTATTTAATGGTCCACATAACCAGTATGCCAACGGAGAAAATAAGTACTTAGGATTGCCTCACAAAAAGAACATTTTGATATGACACAATGTTACTACTTGACCAGTGTGCTTATTGAAATCACATGATTAACAACTAAAACATCTGGGGAGCCTCATAAATCTTATTAGTAAAATTCACTTTTCTCACAGGATGTAGACAGGGTATGATTAAAAACACTACAGCTGATGGTCTGTAGGTTCCTGTTGCAATGAAACCTAATAAACTAATGTTATTTGATCACGGACGCTGCACCTTTCATTACCCTTTACAATTGAAAATGTTACATGATATGTATGAAGAATTAGAAATGATTTGATGAGTTATATCATAACAGTAATGGAATTTCATATGTTTCAGTTGTATTGAAGATTGTTCATAGTGAGATTAACTGTAAAATGGTTCATGAAATTGATGAACTAGATTGCAACTATTTATCTCATAACAATGATTCAGTCTGATTAAAATCGACGGTTTTCCGTGGAATAAAAATTGCAAAATAGTGCATCTACCGGGATACGAACTCATATCAGTCCTAAGTTCCACGCTAAACGTCTGATAACAGCCCGTGTTTGAGCGCAATTCAGGTAGCCAAAGAAAAGACGCCCAACAAATGCTTTCGGTGTGAGAAGCTAGGGGCAGATTACTCCAAACAGCTATCCTTTGGTCTGTTCCGAATGCTTTCAAAACAGTGACCTTTTAAAAACTACGTTGTGGTTGGTCAGCTATTTGACTGGGCTTTGGCTGTGCTAAACTGGTTCGGAACGGGGTGTTTTCAGAGAGGAGAGGAGAGGACTCTACAGAACCTGTTCGTAATCCGGTAGATGCATTATTTTGCAAATTGTATTCCTCGGAACAAGGTCGATTTTAATCAGACTGAACAATGATTGTGTTTCATATTCAAAAGCAGTTTGATCAAATCTTGGTTTAAGAGGTATACTGTCATGACAATCATGGATAGAATTCAGTACTGTTATTGTCTTAACATGTTCATCAGTTCTGTTTTTAGGTATTGTCATTTAAAATAAGCTGCATCTTAACAGGTTAATATCTGATTACCAACTGCAAATTTTACTGCCTGAAGAAATTCTTCAGTAAAATCATACACTATTCCCATATCCAATTCAGTCGGTGTCAGGCCATTTTGCAAAATCAAAACAATATTTCCTTTTGTGGAATACATATATTAGTTACGAAATATAATATTAAAAGTGTCAACAACTAATTAAACAAATATGCCAGCAAATGTTCAAAACGATTAAATTAGGGTCGATTTTGAATGTGTTAAGTGATGTGATATATATATATATTTTTATGTAAAGAAGTAAACATAATATCACTCTTCAGGATGTGATACATGTACTTGTAACTTTTATGTTGTTTAAGTGAAAACATTTGACTATATGAAATAAAAGATAATGTTTACATGGTGTACCTCCATCCACTTTAAATCTACTAATTAACATTTAATTGAAATGGTACCTTGATAGACGTTTTATTTGTTGGCATCACTCGTGGATTGAATTAAATGATTTTTCGGAGGCTAGCTTAAACAATAAACCTAAAATTTATCATATTCTGTACACATGGGAACTCAAGTTGGATTTAACCATTTTCTAGCCAATAATTTGAACCTTATTTTAGAAAAGAACGCATGATACACCTAACACCAATACAAATCATGGATAAAATCGATTCCCTGTCTCTGGGGGATACTCTTATTTCAGTTACTGTGCTGCTTTTGACAATTACTTCTTTTCAGTTCTCACCCAACTGGAATGATGGTAATTTTACATGTAAGGGAGATCAGGGTAAAGCAACAGCAAACATATAACAATTGATTTTTTTTTTAAATTATAGAAATGCAAAATGGTACCAAGAATAGAAAATGAAATTCTCGAAATACCCTTAAAACGTGTTTAGTTTGTACATCTATCTTTCTAACACATGGTTATTTGATAAAGTTATCATTACTGAGTGTTAACAGGTACATTTAATTGGATTACTATAATTCTATATATTTCCGGTCTTGTGCATTCCTCAAGAAAATAATTTCAAAATATTGCTGGATCATTCAAGGATTATCAAAGAACAGTCCATTCATGAGAATCCTGTCACTGTGCTTAATATCTATCACCTTTCATCAACACTACTACTAGTTGTTTACATTGGCAGTTAGAACGGTCTTCCGCTAAATCCAACGATGGGCTTTTGCTGAGATTTCTTTGGATATCAGTAATCGTTACATTAGCTAGAATCCTTGGTTTTTGTGACTACATGCCCGATTTTCACAAGGTTGCTGAAATCTATTGCTAGATTATAAAACTAAGAAATAAAGCATATACATTATCCAAAAAGTATTCAATTATTAATTTTTAATCAGAAAAAATACATAGACAATTACGTTAACTCTATACGTTTCAAGTACTTTAAAGTAAAATGAGTAAAAAAAGATCAAACAATATTTACTTCTTTTTGTGAAACATCAAACCTGTAGAAGATATTCTTGTAATTGCACATCTATAAATAATTTATATCTCTCAAAGCAATTTCTTTTAAGGATCAAAAAGGACATTGTGTGTTATTAGCCACAGGAAATTTGAAACAACTTCCGAAACACTTTGTTAATGCAATGTTAGATTCAATCAATGCACTCTAATATGTTCTTCAGTTATGCATCCATGTGATTTTATTTCTGTTCATAAACATTAAATGTGCTAATGAATTATGTTACGAAATTAAACATAGACATTTATTGTTAAACGCTGTAGTATTTTAGTATCTACTATTTTATGCCAGGGAAATGATATAAGCTATCAAGCATGTGTGCTTTAAAAACAACTGGAACGAGGAATGAATTTAGCACGTAAATAAACCTATCCCGATGAAACATTTTAAACAAAATATTCTCAACAAACACAGGTCTGTACTCATTGGAGCAAGTCAGATGCATCACGTTACATGCACACTCATTCTGTTAGGTTGTTAAGTACCTGGCGGTCATCAATCATAGTCCCTGAGATAGATATTGGAAATGCATATTGTTGTCAAGTCAAAGAGTAATTAAGTGTCAATAAAATTGACAAGTCGAGAATTAATTGTTAATATTATTGACAAGTAGAAAGAGTTATTATGTTTCGATAATATTACCCTTTATAACATTTACCGGTCATCAGCAGAATCGATGTATTGCTGGAATTCATATCATAACTAGTTTCAGCACTCATAAAAGTCACTTAAATGATCGAAGACATATTCACATTTAACAAATTATTGCAAGTATATTATCGAAAGAAGTCAGTGTTATGTCAATATTCAGAAACTTAAAGCAAATCAAATAAAATAATTGATATTTATTTCATCCAGTATAAACAGATTGCTACTGGGTCAGATATGTAATTAAGATAAATTGTTATTAAAGTGTAATATATTGTTTTCATGACGTTCCTCACTGTAACAGATAACTAATTGCAGTATGATTGATGGCCTCACAGAGCAAACAGTTAATGAAGTTAAAACTGTTTGATAATACATTTGAGACATGTGTGACAGGTAATAATTTATAATGTTTCAATTCATTACCATTTTCGACATATGTTTCCGTTCCTCATTTACAACTCAAAGTTATGCACTATTTCTCAAAGTCTTTGATACATAACAATCGCAAAAGTGCCAAACAGTCTTTATTCAAAACGTCTTTTTGGGTCCATAAACGCAATACATTGAAGTACATGTACGCCTATCAAAAATATTCCGTAACCTGAATGAATAAATTTGTAAAGTCCTAAAACAACACTGGGGACATTTGATAAATATTTTAAATTTGACATTTTCGTGAGACATACATTGCTTCGGGTTCCGAAATGCAAAATTAAAAACGATTCTTCACTTAATCAAATGTCACATCTCGACCATCAAAGGATAACATACTATGAACCTGAAGAAAGGTCTCACAAACGCTATTGGAAATTTGATATACTTCATAACAAGGTTCAAGTTGATGAATATGCTAACAATTAAAGGTACATCAATTGTGTTGTTGGGGATCACATATTCCAAAAGGCAATGGTGTTACTTTATCGAGAAGTATCGACTGTTACTGAAAACCACCATTTTGATGATTGTCGACTCAGTATATTGACGATATGAAGGTAAAAGTAGTGATTTCTGATCGAAAACCGGACAATGCAGCGCGATTGACAGGGACCAATGAGTCAAACGTAATTTTGGAATCTTACCGGGTATTTATAACAGACATGACATTTGGGTTGACCATGATTAATAACTACTGTACATGCAAACGGGACGTGCAGTTTCGGTCTGTGCACATGCAAAATGATGTTACTCTGTTTTTATTGGAAACTAGAAACTATGATAATATATTTGGCAATTGGGGAAAATTATCCAAGCAAGAGTTAATTTATTTGGACTGTAAACAGCACATACGGTGAGTCGGAACGTATTAAAGCTTTATACAATTTTATGATACACAATGGATGCACCTTTAACGATGTGATACACATTTTCCCTTTTACATTTAGAGAATACATATTAAACAATCTCAATGTTGAAGCCATGTGAACTTGTTTTAGTTGTATGGTAAATGTCAAAGATGACAATATCCTATTGTTTGAACATATAATAGAATGTTTTGCTCATTATAATATACACTGACAACCTGTGAGTTGCGAGTGTTATGGTTTTGAAAATGAAATTTAATATATTGACAATTCTTCAAAAAGACGTTTAGGAACCTGACAGACACATTATGCGATCTTGTAGTTATCTGTATCACATTGTTGTGATCTCACTGTCATTTCTCAGATCCCATAGGCGTTTTTCATCATCATTAATCTATCGAGCATGATGTAAAGTGATAGTGGAGATGAAAACATAGTTTATAAGATACATGTACCTTTGTGTCCCTTGTTTCATTGCCAAAAACGGTTTGATGTCTGAAGTTACAATGTATATGACTTCATGAAAAACAATTACATTAATTGATTATATCGAAATTCAAACAATCTTTCTTTTATAACGGTAGACTTTAATGTTGTTATGAAACATGAATGTGCAATATGAGTATGTGACTCATTTTCCAGGTTAAATATGTTTTAATAATGTGAAAACTGTCTGTCACAAAATACTGAAGTTAAGTTAAAGGGGCAGTAGCACGTTTTTTCGCAGAAATAAGTTGATGAAATGTATTTGAAAAATAATGTCACCAATAGTACAACATTCTTCTCTCTTTGGAAAATCAAATGACAAAATAAGTGTACATGTGAATAGTTTTTGTCATTCGAAATAATAAAATGTGTTCACAATAAAATAGCCGACATGCAATTTTTCCTTTATACGCAACATTGTTATTGCCACTATGGATAATTGGTTTGTGTTATAAGATGTTTTACCCTCAAAAGTAAATATAAATGACATAAACTATCATTATAAACGGGAAATTTGAAAAAATAAAATTTGAAAAAAACGTGCCACTGCCCCTTTAAAGTATTTATAGTAGATTTTATTTATTTCTATAAAGTACCTTGACGTTAAAAAACCCAGTCCACTATGGATTTTTTTAACGTAATTCGGAGTTTGCACGTTGCCGTAGTACGCACTGTCAGCATCCAACAAAAAGAGTCCCATGGTAAAACAGTCATGGTAGAATGGAGATAAAGGTACTGTGTTTGAAAATCAGAGACATGTTATACTGGATTGATAGCGAGTAAATTTAAAATTGAAACCGAATGCGTTAACAGATTTGACAATTAAAGTATTTTACGCTGATGTATAAACTTGTGGGTACTTCTGAACAAAACCTGTCATGATCAAATGCACTTAAAATTGACTTCATCCCACAGGAGTATTTCAGTTTTTATGTGTTGAAACGGTGGTGGCGTTTCTTTTGCATGTCAGTTTATGTTGAACCTCAAAACAGCCAAAGAATAAGAAAATATTTGACTAAAATTCTGCAAACTCTTCATATGAATTCATAGCGCATTAGCGCAGTGGTTAGCGCGTATGGTTGCAGATCAAGGGGTCCGGAATTCGAATCCCGCCAGGGGCACGGCAACTTTGCCTGCAGTAGAGAACTGTTATACACGCAGTAAGGTTTGGATGCAATGCTTAACTGAATTTCCGTGGAGCCCGTGGTGTTGCGGGCTTTCTCCCTTCCATAATACTAGCAGCCGTGATATAAGAGAAATACTCTTGAAAGCGGCGTTGAATCTCAAATCACCTCACCTCACCTAATTTGAATTTGAACCTACTGAATTGTGGATAATGGTCGGTAATAGGGGAAATTCATGTGAAATAAGCTGAACTTACGAGCAGCTAATGTAGTCTAAGAGCATGTATGGAAGCCAAACAAAACGTGCAAAATACTTAATTAATGTCACTTTAAGCAGAATATATAATTTTACCTTAAATGTTACCATCTTTAATTGCTTGAAAATCATAATTTGCAAATTATTCTGCACAAAAATCTGTTTGAACACTAACAAAAGAGTAACAACATATTTGCCATACTAATATAATATGTAATAAGAAAAAACTAATTTATTTTATTTTATAACGAACAATGAAATACAGGGATTTCTCAGTGAAATATACTGTCTATCAAGCTGCTGTGAAGATATATTTTATTTTCACTGTGACCAGTGACTGATATACTATATCGCTATTCAAAGGTTCAAGAGTTTAACGTAAAAAAACAATGGTCTGACATATAGAGAATCTCACCCAAGTGTCTTCTGATATCAAATATATCAACACGAGTTGATTAAAGTTACAAATATCCGAGGCTTGCCGAGGATATTTTTACTTTAATCAACGAGTGTGAGAAGGTGAGATTTTATTTATCATTCAAAATCATTCTTCAACAATTATAAGCCAGAGAATGACATAGCTGAAACACAAAACTGCCATTTTGCGTCTTCAGCAGTGATCTCAGTGAGGTCACAGCATTGTGACGTCATAAGCATTATGACATCATAGCATTGTTACGTCATCACCGTGGGGCAGTCATAGCATTGTCAGCAGTCTTCTCAGTGATGCAAAAGTTCTGTGATGTCATTAACTGATGTCAGATGATGTAATAGGATTATGACGATTTGATTGTAGCAATATCTACAATGTAGATCTCGCTTGTAGATATCACTTGATCTCACACAAGCGATATCTACTGTGGGAGCCAGTTTTGGATGATAAAACAAAATCTCTTATGACGTTACATTATTACTGTGGTGACGGGATGTTCCAGGCAGCCGATCAACATGTTCGACCCAGTTTTGGCGCAATTACAAGGATAAGGTCATATAATAAATATAATATATTCTTGACCAGTACCCTGTTCATCGAGTGAGGTACCGGGTTTGAAAATTAATATATAATATTGGCGCATATCTAGCAATTATATCTATATCTAGAAATTAATATTTGAATTGTTTCAGTCATGAGCTGCAATTTTATTTTCATACATTGCAACACCTTACCATATTACCCTTTATACAAGAGTCATCAGAATATGACATATCCCAGGTGGGTAATACGCATGCAGAGTTCCAGGAAGATATGATGAAGGTTTTTTGGGTTCTGCTCCTGAAACGAACCTGTCCCTGAACGAAGTCAAATTATAACGCATTTCTATGGGGGAAAATAAAAATATATAAACAGGCACCACTTCAGTTGGTGAGTAATACACATGCAAAGTTTCAGAAACATATCATAACCGGTTTTCAAGTTCTGCTCCTGAAATGAAATGATTACGGACGGCCAGACGGACGGAAATATGGACAGGGAGACGAATATGTCCCACGGTATTACATACCTGTGGGAGAGGAATCAATTGTGATTTATATGTGTTTATATTTTATTTTCGAATACATGAACATTTTCAATGAAAATATACCTCCAGGAATACTATTTAGAGGAACCAAAGTTTTTGAAAACAACAAATCATATACTAGTTGTATGTTTTCGGAATAATATTTAAATCAGCCATAACAAAAATGTGCCACCAGAGATCAGATATGACGCAAGGCAAAAAATAGAGTCATGGGCTTTGCAGCTCATCAGGCTATTTATATCAAATTAAATAAGTACATTTTCCAGAATTATTTATCAAAACAAATATCAAGTACTTTACGTAATGGAATACACATGAAAATAGGTCTTTAGTTCATGACCCCTGTCGCCCATATTTATATTTATTACCAAGTCTAACATTTAGCCCTCTAGCCCTTTTGGTACGTATTGAAAAAGAACATGAGTGTAGTTTGTTTGAGGTCGTGACCCCTGTGACCTTATATATTGGGTCACAGGGTTACCAAATCTACAGTTTAAGATCTCCCGTGGCCACGGAGCCTGTACACATTTTTTCTATGTTTCTAGAGATTTTTCTTACTTGAGAAGAATATGAAAGTATATGTCTAAGGTCATGATCACTGTGACTCCTATGTGGGGTCACAGGATCACCAAATTTACAATTGAGAATCCCCTTTGTCCAAGAAGCATCCCTAGAGCCAGTGTTTCTTGAGAAGATGGGTGGACGGATGGATGGACGGACAGACAGAGTGAGTGAATGAGTTAATGTTTAACGCCGCTTTGGCAGTATCACAACCATTATCAGCGACGGACGGACAGAAGGACGGACGCCATGCCATGCTATAAGCCCATCAGGACGTTCAGCTATAAACATTTTAAAAACTATTTCCATTGCTCTATGTTGTTTCTATTTTCCTTTTGCAAATATTTTAGAGCTTTTAGAATTTACAATAAAATATCTCCCCCTAATAGTCTGAATACTACCAACGGGATGCTAAACAATTATTTACTATTTCGGACAGAAAAATAATTGCCCACACACTTATTGTACAGATCAGACAGATGGATTTGTTGCTAGGTTACTATCAAGCTCAGGTTTAAGATACAATGATAATAGTTGCACAGACGAATCAAGTAGTATCCAAATATCCCTTCACTTTGACGGTGGACAGAAAATCGATTTGAGATTAACAACAATATTAGCATTAGTTTTACTACACAATTGACGTCTGTGATAAAATGTCAGTTTTAGCCTTAGTTGCCTTGGAATCCAAAAATATGTATTCATATCATAATGAAAGCCTAAAGTCTTAAGAGTTCTAGTGAAGTTGATTTTGAAATTGACTTTAAATTAGTGACATACTTAAATTATTAACAATATGTGCCTAGCAAACCCTCTGCAGTACACTCGTTAATAGGACCTACCTTTTTTTTCAATATAGTAACATGACTTGTGAAACGGTATTTTATAAAGTTTGATAACATGTCCCCAGTTCTTTTCCTGAATAATTATGCTTAACAAACTAATCATTACATAAACGGAATATGAAAATGTAAGAGGGTTTTGTTCTATGATGTTTTGCTATGGAGGTTGCCATTCATTGTTATGATTAACCAGAAAACAGTCCTTATGAAATATCCATACTGGTATTGATTGGGTTCTGAAGAGGACCAACGCAGAGAAACATGCCAACTACATTGTTTAATGATAGCCTGTAATGTCTCAGTGATTGATGAACGTGTTACAAGTCTAAGCTTGACATATTTCATCTGTGTATACCCCCCGAATGGCTTTTATATTGACAGTATCTAAAGAAAGTGAGTTCATCATACTTCATTTACGTGTTTTCATTTATTGTAGATAATTTTTTCTTATATAAAATGTTTGACACTCAAAGGGGCATACTCATGTTGGTGGGTCACATAACTTATATGTCCAATGTTATAATTTGTGTTATGGAGTGTGTCCGATTTATCGACGAGTTTGTGGAATTAATTGGCATTTAATCAGTGAGTAATAAATAAAATACTAAACTCGTTTCCGTTCAATAACATACTCGCTTTCGCTCGTTAAATACAAACCACCCACATGTTTCATAAATATGTTGTTAAACGGACTGTCTCTATAAATCCAATTATGATATTAAATATATAAGCTTTTCTGGCCTAGTCCTTGAGAACATTTATTTGAATAAATCGTTTTTAATGAATATTTATTTCATACAGCAACACGGAGACTAATTTCATAATTTTGATTTGGTATATTCATAGACAACATGTTGAAGACTAAACACGATATCACCGTCACCCAGTTTATTCAAGACCTTCAAAATAACGACTGCTGTATAACTGCTATCATTTGATGGCAGCTCACCTCTTGCTGAGGATTTATGTTCACAATTAAGACAACATGGCACATAAGTATGTTCCTACTTGACATTTTGCAGTGTTTGACATCAGACCTTTGGCGCCGTACTCTCATTAGTCCATTAATGTTTTTAAAACGGACATGATATTTGAGAATTCACATAACATTTCAAATAAAATGTTCATATGTGTAAATGTCAAGGAAACATTTTTATTTATATCTATATATTATATATCTCTATATATTTATATGTTCATCAACACAAGGAAAATAGCTCTACATTGCACCATTTAACTATTTTCTCTTGCAAGACAAAATTCATTTTAAAAATCTATCTAATGTACATTTGTGTAGATATCATTATAAGCACTTTAAACTTACCGGACTTCAATGCAAGTGTTGTCCACTTGAAAATAGATTACAATTACAGCAACATCCCTGTCTGTGAGTCTATATTGTTTCAATTAAATGAGATCATGATGTTTTTTTCTGAAGTCACCTAATGTCTATTTAAGTTTGGTAACTGCTTAAAGCAAACCCCACATCCACTACGGTGATAGTAACTAGGTTCTTGAGGCATCTTATTTTATTAACTTAATATCCTCCCTGAAAAAAGGCGACAAGATATGTATCTTCCGAATCAAAGACATAGTTCAATAATATTAATATTGTCAATATGAATGATAACGTTATAATGTCTATGTGCGTGTGTATATAAAATCTAAGCGTCTAATGGTTTTGATTCACTAGTGTATGCATGTTTATAAAAGATATCAAACAAACATGTGACTTACTTATCAATGTATTTTGATGAAATTTTAAAGAAAATGTAAGGAATGCACACAGAATCTTGACATGAACCAAAAGAGATTGGTTTTAAAAAATCCTTAAATTACGAATGTAGAGTATACACAACAATTATGCTAAAAGTTTTAAAAACAAAGGTGAACAAATAAAATCAAATTTATTTATGAAAGCTCGATTGAATTGCAACTGGTACACATTGTCCAGAATAAGATTTCATTGTTAATACAAAAGAACTTCAATTATTTGTCACATTGTATAAACTCGTTTCCTGTCTTTTGATTCATTTATGATGCCTCTAACACAACACAAGTGGTTTGATCCTCGATCTAATCCCCACAGATTTTGCATTGTCATTTCAAATGTCAAAAGTGTCGTTAGATATTTTAACTTCAATAATCAATGTCCATGTCCGGTTGATTTATCATGCCTCATTTCA
Organism: Gibbula magus; assembly: GCA_936450465.1. Classification (NCBI taxonomy): domain Eukaryota; kingdom Metazoa; phylum Mollusca; class Gastropoda; order Trochida; family Trochidae; genus Gibbula; species Gibbula magus. The sequence goes on from OW388294.1 coordinate 62,113,303, forward strand.
TAATGTTTGGATCAAGATTGCAGTGAATACCTTAATATTATTTTATCAGATTGTGATTATGTTCACCCATCTTGCAATTATCCTGATAATGATGATTTTTTTTACATTCTAAGCCTTTTGATGTAATCACTTAAAAAGAACATTTGTATAACAGATTCTAATGTTGAAAACAATCTTTCAGGCCATGGTTATGAAGAGTGAATGTCATATGGAGCCGTTTTGTAAAGGAATTCTCTCATTCTTTTCAATGACTAAATTGAATTTACAATGTCAGCATTACTTTAATCTTTGATACTTGGAGGAAAGTGACTGACATTTATATGCGGAATATACAACATGTAACAACTTTTACGGAAATTTGATCGTTCAAAACAAAATTGTATGAATTGAACAGTGCCTCATTTTCTTGTTGCAGAAATAAAGGAGACAAGGGGAAATGATGTTTCATAATCATGTCTTTACCACTTGATGTAAGTATATGTTATTCACTGAAATAATGATATATAGGCAAAAACAATGAGAGCTGAAAGCAGTACAAATTACAAAGGTGAATAAAAAATGAGCATTTATTGAAACAGTTCCATGATAAATAACAAGGCGAATGTACAATTAAACGATTATCAATCAGTCTGATTAAAAGAGACCATTCTTCGCAAAACCGTCTAATAACAGCCCAATGCTTGCATGTTCTAATGCAATTCTTTTGGCCAAACACAAGACCTCCAACAGTAGCTTTCGGTGCGAAAATCGAGGGGAAGATAACTCCAAACAACTATCCTTTCGTCTGTTCCGAATGTTTTAAAAACGGCTACCATTTAAAAACCAAAAACTTGTGGCGAGAAATCTATAGAATCAGTTCGTATCCCAATTCCCTTTATCAACTATTTTGCAGATTTAATGCCGCGGAACAGGGTCGATTTAAATCAGACTGGATTATCAATCATCATGTATTACAGGATAAGGTTTCATAACATAAATTTTCTTCAATTATATGTCAAATCTACAAGAAACGTTGATGAAGAGATAAACAGACTGTAAGATAGCTAAAATTTTAAGCTCGGGATGTTCACGATTTCCATAAAACAAATCAGGCTGTAACCCTTTTTATAATATAATATATAGACATATGCTTGTGAAGAAACCGAGTGAAGACATTGAGTCGGTTAAAACGCCATGAAGCATAATAATGACATCACGATTCATTGTATCGATACAATGCATATGTACATGTTCATTGAATCGAATTGTTTGTCTTAACTTATTTTTCTTAAACAATCGAAATGAAAATGTTTCTTCCTGCAAAAAGAAATACGACACTGGACTCCATAAATGTTTTCTGCAGTGGATTTAAAAAAATATATATCGGGAAGACAGAATTGAAATTAGAAAGGAGAATAAACCTTCATTACACATTTAACAAAAACACAATCAACCAATTATGTTACATGCGAATGTACATTAATGTAGGGAAAACAATACAGTAAATATGCATGCTTCTCACGAGAGTCTCATGTACCATCTTTGTATCATTGTCTCCCGAGCCTTCAGGCGAGGGATGACACCGCTACAAAGATGATACATGAGACCGTAATACCCGGGGGAGAAGGATACAATGTATTAATCTTTCTGTGATGTCAATAAATTTAATAATATTATAGTTATTGCGTTTTTTATTGTCTATGACTGATCAGCTGATATCGTTTGAATGACCTTGAGCCTAAACAAAATGTCGTCAACGTATCGGAAATGTTAAAAGTCGTATAACGTATTATATACTACAAGTTTTTAAATGCCTTAAAACGAGTTAATGTTAGATTAATTGAGTGTGCAAGCAATTCAAAATTATATTTGTTTCCAAACTAAGCAGCAAATAAGGCAAAATAAGTGTGTAATTATAACAGCCGGCGGTTCAACAAAATGAAGCGCTTCGTAGAGCTCATTGATCGCTCAATGTATCGCTCAATGAGCGCTTCTTCTCTCTTGAACGACACAGTGCAAAGCGCTTCATTGAGCAATTGCGCTTTGAAACCTCTCTTGAACACGGCCCAGCTGATCGAACTGTTCCAAACTCTGTACACCGCGTGTGTCATGTTATAACTTCATCTGATCATAATTCGACACCTACTCTTAGCTAGGAGCTGTTACTATGGCAGCGGGGTACATGACATATTTGAACACCGTGAGACTTAAGAGCTACACAAGGAAAAACGTAACGACCGTTAGCCAATCAAAAACGAGTATTCTACTGTCAGGAAAGATACACATAGTTGACCTCACTGAATATGATTGCTTGGCATTGAAATGCCATGAATCCGCAGTAGCCAAACATCATTGATTAATATGGATGCATGTATTTTGAAAAGCATGAGCAATTATCATATTTCTTTCAGCTTCATTAATGTCATTCGCATTTTAAAAAGACAGATAATTTATAGAAGTGAAGTCGTCTTTATGTCTGTTTTTCTTTGGAGTTAATGAAACACATTATTTTCTTTGGTAAAATAAATGTGCTTAGAAATAAATCTCATTCTTCACACTATATTTGTGTAATTAATCTGATTGCAGTGGCGCTGTATTCTGGGCTCAATGTAAAATTGTTGTAATTACTTCATGACGATTAAACATTAGTCAAATCTGAGATATCTTTAAAATTATCCCATTGGACAAAAAATGACATAATCAAATGGAAAATTGTAAATTACATGAAAACAAACCTCAAAGAAGTGGATTGGTAACAAGCTGCAATAGCCTATCTGAATACCGCTCCAGAATACAGAATAGAAAACATATGTCATGAGGAAGTTACAATACATAATACAAGTTTAGTTAATAGAAACATGCACTACAGAAATTCATTTTGTAATTGAGATAAATGACAATGCTCTTTCCCTTTAGCTAAAACATCTGTTTTTGGTTTATGATATTGTACTTTGGTTCATACACATTTTTTGGGATCAATAATAATAATAGCAATGCAATCAAGTTCCATAGGTTCCCTTGGTTGTTCAATCGCCGCCATAGAGACTATATTTTTCGGGAACAATAATTATAGTGATTAAGTTGGTCACTTGCAATATTCCCATTTGTCCTTTGACAAACGTGGCAGCCATTGACTTGTGGGTTGCTACATTCTGTTTTGTCTGGTTTATTCACAGCGATTTACGCGCTCGTACTTTATATATCATATAAAACACATGAGAGTCATTAGAATGATGTGCAAATCCTTTCCATTTGGTGACTTACAAGCATAAGTTATACCTCTTACTACAGATTTGACTGTCATATTTCATTATATTATTTTCCAATCATTCATAAACATTGTCACTGCTGTATCTTTTGAAGTGTTTTGGTAATCACGAGAGGCAATTAATCAGATTATATTTCTCTCAGAAGTACCCTAGCGTGATTTATCATATTTCCATGCGTCAATTCATCTAATCATTATCGATTCCATATAAGATGGTAGAGTTTTTGTTTTTCGCCTCTCTGTGTTGCTTTATAATAAACTATTTTGAGATGATGGAGCTTAAGTTGTAGCTATATCGTTAACATCTGTTTTGAAGCCATTTCAACGTTTGTGGATCAGCAAGCTTTTCTTTTACTTATACTGTGCACTTCAGTAACCCTACCGATGTTACAAGCATAAAGGCGCTGTAGCAAGATTTTCTTAATGCAAGAAGGTGCTCTCACAAAACAATTATATCCCTGAATCAATAAAAAAAAAAGTTCTAAAACGAATGTTCATGGTTCAGTCATCTGAGTCCAAATCCCTTCGAGCAGTCAATTTAAGATATTCACATTAAAATGGCTGCCCGGTGATAGTTCATACCAAAACAATCAAAGTTAAGTTGTAAATATGGTATAATGATGGAACGGTAAATCATTGTGCTGTCTGTAATCTTAAAATCACATGAGATCTACTAATCAACCTCTCACACTGAGGAGTTCCAAAGCATTGTCGCTTTATACGTTGCACACTTTTCTTTGAATATTCATAAGCGCTTACTATAGGCTTACAAGTATCTGGTCGCTTAATGAGATGTTGTATCTTCAAACGTGTTCACTTAAGGATTTGTTTTACATGTTTTGTGCAGCTATCGAAGTGTGAAAGCAATTATAGGTCCCCTCGAAAAATACCCCCAAAATACCTATGTTTAACCCCACAAGATATGTTGTACCTGAAGAACTATCTTTTAGCAGACACATTGTACTGAGTATGTAAGCTAATCTTTGCCATTGATCACACATCTACTGTCTGTCCACCTTCAGATGGAAACAGCCGACATGATTCCATTTGATTCAATACAACAGCTATGTTTTTGTCATTTGTGCTTTGGACTGAGCTTCATGCACTCCGTGTTATTTACGTAACAACATATTATACGTGCATTGTCCAGCTTTAGTGTTAAATACCTTGTCAGACATCATTAACTTAATAATGACAATCCCAGCCAATGTTTCATGTTCTATCTACTAACTGATTTATATCACAGTTTATCATTAGTTTCAACAGTTATATATTGTTATCATAAACACAAATGAAGCGCGGAAATGTTAGCTAGACTTAAAGAATTCCAGTCCTACATTTCGGCCCTATTAGAGATCTTTCTACCTTGACTTCTCAGTTTAGCACATTGACGTCCCAGTTTAATTTTTATATTGGCTGCATAAGAGAAACTATTAGACACCAGTAAAAATATCGGCTTTACCCCGTCACAAAATGAGAGATACATGATATCGCGCTGAATTTTTTTTAATTATGTTTATTATATGCTTCTTTGGTCGGAAATATGAGTTTTAGGTCCAAAACTGCTTAAATTGAGCGAGTTCTGGCGACGTCATAGGATTGTTGCCCTGTCACTAGGCACCGGCGATGACATCGCATTGATTGTAAACGTGATGTCATACCACTGTACACATGACGTCATCCGCTCTGTGATATTTCACTGTGTTGAGAAAGTGATATCACACTGCAGTGATGAGAACACATTTTCTCAAACTGAGAAAACTCAGTCTCACATCGCTTAGCATATAATAAATTTGGGCTTCAGTCCTCACGTGCAATACCATGGAAATATGAGCTATGGAACTAAATATAGCAAAACAAAGACAATGTTAATGGTGTTTATTTCATTCTTATTGTGAGCTTGTAAGATATTCTTGAAAAGCTTGACGGGTTTGGAGAATGTCATTTACTGACCAGGCATTTCTGATAAAAGATTCAGTGGAAGTTAAATTCAGTACTCCTCTGAACGACGTAACGAGGCACAGCTCCCAAGCCATGAATGTATTAGTCATGATGAACGAAAAGGTAAGCTGTTGCTGGTAGGTGTCTGACTCTGTGGGTGTCGTTTAATATTCTATATACCTAACGTCTATTATTTTGAAAATTATAGTTAAAACGTTAAATGTTCAATTTAAATATTAAAACATGAAAACATCAACATCAACATGTTAGTTGCGGATTACTGAATGATCAGGTGTAATCAGAAAACTTGAACGACATTATGTACAAATTCAACTCGCCAAAACTTTTCAGGCCATGTATTTTCATTCCCTTAAAAAGATGCGAGTTATCGGTTTCATTCCTCCAACAGCATTATTTTAAACTAATTTGATATTTATTAAGTGCATTTAATTCATTCAAACTCTAGAGAGTAACCTTTCATTATTATCGTTTTATGAAAATTATAATTTTGTTTTTAAATCCCCTCAACTTCCCAGAGCAAATGATGTTTTAGGTTACCGGAAGTTCATAAAGATACATAATGTAATTTGTAATCAAGATTCCATAAAAGTGTAACACACAAAATCAGTAAAAGTAGTAATTCCAAACCACAAACAACACTTGCTAGAGATACATATGTGAAATCGATTTAACGAGTCTGATAACATAGTCAGAATGATTCCATTCTTGTTTAAGTAGCCTTCAGCAAGCATTAAATGACTTCATGTTTGTGAAAGGATCATTGATTTCAGATGGTCACTATTTGGCCCTGAGAAATCATTAAGTTGCATGAAAAGGCATGCTGACAACTCAAGTGTACTATATGTCCCCTATCTGACTATCTCACGGTTCTGTTCGTTCAGGATTGCAATAACACTTTTCATTTGAGAAAGATTTGTTTGCGTCTGTCAAGTCTTGGGGTAAGAACTCACAGAAACCGTTAGATTGAAAACTTTATATTTTAAAGAAAAGTTTCTTTTATGTCAAATACTTTCCAGCTTTTGTGTCTAAAATGAATGTTTTATGATATTTGAATATTGATCTTAATTGATTTGATCTTTCGATTTGCTGTTTTCGGGTTTATAAATACGTATTTGTACTGTGTATGTGGCAATTGTAACCTGATGTTTTAAATTTGTGACATTTAAAAATTTTTGGAGAGTATCAACCAATAGAAAATGTTCATAATGTTAACCTTTTGAAAAAGATAAAGGCTTCTGCGTAAACTTTTACAAATATAAATATATGGTAAAGTGAAATATTTCGTAGTTTAAAACAGTGTTTACAGTACAAATGTAGTGTAAAATGCTGATTTGTCAGAAACAACAGTATCTATAAGTATTATTTAAAACAAGCTAATGAAGAATCTATTCCCTTGAATCATATTGACACAATTTGGTGATGTTATAACGTTTCCAGACTGATTACGGATTTAAAACTATCAAATTGAAATAAAGGTTCTATAAAACTGCCTGTTTTCTCTTTTGTCAGTTTGTAAATATTGATATTCCTATTTCAAAAGAATATGTAACCCATTCTCAGTGACTTTGAATTGGACTTTTAGCGAAACATATCATCTTCAATTTGAGAAAGAGATATCAATCACATTTAATTATTTTTCCTCTGACAATTGTAACTGATCGTTTGATGTATATTGTTTGGTTAGCCACTTCATTCATTTTATAACCAGAACAACCTATGCCAACAGGATGTGATCACGTTGGTGTTTGCTTATAATTCATAATGTTTATCGTAACAAGATCAAATAACTGTTTGCAGTCTCCAGCCTAGTTATTCTTAGAGACCGTTTCTGTTAAACATTTAGGCACTCTAGCCAAACACTGGAATTTAGTTGACCACGTTTTTAAATTATTAGCGATTTACCTATTACAAGCATTATCGGTTTCACCTTTTGTTAACCGCATTGTATTATTCAGGGGCTTATGTCTCACAAGGTTAACATAAAATCGAATTCTTCAGCATTTACCTCAGAGACGAAGAATACAAAGTGTGTATATATTATATATTAGCCCTAGGACTTTTGGACACACCTTTTTTAAAAGGGCTTCAATACCTTACGGTTTTGTTTTGAAGATTTGATCTCTTTAATTTGGCAAATTTGTTTTATTTTGCGGGATACCTTGCATTATGTATTTACCCTATTTATAACAACATCATTAACCTCAATCAAGTTTCTGTCTACCTCCTACACTGAAGCTTAAATCTGGAACCTCATGATTCGTCTATACGATTGATTATGACTATACTCTACAGCTGAGATTATGAGAGTAACTCGGCAACAGAGTCATGTCTGTCCTGTCGAATATTTGTGTTAAGTGCCTTGACATTTATTTTGGTGTAAAGATGGTGGGCTAATGGAATGACAAACACAATAATGATAATATCTGCTAAGTGGAATTTCTACTGAATAATGTATTGAATCAATTAAATAACTGTTATTATGTACATTAATTTCATTTTGTTTTCAAATAACCTTTCAATTGAACATTTCATAAAATATACAATTACTTTAGTGTTATTCAGGTTATTATCTATAAGAATTTATATGATTATATTTACACAGTTTTCTCAAAAGTGTTTGGTAATTAGTAATATGTACTAATAATAGTAATAAACTACTCCTTTTTAAAATCTGTTTTTCCTTTCGCCTGCTATTTTTGAGAGCTCTATGTATTTGTTAAGCAACTGATTCTCCCGGCACAGTTTACTTGTCGAAAAGCTACGTCATATGTATTTATGTATAAAATTACATGAATTAAACCAAATAACTATTACACTTTAAATTTCTTACAGGTGCTTTTTCAAATCGCTTCTTTTTTTGTAAATTTGAAATGAAGTCCTTGCTGTTTGCGAGTACCATATGCCATATTATAACTAGGACATAGACTTGGTCAATTTACTAAGTTCTGCATTCCGATGTCCCGTGGTTCTCTCAAGAAGCCAATGAAATTGCCGCCAGGCGTTACTGCATATGAGCAACATATCAACATGTATGTCATTACTTATTTTCAATAATATTTTGGATAATAATAAAAACGAGATATGCCCTCATCGCATCCAAGATCCTGCAGATGATGTTTTATGTTTGAAATATGGTATAGTAAAGATTATTTAACAAAAGATTTCTGTTTAAAATAGTACATTATAAAAATATCGTTAAAACGGCCGTTTGAGATATACATAAGCTAAATTTATGTAATGTGTTACATATTATCCAATATAGCATATGTTTATTTCATACAAATGCTACTTGCTACTCATCTGAATCCTGATTGAAAGACGCACACAATTTCATTTCCACTCTATATTGCAAGCCCGGGGATAGAGATAGGAAATAAGCATGCTCTAATGTTTACAAGCCAGACATAGAGTAGACTTGAATTGTCAGAAGTCATTTAATGCAACTTAATGATTTCTCAAGGCAAACTGAGTCCAAACTGGAAATCAATTTATCCTTTCAGTGACTGGGGACGTTTTCGTATGACCATTGATGTTATATGAACAAAGCAATATCATGGGAGTATAGTACTTTTTAAAAGGCAATTCTTAAAAAAAAGAGTTAAATTTGTTTTCTATTGGTATCTTTTATCAAATATGAAACTAACGAGTCATGCAATAGTATGATATTTCCAATCAAACAATCATTATAATGTCTTTGAATTTCACTATAAAATAAACATATACTGCGTCAAAATAAAAAGCTGATGAAACTTACGAAATTGAAACTTCCTTTTTAAAAATTGATCATCTTATTATGTATGTCCAGCAGTTTTAGCAGTAAGTGCAACAGTTACACAAGTAAATCTTCATTAAAATTGGTCATACCTGGAGAATATGTGCATTACAATTTAGAAATACATTTCTAGTGTCTTGCCACTATCATATATCACGTCCATATTACTCTGATTCCCGAAGAAAAACACAGGCGGTTCCGTTTTGTCCCCAGGGAATCTCGACAAAGTGTCCATTTATATCAGTAATTGATGTTGTGATCACCTAGGCTACTTCCACGACCTTTGATTTGGAAAATCTGCAATATTGCCGCTTTTGTATTTACCATTTTGTTCAATACTTAGGGTATCAGTTCTTGTTCGAGTGACGGTTTTGACTTTTTTCTGAATGAAACATGAGTCCGTATATTAAGATTTATTCTTGTGATCTGTCTTTTTAAAGTATTTTTAAAAATAACAGATTTCGTCCAACTGCATAAGCTCAGATAGGAGCATGATTACCAATACAAATTGAAGTTGAAACATAAAGTAAAGCGAGAACGGACGCACGGATCACTGGACTGGCTGCCCTTATACAATGTCTTCTGTTCAGGGATAATTATACAACTCAGATAACTGGAAGGCCGAAAGCCTTTCAACGTGATCTTAATGTCATAACTAGCTCACTTGATCAGTAATTTAAGCTTTATATTTTTATGGTCGACTTATTAAATAAAAAATAATCAACTTATATTATTTTTCATTTGTTTAATAACACGGTTATATAGACTCCCATTATATTTTAAAATACGTCATGAGGCAAATTCTCTCCCATGACGCTTTAGCTGGGGACTTGGCTGTAAATATCTGTGATCTGTTCAAGAAAAATGAGATAAATGATCAGAAAACAGATCGCACCTTATTTTCTTAGGTTATGCTGATGTTTGTCAAATAGATTAAGTGTCTGCGAAAGTGACTGTTATCTCAGATCTAGATCTAGCTGCGATCTAGCTAGCGTTATAAGTATCATTGTTATTATTATTTATCTAGCTGCACAAACTACTCTTACTGTGATACCTGCATATCGTTTAACCATTGACAGTAGCGATTACAATCAACAAGATTCTCTTTCGTTGAAAATAATCATTTTTTCTTCAGACAATAATTGGAGTTCTTTATGAAACTTATATACATATATACACGTATGAACTTGTTACTATGAGGATGTTTGTTATATTGGCCGATCTCTCACAAACCATAAGTCCTGAAGATTACGTCTCATTAAATACAACTTATGTGGAATCACATCTCGGTGGAATGGATCTGCTATCCTTGTCAGAACTCGATCGGCATCAGCATCGGCATCGGCATCCACAATATAACTGGCCTTAAGTATGATCATTGATTTCAGTCGGGTCTTTGGAAATCATCAAGTTACAAGAAAAGACATTCTAATTGCTCACGTGTTCTCTATGTCAATATGGCCGACTGGTAAATATCTGGAATTTCATCTTTCTATTTTCTTTTGTTAAAGTTTTCAATACCATTTCCAATTGAGTAAGCATTTTTAAGTCTGCCAAGTGAGGAAAACAGTAGGCGTCTATGAGATTTGTTATAAAGAAATATCGGAAAAAGTATTTGCAACTCAAATACGCTTCAGATTTAGTTTCTTACATGTAGTAGATATGAGATAAATGGGGAAAAAATGCCATGTGACCGAATAATTGTAAATATGTTGTTATATTTGTTATCTATTTATAATACATTTTGTTATATTTTTCTTTCATGTTATCAGAATTCTATATATGTGAAAGCATACATTTGTTGCATTTATTGACTGTATGTGTAAGGCGTCATGGTGCTTATTTAAAAAAAAAACTAAACCAACCTTTTTATATGGTAATCCTTGTTGAAATTGGAACATCTGAGTACTGTTATCTCTGAAGCAAATGGACGTGCCAATTTCAAATGTTGTCCAATTTTTAATCTAAGGAATAAAACCAATCGCATGTATGTACTCTATGATAAAACGTGATACTGTTCTTCCTTACATCCAGATTAAAACTTGGAATACATACCATTTACATATTTACATACATATTTACTACAGGTTTCCACAAATGTAAGTTTAGCTGAGGTGTCTTGAAGTTTAATGTCACTGTAAAGAGTACTTTCACGTATATTAAAGCAGAAGTCTGCAAAACAATGGTTATGAAACCTGTGGTGTTGGATGAAACTAGCGAATCATGCGTGTATTACGGTAATGAATTTCAGCATAGAATTGCACTTCAACCCATTAATTAGTAACATTTTTCTCAGAGGATGATACAGGTTTCCGATTCAAGGGGGATATTCAAACCCTTGGCCACTTCATCGGAAGTCAAACGTGCACACCATTGCAATTACCTGTGATCTTTCATTTTTAACAGGATTACAAACTTGAAACAACGACATAACAACCAAATCAACAATAGCTTCTAGATCGTTGGGATCGGTCTCCTGACACCTTAAGCTTGTTTGTGTCTGTTATGTAGTTCAGTATAGTGTATCATCATAGACGCTAATGGAAATTGACTGTCTCCTCCATTCCTGGCCACTCTCTGTCTTTGAGAAATGAGTAAGTTGTATGTTGTTGACCAGACACCTTCAGGTGTCCTCGAAGTTCAAAGGATTGACTTGCATGGGCACCCAAGTGATTGCATTTCATCTTCAGAGTTGTATTACTACTTCAGTAAGCAGTATTTGCGAATATTTGAGGCAGTGGTTGTAGATACAGTTAGTCAATGATGGTATTTTGGTTAATTATTTTCCAAAAGTTATCATTGCATCCTCAGACACCTTTCGTTTTTCAGGCAATTATCTGTATAATCATGAATTATAAAAACCATACATACAATAATAATATATAAAAGCTTCATGAGCAACTGAGCTCATGAGCTTGATCTAAGATAACTGTCACTGTCGCAGACATTTAATCTATTAGACAAATATCAGTAAATCTAAGGAAGTCAGATGTGATCACAACCCTGTTTGCTTATCATTTATTTCATTTATCTATAACAGATCAAAGATGACATGTTTACAGCCGGCAAATCCCCAGCTAAGGCATTATGGGAGAGTATTTTATTCATGTAGTGATAGCCTTATTAACCGTGTTGATAGTTTTGAATATGATAAGGTGATCGTCATAAAGCTTTATTATTTGTCAATTGAGCAAGTTATGACATAAGGATAAAGTTTATAGGCTCTTTTCACCATTGCTCACTTATCTGAGATATAAAACACCCTTAAGTACGTGAACCGGAGATATATGTATGAGGGCAGCCGGTCCAGCGATCCGTGTGTCCGTTCTCTGTTTTCTTGTATGCTTCAACTTCAGTTCCTTTTGGTAATCATGATTCTATCTTCTCTTATGCAAAGGTGGAAGAAATCTATTATTTATCATATTTCATTAAAAAAAACAGTTCACAAGTATTACTCTTAATATATGGGTATGATTCACTAAAAAAAAAGTCAAGGCGTCAGTTGAACAACAATTGATACCCTTGAACAAATTGTTAAATACGACTCCGGTAATATCGGATATTATCCAAAATCAAAGGTTATGGAAGAAGGTGATCACAACATCAATTACTGATATAAATGGACACTTTGTCGGTAATCCCTGGGGACAGAACGGAACCGCCTGTGTTTTTCCTTCGGGCATCAAAGTAATATGGACCTGATTTATGGTAGTGGCAAGACACTAGAAATATCTTTCTAAAAATGAATGTACATGTTCTCAAGATCAATTCAAAAGAAGATATATTTGTCAATTGTATTTCTGGCTTTTTTCTAATGATGATTATATGAACATTTTAATTAATTGTAGTTCTCATTTTCATTTTGTTTCTTTTTATAGAAAATATATGGTTATTTTACAGTGAAATATAACATAAATTAAATTGAAGATATCAAATTGATTTCTCTGTAGTTTCCATTTTTATTTCTTCTTTGTCATACTTGAAATACCACACCACATTATGACTTGGTAGTTTCATATTTGATAAAAAGATACCTAAAAAGCTGTAACCCTTTGTCCTTAGAATTACTTGTCAAAAGTTCCACTATACCTCGCATATCCTTTTCTCATAAGCGTGTCGTGATATCCTTATTTTCAGTTTAATATCAACAGTCACACTCAAATGTCTTAAGTCAGTGAAAAGATTGTCAGTTTGCTCAGTAGTTTGCCTTGAGAAATCATTTGGTCGCTTAAAAGACCTTCTGACAATTCAAGTGTACTCTATGTCGAAGTATCTGGCGAGTAAATATTAGAGAATATTTATTTCCTCTCCTTATCCCCGGGGTTGCAATACCGAGTGAAAATTATTTGCATCTGCCAAACCTGAATTCAAATAAGCAAAATGTGGTAATGTTATAAAAAGGGACTATTTGAATGAAATCCATACTACTAATAACGAAACACTTTTGAGAAGACTGTGTAAATATTGATATATAAATTCCTCCAAACAAAAAGAATGAAGTTATTTAACATTAAGCTGATGTATTTGAATATTTTACAAGCTATCTATCAAAAGGTTATTTGAAAACAAACTGAAATACTGTACATTATAATATTTCTTTAATGAATGAACTTATTCGGTAGAAATGTTAGTGAGCTGATACCATTTTTGTTTGTTATCCTATTAGGCCACCACTTTTACGCCAAAATAAATGTGAAGGCACTTAACACAAATACTCAACAGGGCAGACATGACTCTGTTGCCGAGTTACTATCCCAATGTGAAGTGTTAAATATAGTCTAAACAGTTGTATAGAGGAATCGGCAGGATCCAGATGCCAGTTTCATTGCATATATATCAGTACTCAGCTTGTTTCTTTTTCAAAAGGTTAACATAATGAAAATATTCAGAGTGTTGCTAAAGTTTTATAAATAAGACAAATGGGCGTTGATACTGTCCAGAAACTTTTAGAATGTCACAAATTTAAAAATTCAGGTAACATTAGCCACCAGTAAAAATAGGTTTTTATCAAAACAGATCGAAACATCAAAACAAAGTAAGATTACTATTTAAATGTCAATTAAGATCAAATAGTTTGTCATAAAACATTGATATGAGACACTAAGGTTGTAAAGTATTTGACTTATATATATATAAACTTTTCTTTCAAATATATAGTTTTCTATCTAAATTGTTCTGTGATTTCTTATTACAAGAATTGACATACGTAAACAAATCGTTCTCAAATGAAAAATGTTATTGTTATCCTGACCGAATAGAAAATGGAAATAGTCAGACACTTGGACAAAGAGTGCACTTGAACTGTCAGCATGCCGTTTCATGAAGAGTCTGAAATCAATGACCCTTTCACCTGAAGTCATTTTGTGGTTCCCGAGGCGGATTTAAACCAGAGAGAGTGGTTTGTGGTTGATAATTACTGATTTTATTTGTATAACCTGGGTTGGAAACATTGCCAATTGCAGATTACATTGTGTATGTTATGAACTTATGGCAACAGAAAAAAATCGAATGCTTTGAGTGCTTTAAGGGATATATCAACAAAATTATAATTTGTATGGAAGGAATAACATTGAACTCTCTATATTTTGGTTATTTTGGAACTGACCGTGTACTTCAATCATTTGAATAGCTTGTTAAAAATATATGTGTAAAAGCAATGTTTCTTGTGCTTCAATATTGAAACCGGGGGCGGTTGAGTACTGTTCTACATACAGTAAGGTTTCGGTGCAAAGCTACACTGAATTTCAGTGCAGTACCACACATTGTTCACTAGTTCCAGCCGTTGCACCGCATTCATAGCCACATGGCCTTGCGGGCTTTCTCCCTACAATAATACTAGCAGTTGTTATTTAAAAGTGAAATACTCTTGAAAGCGTTGTTAAACCCTAATTCACCCGCACCCTTACCTCAATATTGAAACCTTATGAACATTTTTTTTTTCAGTAACACAATCTCCTTCTATCGTTGTAATTTTTTAAGTCTACATATTTATGTTGATTATCTAAAATTCGCTAAATTGAACTTCAGTTTTATAAGGTCATTGCACTCCAGTCTAAAATTTACTGTTCTTTCGATTCTACTGCTCCTACAAAAGGATACATTAGTTCGGAGCAGTAGTTTAGTAAATTCATACCATTGAAATCTACAAAGGTTTAAAGGGGCAGAAGCATGTTTTTTGCAAAAAATCTCTATTTATAATAATTCTTTTAAATTTACAATAGAGGGTCTTACATCTTACTACACAAACCAATTATCCGTAGTGGTTATAACGGTGTTGCGTATAAAGGAAAACTTGCATGGCGGCCATTTTATTGTGAACACATTTTATTATTTCGAATGACAAAAAATATTACCATGGCTTTACTGAGCCATACACATTCATTTTTAACTTGATTTTCCGAAGAGAGAAGGGTATTTTACTATTGGTGAAATTATTTTCAAATACATTTCATCGACTTATTTCAGCCAAAAAACGTGCTACTGCCCCTTTAAAATGTTTCAATCAATGTAAATCACGAATCCTTAAACAGATACATTTCTGTACATTTCGAATTGTCAGAAAAGTTTGTATAACGTGTAATTATATATATATATATATATATATATATATATATATATATATATATATATAACTTGTAATTTGCTTACATTGAACAGTTATGGCAGACCGCACCAACTTGGGTTGCTTTCAATATGAAAAGAAACATAATGTTTTCTTCAAAAATATAATCACTGCAATAAGTTTAAGCTTAATAACAACGCCATGGTTAGCTCAGTGCAGAGTAAAAGTAAAATTGTCCATGTACACAGGTTGACACAGCTTTCATGTACACGTTAATGGCGAAGTTATTACTTAGCCTCGCAAAATACTTGATAATGCAACGCACCGAGTCGGAAAACAAAGCTCAACAGTCTTAGAGTAAATCCACAATATTTAGATGAATCGACGCATGACAACCTGATAAATCATTAAAGGGTATTTCTGAGAGAACATAATCTGATTAATTACTTTAGATGATTACCAAAACCGTCCAAAAAATACAAAAGCGAAAATGTCGATGAATTATTCTAAAATAATATAATGTAAAATCACAATCAGATCTGTGGTGAGAGGTGCAACTTGTGCTTGTCAAATTATCACCATGAAGCTGATTAATCAATTATCACCAAATGAAAAGGCTTCCCACATCATTCTAATGAGTGGTGTCTCATATATTGCAAAAAGTGGCTGATGATGAACCCGATAAAACAAACCCGAATACAGCAAAGTCTACTTAGCCAACAGGTGAAAGACTGAATTATTGAATGTTAAGTTTAAGCTTAATAACATCGATATAGTTACGGAAATGGACAGTTGAGGTAAAATAAAGTCTTGCATATATATAAACAAACGTTGACATGACTTCGATATAGAAAAACTATAACTCAATCATTTTAGATGAAAGCAATAATGCTCAGATGAATTGATGCATGCAAGCATGATAAATCAAGAAAGGTTCTTCTGAGAGAAACATAATCTGATTAATTGCTTCAGATGATTACCAAAAGATACAGCAGCGAAAAAGTCGATGAATGATTGGAAACAATACAATGTTATATGCCAATCAGATCTGAAGTAAGAGGTGCATCTAATGCTTGTCAACTTATTGCCATGAGCTGAGAAAGTAATAAAGAATGGAAAGGCTTGATACATCACCCTAATAAGTGAGTTCTCATATATATATATATATATATATATATATAGTTCTCATATATATATATATATATATATATATATATATATATATATATATATATATATATATATATATATATATATATATATATATATATATATATAATAAGCAGTTCAGAATAAATCTGACAAAGCTTTGTAAAGGAAAGTCAACTTAACCCACAAGTCGAAGACAGCTTTGGTCAAAGGAGAAATAGCAAAATTACAAGTTCAGCGCTATAGATATGGTTTCCCAGAGAAATAGTGAATGCTCGCTGACGGTGATTGGGCAACTCAAAGCACTTATCTTAACTAACTTGATTACAAAATTTCTATCATTATTGATCCAATAACAAAATTAGTAATTATGTATCAAAGCACAAGGTTATAAACCGACAATAGATGAGCTATGATCATATTTCCTTCAGCATCGTTAATGCCATTCACATTACATTTATAGTAGTGAAGTCGCCTTTATGTCTGTTTTTCTTTTAAGTAATTGAAACAAATTATTATCTTTCGTAAAAAATTATGCTTTTAAATAAAGTTCATTATTCACACTAGTTATATGAATATCAAATTACAGTGATTTTCTCAGTGGTGATGTCTTCTAGGTTCATCGCACAATATAGAATTGTTGTTACCTCATATGGACGAGGTTCAGATCAACAATAAGTCAAATCTGAAATATCTTCAATAGCTATCCCATTGGAAACAAAGTGATATATCCAAAAAAGGAAAATGGTAAATTAATTACAAACATGAAAAATCCTCTGTGGCTAGACTAGTGTAGATAAAAGAAACATACACTTCAGAGTGTTTATGTTAAAACATTTTGAAATTGAGATAGATGACACTGCTCAATTGCTTCAGCTGAAACATCTATTGTCGGTTTATAACCTTGTGCTTTGATTCATATTATTTTGTTATTGGATCAATAATGATAGAAATATTGTAATCAAGATAGTTAATATAAGTGCTTTGAGTTGCCCAGTTTCTTCAAAAGTTTATGAAATATACACTGTTTACGTCTTCATCAATGTTTCTTGTATATTTCATACGTGTTAACTTCATAAACATTGTTACATAATACACTTTAATCGCTTCACCAATCTCTTCATAGGTTCTAACTATTTCGTAAATGAATTCTACACTCGTACTTTCAGGATTTGTTTTAAAAGGATTTCATTGGAAACCATCTAAAGATTTTGTTGAAGAATATAATTTTATTCTTTCAATTTCCCTTAATATTTTTAGTAAATTAGCTGCTTTACATTGTTTTAGCCTAGTGAAGCAAACCATAATTAGATGATTGGATATGAGAAGTTTTAATACACAACATTACTCGACGTCATTAAGTTATCATTCATTTTGACAATATTGATATTTTTTAGCCATGCCTTTGATTTGGAAGATAGATATCTTCATAGTCTTGTGCCGGGAGGTTTCTTGAACAGGGATATCGAATTAAAGAAATAAGATGCCTCAAGAAACGTGTTCTTATCACATTAGTGGATGTGTAGGTTGCTTTAAGCAGTTACCTAACTCAGACAGACATCATGGTAAACTTCTTCAAATCAAAGTATTGTTATTGTTACGCCAGGTATTTCACTAGTTAAGTTTTGCTTGTATAAGTAACCAAATAAAGGCAGACAACAGGTTAAACCAGAAATAAAATTAATGAAACCTGATGCTTCAGGCAGACTAGCGTTTATCAGGTAGTTTGAGATGCTGATTATCATGGCGATCTATTTACAGCCAGACATCAATTGATTTAGACCCTGAGGAGTTAAAAGTGAAAAACTTGTATTAAGGATTACGTAAATGTACACTGGATATATTATCAACATGAGTATTTATGAAATGGTTTAACAATAATAACTTTGAAACATTATGAGATGCTTCATGGGCATAACTATTCAAATCCGCCTGAGACTATACATATGTATTATCTATGTGCTTGAAAATAACGGAGTTAATATTTTCGATACAAACACATATGCACGTTTGCAAAGCAACCCCCGTTTCAGCGCACCCATATTTCGTCGTCTGTGAATCAAGTTTCCTGACTACTTTTACGAATTCCAGATGGGTAATAAAGAAAGTATTACACTGTGAAACTGTGTTATATGGGTTTTACGAAACTCACTCTCACTCGGGCAATACACACATTCATATGACATACTTCCTCGTGTAATACTCTCTTTGTATTTTTATCTAAACATGTGTCTACAGTTTCCAGCAACTATCCACTATTCAACAGTTTTACATTCAAATTAAAATCGATTTCACATTAAGCCTTCAACGTTACTGACAATAATCGATCTCTTTACATTTCCTTTGCATTATGTTTCAATAATGTCATCACAAATTGTCAAATCTTGAGTTTAGAATTCAAATGAGTTTGCAAACTTTTAGTCAAATAGGTTGCATAAGAGAAAACAGTTTTCTTCAATGGCTGTGTCAAAGTGTCACAAATTAGCAAACTTTGACACTCACCATCTTACATCGTTTGGGAATCATAGGTGATACCTGCAACGCAAAACATTCTTTCATTTTCCTGTTGTTCATTTCATTTTGGTATAGTTTTCTGACATACCCTCAAATTATGACGTTTCCTGGCCCCGTTTGGTATAAGTCTCCAAATAGGGCAAGAGCTAAGGTAATAAGATATATTTATACCTAGTTACTCCTATGTAACAAGGGCCTAGGGGCTAAGCGGGACATGATATGTCATCTCAGATCGTCCAGACAACTCGAAGTATACTCAAATGTCAACTGATATGACGCATAAATATTTGTTCTCGCCTTTAGGGTTATAATACTCCTTCACTGACTCTGGAAGTACTTACATAAGATTTCAACACACGTACTTACGCTGTCAGCTAAGAGTGTGTCCAATAATTCGGGAATTAAATGGTGAGATACTCTGAGTGACCCTTAGAAGGGATGATATTAACACTTGGGTCAAGGCTGTATGAAGGTATTTAATTTGATTTTGATAAGGAAAAGAGGTATTAGTTCCTAAGTTATAATGTTTTTGTGAAGTGTTTTAGACATAATTTGTGATTTGTGATTCAACGTCGATTTTAAAGTTTTTCATGAAAGATCACTTTCACTCTCCAAATGTTTTCAAAGGTATTAAATATATTTTACAACGAGACTATAGAAAAACATAAAAACTAATGGTAAATTCTGTCATTCGCACAAGATTAATGACGATTAAACCACCTCTAAAAATATCTTTTTCAGACAGAAGAATGACATTTAGATCAGAACAATGTAATCCAGATAATTACAAAGCGCACATAATATGGCCATAACATGTGTAACATTCAAAACGTTGTATAGAAGAAAATTTTAATATATTGAATTTCATTTTCAAGAACATGTGACTAGAAATCTATAGTGTTGTGTAAGTAAAACTAGTGGAATGTATCATTGACATTTAAAGTAAACTTGAAACAAGTATATCGATCCAAACTAGAGGTTGTATTCACAGATGAAAAAAAGAAAATGTGTGTCGTAAATTGTTCATTGTTATATTGATCAATTTGTATCTTGTAATGAATTACATCACATTTGCAATTGCGCTTGTGAGACCTTAAAACTTATTCGTAGTATGAAACCCTGATTTTCTACGAACAATAGCGACGTCACCATACAAAATACCAGATATTTCCATCAACGAGTGATAAATACAAATGAAACAGGGTTATATTATGTCTTCACATACGAACTAAACTAAATTTGAATTTATGAATCAGTATATGTGCAAACTTCTTAAAAACACACGTTTTAAGAAAACATTGTTTTGGAATCTCCATAACTAGATGAGAGAGGAGCTTCGATAAGCGATATTCGACTTGTTTTAAGACGTCATACAATAATGATGCGTCAACAAATTTAATATATACGTTTTTTAAAACTTAAATACAAAATATTGTGGACCAAAAAGTCTTGAAAAAGTGATTTCTGCAGCCAAAGTATATTTGAACAGACATACACATAAAATCATCACACTCTGATGTATGATTTTGTGAATATTTCTTTATAAACATATACTTATGAAAGACAAACAAATCGAATAAAAGTTCCAGATCAGATACAAAAACGTCTGTCCAAATTGCTAATGAATAGAAAAATTATCAATTATTAGCTGACAAACAGGTCTAAAATGTATTATCAAAGAGTTTAGTTAACTTTTTGCTTTGTGAGTCCACCAATCATACTCCATTTAGTTGCTATATCTGTGTCATGAAAACAATATATCACACATTAATAACAATGTATCTTAATTTCATCTGAAACCGAGTAGCAATATGTGTATACAGGATGAAATAAATATCAATTATTTCAATTGATTTGGTTTAAATTTCTGACTATTGGCATAACACTGACATCTATGGATAATATAATTGTAATAATTTGTAAAACGTTATTGACGTGTCTAATCTTTTAAGTAACCTAAATGGCTGCAGAGATAGTTATTATATAAATTCACTTAATAATTCAAATATTTCGATTTTAGGTATTATGTTATGAACAGTTATAATATAATAATAATAGTATATTTATAATGCGCACATATCCATGCACAATGCATGCTCAAGGCGCTACACAATTATTACCCTGAAGGAATCATACTTTCGGTGCTGCCTATGAAGCGCTCCGCGCGACCGATAAGGTCCATACGTTCCCAACCAGGTACCCATTTGTACAGCTGGGTGAGTGCAATGTGGATGAAGTGCCTTGCCCAAGGGCGCAACACAGACCCAGGTCACAAATGTTTGGTGTCTCCACCGGGATTCGAACCCGGGCCGTTGGCGTGAGAGGCAGACATGCTAACCACTACACCACTGTGCTCCACATGTTTATACATGCTAACTCTTTTGATTTGTGAATAATGTTGACATTTAATATTTCTCAATGTTATTTACAATTAATTATTCTTTGACTTGGCAAAATACACTTCAGACATCTTTCTTCAGGAACTAGGAATTGATAACCGCAAAGTAATGACAAACCTAATAGAATGAGTGTGCACGTAACACAAAGTATTTGAATCTTAGGAGTATATATATATGTTATTGTCGAGAATAACACCTATCATCGTTTTGAAACAAATTAAATATATTGAATTTCATTTTAAGAACACGTGACTGATAACTCACAGTATTGAAAGTTTTAAGGAGCTGATCATTCGATTACATGATATTAGCATACGTTACATGTGACATTTACGGTATATTTGAAAGAAGAATAAATTGCTTCAAATTCGATCCTATTTGATATATAATCCACAGATGCAAAAGTGATAGTTGGTGTCACATCGTTCATTGTTCAATGTAATCATATTGATAACTTCCGTTACATCGCTTTTCAATAAGCGTAACTCTCCATGTTCATATTATGTAGTCCTTCGATGGTCTAGTTGAGCATTTGGATTAAGTGAAGAATCTATTTTTAATTTTACGTTATGGAAGGTGAAGCAATGAGTGTCTCATGAAAATTACCAGAAAATTAGGTATGTCACTAGTGTTCTTTTTATGATTTTAAAAAATGAATATATTCATTTAGTTTATGGAACAATGTTGAAAAGGCATACTTCAATGTCCTGAGTTTATTTAATCAAACTGATGTTTTGAATACAGACTGTATCGGAAGTTTGTTATTGTTATGTATCAACGACTTTGAGAATTGGTGCAAAATTTTTAGTTGTAGATGAGATACGTCTGTCAAAATTGACAATGAATTGAAACATTACCACATGTCATCAATGTATTATCAACGAGTTTAGATTCATTAAGTGGTGCGTCTACCAATTAAATTGCAATATTTGTAACAGTGACAAACGTCCCGAAAACAATATGTTACACATTAATAAAACATATCTTAATTACATATCAGACGCTGTAACAATCTGTTTATACTGGGTGAAATAAATATCAATTATTTTTATTGATTAACTTCAGGTTTCTTAATGTTGAGGTATAACTGTCTTACCATGTCTTCAATGATAATGTGTAAGAATGGAATATTTAATAACTAAACTACTTCTCTGTCCGTTTTAAGTGACAATTTACTTTTTTTTTATTAATCGTTGAATTAATCGAAACCAATTGAGGTGAGAACTTGAAGACACAAACATCCAGGACCTGGGTTTTTAATTCTACATAAATATCATGTATCACTTACTAGATACTAAGAATAGTGTATGTACTTGCTAAGTACGTTGTAACTTGATTGCCCTTAAAATCACCTGTCACATGTCAAACGGGCGAGAATTGAAACACCAGTTTCTGTCAAAACACCAAAATTCCAGTATTTGAGAGCATTTATTCATTTGGATTGGAACATCATCTTCAAATCCTAAAATCAATTAAATCCATGACTTGTCTTGTCTTTCTAATTGATTGTTTTTTTTACATAGTTGCTCAAGTAAGAATATGTAAAAAGAAAAATATATAATCAGACAGAAATTATCAAAGCTGATGGTGAAATCTAATTTGATTTTTCAATTTCTACATCAATGAAAATTTTCTTATTTCCTATAAACAAGCATCCAAATGAAAGCAACAAAACTGTAAGGTAATGTAGCTAACGCCAAAAGTGAAACATACAAATGAAGCAAAACAACTTGTCTCCAGAAACTAACTGAACTAAATGTGTTTAATTTGTTTAAACATTATCCTCCGAGTTGCTGTAACATATTGTATAACTTTATAACATTGTCGTTTTCAATCTCATTAACTGGATGGGGCATGAGAGTCAAATATAATGTTATTGCTTGTTTTAGGAAGTCTTTCAGCGTCAATGCCTGAATTTGTCCATGAAGATGCATTTTGTCAACATCTTTGATTAACTGAAATTCGTATGTTGTATCTTTTTTACTTAAATACGCAACACAAAACTTAAAAGTATCACATCCTGATGAATGAAATTATGTCAAATCCGCCTGCACAAATTTCAAAACAACTGTACACTATGGAATATCACCCCTCTTCAGACGCAAATATCCAGAACCTGAGTTTTTCACTCTACATTAACAGCATGTATCAATTACCAGATAGTCTCATAAAACATAATGAAATGTGCAGCCTCCGTGATCATGTGAGGTTATTTCATTACAATACTAGTTTCATTGCAACAGGAACCTACAGACCCTGCTGTTTTTAGTTTATTAATCATGTGATTACAATAAGTACACTCGTAAAGTAACACAATGTGTCATTTCTGAATGTTCTTTTTGTGAGGCAACCATATTGTGTCAATTCAGTAATCATACATTCTCAGTAGGCATACTGGTTAAGTGGGCCACGTGTGTTTTGCTTCATTAATTTAAAAGGTTACAGTGCTGTAACTATATTATTCCTCTGCACTTTCATATTACCAATTATATCTACTTATATCTATTATGACTACTAAATTAATAACATCTAACAGAAATAGCACCTATTCGCTGCTGATATAATTCTCACAGCTTTACCTGTGCCTGAAGGATACAGACGGTAAATATGAAAGACGTATAATTGCAAACCGTTTGCACTCTCATACCCGAGAGGCTGGTCGCTATGAGTTGGCACCTGGCCATGGTAAGTCAATGTGTCTGGGGCCAAAGCATGAATAAGTCTTCTATTTATGAAGCTCCATTGTGAGTATAGCCTTTGGCATACAATCAACAATATCTTCTGCTGAAAAAATGCCTATGCATACTAACTACGAATTACCTAGTTTTGCAGTTTTATCGAAGACTGTTTCATGAAATCACTTTATTATGATCTTTATTGTAGATCAATGCAAGATTCATTCTATAGAAGGACTAGCTCGAGTAGATATATGTACATTTGTGATGAGTTTGTCAATCACGTTAATGTTGTTTAGTTATATCTACTTTGAACATCGCCGCCAATGGCTGCAATATTGCCCAAGTGGCGTTAAACAATAACTTACTCACTCACTCACGACTTTCAACAGTGTCTACATTACATGCATATATTTCAATCTTGTTTTGTAAGGTTAATGGAGTCAACATTCATGTATTTCCTGCTACGGGAAAATCACTTAAAATACCACTACATGTATCTATTGGCACACTTGTGTATATTCATAACTGCACCATGCCAATCGCAATAACGATTAGATACATTGAATTGCATTACTGGTTCAAGGTCCTTAAAGTAATAGTGTCATGTTGGCAGGCATTTTTAAACCTCACCAAAAAGCACAGAATGTGTTATTAATTAAGTAAAATACATGGGAAAATTAAAAAAAATGTATTAAGCAATGTGAATAATATATATTCGACGTTGTCGTTTGAGGGGTTTCCTCGTCGATATCGTGCTATAAATAGATCGAGGCTATTATTTTAGTCTCGCGAGAAGGCACGAGATCAAAACAAACCAACAACATGGCGGAATCAAGAAATCAGCGTGCGAGGAGACCGAGTTGGCGTTTGTTGGAAAGTATTGAGGTGAGAAGGAAGCTTATGAGTACATGAATTACTCTTTATAAAAGAATCGAAGCCATAAGCTCACAACATCGAGTTCAAGATCTAACAGTTGTCGTTTATCCTATTATATTACGACTGAAATGACATAGTTTTGGTTGTGTGAACTTTACACAAATTACCAATATAGTTACGTTCATGTGGTCCGATCTATTATATGACTTCTTGTAGACATGGTGTTTCTCTGTACTGTCAGTACACTGTTCAACCAGGAGACTATTCAATACGATCTATCTGAGTACGATAAGATTTGGATGATACGTATTTTGTATTTGTTAGGTAATCAGCTATAAGTACTAAATAGGCCTAACTGAACATGTCATCTTGTCATACTGTATCATGTATATGATAATCAACCCATGTTATTTCTTAGAGAACATAATTCCTGTTATATTCCTATATTCTTCTTATGAAAACGTTGAAAGTAGTGTTTTTATTAAAGAAGTTGATTTATTGTATACATGGTGTATTTGATGTGTTTTGAACCGTTATATCATGTACATTCAGAAATCAAGAAGCCCCAGTCCTGTCCCAGGAGTCAGCCGTGGACGCGGTAGGGGTAGAGGTAGAGGTAGGGGTAGGGGTCAGCCTTCTGTACCCAAAGAAGTAACAGCAACACCCCCCAAACACATCAGAGGCAAAGGCAGGGGTAAAGGAAAAGGGAAAGGAAAGGCGCAACCGGCAAGAGAAGAGTATGACTATTTGGCTGCTCTTCAAGCCGAAAGACAAGCCGAAATAAGGGTATGTGGATACAAGCAAAAGCCTGTGATAAACGATGAAAGTGTCAATAAAAGGACATTAAATCTTATGTTTTTTCATTTACATTTTTATCCCTATACTTAGAGAGGATATTTGTCTTTGCTTGACTAATACCATGTTTATCTCATCGAGTGAGGAAGAAAGGTTATATTTTCACGAGTGGCGCAGTATTTGTCAAGAAAAGACAAATTTTCTATTTATTATATGACCAAATCTTTGCATATTCACCGAAATAGACTTGCATTCATGAACGTGTCATGCTGTCGGAGCATTGTTTTATGACGTCAGGTCATTGTTATATCAGTGACTAGTGACTGATAACACATTCCATTGTTATTTTCACTCGTGACTGATAACACGGTTTATTTTCATTGATAGATCCCGGTATTTCACCTGCAATCATATAATAATATTTGTTATCAGTATATTTCTCATATGGTTATTAGGGGCGGGATAGCCCAGTGGTTAGCATGTTCAGCTTTGGATCAAGAGGTCCGGAGTTTGAATCCCACCATGGGCAAGGCAACTTTGTAAGGTTTGGGTGCAATGCTACACTGAATTTCAGAGTAGGACCACCCATGGTTCGCTAGTTCCAGTCGATGCTCGCAGGTTTCACTGCAATGTATAGCCACATGGCTTTGCGGGCTTTCTCCCTGCCGTAATACTAGCAGCCGCGATATAAGTGAAATACTCTTGAAAGTATTTTTTGCCAATAGAGATGTGTATCATAGCTATGGAGAAATATGTATCTTGATATCTTTTTTTAATCAACAAGCATATAACCAACACTAATCAAGTAACATATGAATTATTAGAATTGGTGGTATGTCACCATGAAAATGTGATGTATTGTACATGTGTCATTTTCATTTGCAGCTTGCCATCGGCCAGTTGACAGAAGACAATAAAGACGAGTTGCTGGTCCTTGCAGCAGAGAGAGAGATCCCCTCATATTAGGCAAGATCAAGGAGAGAGGTCAAGCCCCGGAGTCGCCACCACAACCACCCTCTCCGTCAGGTGCTGCCCCCTCGTGGTGTGTCTGTTCTAACTGTCGGGATATGCCAACCGATATGGAGAATAAATGTTGTCGAAAAACCCCACCGAATTGTACTTCTGAAAGTCAGGTTTGTATCATTTATATATGAAATTGATCTATCCACTTTACATGCTAAACACACTCAATGAAGACCAACAAAAGTCAAAGCTTGCAACCTTCTCTTTATAAATTGCACAAAGAATATCACAAACATATTTAAACAGTATGACATAAAAGCGCATTTGATGATGTATTCATACATGATGGACAAAAGTATTGCCTTATTCTTTTTGTATACTATGATACTAAATAAACTATATATAAATATATTTATCTTTCAGGATTTTCGGCATCTTGTGTTGGATCCAATGGTCCTTCACATGTTCAAGCTCTACAGAGCTGATATATTTGCTCTCCACAATTTGGACCAAGGGGGACTGTGCAAGAAAAACAGACATGCAGCATACAGATGCTACATCCTATGGAGCCATGGCCGTCTAATTGCGGGGGATCGACGGGTTATTCCATCATACTGTGTTTTGAAGATTAGACAGGCTTATCCTGATCAAATGGAAATTACACAGGCTTCATAAGGGGGAGATTAGGGTAATATGTTATCAGTAAAACAAGAAAATAGAGCCATTGGCAATGTAAAATCTCTGTTGACTAAAGAGTCTGTACACAACATTTCATCCTTCTAGGTCTTTTCTTTCTGGAGACGAAGATGAAAATAGGTTCTTACAATTTAGAATCCCCCATTGGCTCAAGAGTCTGTACACAACATTTCATCCTTCTAGGTCTTTTAATTCTGGAGACGAAGATGAACATAGGTTCTTAGGTTATGGCCTGTGAGGCCCTTATTTGGGGCCACAGGGTCACTAAGTCTACAATTTGGAACCCCCCATTTGCTCAAGAGTCTGTACACAACATTTCATCCTTCTAGGTCTTTTCATTCTGGAGACGAAGATGAACATAGGTTCTTAGGTTATGGCCTGTGAGGCCCTTATTTGGGGCCACAGGGTCACAAAATCTACAATTTAGAATCCCCCATTGGCTCAAGAGTCTGTACACAACATTTCATCCTTATAGGTCTTTTCATTCTGGAGACGAAGATGAACATAGGTTCTTAGGTTATGGCCTGTGAGGCCCTTATTTGGGGCCACAGGGTCACTAAATCTACAATTTAGAATCCCCCATTGGCTCAAGAGTCTGTACATAACATTTCATCCTTCTAGGTCTTTTTATTCTGGAGACGAAGATGAACATAGGTTCTTAGGTTATGGCCTGTGAGGCCCTTATTTGGGGCCACAGGGTCACTAAGTCTACAATTTAGAACCCCCCATTTGCTCAAGAGTCTGTACACAACATTTCATCCTTCTAGGTCTTTTCATTCTGGAGACGAAGATGAACATAGGTTCTTAGGTTATGGCCTGTGAGGCCCTTATTTGGGGCCACAGGGTCACAAAATCTACAATTTAGAATCCCCCATTGGCTCAAGAGTCTGTACACAACATTTCATCGTTATAGGTCTTTTCATTCTGGAGACGAAGATGAACATAGGTTCTTAGGTTATGGCCTGTGAGGCCCTTATTTGGGGCCACAGGGTCACAAAATCTACAATTTAGAATCCCCCATTGGCTCAAGAGTCTGTACACAACATTTCATCCTTATAGGTCTTTTCATTCTGGAGACGAAGATGAACATAGGTTCTTAGGTTATGGCCTGTGAGGCCCTTATTTGGGGCCACAGGGTCACTAAATCTACAATTTAGAATCCCCCATTGGCTCAAGAGTCTGTACACAACATTTCATCCTTATAGGTCTTTTCATTCTGGAGACGAAGATGAACATAGGTTCTTAGGTTATGGCCTGTGAGGCCCTTATTTGGGGCCACAGGGTCACTAAATCTCAATTTAGAATCCCCCATTGGCTCAAGAGTCTGTACATAACATTTCATCCTTCTAGGTCTTTTTATTCTGGAGACGAAGATGAACATAGGTTCTTAGGTTATGGCCTGTGAGGCCCTTATTTGGGGCCACAGGGTCACTAAGTCTACAATTTAGAACCCCCCATTTGCTCAAGAGTCTGTACACAACATTTCATCCTTCTAGGTCTTTTCATTCTGGAGACGAAGATGAACATAGGTTCTTAGGTTATGGCCTGTGAGGCCCTTATTTGGGGCCACAGGGTCACAAAATCTACAATTTAGAATCCCCCATTGGCTCAAGAGTCTGTACACAACATTTCATCCTTATAGGTCTTTTCATTCTGGAGACGAAGATGAACATAGGTTCTTAGGTTATGGCCTGTGAGGCCTTATTTGGGGCAACAGGGTCACTTAATCTACAATTTAGAATCCCCCATTGGCTCAAGAGTCTCTACACAACATTTCATCCTTATAGGTTTTAGAATGTACATAGAATTTCAGCTCTCTAGAGTCATTGCTTTTGGAAAATAAGTCGAAAAAGTGATGTCATAAGCCATTCAGAACATGCACAGGCAAGTGTTTTGGTCATGTACTTAGGTTTAAAACTAGATAATTCCATTATAATAATTATCATAATAATCAAAACGAATCTAGTAAACTTACTGCTACAAATTGATTTCTTGCTAAAGGTAACAGCATTGGTAACCAGAGTTACTTCAGTATTACACAGCATTCATGACCATTTCATAATAAACTCAAAACAGCAAATGGGTTGTTTTTCCGCTTTTAGTAAAGCATCACCCTAGAGCAGAGTGTCAAAGGGAGAATAATCTCCTATTTGTCTTACAAAATGGGATTTTCAGATATAGGAATGGGATAGTTCAAAATAATAACAATCATTTTACATTTTTGCAATGGGATTTTCTTGGTACATAAATGAGTAAATATCCCCAAATCCCTGCCTAAAGTGATCCCTGATAACCCTATTTCAAATGTATAATCAAATGAAAATTGATATTCAATGTTGTATTCATAATACATGTGATGGTCAGAAAAAGTTCCATTGAATCTGTAGCTTGTCAGGTTTCACACATAATGAGTAAATTTTCTTGAAAGTCAACTCCAAAGTCATATGATCCTAAATAATAAACTATAACTCGATGACATTAGTTGTCTTTTAGCTGAGCGAATCTGCTTTTCTGTTTGATAACAATATCATCGGTTGGGGGTGGTGGGATTGGTGCAATTGTCTTGCAAAGCAATCGAGGGTCCCCTTCCAATAGTTCCACTCTGCGAGCGATGCTTCAAGTATCCTCAATCCTTGCCTTGAAAATATCCTCAAACAGTTCAGGGATGTACTCGTACAGCTTGTCCTCTTTCACTGGATGAGCTGACCATCGCATGCTGTTTTTGTTGTAAGATCTCTGATATCTGTAACAAGTAAAATGTTCATAATAACTTAAAAACAGCTGTTCATAAGTAATATGTTTGCTATCAACAATTGTGTATTTATGTTTATTAGTTTGATTGTTGTAACATCATGTAGGTTCAAAGAAATGGATGTCAATATGTTTTATAAGAACCTATTAGTTTGTAATAATTAATAATTTTATAGCATGTGATACAAATATTTCATGTCTCCATATACAGTTTTCAAGTTGGAATAAAAGTATCACACCTACCTTGTGCTTCCATCTTTTGCTTTTGAGAGAGATCTGTTTTTGTGTTTCTGGTAGTCAATGGCAGCAAGCTGACATCTGGCTTTGTACACTGGATAGCTGTAAACAAAATATGTTACTATGAAAGTAGCCATGTGTTCATTACTTCATTATGTGATATATTTCACACAAACATTGCATGGTTGCAAAGCAAAAAAACAATCAACAATGGGCAATTATCCTGAGCCCTGATAACTTTATGGACATTGTGAATGGTAACTTCTTTACAAACTTTGAACTTCTCTACTGTAGAAGTTTAGATTTATTGGTGGTAAAATTGATCAAGTGTTTACAAACCTGTAGGCAAACCGTTTTCCTGCATACATTATGATATGGTTCTGGAAACCCTCGAGTTCAGCTGTAGACCTGTGCATAGACAAAATATAATTTACTTATCCAAAATAACATTCCCATAATCATTGTTTTCTGTCTGATATTTTCTATTATGAAGAGTTCACAGTGAAAGAATTGTCTTGAAAATTAAAGAGTTGTCAATGTAATGTGACAAGTTTGGAGAGAAGGTAACTTCAGGATAAGTCATAACTCGCAGCAGTCTCTGTCAGTGACTAACTCAAGTCTTGCTGCATTTTGTTGACCTTTAAGTGCTGGTATAGCAACACATGCTGTGAAGGGCAACAAGTTGATGGGCTAGTACCAAAACATTACGGAAATGCAGCAAGGCTGAAATGAGGAATTATGACTCAAAGATAAGGGATAATGTATCGCTTACCTGTAGTTTGCATAGTAGCCCATGTTCCTCAACAATCTGTCATCCAAGACAAACTCTCTCAGAGCCTTGTGAGCTTCGGAGTCTGGGATGACGTAGTCCTTGTCTTGTTCTAAGGGACCATGCTCACATTCCCCGAACATCCACTCATGTTCCCCTTTCACATGGTGTAAAAGTCCAGTCCACTTTTTCTGTACAGAAAAACAAAGCTTAGTAACAGTGATACACATGAGGAGCATTTGAAAGCTGTTCCAAACACCAAAATAAGTAGAATGTTTTATCATAGTTGAAAATTTATAGACTAAGGATGACAGACATTGGCCCTTGACAGAAGAGCCCACATTAGTTTCGTAGGATGCAATTTAGAGGTGAGGTGAGGTGAGGTGAGTTGGGGTTGATTTCACTTATATCGCGGCTGCAATTTAGATACTTTTGTGTTCAATAGTAGAGTGTGTGCACTTGTACCTTTCAATACATACTGAACAAAATAAGTTAGGGATATTTGATGTTTTATGAATGATATTCCATTAGAATGTCATATAAAACATACATGATTATTAATAATTTCAAAATATCCTAACTATTGTTGTTCAGTATATAATACACATTGAACACTCACCCTCAAATTGATCTCATCTGCACCACAGGTTTCACAGGAGTGCCAGAAGTGGTTGATAATGTCCCCACGCCATGGCTGCAGTGGTCGGTTGGCCTTGTAAGCTGACAGCTGATACAATAATGAAAGATTATGTAGAAATGAGTTTGTACAAATTTGAGGAAACCATTATCTTTGTTATGGAAATTGAACATCCTCTCAAATAAACTAAATAAAATAACAACATACCTCTGGGGAAATTCCCTTTTGATATGTTGTATATATTGGATGAAATGTACCACGTGATCCACAATGATGCTTATGAAGTTATTATTATATATAAATATAAAGAATATCCTTGTTGTCATCTGTAATTGATCTAAATAACAATGAAACCTTAAAAATGAAGAAATGTTTACTTACAGCAGCAAGTTCCTTGGACAGATTTTTGGCTCCATGCCACACATCCCATGAATGATTCATGTTTGGCTCATTCTTCCCTGAAAAAGAGGTATACGAAATATTAAAAAATAGAGGCATGAGCTCTGTAGCTCATCAGGTATTGATCATTGATTTTAGCATATCAAAACAAATTTGGGGTTTGGGATAAATGTACGTATAAAATAAGATCCCCTAAGGCAAGGTACCTCCCAACAAAATTTCAGCTTTGGGGGTGTAGCGGTTCTGGAGGAAAATTCGAAAATGTAAAATATTTACGGCTGACAGACAACAGACGCCGGCCGATGTCATAAGCCAATCTGGTCGTTGTGAGGCCTGTTGAGGTAAAATGACGACATGGGCTCTGTAGCTCAACAGGGTTTATATTGTTTCTTGTTGACATGTTGATGACATTGGCTGTCCAAGTAATAAGATTCCTCAAAAATTTTCTCGGTCTAGAAGTTTTTTAGGTCTTGGCTTTTGGGGCCCTTATTTTTATATAATTAGCATTTCACCCAAACCTTACTGGCTGCCGAAATGTCTTCTAAAGCAACGTTGCTGAGCTCCTGGCGCAATTCAAACCACAGAACTCTTGAGCTCGACCTACTGTTCTAACTCCTGCACTATCCCACCACATACACACTACAAGATACGGCAGTAAACAGATAGCAGAACTTAGATATATTAAAAAATGTTCACTGTTACAAAATGAGACATACATACTTACGCATGTGAGCAGCAATACTGGGATGAGCATCTGTCACCACTTCCCGAACATCCAAGTTCTTTTGTTTCAACTCTGCCAGGGCATATTTGAAGCCTTTGGTCTCCATGGTGGGTGACTTCAGTTGTGTCTGCCTCTTGTCAATGATCTGCATAGACACGATGTCCAGAGTGTCGATGGCAAACACGGTGTAGGTGCAGTACTTGGCACTGAAACCTGGACTGTCCATCCTCCCGTCACCTGCAGGAGTTAGACATGGCATATAGAAAGGTTCAAACTTTGCGCAAGACTGCCAGCGAAAAGGGTAAATGAGTCGTAATTTTAGGCAATAAAATCAGATAGTATATTATGACTAATGAACTAAGTTTGGTCAAACAATATCTTATATGGAATACTCTGCAGGGCTGTTATTGCTTCTATTTGCCTGCAGACATTGAACAAAAAAATTGTAGTGTTCATCTTGTAGGACATTCTTTATCTCTTCCATCCGATAAATCTTTTTCATCTATCATGGTATGAGGGTATTAGTACAAAGACTAATTTTGATATTAAATTTGCAATAAGCACACATGACTCTATTATAATGTTTACATACCAGCAATAACCAACTGCTTTCCCCTAGCCTTGTCAACGGACTCTTGAAGACACCTATCCCAGTAGTTGTTTATAGATGGGCAAGAGTATAATGTCTGGATCCTGTTGTAACTTGATCTGTTGACACAACCAAGATTCAGGAACCGGAACATCATGGCAACTTTCTGATAGTTGTTACCGGAAAGCAAAATTGTGGCTGCCAGGGCGAAGTCTCCAGCTTGGACTCCACGTGGGAGTTTGGGTTGGGAGCACCAATTCCTGATGCGGTGTCCATCTTTACAGTCCTGTAAAGATATCATAATATGAGACTAGACAGGAACAGATAGAGTACATGCATATTATTATGAACACTCAAAATACCATTTCTTCTTCTTATTTGTATTGTTTATTTGTATGTGTTTGCAAACATTTATTTGGACCATGCAAGTGTAAATTAGTTAAGGTGAGGAGTGGAAACTGGGAACCCACCGGAAACATACGGTTCGTTAGCAACTACAAAGTTACATATTTTGCCTAGAAAATGTACCGACAATATCACAGGGAGAAGTCTTCATTTACAAGAATAGAGCCATTGGCTCTGTAGCTCACAGGAATTCATTGATTTATTATCTAAGGTTGAATATCTTAGTTATCTCAACTAATACATTGTTGACATAGTTGACAAGCAAACAGATTGTGACTCTTATGACTCTTAATTGGGGTCATGGGGTCACAAAAGTTAAAATTTAGAATCCCCATTGGCCAAGGGGTCAGCTCCATAGAGGCATTGGTTCTGGAGAAGTCGAAAAAGCGAAAAGTTTATGGATGGACAGACGCCAGGCCATGTCATAAGCCCATTGGGCCATTCAGCCCTGATGAGCTACAATATTGAAGTTATTTTTAAAATAAAAACAGGGGCTACACTTACCCATGACAAATATAAAGCAGTGCCTTTTCGATGGCTTGTGAGCTGAACGTTCTTTCTGCAGCCCTTGGCAGTGCAGGTTGAGGACACATTCACACTGGCTAAGGTCATCAGGCAAGAGGTGTACCCTATGCACTTTTCAGCAGTGGCAGCTTCTCTTGGGTTGTCTTGAAGGACCATACCCCTTCTGCCGGTTTTCCCCCTCGATCCATCCTCCTCCTCGTCTTCAGATTCAATGCCATCAGCTTCATTGAAGTTGACATCAAAAACGTCCTCTGCAGGACATGCTTCCGGCTGACTGTCACTACAAATGAATATAAAAAATAATTAGTTCTTAGCTAAAGATTATGCGACGCATAAATAGTAAACCGTTCAGTTATGACAATATATATACTTATGTTAAATCTCATGTTGGTAATTTAGCTATGATTGTCAAAATAACAATTTCACAATCAGGTACTTCACATTCTCATTTTAATGAGAAAGTTTCAAACCCAAATATATATGTATACTATTGAATATACCAGACATGCAGAAGACTTATTTCAAAGAAACTCACTTGAGCAGAGAATCCTCGGACAGATGAATCTGACTCATGGATGGTTCCCACGTGAAGTCATGCGGGTCTAGAGCAACATCGGCATCAAGACTACTTGTCATTATGTCTTCTTCCAAGGCGTGCTCAATAGTTTCTTCCTTTTCACTGCTGTAAATTATATTGCATCAATATAAAATCAATATAAATTCATTACTAATGGTACTGTATGTAAGCCATGTTCACATGTGTGTGTGCTTGGACATAATCGGACAGATTACGTACTGGTACATTGAATTACACTGTAATTTCTTTTTTGAAAATTTTTGCCTGATGACTTCTTCATTATTGACATCAAAAATAAACTTATCTCTGTCAAAGGCACACAAAGGGTCACATTTCTCCAGTCAAGTACACTTTCAACAAGAAAACTAAATGCTCAATCTATATTTCAACTTAAAATAGGATGAATTATAGGGACAGCTTCTAATTCAAACGTGACTGCTGTTCACAAGAACACAAATTTACAAAACAATAATCATTGGAGGTCTTACAACAGTTATTCTCACGTTAGCAGTCACATTGAAGCAATAGCAATAGATATTGTTTTAACTCATTATATTGATATTGTGTAAGATCAATGTTGAAGCTATGAACATTATTGTGCATACTCAGATCTGGATTCCTGTGTCACTTCCATCACTTCACTTTCAGTTGATCCTAAACTCTGGATGCCAGATAGACACACACTCCTATGCAAATAAACACATTATGAAAACATGGTGAAGAAACTAAATAGACAAGAAATAATTAATAATGTACCTTCATAAAAAAGATAAATTTACCTTGGACCCTAAGTATGTTATATAGATCAGTGATAAATCATGTACAATTGTGACTGGGTAGGTTATGGCACCTTTACCTGACAGATGATATAAAGTGTTTGTGATAGCAGAACAAGTTCAGTGTACATTCCAGCCCTCGTTTACACAAATTCCTCAAAGAAATGTTCAAAGAATATTCTCATAGACAATACATTTATGCAGGAGTTCATTCGAGTGAACTTATTTATAGTAACAAGCACAGAAAATTTAATTCAAGTGGAATAAATTGTCTAAAAGTGTTATTTTAAAATGTTTTAGGGTTGGTTTACAGGAAAACATTTGATAATTTATAAATATCTCAACCTGTCAGTTTAGGACAAGCTGAAAGCCACCTTACTGATGGTAATTAATGAAATACCATTTCTTACAATCATTTTGAAACTGGAGAAATTACGAAATAGGTTCATTCATCATCTCTCAGCACAATAAAAATATATATTACCAACAATACGTCATACCTTTCTGATTCAGAGTCTGTGCCTGTGGACCGAGTTGGCCGTTGTTCTCTCAGAGATAGTGGAGTTGATGACCCGAGACGGCTGCAAGTCCTGTGTTCTTTGTAACTGTTGAATATGAAATAAATGAATCAGTACAATAAATGATCGAGTAATTCTACCCAACAGAACAGGATATTTTATCCTGAATTGACACAATGTATATGTGTAATCTCATTGCCAGACTAAATGTGTGTCAATAATTGTTTTCATATGCAGAAATGCTACAGTATGCACCATTTTATATTGAAAATTAATGATAACCTGGTTATCCAAGATGAGAGCAAATTTGGAATATATTGAAATATCCAAAATGAGAAGTTATGGGATACTTATGGAATGACATAAGAACAAATATATACTAGTAATAGATAAGCACAACCTATGATATACTTCACTGTGTCTAAATTCCTGTATTGAATTAAATCACCATGGAGAACGACGTACTACAAATTATGGCAATACCTCTCGACCCTACTGAATACAATTTAGAAATGCAATAGCTAACCTGCAGTGATTTTCCTAAGTGTTTTACTGAGGGGGGGCATTTTTGGCATTTCTGAACAAGTGGAACCCTTTGAAATGGTAAACTTATCCTACTTCTCCAAATTTTCAGGGACACCAAGCCAAAAACTGAAAAAGGCTGGCAAATATGTCCCTAGGATCCCCTCTAGGAACAACACTGAACCTGGTCATTAGTTGTTTTTAAATACGACAAACCTACCTGCTGTACAGGAAAATGTGGGTCGCAAATGTAGCTGTCTTACATTGGTAGGAAGTTACGTTTCGTCACATTTTCCACATACTACATTGTGGCGAGCGCGGATCCAAAATAATCTACTGTAAAGACAACGTCATGAAAACAACTTACTATTCTAGTAGAGCAGCGGCGAAAACTTCGTTGTCGAGATCAAGTCTATCCCGCACAAGTTTCCAGCGTGTGATAGCATCACCTATGTTTACTGTACAGGCATGTCTCCTCAAGTCGATTGCTTTTCTTCTCCGTTTTTTCTCGGACAGCGACAGGCGCGTATCAAGCGTGGTGTCCGCCATATTGTCGTGAGGGGAATCCCGTAAACATGTGTGCTTCGTCACAACTTTTGAGAAATGACGCGGTTAGGCTTGTTGCTCTCACATCAGAGGGCTGGCTTACTTTGAAATTCGATATTAAAGTTCATGGTGTATTAAAAAATCTGAAAACTATTGCTAAATTTAGAGGAAAGATTGTTGTTTTTTATGATATATTTGCCTGACATATTAAAAAATAGGGAAATATATGCCTTGCCAACATGACACTATCACTTTAATCATCATTCCGTCTTCATCAGCCAAAAGACGACTCATTGTAACTTAAAACATGACAACAGAAAGGACACCAATTGTGAAGTCTGCTCTAAAATAATTATCTACTTAGGGTGAGAGCTTCAATGATTTCAATCATTTTGGTATTCCGTATTCTTTGCAAGAAACATATACATATCTTATGGAATCTAAGGGAAACGGTTTTAGGTTTTTGGATGGTATTGTCATGACATTTGTTGCATAATGTTTGAAGTTATAAGCGTTAACTGTCAAATATATATACTGAAATTCACTACTCTGTTACATAATGTTCAACTGTCTAGAAAGGGTAACTTTTGAAGTTTAACTGCTTTTCTAACATGGTTTCTCTTAAAACCCCTTTTCAACGACATTTTTGTATGAATTCGGGAGGAGATGCTTTGATTGGCGTGAACATAAACATTTTCGGTATCACTTTCCGACAAACACACGTTATCACAAATTATAACGTCCTCGCAAATGCTTGTTGTATGGAACATGTTGTTCATTTGATGATTTTAGTCAGTAACTTGTGTTTGATAGGAAGTGTAACACTAATAGAAATATATGGTAAATTTCGATCTGGGTGTATTTTATGCCTTTCAATGAATGAAATGCAGCGGCGATTTCATCGATTTTGAAGTGCTGCTTGTTAAAATGTATCGATGATTGAGGTGATACTTCCATCCAAGATGTTGAATCTGAATGGTGATGGCACTGTCATTTTCTATTAAATACCAATATATGAAAACACATCGAAGCATCGAACAGACACAATGGGGGGAACCTGAGGAGATCATCACTCGATGTATTCGCCTTGTGGAGAAAGTTGCATATAAATCAGACTACATGTGATGAAGGAGTGTACATATACTCAGAAACGTCGGGCATATTCATAATATTGAAGTTGTTATCCAGAAAATAGTGTTTTCCTTTACTGTTGTTAAAAATAATGACATAGTTGTTTTAAAATGTTTCTAAGTTGTTTCAGCTGGAGAGATGAACATTTAAATACATGTATAAGAATATTGGTGGTATGATCTTATCACGTTCAGACTACTGCAGCACTGTTCTAGGAAATATACGCCAGAACCTCTTATCTAAGCTGCAAAAAGTGCAAAATTCTGCAGCTAGACTTATCGGTAGAGCCAGCAAGAGAAGCCATGTCACCCAGCTACTGATGCGTCTCCATTGGTTACCTATGAAAGAGCGCATACAGTAGAGAATCCTCAGCATGACGTACAGATGTGTTAATGGACAAGCACCTGCTTACCCCACCCAGCTACTGACACTGTACACTCCAGCTAGACCACTCAGATCTGAAGGCTGTCGTCTTCTCGGTGTTCCGCCTGTGAAACTGAAATCATATGGACACAGACGTTTTGGCTACATTGCCCCTGTTTTCTGGAATAACATCCCCCTACAGATAAGACTAGCTGACTCATTCAAGATCTTTCAGTCACAGTTGAAGACATTCCGGTTTAAAAAAGCTTATAATCTCTGAACTGCGAACTCTTTCTTTTGTTGCGCCTTGAGAAATTGTCCAGTAGTTTGATAAGGTGCATTACAAGATGACATATTATTATTATTTCGATATCAGGAAAAATCTATTGATGCGTTTTGTTGTTTTAACATGGTTGGTTTAAGGGATTGAAATGTTGGTGAAATTCGGAACACAGTTACGAAATAACACCCGACTTAGAATATTGCAATAATGGAATTTAGAGCTTACTGATTTTTTTTATATCACATTGATCTGCTTGCTTACAAACCTTTGGTAGATTTACATCAAGAAACAAAAGAGAAGTTGACTAAATTATCAAATAAGTAGCGCTTCTCAAATATCAATTCAATAATAGGACAGGGACCTCTTTAAGAAGGTGATTGGGAAGTACGTGAGGTTCCTAAAGAAGAGGGAAGTTTAAAGGAAATATATTGCATGGGAATCTTGATATGGTATGGTTGAATAATCACATTTCTCTGTGAACTCTGCAACATTTGCCCCTGTTATGAATGAACTAACGGGATGGAATCCATACGATTAACTTGAACACTATAAAGGTATCGACTCACCATGATCGAAGACTGAACAGATTGTTCATGTTCAATTGAGTTATTTCCCTTTATCAATCTGGAGGCACTTTATATTATTGGAGAGAAACCATCATGTATGACTATTTGGTAAAGGAGAAAATGATTAAAGGGACACTCCGTATGTTATTGTAGTAACAAAGGTCAAAAGTTACCATGGGTGTTATTTTATCAAGCAGTAAGGACTGTTGGATTATTAAGATGTTCAGTCTTGATTATGATCGAAAACTGGACAATGTTCTGCGACTGTTGCGCGTCAATTGTTCAAACATTATTTTTAAAACTTATACATGACATGACGTTTTTCAAAGGACGCATACATGGCATATCCTGTCCTCGCGCAGGGAGATTTTATAGTGCAAGTGGTTTCGCCATATGGAACATCATGGATTATATAATGGTCTGTTTTTAAAAATGTAAATATTTAACCTCGCAATATTATGAATTTAAGATGTTGTGACAAGGTTGATATTACTCCGCTGCCCCGTTCCTTTAAAGGGACAACACAAATACATTTAAAACCACAATAATTCGTACGAAATACAAGTTGGTAATAAATAGGATACATAACTCGTTCCCCTTTCATATAAAGTTGATGTCCCTGGTGAAAGTTTATGTCCTTAGTGAAATAATTTTGATTCAGATTGAATCAAAATTATTTCACTCTCGACATAAACTTGATTTGAAAGGGGAAGCTCGGTAGATATCCTATAA
Organism: Gibbula magus; assembly: GCA_936450465.1. Classification (NCBI taxonomy): domain Eukaryota; kingdom Metazoa; phylum Mollusca; class Gastropoda; order Trochida; family Trochidae; genus Gibbula; species Gibbula magus. Next base: position 62,153,966 of record OW388294.1, read on the forward strand.
TTGTATCATGCTATATATGTCACCGTGTGTCAAAATCTGTTGTAAAATCGCTCTTGTTCATGTCACATTCTACTTCTATAGATGATACCATCCATTGGAGGAATCTTGTAGCAATCTTCCTAATGAATCACGTATTAACAGTTTTCTAATGAACAATCAACTGAATCATTTAACACACTTTTATGACCAATTTATTGTAGTATTACACAATAAAGTACATAGTCATACATACAATTATTGTCAAATGTGCTTAATTATTTTTTTAAAATGTGTTACTTGAAAAGATTGTACACAGAAGAAAAATTACAGTTTTAAAAGAAACGTCAATTGAGAAAAGCAACAACATGGAAGCCATCTTAATGAAATGAATGAGACTTTTACAACTCCAGTCATAACCCTTGTCACAAATGAGACACTATATTTGCTTTCAACATCAGAGGAAAGCAGGTGCAAATTAGTCGAGGAATTAATGGCAACAGACAAGTGACAATTGCATCCTATAAGAATCAATAAAATATAATGCAGAAAAGAATTTAACACTTGAAATATCCAGCAGGAATAATTTGATGCATTTAAAAGAACTTAACTATAAGGACTTTTAATTGTTAACTGTAGTTTGAACATTATCCAGTCGATTGCTATGCCCCGTCATACTATAGTACGAAGCAGAGGATAAAGTATTCAGAGGATAAAGTATTTGGCATAGTCAGTCTTTCTTTATGTAGATATGATATGAAAACACTCAAGAACTGTCCCACAGTGAGAGTAATAGATTTTGTGTGACCTTGACTTTCACTTTAAGGTCACAACGAGCCCTTTTGATAGCAGGGTTTGAAGTATCTTTTTATACGGCCGCCGAGACGGTTGTTTTCACTCAGGCTGCCAGAATCTTGATATCCCCTGCCTAATGATTGGGTTATAATTAATGGGAAAATACTCATTATTTTTCCAAGCTTGTGACATGCGAGTTAAGATAAGGATTCTAATTGCAAACAACGTTCAATTTGGAAATGAAGGTAAATTTCTCCAAACAATTTCTTTAGTACAGAATATCGTTATTATAGAAACTGTGAATCACTGATAAAACAATACTAAATAAACAAACTCAACCTCCGAGATCTATTTTTTTAATGTCTCTTTATATATTTGTTATAAATTATATATATTTATTAATTTTTATTTATTCATATTTATAACATTGATAATATTGATCAACAGTAAGGTACCTTTACCGTACCATTACTCTGGTTTGAAATGTTCTCAAGAAAACTCTTGGCCATGTTTTGAAATTATTGAAGCGATCCTATGACTCACTTAATCCCTAAATGAGGTTGTTAAAAATTAAATACAGTTTTTAAATAAGTACTAATCTTATACTGACATTTTCTAACTGCACTTAATTTATATTGTTTTATGTATTATGTTATTGTATGGACCATCTGCATATAAACATGGTTTAATCTAAATATCAGTATCATACATGTGTCAGTTTGGTTACTTAACATTTATGTTTATATCTAACTCAATTTTGTTTATTTGAGAAATAATGTATGCAAGGATATACATATTACAACAACAAAATACATATTTTAATAGTATTTTAGTAGAAAATGGTCTATTGATCAACAATATAAGTACACTGAAACAATTCACAAGTGTAATCAACTTTACTGATGAACTTATTATAATTTGGGCCAGGTAGGTTTTGGTCAGGGCTGACAAATATTTCAGGTCGACAGTCCTTTGGTCTGGCTGAAATATTTGGGATTTTCATACCCTGATGGTAAGATAGATATACAATACTCTTATCACAATCACAATTTCAGCCCCTGAAGAAAGCATGGTCATCCGTCAATCCATGCATACGTTTAATGTATGTTACATTTCGATGATACAAACGATACACATTGGTGTCACTTTGGACAACAATGTACTTATGTAGATGAACAATACTTATGCATGGATTGTCTCGTGTGCGTAACTTCTGTATTTTACGGTCTTTAATATATAACCGTTTTGTACCATCTACCACAGTACAAAGAACAATGTTAGATTCAATTGGATCAACAGAGAAATAAGTTATTTCGATATTTATAGTATAAACAACCCTTGATCTTGTGAGTGTCGTTGATGAACGCCATGATTCATAAGATACAGAATACAATCGTTTCCAATCTTGGCAAACATAATAAATCTTTTTAGACAATTTGTGAATGTCGGATTCTGGTGATGTGCACTTACTGTGGGCAAAACTTTGTATTGTTTTAGAAGAAATACGAATTATTTTCCAGACTGATGAACAACTGTATATCAAAATACCTTCTGACAGATCATGATGGAAGTTGAGGCAACTTGTTTGAAATTTACTTAGGATTTGTCTTTTTCCATTGAAACCAATTGATTCAATAGTGTACTTGCGCAGTAAATAGAACAAAGAAACGGTTGCATCAACAGCTATGGCTATAACGGAAGTACTTTTGATGTGTTTCAAAGGTAAGTAAATTATCTTGAAATACCTAAAAGAATAAATGTAGAGCCGCACCCATTTCCTAGCGTTGGTAGCAACAAGGAGAATGTCTTTGTGTTGAGCCTGAATAATTTTACAAATTTTACCACATCTATTAGGTTGTTTATATCTTGCCAGTTTATCCAATGGTTTAACAGAAGTAGAAGGGTTCATTTTACTTGATTCTTGATTCTTTGGGATACGTGTCGTCACAGCACTGGTCTTTGACTCCTTGTGTGGTCGCTGTCTGCCTTTTCTTGCAATGTTATCACTGACAAATCTGTCTTTCAATGTTTTCTTGTGAATGGTAATGTTTCTTCCATCTATTGGGTTTTGAATATTCATATTTTGTGAGTACACAACAAATCTTTTTGTAAGTGTTATAAGCAAAATACCAACAATTGGCCTATTACCTGGATAGGTTTTCTGTAAACATGAACTCATGTTCAATTCAACTCGAGTCGTATTCACCGGATGTTGATGTCCATTCCAGAATGACACAAACGTCTTTGTAAGAAAATGACTTGGTGTCACCATGACAATAAAACAAACACATTTCAGATAGAAGGCGAAGGTTGCCATGGTGGGTCTTTTTCAATATGGACAAATCTCAAATATAAGACTGGAATTATATGTTGTGTTTGTTGAGGGCTGTTTCTAAACCATCTAAACCATAGACTTGTTTCACTGCAATGAAAATGACGGAGTATATCTGATAAGATATAACTGTCTCCCTGTTTTGTTATCTGATTTTAGTTTTGCATTGTTTCCTTTTTATAGTTTCTCATAAATCTTTCATTATCATGTCATAATTGAGAAGGGAGATGCTACAAATTCAGAAAATGACAATCTGCTATGGTCTGAATAAGTTATAAGGAATCCCTACGTCACTGATTACACGATACTAGATAGCTTTTCTCAAGATAGCTTTTCTCGAAACATTCTTATCATTAACAACTTCTTCAGAAAATCCTTCAGACGTGGAGCTTTGTTCAGAGTTAATGCTATTTAGGATTTCAAACGTTTCAAGAGTGTCAAATGAATTCATAATGTACAATAATAACATTTGTAATGTAATTAAATCTGAATTGCTTGCATTAAGGCGTGCATTAGATGGATGTAAGAGCAATAGGCTTGTGGCGATAAACAATAAACAGCGATTTTTTTAAAATATATAATTGAGCAGTTTTGGCCATGTTGACGCAGTTCTAAATTTTAACTGTTTTATGAATTAAATAATGGAAACATCTCTGATGTTTAAACCTTGGGTCGTTCTGCTGGACCTATGTCTCATCCCCAGTCTCTAATCTATCAATGGTATTTTTTTTAATCAACTTTTTCCGCAAATCACCATTTTAAAAACAAATCACACGGACATATCTGTGCATGAACAGCTCGAATGACTAGATTCATTTGGTTATACTTCTGAAATGTTATGCCCCGCAGCACGTATGTGCGAAACATGGGATACAGTATTCGCCAGTGTTCATTAGTAAGTATGAAATGGAATAACTCAAATACTTTTAACTGGGTTAGTTTAATATTTTGCATTTAGGTTCACCACAGTGAGAGTAATGTTCCAACAGATTATTGTTACTTTGAATTTAAGTTCAAGGTCACCACGAGACTATGCTGTTTTACCCATGTCAACAGGATATATCAAGAATCATTAATTCGATCCTCTTCATATCTTACTAAAAGGTTTCCTAGTGAGTTTCGAAGACTCAATTTATTTTGGTGGCCTTGATGTCATTCGCAAGGTCACTAGAATCTAATCATATCTTTCACATGTTTTTCTAGGGGAGATTCAGGCCCAAGTCATCTTGTCATCTGATATTTAGGTGGGGTGAGGTGAGTTGACGTGTAACGCCGCTTTCAAGAATATTTCACTTATATCCCTGCTAGTATCACAGCAGGAAGAAAGCATGCAACAACAAGTGGCTTTGCATTGCGGTGAAACCTTCAGGCATCGGCTTGAACTAGCAAACCATGGGTGGTACTGCACTGAACTTCAATGTAGCATTGCACACAAACCTTACTGGAATATTCAAAATGTATGTCATTTGTCTGGTACATACCGGAAAAAATACTATATAAATAGTAAAAATGAGGAAGAAGTGGCTTCAGTTTGGTAATCTGTTTTTTTTGGCAATAGTGAATCGGTCTGCAAACTTTTGGTTTTAGTATTTTCATGATATATATAAGTTGTTGATCCAGAATATCTTGTTTTCTTCTTATTCCGCTTCTTAATGTCCTCATACAATTTGACTGGATTGAAAAGTTTGAGAAAAAAATGTTCTTGTTATTGTTTGTTTGTATCCTCAGGTTATATTTTACACAATTTAAATTAATTTCAAATATAAAAAGAAATACAATATGAATACAATTATATTGACATTGACAAATAAGGGCCCAACAGGCCATGACCTATTTTCGTCTTCTTTTTGGAACAATCCTTTAAAAGCTGAAACCATGTACCTGTGCTGACAGATTGATGGTTGTATATTCAACACCTTTTTTTGAGTGACGAAGAATTAACCTTTAACCAATTATACTTTTTTATTTGCATTAAACGATGTGACTGCACGCCATGACATAATGTCGTTAGAAAAAGAACGAATATAATGTTATATAATATAATATAATGTAAATAATATTATAAATTGGCTTGTAAAGTAATCAACATTTTTATTGTGAAATTCGCACGGATTTGTTTTAAAATGACGTCACTCAATCTGATCATGAGGTGGAACTGGCTATGTTTAATAAAGTGATGGTTTTAAAATCTATTCCTGCAACCAATAGTTTGAATCAGTCTGTCTTACAAACATTTCCCTTGCATGCCACCAATGATTAACTCGGTGCAATTGCTGTAAAAGGAAATAGGCTTTTACAGATCTGGCGGTAATTATAGGAGCTTTACAGTCGGCAGACAGTCCTAGACACGACGGCTGCGGACTGTGATGTAACATGAGGCTTAATCAAGCAGCCATTTAACACCCAATTACCAGTTTCACCAAAAGAGTATTCAGTCTAAATTCTTGATTCATTTCGACCGTATATAGTGAACTTGTTTTTCGAGTGCAAAAGTTCCTTTTGGACTGAAACGAATAACCTTAGTGACAGAACTATGAATCCGAATGGTTAAATGGAACTAAACATTCGTAATATTGTGCACTAAACATTCGATGTGAGCAACTGTGAGTCACTTCCAATAAGGTACAAATAACAGCACAAGGCTTTCAAGAATATTCACTTATAGCATGGCTGCTGGTATATAGGGAAAAGTCTGCAATACCATTGTGGCTATACATGCGGTGAAAACGGACAATCTTGCCGAGCCCATGACGGTTTTGAACCTGGGCCTCTTAGTCAAGAGCTGTAAGCTAGCGCTAGCCCATCCCCATGGCGAAACTCCGCTATTTATGTTGTAAACAAGGACCCACCATTCCCTTCCTACAGTTTAAGTTATTTTGTGGCTCGATTGCAGCACCTCTGTTGGTGAGACGTTTACTTTCGTTTGTAAAACTTCTGTTTCAGAAATATTTACTTATAACGAATACTTTTTAGCTCGTATTTTGTATTTATTGTTAGCAAATCGCTTGTTATTAATCTGCCTGGCTGCCTCACATGTGTATGTATTTTAAGCTCATCAGGCCTGAAAGGCCCGATTGGCTTATGGCATGGCATGGTGTCCGGCGTCCGTCCGTCTGTCCCTCCATCAGTCCATCCGTAAACTTTTCGCTTTTTCGACTCGTTCTCCAGAACCAATGACTCCACAGAGCTGTAATTTTTTGTCCAGACTCCTTGGCCAATGGGGAATATAAATTGTAGATTTCGTGACCCCGTGACCCCAAATGGGGTCACCGGGGTCACATCCTTAAAAACCTATTTACATCTTCTTCTCCAGTTCCAAAAGGTCTAGAGAGCTGAAAAGTTGTGTGCAGTCTCCTTGGCAAATGGGGATTCTAAATTGTAGAGTTCGTGACCCCGTGACCACAAATGGGGTCACAGGGGTCACATCCTTAAAAACCTATTTTCTTCTTCTTCTCCACTTCCAAAAAGTCTAGAGAGCTGAAAAGTTGTGTGCAGACTCCTTGGCCAATGGGGATTCTAAATTGTAGATTTCGTGACCCCGTGACCCCAAATGGGGTCACCGGGCTCACATCCTTAAAAACCTATTTTCATCTTCTTCTCCAGTTCCAAAAGGTCTAGAGAGCTAAAAAGTTGTGTGCGACTCCTTGGCCAATGGGGATTCTAAATTGTAGATTATGTGACCCTGTGACCCCAAATGGGGTCACAGTGGTCATGATCTAAGAACCTATCCTTTGCTTGTAAACAATAACTTAAATAACTTAAATATTCAACTTTAGATAGTAAATCAATGAAATCCTGATGAGGTACATAGCCCTTGGCTCTATTTTTATATTTTGTATTATTTAATGTGAGGTGAAAGTTAAATGAATTATACTTTATATTAGAATAGACACTGCATTTCCTGTTGCAATTTTTTGGTAGAATCGACATTTCCGAATAAATTACATGTAATGTAGATATCATTTAGTAATCTTCTGTTGACCAAATTAATGTTTAGCCAATTAGCATACAAGTGCCAATATGAACCTCATGATACCTTTATAATTGGATAAACACGTGGCTGAAAAATGTACTATTTTAAGGTTAGCTTGTCGAAGTAAAAACTTTGGGGTGTAAAATAACAGGAAATAATTAGTAATTTGTTTCCAAAATTATCCAAAATCAACCAAATTTGGTGTGTGGATAAAGCTACGAGGGGCGTTCAATAAGTGTTGCAAGCGGGGCATTGGTGTTTACATAAACAGTGTCAGCTTATAGCAGGTGTTACTATAGTCAAAACATAACATTGACACATGTCAAAACAATTTCTAGACAAAACAATTATTTAGATATAATAGCTTCGCTGACCTAGGGGTCTCCATAATCATGGATTCTCTCAAACATGAACAACGCACTGTGATCAAGTTCCTTACTAAAGAGGGATGCAAAGCTACAGAAAAACATAATCGTATGTGTAATGTGATGGGTTTCAACAGTTTGTCGCTGGCCTCTTCAGTTCAAGCGGGGCAGGGAGTCCTTAGACGATGACCCACGGTCAGGCAGGCCATCTGAAGTCACCCGACCGGAAGTTATTGCGCTATCGAAAGACGAATTTTAGCTGACCGCCGTATTAAAGTTTCTGAACTGTCTTTGGAATTCCAGATATCAGTTGGAAGTGTTGAAAAAATAATTCATGACCATCTTGGTATGTCCAAGGTATCTGCAAGATGGGTACCCAGAAACCTCACACCACAAGATCGCAAGATAAGAACCGAAAGTTGCATTGAGCTCCTGGATCGGTTTAATGCGGATGAAGCCAGGTTTTTGTCTCGTCTGTTGACAGGTGACGAAACCTGGATCCACCACTGGGACCCGGAAACTAAACTGGAATCCAAGCAATGGAAGCACCCGAGTTCACCGCCTCCCCTGAAGTTTCGCACTCAACCATCAGCTGGCAAGGTTATGGCGACAATCTTTTGGCCAACCTAATGCAAGAATTGCGAAAGACAATTCGACAGAAACGCTGTGGAATGTTGACACGTGGTGTTCTGATTTTGCATGACAACGCTCCAGTCCACAAGTCAAGAGTTGCACAGGCCGCTATACGTGATTGTGGATTCGAACAGCTTAACCACCCACCCTACAGCCCAGACCTAGCCCCCAGTGACTACTTCCTGTTCAGAAACCTGAAATCCGCCCTATGTGGAAGGCACTTCCGGGATGACGAAGACGTCAAAGCTGCCACAGAGGCGTGGTTAGGGGGGCAAACGGAAGACTTCTACAAAAGCGGCATCAAAAGTCGTAAAGAGAAATGGAATAAGTGTATTGAGGTGAAGGGTAACTATATTGAAAAATAAAAGAAAAAAATTGACTACGCGAGTTGGTTTTATATTGAAGTTGCAACACTTATTGAACGCCCCTCGTATGTTTCAATTAAAATATTTTAGGTTCAAAGAACTCTAAAAAAACAACATTTTTTTTTATCTTCAATACAATTTTTTATTTGCAATTTTTTTTATATTTTCAACAAGTACAGTTTAGTAAGCGTTAGTAAACAGTTCTGTGAACATTCGGCTTGTTGTTACGGGTTGTTTCCAGAAAAGAAAATGAATTGATTGATAACTCGCTACATATGTATTTTAAGTTGATAATGGTCTAAGTATTTTCTAAGGTTAACGGATTTTGTTATTCAACTATTAATGACAAAGCATGTTCACTCACTTAATGATATATTTCTGTTGCTATGATGACCATATGTTCATTGAAATATAAAGTTGAAGTGCTAATGAAGTTTTTATTTCCGAATCAGAGACTCGGTAGTAAACAATGGACACATTAATTATCTAATTATCACCATCTAGACATTGATTAACAGAGAAATAAAATCTGGACAGTTGATCACATCTGAATCCTATGAAGGGTTTCACTGCTCTCTATTTTGTACTTTATTAATCTCAAGGCAAATCTTATTATCATCAGTTTGCAAGTCATTATGTCAAATACCGAAACACACACCACCTTTTCATAAACACAGTAATTCATCAACAATGGAATTGTAAATTTACTTAAAGTTTTACTTACTTACCTTATTTACTTTACGATTTTAGCAATTCGAAGAACATATAGTAAAAGGTTTTTTTTCCTGAAACAAGATCCAAACACGCCCTATGGTGAAAATGTAGGCATGCTACAGTTATTATAGACTAGTGAAGAGGTCAATAACTCTTTTTATGGACCCGAGAAAAAACAAGTCATTACGGCTTTTGGTCTGGGCTTGAGTCAATATGCTTTTCTGTTGACGGTCACGTAAGCGCCTCTCGACCATTCAGATAGCTGGGAAAATATGCTTACATAATATATAAAATTTAGACAGTTGATAAGGTTAATATCTGTTGTTATGGACCCGAGAACTCAATATTGACCAAGGACGAATTATTTTCTTGGGTCCATAAAAACAGGTATTGACCGAAGTAACCAGTCCATACTTAGTTTAATTATGTATTTAATACAGAAACGAAAGGAAAACAATAAAATAATAAAATGTCGTTTGAACAGTCTGAAGTACAGTCAAATGATGATAACAATTACATGACGTCATGCAACAATTGTTTCACGTCACATGACAAAAACAAAACATTTTTTTACAGTTGATGATTCACATAAATACGTGTTGTGGACGTTTTCAGTAATTGTATTGTTCCCTTGATATTCTACTCAGCTTGAATATATATAGTTCACCAGTAGTGTATACTTTCCTTCCCTATACAAACTGTTTTTCTGCCAAATTTGCATTTAATTAAAGATTTTGGTTTTGGTTTTTCCCTGTAAGTCGAAGACAGTGACACTGATGTTTCAATCAAGACCTCAATTTTGTATCAACATTCAAAATTGAACTTATTTTAAACCATAAGCCTTTAAGTGAAAGAGAATAACATTGAATTGCAGCAAGCAGTGGAGGAAAAGAAAGACAGTATCCGTAATAGAGTTTCGATGACATTTAATTTAACTGCTGTTAATTGACGTTATTGAAAAAAAGCTGCTTTCACTTCTATCAAGAGTCTGCAGTCATCTTCTCTGGGAATGTCTGACAACTGCAAATCACCTATAATTACAATCTATCTATGTGAAAGACAATTTCCGGAAAAATCAATTATACCGAGTCCACCATTAATTACATGCAGACTCATTGGAACTCGATAGTGAAAGTCTGAATACTTTGTAATGTGCAATTAACTAACAGGTGATCAACAGATCCAATGTGAGTACATACCAATCAGTTAGTTATGTTGCACTCTCGATAATCCAGAGTAAACTTCTTCATAGTTCAAGTAATATATACATAAACAACAAAGACTGAAAATGTTTTGGATCCCCGATTTTCAGCTTTTGTTTATATATACATGTATATATTCAAAAGTAAAAAAAAACACATGGCTCTGACTTTTGAATATGTGTAACTGTACACTGGTCAAACTTTTTTAAATGTTGTATAATATATATATATATATATATATATATATATATATATATATATATATATATATATATATATATATATATATATATAAAAGAGTAAACATCAGATGGTTTTGACTGGATCAATCTTCTTTAATACAATACGATGAGCTCATTTCGACCCCTATATCGGTCTTTTCAAGTACCGGTACTTGAAAAGACCGATATAAGGGTCGAAATGAGCTCATCGTATTGTATTAAAGAAGATTGATCCAGTCAAAACCATCTGATGTTTACTCTTTTCTATATATAACCTTACTTCACGTGAGAAGCAACTCATCTTATTTATATATATATATATATATATATATATTTATATATTGCATCGTGCTATGATCAAATTCATCTCATTTCTTTTAGAATATTGAATAAATCGAAACCAACTAAGGTGTGTACTTTCTTTTTTATTTTAGTTTATGTTAATAAGCGCAGGAAAATGTTAAGTTGGATACACCCACACGCAATGTACAGACATACATAGAAAGAATTGGTGATATTCAGGATATCATCTTAGAAACTTCAATGTGTTGTACACAGCTGTAATTTGTTCAGATAGACTCTATGCTGCAAATGTAGTATATACACTTCCTTAGTCACAACTACTGCCTAAATTCTGAAAAACGTCAACTGTCGAGGAACTATACCAGTATACTGTACTGCCAGATGTTTGGCTGTACCAGGTTGTATCTCTGTAGAGGATTCAAGGAAAGTATACAGCAAGAATGTAAATCATCCTCAACCAAAGGAAGATAGTAAGGAGTATGCAGAGAGGTATTACTCCATGTGTTTACCTAAAACAGTCACCAAAACAGCAAACATATGCATAATGATAATTTTTGGTGGTATCAAATTACTGAAATCAGAAACGGTAGATTCTTATGAAGTCAATGGAGATGTTACGAGTAACTCATCATGGTTATCTATTCAGAGCCAACAATCAATTGAATTAGATCCTGAGGATTAACAACAATTGGTTACATTTATTATTACATATATGTACAACTAGTGTACTATCATAAAAGGGATTTTTCATTGTATGAGAACCACGATAAATATATAAATGTGACTTTTACAAAATAAAACAATTTGGTCCCCTTTTTAAACATTACCACAAAAACATATTGCTTTTCAGAAAAAAAGGTCCCTGTCATGCATTTTTCTTTTGGAATCTTGAATCATACATACTCAGCTTGCACCATGTCAATTTACATCCATTTATCGCTTAGTTTTATACTTGTTGGAAACGCCTTTGAGACTTAAATATATTATCATTGATGCATTAAGTTCCAAAGAAGATAGAACGTGAGTCTCCATGTTATTTTCCTATAAAAAAAAATCACATGTTTGCCACTAACATTGAGTCAACAGTTTCTACTTTTATCATTTGGTCAAAAGATAGATCTTCATATATTGCATTACAGGTTAAATGTGTCATTGTTACCAAATTTGAAGACATTGGAAGTTACGGCTCATGAGATAAACTAAAGATTTTGAAAAGTGTTCAAAGTATCCTTGTGACCTTTAATATTAAAAGGGTAGGATCGGAAATCTGAAGGGAGTAACCTCTGTGGGAAGAGAATGCTTATATACTTGATCATACCAGATTTGAAGTGTTAAACACAACATCATCAATATGTGAAAAGAATAGAAAATCTCTCTCCTAATTTCTTGTTAATAACGACATTGCTTTCAAGTGAACAATTAGTGGCATCCATTTCTAAGTTGATATTGATTTTGATAATATTTAAAGTGATTAAAGACATTATCATTATGGTTCATTAGAGTTCCCGCTTACTGAACTTCTTGACAATGATATTTGTTGTGGCAGTAACATAACATTATATCTTTGAAATTTTATGAAACGAGGCTATTTCAATTTTAATTATTCTCTTAATGCAAAGAAATTTGCATTCAGTGTTTTAGTTTTCACAGTTTTGGCAAGATCAATTCATTTATTCGTTTAGCAGCAGAAAGGCCAATCGAGACAAAAAATGTCAAATATTATAATAATAAGTAATAAGTAATAACATTTCTTAGATGTCAGTGTAGCAATACATCATGGCATCAGAGTCCGGCTTTATACTGCGTGTAATAGCAATGCAATCCATTACAGAATCATCCAAGCATCTTACTGCCTTACTGTCATACATGTAGCCTACCAAACACATTGATCGATACTGATGCAATTGAACACATACATCCAGAGGACACACTATCCTGACTTATTACAGTGAAACTTACTAGTGGTAACATGCAAATGCTGAATATACATAAAGACACATTTAATCTTTAATACATATGTTATAACTTTAATAAATTAACATTTATATGTTGAAATGCAGCTAACGAGTTATTGCCCACTCTTTACTGACGTTCTGAAAAGTTTCCACCAAAGTGCTGTGGTATTTCTTTCTGCAATACCATACACTGTGATAACAATAATAATCATGAAAACTAAGCTACACAAACCATATAACCTAACCTCAACTAAACATTGTTCTTTGATTATCTATATATATCATAACAGGTTTGGTAGCAGAATAAGTCAATTAAAACAAGACATTGATGAAGTTCAAAACCATACCTTTTTAAAATACATGTTTTGTTGCATTGCATTGTAAACTTTCTATGGCAAAATTTACCAAGTACACAGAATGAAAACGACATTGGATTATCATGGAATCATTTGTTATAGATACTGTCAATATAAAAGCCATGCAGGGGGTACACACAGATGAACTATATCAAGCTTAGCTTGTATTAGGTCTATCAATCACTAAGACATTACAGGCAATCATTAAACCATGTAGTTGACATATGTACGCCCTGTTTTTGCGTTTGTCCTTTTCAGAATGCAATAATTACCAGATGGATATTTCATGAGGACTGTTTTTTTGTTTTATCATAACAAAGAGTATCAACATCTAAAGGATGGGGCAAAACGTCATAAAATAACAAAATGTAATTTCATATCCATTCATATTCATTTCATGACTTGAGAAGTTGACTTAAGCATGATATTATTTCATGAACAAAATTCGGGACACGTTTTCTAACTTTATATTACCAGTGAAACATGATTGCGTAAACATGTACATGTGCATACATGAGAGTTTGCGAGGTTCATTTTGCTAATAATAACTTTGTCACTTACCTAAATTTAAGTTCAAAATCGACAGTTCTGTTGTTGTAGACTTTATTTTAGAGTTTTTAGATTCGTCTGTGCAAATATCAATCATTCCATATTAAACCTGAGCTTGAAAGTAACATAACAACAACGCCATACAGTCTGACATGTAAAATAGATCTAACAATCAAATGTATGTGTTGATCATAAACATAAAGGATTCATCTCCAGTAATCAGCCACAAGCCACTATTCACTATCCATCAGGTTCACATTAAAATCAAGATTAGTGTGATATGACGGTAGTACTGTCATAATGGACCATTTTCATGACATAACCTACACCCTTATAGACAATGACCTAACTCTGTCCATGCTCTTTTCTTTATGTTAAAATACCCACTATATTCAAATCTGTCAAATCTGTTAATTATGATTTGAATAAAGATTTTGTAAAATTTGAGTCTAATAAGTTGCTGAATAGAACACTGTTTTCTTCGATGGCTGTGTCGAAGTGTAACAAATAAGTATATAATTCAATCATGGGAGAACGTTACCTAAGTTGGATAACTTGTTCCCAATCCCTTTCTTCATTGAATAAAATATGTTTAAAACAAATTAGGCAGTTGGTTCAAAAAGTGATTAGATAGTTATGATAAACCGTTTTAGACGTGATTTGTGATTCGCCATCATTTAAAAAAAATATTTGTTCATGGAAACACGAGACAAAACTTCCAACTTCCAAGAGTTTACAAAATAATCAAATATTTATAACAATGGAACTGGAGAAAGATATAAGCAACAATGGTATCTTCAAACCTGTTTTCATCTCCACTAGCATATGTCTGCATTCTCACAAGATTAATGATGATTAAAAACGCCTTTTTCAGACAGAGAATGGACAATGAATTCAACCCATGTGATGCAGATGATTACAAAACGCATATAATATGACCTATTACGTTTCTAGTCATACAAATACAATAAAAAATATTGAATTCCTTTTTTCAGTAACACAAGGCTGGTAACTCAAGGATCGAGGATCAGTTCACTGTATAATTACAAAGCACACACAGCTTTGTATGTGAACTTCTTAAAGAAGCAAAGACTTATTATCCGCTTAAAAGTTTAAACTTTCACTTCATATCTTGACATATTTGGAACATTTAAAGAAAGTATTTGTCGAGGCTCTTCAATATGTACATGTATTCCATGGGTGCAAAAGGGGAAATGTGTGACACATCTGTAGTGTTTCGTTATAATCATATTGATAACCTGAAGCGTTTATCATGCAAGAGAGTGTTTTCATTTTGAGAATGCCATATATCCCGCATTAGGAATAAAGATGATGTATTATACACTTATTTTTGCCATATTAAATGACAACATTAATTTCAGCTGATGCTATTTCGATTGTGCACATTTATATATTGTGGTGTGATTACTCTCATTGTAAATTGACACAAACTTATTCCTTTCAGTTAACATACATGCTATTTGTCATGTTAATGTTTAAAAAATATCTTTGCAAATACAATTATTTTCAAATAAAGAATATAAAATAAAGAAAACGATTCGACAGGGAATTTAAACTTGCGTTAATCCGCCTTCATGTAATCAAGTGGGAGAGTATTTGACCCCCTTCCGTTCGAATACAAACGGCAGTTTGCCTAAGACACAGAAGCAAACCAGAGAGCTTCAACAAAAGTTAGCTTGTCAATTCCTCAAACATACTAACACCAATGACAACAATGAAGATGGATATGAGGTAAGTCGACAGGTAACTCAAACTGCCCTTGGTTAACTGTGAGTAAAATTAGTTGCTCGGTAGGTTTCAACTCGTAATGAACGTGGTTTGACACTTATTCATTATATAATATTTTGCCAAACAAGTGACCATTCCACACTTTTTATCTTTTTTTAACGTAATGTTTGAAAATATTGTTACAGGTCATGTTAATTTTCAAATGTCAATAGGTATCCATACATGACTGATGTCTTTATCCTGTCGTGAAAATCGTACATTATATGATAATATGAATTTTCGTTACATCTCATATCTCGTTTATGAGAAAATATTCAGCTTCATAGTATGTAATCACTTTTCAAGTCAACCTGTTTAAATGTTATATTAGGAACAAGCAGCAACTTAATTTCCAATTAAAGTATCAGAATGCTTTGATGTGTGTCACATGCAATGACCCCGTGTCTACTTATTTATTAATTTCCATAGACCTACTTCCATGGTTTGATATAAAACCAAAGAGAAGTTTTGAATACAGATTGTGTAACAAGTGTGTAATTGTTATATATAAAATACTTTGAGAAATGGTTCATAACGTTGAGTTGAAGATGAGATACGGAAACATCTGTCTAAGTTGGCAATGAATTAAAACATCAATTATTAGCTGCCAGAGGACGTCATGAAAACAACATAATACACATTAATAACAATTTATCTTAATTACATCTCAGACTCAGCAGCAAACTGTTTATACTGAATGCAATAAATACCAATTATGTCAATTAATTTGCGCCAAGTTTCTGAATATTGACATATCTCTGACTTCTTTGGATAATGTAATTGTAGTCATTTCAAGTTACTGTGTCTTCAATCATTAAATTGACTTTCATAGTTTCAAAAATAGGTATGACATGAATTCCGGCAATAAATCAATTATATAAGCAGGTATTATGTTATTAACGGTTATATCATTGATAATAACTCTTTTGGCCTGCCAATAATTTGACAATTATTTCGTCTGTGACTTATCAATTTTATTAACAATTTATTACTCGATGACTTAGCAATATACCTTTCGTATATGGTTGTTTAGGGGGAGTTATTGATGCCTTCAACCGTTGTCTGCAAATAGTTTTGACATGGATTCAAGCAATAAATCAATTATGCCAATGTGTTGACGGTAATGTTATTGATATATAATAACTCTTTTGACTTGTCAATGATGTTGGCAATTAATTCTTCTGTGACTTGTCAATTTTATTGACAATTAATAACTCTTTTACTTGGCAATATAGATTCCGAATACATTTGTTCAGGATCTAGGAATGGAAAGCCACCAGGTAATGACTAATCTAATAGAATGTCTGTGCATGTTATGAATTGATTATGCTTAAGGAGTAGTTCTAGTTCTGTTTTTGCCGAGAATATTTTGTTTGAAACTAGCATCTGGATAACTTCCTTTAATTGTTATTTTTATACCTAGTTAAATTTGTTTTAAATAATCACACGACCTTGATAATTGATCTCATCTTCGTGGCTTGATGAAAGTATTAGCTTCGATATTATGTAACTTTACTTAGCAAAAATGCAAGTGTCTATTTCGAAAAAGTTCATTATCAAGAATAACATGTGTATGTATAGAAAGGTAAACATAAATACACACAACTGTTTGTTACAGCAATGCCTTTGGCATTTTAGAATATTTCAATTGATTTCAACATTGCATTTCAAGCTCTTAGGATAGAGGATCAGTTATTTCCATGCCTTTTTCCTTTGACTGAAACGTAAATAACTCTTATGTTTCATTAAAACATTAACAACTGCTGCAACCTTTTGTATCTTTCACATAAAATATGGGATTAATTTTATCGTTTTGGCAGTACCAAATATCGTTTATGTATTTGTCTGAGTTTTATAGCTATTAAAAAACTAAACTTACGCCTCAAAGGTTGTACAACAATAAATCATCATTTCTTATGTCTAAAGATCACAATATGTAAACGTTATTTTACTGAAATAAAAGTCACATATATGCGATGTGATACAGAATGTGCTAAATGGAAAGACAAAAGTGTTCTCCAGTAAATGAGTTTTATAAAGTAGAAAAGTGAAAAGTGATTTTGATTGAATTAAACTGTCTTTGTCTTATTTGTACTTCACCATTAGGACATTGAATTGACTGATTCTATAAAATCATAAGTTACTTATAAATGTTTAAATATGTTTTAGTTATAGAACCTAATAATTGCTTTAAGTAGAATATTTTCTGAGGGGCACTTCTCTCACAGCCTAATTATTGGCAATATCATAGATACAATGCATGGGAAAATGGGGGAAATAGCCATAGAAATCAGAGATTCCAGTAATGTAACGATTTCTGATATCAAATGAAATGTCAGCAAAGTCATGTCATTGGATTTTGCTGAGGAGAATGTTTTTAAATGCAGATGTAAACAACCATTAGTATTGATGAAAGGTTACAGAAACTAATTTTAATGCTAGAAGTTCTCATTAATAGAATGTTCTGTATGTTTATATGTAAATATTACACAAATATTACTTGAATCAAACATCGTCTTGCACATTTTAAGGGTGCGTCTCTGTTATCTTTAAATTTCAGTGTGTTAATGAAATAGAATTGGCTGGAAGCAACTTAGAGTCTGTTTTATTTTCCCAAGTGTATACTGGAATTACGAAAAACTAAGCTTAAATGATAGCAAGAGCATGTTATTTTATACGAGTAACTGGTATTAACTCCATTATTTCCACAGAATGTGAAATGCGTCTTGTTATGTAATGGTACAAGAATCGTTTTGATATTATACATTGTTCTAAAACATTTTGATTGACACAGACAAATCTTTATACCCCACTTCCGGTCTCGTTGCTATGGTTTCTTGTGTTACAAGTGTAGATGTATTAACCGATACACCTACACTTTTTCTGATATACCTATACTTTTTCTGATATACATACACTTTTTCTGATATACCTACACTTTTCTAATATACCTACACTTTTTAACAACTGAGAAACAATGTAGTAAATTTTCTAAATTTTCAAATTCTAAGTGATGATACTTTATAAAATGTCAGATTATAAATGAACATATAAGGAACCTGGGATCGAACCCGTGTCCTGTTGCTTTCTGACCGAACGACCTAACCATTACACCACGAAGCCAGTTGACCATGACCAAATGAATAAGGTTCTTATAATGCGTGAAATAATATCACAAATTTATGTTTTTCTTTTTATATAAGAATGTAATTTAATTTTGGGTGCAAAATGTTTTAATAAACTGAAAGTTGTCTCTGTTTTATCTAAACTTTTGCCACGTTGACATTAGCCATGCTGTTTATAGCGTTAGTTGTACATTTCAGCAAGATGCACGTGCATCTGCGTTGACAATGCCGTCATTGGGCCATATCAATTCGATTTCGAGCCCCAAACATGGGTAACCATACAACGCAGCACGGCCTGCGTTGTCACAGACGAGGCCGTATTTGGGTTGTGCGTTTCATGCACAAGCTTGTTTACAGCTGTATTTTTTTAGAAATATTATGAAATAGTATCTGCTTACACTCGACCGTAAGTGAGGTATAAGACAGATATACCCATACTTTTCCTCGTGTATAGAATGATACCCTTCACTTTTCCCCGTTGGAGCCTTACTCGGCTCCGCCTCGTAAGGGCCCCACGGGGAAAAGTGTAGGGTATCATTCGATACACTCGGAAAAGTATGGGTATATCTCTCACATATACCTCGTATGGTATCTGATTAACATAAGTAGAATGAGAAAGGGTCAAACCAAATTTTTAAAAATGTGTCCAATGATTGCAACTCTTATCCCCATCTTGACTGATAAAATCAGTTTTAAAGAACAGTTCTTCAAAGTTTCTGTTCAAATATGACTATTTATCCTGAACACTAGATATTGTTTCTGTAATAATACTTTTAAAATATATGTCAATTCATGACAAATAACATGAGGTAAAAATATATATATATTGTCACTCGTGAATGCAGTGCTGGTGAAAATATAACCTTTCTTCCTCACTCGATGAGATAAACATGAAATTAGTCAGGCAGACACAGATATCCTCTATCAATTTTGTTTTAGGTGTAACTTCTGTTGGATGTCATTTTATAGATTTCTTAAATAAATTTGAAACGTCAATCTCCAAATTAGCCAAGATCGATTCAGCTTTACAAAAGTGTAATTCATGAGATATGTTCTCCATATTTTCGATTTAATTTTATTTTTCCATTTGGATTATATAATATGTTAAACAACAACTCAACCAGATCAGTGACCTTAGGATCTAAAGCTTTAAACCTTCATTATTTAAAATAAAATAAAAACAGATATGAAATCTAGATAAGTTTTTGTCTTATTTTGTTTAATGATCTGTAGTGAGAACTACATTTTCTTAAATGAGCAATATGTAATATATTAAAGGGGCAGTAGCACTTTTTTCACTCAAATAAGTTGATGAAATGTATTTGAAAAATAATGTCACCAATAGTAAAACACCCTTCTCTCTTCGGAAAATCAAGTTAAAAAATGAGTTCTGTAAAGCCATAGGGTATAGTTTTTGTCATTCAAAATAATAAAATGGGTTCACAATAAAATGGCCGCCCTGCTATTTTTGCTTTATTCGCAAAACTGTTATTACCACTACGGATAATTGGTTTGTGATATAATATCTTTTACCCTCTAAAGTTAATTTAAATGACATAAACTATCATTATAAATGGGAAATCTGAAAAAATAAAATTTGCAAAAACGTGCTACTGCCGCTCTAAGGCTTTCCGTTTATAAATATAAGCATAAATTGTTCAGATGTTTAGATATGTCCTGGGGACTACTTTTTACAAATGCTTGTTCAACGCATCGGTGAATTGCATATCTACCAGAACAGATGGAAATACTCTTATTGCACTTTAAATCGTAATTTTGTTAGTGTGCAAAAAGAAAATGAAATAGTTTCAATATGGTTCTAATTTAACTGTAATGGTGTTGATCTCTTTTAGAAAGATTTTTCACACATTGAGTTTAAAGTTGAATGTTGAGGAATTGAATGAAGTCTTATTTAGAAATGGGGGTATTGTGGCAAACACTTAAAAAGTATCATTCGGTGGCAAATCTATGAATATTGTTTCATATTATAAATATTATGGTCTTGTATCTTCCAGGGGATTAAATTGGTCCAATCGCATTCAACACTTTTGCAGCACAAACCAAAACGCATTGTTTTCCAGTTTGTAAAAGTAAAGTTTATTTCATGGGTTCTGCCTGTTTAATTTTAAACACTAACATTCTATATTTTTATGTGTAATTCACACCTTTACTTTGTTATTCATACAAACAAATTATTATGTATTTACATTTACATCACTTTGATTGACAAGTCACATTCTGGTAATTTACAGGTTACATCCTTGGGATGAACTACTCACATACCGGGGATTTAAAGTGACATCCTTGGTAATGTAAGTTGTAACTAATCTTGAAAAGAATGATTATAGGTAAGTAAGAACAGCGAGGGCACTGAATAACTAATGTCACCGAGTGAATGGCGGACATGTGAGCTGTTTTAGTGTAATTTGGCAACAAATGACACAAACAGGATGAGTGACTTGCTTCATGGTTAGATGAACTGAAACATGTTATACTGGATTGATAGCGAGTAAATGTTAAATTGAAACCGAATGGTAGCAGAGATTTCGTACAAAATGTAGTGTTGTTATACAGAACTCTTTATTTTTATGCTGACAGTGCGTACAACGACAGGGCGTGAGCTACGAATTGCATTTGAAAAATCCATTGTTGACACCAGAAGCAATTTCGTACAAACGTTATTGTTGTTATGCAAAAAGTATTTTTACCATAAGTTCTCTTTGACTATTTAAAAAAATCTAATACATGGGTCATTTACTACGAGATTTGTAAATTTGTTTTCCCAACATTTACGTTTATATAATCAGGAAATCGTTTTTCCCGAATTCTGCATTTTTGGAAAACAGCTCATTACATGATCCGATAAACCTTATCCTTAGAAAATGGCTATCTATGGTTCAACCTAGAAAGCGACAGTCGTGTGGGACGATAGATCTGTAGGTCTCATGAGAATTTGAGAGTTCAATCAGCAAGATGTATGACCATTCTATCATTGTACCATATCTAAAACTCTACACTGACTGTTTAGGTATCGCTAAATCAGCCAGATCACTAGAATTAGCTTCGAGCGGCCATTTTAATGAGAACACATTAAAATGGCCACTCGATGGGAAATGGACTCTCATCGCTTTACCGAATCATGTACATTAGTTTTAGAACTCTTACCTGGTGAAGGTTGTGGAGCGAACGGAAAAGGGCGTGCGTTGTTGTAGTATTTATATTTGTAGAAGTATGACATTTGTTGCAATTGACTGCCGAAGCCACTGCTAGAAACATCGACAACACATTTATATCTTCTAATAAAGGATTGATAAATTTAATGATTGATACTAATTGAAGGTAATGAACGACTTCAGCAAGCCTTAAACGGAAGTTGTAATATCAAAAACTGACACTATTTATTCCAAATTCATTATTTCAAAATGATATAACAAAATGGTTAAATGGGTAACACTGTACAACATATTTAGCAGAATGTGTTGTAGTATTTGTATTCAATTTTTTGGCTGCCAAGTTTCTCCTTTGGTATTATTTCTATTTGTAAATACTGTAAATTAGTTTGAATATGCCTTTGAAGGTTTGCAAAACTAATTGTAAAGACCATGATGAATTGAATTTTGGATGAATACAAGTGAAAATTCGTTACTCCGGATGTTATTTAATGTGATCCCATATAAAAGATGTACCCTTTTCTCACCAGTAAGTTCATTTTAGTAGATTTTGCAAGGGCACATAATGTCATAATATGAACACAATTTCAGACTTTATATGCAGTTATGAAACAACGTCAATCAACCTTGAACTTTGCTTGGCATTTCAAATAACATGTCACTTCAAACGGAATCTATAAAGGTTCTTATTTTCAAAGCAACATAAGCAGTACGAAAAGAGTATAATAATTTTAATATGTAACCAAAAACTTGAAGGCTGTAATATTCTTTACGTGAAGAAAAATGAATTTGAAAAAGTGAAAGGTTACACAATATATATATTATACAATCGATGTTAACATTTCTCTGATTTTAATATGAATTTTTAAACATCAAAACTCTTAAAGTCAGAGAACAATAAAGAAAATATCACATCAATGTGCATGCATTTGAAAACATAATTAAAGAAAGAAATCTTTCTGATGTTCATTGTATGTAAGTTACATTTGATATTTTAGACAATAAATGTTGATTATATGTAATGTTAACTTTGAAATTTTTTTTGATTTTATGCAGTATGGATAAAGTCATTTCCTACTTTTTATACCAGAATAGAAATTATATGATCAAAATAATGTATTCAACTTCTTTTCATTATATAACTCAAAATTTAGTCTATGTACATACACACTTTTCATGAAAAGAAATATTTCCTTCACTGTAGTATGATATATATTCTGGATATTCAGTTACGTTAACGTCTATAAAGCAGCACAGTTTTAAAAAATTAGGTCTCTCTCAATCTTTAGGTACTCAAAAGGTCTCATGCCAAAAGTTTTGAATTTGCCTATACATGATCTTATGTATCAAATTCTAGAAATTATATAAGCTGACTTTCAATTTGTATATATTGTGTTTGGTTAGTTGTTTTCATACTGTTAATACCGTTGATTTTGGATTTGGATCTATTTTTTGTATATTGCAGTGGAATTAACCTGAAAACATAAATAGTCGTATGTATGGAAATTTGTTTAAAACATTAGTTAAATGTCAAATGTGTGTGACATTGATAATTTATCACGACAATTTTGAAAAAAACTCTAAGTATTTGAAAATAAAAATGTAAATGTAAAAAATGTTCTAGATGAGCTGGAAACTTATATATATGATAGAGTAAAAATTAGGATTCAACCCATTTGTAAAGGATTCGTTGTTGTACTGCACACTGTGTATTCGGACACTCTCCAGATTGTTTATCCAAATTTCAATGTAGTTTAAACCAGTTATTAGGAACACCATTAATAACCTGTGCCCATCTATACTGTTTATATATATTACGGTTACTCAGATACTTTTGAATATGAATGTCTACTTCAACTGGAGCAAAAGGCAAAGTTTGCTTGTCAGCACACCTTTTATTGTGGTTATACTACATAGAAATGTTCAAATTGTCAAAACAAGTGTGTGAAGTATATACCTGTACAGACATTTACAAGATAAATTATGCTGAATCATAAATCCATTATGACATTTGTTTTCTTAATATCACCATGATATTGTCAATAGATGGCCAATCTGTTTCAGCATATAATCGACTGATTGCAAATCTATTGATGTTATATCATTAGTTATGATTCAGTGCGAATGTCATACTTACTTCTCCAACAGTCGTTCATTCGCCAATTAATGCTCCGTCTGAAAACCATTAAATGTTTTTACAGAGTGAAAATTGATTGATTGCTTACAATATGTTGGCGATACAAAACTAATCAACAGGATGATATATTAGAGCTTTAAAACCCTATTAAATAATCTTCATTGCCTTTTTCTTCATTTCCTGTAAAATGGTCAAAAGTACATGAAGCAATGCAATCGCTGCTGGTTACCTTCCAAATTGTTCCAGATACTACAGAACAGATGAGTTGTCATTGTGACGTCAAGCCTGCTTAATATGAAGACTCTTCCATATGTCATTTCGTTTCAAAGTCAATAATATGACAGGGTGATTGAAATGACTGAATGTCCGTCGTAGAGGTCAGTGTATGCTTCATGTGAACTGCCAGCATGATAATTATCGTAAGTTTGTAAATAAAAATTACAAAAAAGACCTGAAGGAAATTTGTTAGAACGGTACAAATATATGTCTGCTACAAACCTCAGAAACATTGCCGCAAATGCACTATCTTTAAATCTGATCAAGATGCCAATATATCCAAGTTAATCTCAAATTATCAATTATGACTTATTGTCTTGTAGTATTCACTGCCTGTCAGTCATAATTATGTCAGACTGGCGTCAGTTATCTGGTTGTATGTCCACTACAGAGGTCAGTGTACACTTGATAATGAGCTCACCTGTCACCGAGGACATTGGTTGGTTATCAAACCATCTCCATACTATGAAGACAATATGTGCATGTCGAGACTATTTCGAAATTGGATCCACTGCAAATATTATGTCTTGGATGTTTATTTAGTTTTTTGTGTGGAGATTTTATTAGATTATTTCTAAATTGGACCCACAGCATATAGTATGTCTTGGATCCTTACATAATATATTCAGAGCAATAACGTTCTCAGTAGAAATATCCTGAGCAGCAAAGTTGTTTGAATTATATGTTATGTCAGACAGTATCCATCAGTGTAGAATTCACTGTGAAATACAAAGTAACAAATCATATTAACACAAATATAATGAGAATTCATTGTTCTTAAATTATTGGGATGTTTTTTTTACGGCTTTCAAGTTTAACAAATTGTCCGTTTGAATGCTTATTTCCATGAAAGATTTAAATGTTCGAAAGAAAGTTCTTTGGTTTAAAAAAAGTTACATCAGTTCTGTTTGGATGTGTTGAAAACATCAATCAACATTATAATTTCGGAATATTTGTTTTCACCTGAGATCTGCGTCAATCAAAATCGCCCAAACTGCAGATACATTTGTCTGAAAACTGTCATATCAATAACTGCAATAAGTATTTGTTGTAAAAATGTACCTATTCAATATGTTTATATTGTTTAAATGTATAATGTAAAAAAAAAGTATAGTTGATAATATTTCTGACGAGAATTTTGGCATGATGTATATTTAACGGATATTTGTTTTAATGTTGATATGATTTCACTTTTATAAGACTTTAGGGAGCATCAACAGGTTACGAAGAGAAGGGAAATCGTTATTTCATATATACCAGTTATTGGAATTTTAAAACTAATGTTGGTTTTAACTTTTTCAAATTAGGTAATATTTAAAATAATCCTTACAAAGGCTTCAGTGACAAAGAAAATGTTACATTAAAATTCAGATTAGAATAATGTTTTAGAGAGATTTCAATATCATCTTGTCATCAACTTAACTGGAAGATATCGTTGAAATAAATAATGTATAATAAGTATATATGTAAAGCACAAGCCTTCAAACATCACTCCTCGATCATCTACATCTATGCATTATATTGAATCTCAATTTATACTCAAATTCATATACTGCTCTGCTTGAAGATTATAAACTATGCATGGGTATTGCAATTTTTCATGCAATGTTTCATATCACATGATTGTACAGGTACGGATATATTGATTTATTGCTTATATATTTACAGCCTTAGTGACTTCAGTTACACATGTATGTGCTAGTTATTAGACTTATCATATTTCTTGAAAAAATTTGCATTGAGCAAGTTTGATTTTATCCATAGGAGATTCAGACATGGTAACAACCAGAAGTTATACTCAATACTGGGCCTACGTTTCATCATAGCAAAAAAATCACCGTAATATCAAAAGGTCATAACACATGTTCAATCCATCATGTTATTACAGAGTCTAAGTCTTCTTAACGCACCTGCCATCTTACATTGACAAAACACTTACGTCAAGTGTTTTCCTTTGCACACATTCTATTGATCTAAAACAGTCTGCACGCAGGACAATTCTCTACAGTAACAAAGAACGAAGGAGTCAATCCCCAGAACACTTGCCTGCAAGTAGGAAAGAAACTAACAATGTCAAACAGTAGTTTTACATTCGTAAAATGTAATGATCTATGAAAGTAATCTATTGTTTAATTATTTTCCAACGTGTGCATTTCAAAAAAATTAATTTGTAAGTGACAATTTAAAACTAATGATGATCAGCAGTTTTCTTGTCACAATGGTTTTTCGTGCTATACTAACGTACAAAAGACGCATCCTAACAATTGTAAGAGAGTATTAAATGCAATATTTATGTCGGAAAGAAGTTTTTTAAGTTTAGATAGACATATATTTTATACAGAACTAACCACAATTTGATACTACAAAGTAGGATACTTTTATTGTGTTTATGTCTGTTCAAAAACACTCAAAATTAAAGTTGAACATTTAAAACATGTAGATCTAGACATTTTGTTGATTTAAGACGTTGTTGACATATTTTATTTGACTCCATTTGTTGACGCATCATTAATGTAAGATATCATAAATCAAGCTCGTATACTTGTTTTTAAAAAGGTGATTTCTGCAATACATGACATGACATGTACTTACAAAAATTGTTTATGACATTTTACCATTTATGCTAAATGTTATCAAGCACACTTACATTAATCTCAAACTGCTCAGATATTAAATTTCATTGCCTTTAAAGCACTAGTTTTCAAGCATCAGCAAATAAACCAAAGTGGAGAAGTATGATTTTCATTTCATCCATCAAAGTAAAACGATAAAGATCTGAAAGCCCAATGAGACAAGGTGGAGAACTTCAACTCGTTTCAACATTTTGACCACTAAGAACTTTAATTTCTGTCCTTAAACCATTAGAATAAACAATGAAAAGACAGATGTGTGTTAAATTGTATTCAGATTGTCTCGATCAAATGTTTCATGCAAATTCATATAATCTTGTTTAGATGCACCAACTTATTATTAATTTGAGGAATTATTCAAATAATTGTGGTTTGCCATTCTCCATCACGATGTGAAAAGGTCAAAATCTTTAAATATTTGGTACATCGTTAGCTAACAATTACACTGTGTTGGTCCCAAGGACATTATGACAATAATATTGTGCAAAACAGCGAGAAACGTTTAACGTCACCCCTCAGTTGTTTTTATCATATGTATAATTTTCAATGTCACATTTCTCGAGTTTGCGACGTCATATTCAAAAACTGAATAGTTTGTGAAATTACATGTAGTCCAAAATATTGAATCAGTCAAGGAATTCTTCTACTTGTTATAAAAAAAAAATAATTATGTGCCATAATCAAATGCATCTCATTTCTTTGAAATATTGAATTAATCGAAACCAACTGAGGTGCGACGTTTCTTTTGTGCTTCAGTTTATATTCCATGCAATCAGGTTACTGCTGACAAGTATCCTTGGTTCTCATATCCGGGTCATACAGTTTTCTCTTTAAGGTAATTATATTTAAAGAGGTTAACTTCAATTTATTTGATGAATACATTTTTTGCTGCAACCAATCTATCTGATTTGAAAGAAGTGGGTGAAGTTGACTTTCTCATACTCAGCATTGTCAGACAATCCAGACACTATGTATTCAAATCTATGTATTATCTAATAATAAATGAATACTGAAGTTCATCAGTGTATTAAACTGCCTATCAATATTTTCCACTTACTTTAACACCTCTTCTGTATATCACAAACTAAATCTATAGTGTATTTGAGTTGCAAAAACTTTTTTCCAATACTTCTTTATCACACAAATGCATAGACGCTTTCTGTTTATTCTCACATTTTGACTTGACAGACGTAAAAATGCGTTCTTAGCTGCAAATGGAATTGCAAAGCTGACTGAAAGGAAACAGATAGATATAATCACAGATATTTACCTGTCAGCCATATTGACACAGGGAACACTACAGTTGTCAGAATGTCTGTTCATGTAACTCAATGATTTCCTAAGGCCAAATAAGAACCAGCCTGAAATCAATGTTCATATTAAAGACTAGTCATTTTGTTGCTGCCGATGGCTACTTTAACCGATATGGAATCCGTCTGAGATCTGAAGAGAATAGCAGACATGTTTAATCCATTTCACTTGCAGTGTGATTCAACCCAATGTGGTATTTTAAAAAGTCATAATTTAGAATACATTGTATTAGAAACGACTGTACTGAAGAAGATTTTTGTCTGGTACCTGATTTGATTAAAATAAAAGGCAAGGAAGTTCAGAGAATTATCAGTCACATATCAGTGTTATCCTGAGATATTTTTCGAAAGATACTTTGAGATTATCGGTGATGGTGATGCGATATGGGACCCAATCCTAAGGATTTGTTAGTTATCAGCCAGTATGAAAAGTTCATATTTATGGGCATTATAGGTTACTAGAATACGAAATGTATGGTATGTTATGTCAACATCAATATATATCTTCTTTAAGAGGCTTTTTGGAAGCCGGTTAAATGACACATAGCAAGTTCCATGGATATTCAACTGGTCTATTGCTGCGATTACAGCGTTCAATTGTTCATATGGATATTGGCTATGTCTTTCAAAGAGTAAAATTAAAGAGTTTATATAGTTAATTGATTTGGTGTACGTACTGTTGTGAAAAACACCAGTGCAGAGTGGTTTATCCAAATAATAATGTTGATGTGCAAATTAGGAGAATGTTTTTAATGGATAATGGGCGATATTGGATTTTTTTTATTATTTCATACGCAAAATGTGAATATCATCACAATTTATCAACCTCTTGATGTTGTGTTCTCCTTCTGGTATAAGGCTGTATAAACGAATGTTTTTGGGGGACATTTTCCGTCTGTCCGTCCGTCCGTGATCACATCGTTCCGGAGCAGTACTTGAAAACTACTTGGCCAATCCTTCCCAAATTTGGCATACAGCTTCCCCATATCATGTAGATGTGCCTTTTGGTAGTTTAAACTTTTTGGAAATTTTATTTATTTTATTTATTTTTTTTTTTTTATTATTATAAAACTGATTGAGCTATCGTCACCAAATGTTGTATACAACCTCCTCATATGATATTGATGTGCCTTTTTGGGGTTTGAACTTTTTGAACTTTTTTTTTCCCATGGCAACATTTTGTCTCTTAGAAAGGAAACAAGTTGAAGTGAATTGGGTGAAGGAGGAGACATCTGTTTTTACGAGCAAAAACACATTCTAGTTTTAATTATATACTGTTAAAACTGATTATTCAACTCATGTGGGGCGGGGGGATAAGCCATCTCTCCTGATGGCTCTTGTTTATTTTTGTTGGAAAAAATGAGGAACGATGAGTACATTTTATTTTTGTTCACATCAAAATATAGCTTAGAAGTGGTAGAAGTACATGTACACAAAATGAAAGCTAATCTGTTTCTGCAGAGACATTGACGAATGGTCTTTTTCGTTCATGATTTTTGTTAATGACAATAACAATTAAATGTGTCACTTGCGCACATAAACGTGATGCGCCGATGTCCAAGAAACATTCCATTTTTTGTTAAGCCTAATCTTTCATAATCATTTCAATTTTTTAAATGTTCATATGTTGAAAAAGAATTCAAATGGTATTGAAAAGTATCCAAATAATTTTGCAACAATTCTCTTTTTTGACTTCTTGTTCTGAACATATACTTGATGACGGAAGCAGAAAAGACGTTGAACATCACAAAGGCTATGGAATCCAAAAGGTGAACTGTTATCTTATCAACTAACATCTTCAATAAGCCTGTTAAGCATCAAACACAAATATTGATATAACTTGAAATGTCATTAAGTGTGAAAGTGTTGAAAAAAATACCCTTAAATGGTGGTTAAAGATGTGAGAATTCAAAGACTCAATATTTATATAAATATAATGTAGAGTGTGCAATCAGTGTCTGGTTTCTTGTTTAAAATGAAATTGATATTCGGAGTGTTGATGTTTTCAAATTTGATGTCTTTATAGCAGCCATACAGCAGTAGTCAGGAGAAATAAGGGCCTACACTGAATCTCAATCTGGGAGACTAACGGAAAATAGGCTATATGATCATATTGTTTCAGACCTTTTGCTGTTTGTAGGTTTCATCACGGAGCTGGGTGAAAGTGTTGTACCAGACAGTAGCCTCTATGTCAAGTTCTGCTCCTAGATGTCAACACTGTGCTTTCAGGTTCGGAAATGATTTGCAGGCTGGGATGATATTTCTCCAGTTATCCTTTTTTTGCAGTCTGGTGTCCCGAAAAATTTTGAAACCATATAACTATTGCACACAAAGCATCAAAGATATGAATACGTAAAAGTAGTTCCATTGTTTTTCTGTCTTTCTCATTCTTTGTTTTACAAATATTACACCTGAAGAGTTCTTATCCTTTTGCTCATCAAAACCTAAGTTAAACCGGCATCTATCTGCCTTACAATTCGATACTGATCGAAAGATCATCTTTTTGTGTTAAAGATTAAAACAGAATGCGGAGACAGTGATGTTTACTTTCTCGATTAAGCTTGGAAAATGTATCCAATAAACTTAATGATAATTCAAATAGTATTAACTATAACTTAAGGATTTCCTATTTCACGATGTATTAAAATGTTTTTTTAAAATCCATCGGGGGTTGCCTGAAATGGCTGTGTAAGCATAAATTCTATTAAGTTTGAGAGTTGTTAAGTGGGATATTATCCCTAAAATATCATGTCATGTCAAGGTACATATCACCAAGGTTAAACAAATGAGCTTTGGCTTTGTTGCTATGATACTATCATAACCTGAATGATTTTCAGACCTATAATAACAGCTTTGCTAACAAACCAAGTGGATGGAGATATATGCTTCTCTTTGAAGGCGAACAGCAAATCGATCTTAGATTAGTGCCATTGTTATGATCAGCGTGAATACACAATGCAAAGTGTATGAGGAAAACTGAACTGTTCCGGTCTCAGATATTTCTGTGAAGCTAAGGACAAATTTAGTTACATGAAATGATATAGTCTTCTAACCTGAAATTAGACTCCTTTTAAAATGCATAGGGTGTTTAACACAAAATCAATTTTGAATAATACGAATGGTGAAAACTAATGAGATTGACATTATTATCAAAGTATGCAGTGTGTAGTAAAAGCCCCAGTTGTTAAATGTAGATATGGTGCAAATGGTTACGGTACATTAGTTTATTCAGATACTATTTTGCCTCCAGAACCTCACACACAAATACTTAGAACTTTTTTCCGATAGATCTTTCAATTGAAGCAATTGACTTCTGAGAGAAATATAATGTGATTAATTTCTTCTGAAGATACAGCAGTGGCAATGGTGATGAATGATTAGCCAATAACATGTTATACCATAACGGATAATACCATTTAGGAAAACTAAATACAATCATATCTTTACCAAGAAATAATAATTTTTACCTGCCAAAATATTACCATTATGCATATTGAACGAAAATGTCACACAAACTAAAAACACCATGGTAATGTGTGATTTATTTTATTTAATGTAGTTTACCAGATTTATTTCCTCGAGCTGTGCCAATTTTGATATATCAACTTGACTGGAACTCGATAGACAGTTTGTCCCACTGCTAAATGCACTTGATTGCTCATTGTATAATAAAAACAATACTTTAGAAGAGTAGATCCAGTAAATAACAGATTATCTCACTCATTACAAAACATATAGTCTATTTTATCAAACATGAAGAGATTAATATCAGATATGGTTTCAACATAACATTTATCAATCATATAACGTGAACGTATTCCCTATAAATATGATATCCTTAAACCAGAGACAGTTATCTGACCAGAATTGGACAAACAAATGACGCTTATCTTTAGTAACTTCATTGAGTGCAATGTATTTTTGTTACTATAAGCAATATACAATAGCTTGTCAATTTCATGTTACATGTAAAATTATCTACTTTTGTTATTTCAAAGCCATGACGGAAGCTCAATAACTGAAGATTCTTATGCATAAATCATGAATTTACAGATAAGTTCTCAATCGAATTAACGATAAGATGTCAAATGTGAGATGGTGTGATTCGCTCTAGCTGTGAAATAACATATTATATTATATGACGAACAATGAAATACTGGGATTTATCAGTGAAATAAACTGTCTATCAAGCTACAGTAAAAAAATAACCTATATTTTCACTGCGACCAGTGACTGATATAATTTGACGTCATAAAACAATGGTTTGACGCAGCGAATCGGCTTATGACGTCACAGTGTTACTGTGGTTACGGGTTGTTCCTAGCGGCCCCTCGGTGTGAAAACGACCTTTTTTGGACGTAGTTACAAGGATAACATCATATAATAAATAGAATATCCGTCAATTCTAAACAAATACATGTTTATTTCATCTCGTGAGGTAGAAAACCTTTCTACCTCACTCGATGAGATAAACATGGTATTAGCCAAGAAAAGACAAACATCCTCTGACAAATACATAGAGGATATTTGATATTTCTCGTCGAATACCATGTATATCTCATCGAGTGAAGTAGAAAAGCATATTTTCACGAGTGGCGTAGCCGAGAATGTCAATATACTAGTTCTACTTCACGAGATGAGATATACTTAGTATTCAACGAAATATTTGTCAAATTTTCTATTTATTAGATTTAACCAGTTACGTATAGTTCGAAAATGACGTTATAACAATGAAAGGAGCATCCATGCTCCCCATGCTTTACCACGGTCTTCTTATGACATTATCCTATTGTTATGATGACGTCATACGATCTAAAGTGTTCTTTCACGCAGTAGAATAACATGGTATTTCACTCAGTGAAATTTATTTTAACCGATAAACGCTGTATTTCACCGATGAAAATCTAATAAAGATATATTCATAAAAAGGTCCTTTCAAATTTTCGCGTAATAGATGCCATTGTCAAATCAAATACCACATGTTTTGTTAAAGATTACAAGTTTAATAAATCACGATCTTGTTAACTTTTGTTTGCTTAATTGAATATGCAATAGTTGAATACACTGTTACAGCAGGCCATATGTTGATAGAGATAATGCCAGAGAGAATGAATCATCAACGTTGATCTTGTTGAAAGTTTGAATAAAACCTTCTACTTAAAATATTTCATGACAAATAATCATGATTCAGCACTCTATTCTGGATTTAGTGGAAAGGTTGGGGCTTCCATGACAAATTTCAATTTGGGCCTTAAAAGTGATCAAAACATTAAAACTGATACTTATATTTGATGTGAGAAGCTGCAGGTTTTCATCAATGAAATGTGTAAGAACCTGAACTGAAGTCACAAATACGCTATTTTATTTATTTAAAGCTGTCATGTGGAATTTCTTCACAGGCCTTAAAAGTGCTTAAATTTTATGCATAAATGTTTTTTATTGCTCATAAATAAAGATGATTGGACAACCTATCCTGAATTATGTGTGTTAAATACGTTGTAGGTTTCTTGCTGTCGTGCATACTACTATTGTGATAGGGTGTTTGGAACCAACACAATGTAGTTGTTAGCTTAGCCATATACCTAATGTTTAACAGTTGTGAATTTGTATATACACGTTCACATCATGATTGAGATTGTCAAACCACAGTTATTATAATAATTCCTCAAAGTTATTATAACTTGGTACTATTTAAAGAAATTTACAAATTTCAAATTTGCGTTAAACATTTGATCTAGAGAAATCTGAATTTGATATGTAAATACAAATCTGTCTTTCATTATATATTTTTTCTAAGGTTTAAGGAAGGAAATTCACGTTGAAATTATCTATTACTATAATAAGTTCCTCTCCTGGACTCCTGCGGCTTTAAAGCATTTAATATTTTAATTTAATGAAAATATAGGTTGTTGTTCCCACGTTGTTTTTCACTGAAATAAAAAAAATTAGTGCTTGAAAGGCAATGAAACTGAATATATAAGCAGAGACAAATAAAGTAAATTGTCCTTGAAAACTTTCAGCGAAAATGGTAAAATCGTGATTATATATCATCAACAATGTCATAAACAATTCTGTTGTTACGTAAGTCATCACATGACCTTAAAGTGGTTTGTACTAAATAATTATATAAAATTAGAGTCCAGTTGAGCAGTTCAACTCTTGTATCAACCATACAGAGTTTTGATGCAAAAACATGTTTGTAAACAAAATTAAATACACTTCTATAACAGATTCTATAAAACATTATGTCAACACTTGATAGAATAAGTTAGTAGTGTTGTGTGAAACAAACTTGCATGTAACACAACGCCATATCATTGTGACGAAAATATTATCAATGTTATGTTACAATCTTACTTTTTTGTGAATTCATACCTGCACGATAGTTATGAATAATTTTGCATTTTCTATTATCATTATGCTATTAACATGAACATGTTAGTACACTATATGATAATGTTGTATTGTTTCTTTCTCACCACTCTTATTCTAAAAAGTATGAACTGATATGCGTTACAAAAATGTAACAACAATTAGTCAAACTAAATATACCATCAATGATGGATTTCATAAATACCACAGATCAACGGGAACATAAACATATGCTCACCTGAGTTTGTCTAATGAATCCCACTTCGCTCTTTATCAATCTTTGTTAGAAGTAGAGCCTGAGGCAATGACCGAGAAATACTTAAAGGTCGTCTAGGGTAATGTTCCCCATTTACGAAATCACTCATATTGCAAGATTATGATAATCCTCTTTAGGCATTGGTAATTGGTCTTCTTAAATTCAATTTGGGAATGTCCATCATTCGACTTGTATCTTCTCGTGGCACCTATGGTCATTGTTCATAGATTTTCACTTTAAAATTAATATTTTAGTGAATATATGAATTTATGCATGAATAAATGTACATCTTATTTCCTCCACCTTTAAAGCCATCGGAGTTGTATATCAATTACATTAACAAAACTGATGTAGTCCATTGTATCGGAAGGGTTGTACAGAGAGAACAACAAGACTGCATACTACTTTCTACTCTGTTCAGTGCCAGCATGGCAATATGTTTTATCTGGACTTAGCAGTGTGATTCGAAATATCTGCCCCAGCAGGGAAAAGAATGAAACAATGCTTAAAGCACAATTTATGCAAAAAATTCTTTTTTTTTCAAATTTCCCAATGATAATTTATGTCATTCATATTTAGTATCCGTAGTGGTAATAACGCTGTGTCGTATAAAGCACAAATTGCATGACGGCCATTTAAATGTGAAAACCTTTTATTATTTTGAATATCAAACACGATTTACATGGATTTACCGAACAGTGTACATTAAGTTTTTACGTTGATTTTCCGAAGAAAGAAGGGTCTTGCTATTGGTGACATTATTTTTCAAATATGTGTCATCGATCTTTTTGAGCCACAAAAAGTGATACTGTCCCTTTAAGCTAATCAGTGATACAAACTTATTCCATGCAATTGTTTAATGGGGCGTTAGTAATATGTCGTGCTGCATACTAAATGATACGACACACCGTTGACAGAACATTTGCAAAACAACGATTCTTCATTGCACTATACGATTGTTATATTGTCACGGTTACCATATACATTTCCCATTGTGCAGATAGTGTTATGACAGTATGCTACGTACTCGTTAAACTAGGTTTCAATAATATAACTAGTGCAACAACATCCTACAGATCAACGGTGGTGGTGTTATTAATTACTTCTTTCCCAGCTACATACGGTGGAAACGGCTACATTTTCTAATACATTGGTGTCAATGTGGAACTATACAATAATATTCTGTATCAGAAAACATTTGCTAGAAAAATGCTCTTTGAAAGCATATTAAGTCATTTTAAGGGTAATTTTGAAATATTACCAAATAAGAAAAGTTCCAGTATACAAAACAAAAAGAACCAATAACTGGTCATATATATATATGATTCTTCCTACTGTTCACGAAATGTTGATGCTTACTAAAGTCTTTGAATGGTGAGATGCTATATTAACACAGATGTCTGTTTATTGTATTTCACGCAAAAATCAGATTCCAAAATATCTTCAAATATGCTCTCAATTATACAGAATATTAAGTTACTGAATAGGTACATTTTTTGACAAACGGATATTGCAGTTATCAATGCGGAAGTTCAGCAATTTCGGCTGTTGCTCAACCCCGGTGAAATTGGCCCTATTTATTCAGAAATTGCAAAAGAGTAAATTTGATAATTAAAACACAACCGACCAGAACTAATATAACTTTCAAGCAAAAGAGAGGTTTTTTTAAACTGACAGTTTGTTAAACTTGAAAGCTCCAAATAAAACATTCCAATAATAAAGAACAATGAACTATCATTACGTTGGTGTTAATCTGATTAGTTCTTGTGTTAACAGATAGCTCTATACTAATTTAAACTGTCTCATATAGTATTAATCAAACAACTATACTGCTAAGGACAGTTATAGTGATATGTTTTTCCTGTTCAGAATATATCCTCAAAACATCCAATATATAATATTTCCAGTGAAATCAATTTCGAAACAATCTCGACATGCACATATTGTCTTTATTGTATGGCGATCGTTTGATGACCAATCAATGTCCTCGTTGACAGGTGAGCTCATTATCAAGTGTACACTGACCTCTGTAATGGACATAGAACCAGATAACTGACGCCAGACTGTCATATGGCTGACAGGCAGTGAATACTACAAGACAAGAAGTCAAAATTGATAATTTGAGATTAACTTGGATATATTGGCATCTTGATCTGATTTCATGAGAGATAATTTGAGTCAATGTTTCTGCATTTTGCAGCAGAAATCAAATATATTTTGTACCCTTCCAACAAATGCCCTTCAGGGCACTCAAGTAATTTTTATTATCAAACATTCCTGACAGTTTGAAATGAAGCATACACTGTCCTTTGTGACGGACATACAGTCACTTCAATGACGCATTTCTGTCATAGTATTGACAGGGAGTGTAATATACCAGACATTAATATATCTAATGAGATTCCAAATCGTAGATTTCATTACTCGTGGAAGTTATACCCCCATTTGCAAATGTGACTCTATTTCATGTGATTATTCGATAAAGACCAAATGTAGGCAGCATGGAGTTCAGAGTTCTTCAAACTGCAATTGGGTTAGTATTGGTGCATGAAAAAAATGAACAGCGGAATGTGTTGATATATGAAACTTTTAAACCTAAACAGAATCACCCAAACCCTACTTTTACTATCAAATAATGAAATTATAACACCAACATTATTCAAACAAGGATTTATTGCAATCGAGGGATGATAACAAACAAACAATTTACGAGAAAGAAATCAGTGAATTGAACAGACGTCTTCTTCCGTTAAGTGAAATTTTCAGTATATAACACATATTATTAGGTCATATTATTGAATATTTTGAGTAAATATTGCCCTGTATACTTAATGATGTGAATGAGAGAAAAGGGACTAGTTAACAAAGTTATTAATCGGAATCATTTGTTGTTAATACTCTTGAGTTTGTGACAATAGCTTAGCAACATAGTCATGCCAGCATTAAGTTATGTGACTTTCTTCTCTACATGTCTCTCTTACAATGATTAATAGATATGCATGCCTGTTGATTGATGATATTGTACCAAGATTATTAAGGTTCACTCTGTAGATGAGGAACTTTCTATAAATGGGAAAGAACATAATAACGCTTTATTGTCCTCGTAAAAATCTAAATCCGAAATTTTGTTTGTGCTTTTGCATCCGGCAAACAAAATGCAGCGCCTATTCAAACTTTATTCTATCTTTATAATGCTGGGCGCCAAGCAACGAAGTAACAACTCCAACTTTTTAACGTCTTCGGTATGACACGACCGGGATTCGAACCCCAAACTCCCGGGTGATGAGAGGACGCTCTACAAACTGAGTGACATCCCTGGTAAATGAACTATATATGAATATTTGTAGCAAACGCTTGATCCGTAAGGAAATAGGTATTTAGGAATTACTCGTGATAAAAAAAAAAAACCCTTGTAGAAATAGCGAATCGTGATTGCTGTAACAAGAGTTATCTTGGTAATCAGCAATCATGTTTCAATCGGTGCATTCAGACACTGTTCACATGATAAGAGTTGCTTCTTTGTGCGCTTCGCAAAGACGGAATTCTTTCGTAGATGTAAAATGCTGTTTGATTGGACGTTACCAGTACTGCAACATTCAACACCAGGGAATTTTGCGAGAATTGGTAGATATGGCCATATATCAAAATGAGATTAGGATCAATTAACTCAGTGATAGGGGTGAGAATATTAAATAAGTTGAAAGTAAAGTTTCATGAACTTCAACCATACCTTAAAAGGTTAATTCCTCGCTTCAGTCATCATTTTCCAGTGAATCATACATTTATCCATTACTTTCAAGGTTTTATATAAACTAACGAGCATAAGAAAGTATAAAATGCACTTGTTTTCGATTAATTCAATATGTTAAAGAAATGATATGAATTTCATAACACCTTTCGGCGCATGTTTGAATGACTTCATTGGTGAATGGTTATTTTTTAATTACAATATCTTTGTTTTAAAGTAGACAGGGGTAAGAATGGAATTTACATCAACATGACCCCCTACCATGTTTAAAATGTTGTAAATGTGTGGAGAGCGAGGCACATTTATTGATTTACACAAGTATATCGATGAACAGTTTGTTTTTTTTAAATTTTTAATTAAAGAATAACAACAAAACGTAGAAGTATTCTTTGGTTGATAAGATTTTATGGACCAACACTATTCACATTCTGAATAAGACGTCGAAAACTCGAGAAATTTGACATTGAAAATTATACATATGACAAATACAACTGAATGTTATATTTTCTTTTGCACGTCAGTTTATATGTTGTTTATGCAAATATTTTAAGATGTGTTTACAGACATATTTGATGTGACTCACGAAATCGAAAGACATTATGATGCAGACATTTAAACCCGTGTTTCAAAACAGAAAGAACACCAACGTGTGTTGTGATGACTATACCTTGAGATGTAATACTATGCTCACATTAAACTATTGATGATTTGCAAAACATTCTATCCGTGCGGTGATTTCAGTTTTTCTCTACATACAGACTGCAAGGCAAAGGAAAGAACACACCTCATTTGGTTTCAATTTTTTCAATATTTTACAAAAATGAGATTCATTAGATAGTGGCACGATACAACACCACTTATCTTTGGTTGTATTAATTTGCGATTGATTATTGTTAAGTTACAATATATGTGTTTAAGAAATGAACGTTTCACCAACATAACCCCAACCATGTTTCTAAAAAGGTAGAGTCACATTTATTGATTTTCACATGGAATTACATGTGTATGTCGATGAACAGATGTCATTTTTTTCCAAATTAATTTATAAAGAATTTTTAAAATTTAAAACAACAACGTCGAAATCAAGATTTTTAGATATTTATAATTGAAAATCATATAAATGATAAAACCAACAAAGGTGTACGCGTTCTTTTTCCTGGCCATCATCAAGGATGAAATGTTCAGTCATTATTCAAGATTATGAACAAATTGGAATTTTAGATGTTGACTAAACTTAATGGAAAATCTCTCTGACACAATTAACATTCGAAAAGACAAGTATGAAAACATGACACCTCAAGGCATCTCTGTGAAGTTATATTTCCCTCTGAATGTGAAATCCGAGAAAACTCTTATTGATATTCTGCATATTACTCTTTACTTATTTATCAGGTCCCAATGTCGGTATGAAGTACACAACATGCATCTCACCAGCTTATTGACACTGCCCTGACATCCTTGGAGATGACATGAACCTGACAATACCCTATAATTGCTATATTGAGATTCAATAAGGAAATCAGCTAGATTATGTGTAATGTGACAGCCTAACTGCTTTGTCCTCGCTACTTGTAATTGACAATTAGAGAATATATAGCCTTCAGAACATAAAGTTTAAAATCTGACATTTTTTAAAAGAGGTGATGTTCAACATTCACTTACCGTCTCTAGTATATTATCCAAGAATATATCTGATATGCAACCATAAACTTTTACCAAGTATAAAGATCAATCTCAGATAAATGCTTGTTCCTTCTGTATGAAACTCCCTCCCGTTCGATGGCAATTTATTTAGCAGTCAAACTAAAGAACTGAATGGAGGGGAAACAGTGGAAATAATTAATTTCGTAGTGAGGAGAGTTAATTCATGAACGAAATTTGAAATTTTTGCTAGCAAACAGGCAGAACATTGCCAAATGTTTACCAGTAAACAACATCTGAATATGATGAAGTCATATGTCTGAACTTAACGTTGAATAATATAACATAAACTAATCTCAAGGTGGACAATAAACACTCAACCAACATTTATT
The DNA here is from genome assembly GCA_936450465.1 of Gibbula magus. Classification (NCBI taxonomy): domain Eukaryota; kingdom Metazoa; phylum Mollusca; class Gastropoda; order Trochida; family Trochidae; genus Gibbula; species Gibbula magus. The sequence continues at coordinate 62,194,550 of OW388294.1, forward strand.
AAAATGTAAATATTTAAGATATTTGACATAGTTAGCTAAGGCAGTGCATATTGCCATGTGATATGTTTATGGCTATTTGCTTGCTTACTATCAAGTAGTTGAAAAGTTTTAAAGTACAAACACACCGAGTTAAATATAAGTTACCATGACCTGTCTAATCAAGGAGAAGTGTTTAGTCACTTGAACGTACCATTTCCAATACAGAAATAATACAGAACATATTTTAAACTGCGTACGGTTCTTATCAGAGACAGGTTTTGATAATGACATCAATCAATTTATCTATAGAACAGTGACTGATGATCAGTTGACGGTGTTCTTGTTTCGTATCACATTGACGATGTTACCATTTCAACAAACGAAAAGGGCTATTAAGCAATATTGATTGCTTTGCTTCATGTGCTTTTGATTATTTTAAAGGACATTAATAAACGACAATGGAGATTAATAGGGTTTCAAATTCCTGGTTAATATATCATGCAGGTAATTAATTTTGAATAGCACACATATTGTAAGCAATCAATCAATTTTCTTTACAATGCCAACACAATATAGAAATGCATTAAATATATGTCAGATGAGTTATTAATTGGCGAATGACAGATTGTCCGAGAAGGAAATATGAAACTGGAACTAAGTCATTAGTACTGATGTAAATCCGTAGATAAATCGAGTATCTGCTGAAACGGATGGAACATCCAGTGACAATATTAAGAACAAATTTATGTCATAAGAGAACTACAAGAAATTTATGATTCATCATACTGAAATAGACACTTGACTGATGTTTACAACAGATGTCCATACAAAAAATACGATATTTCTTGTCTTGTCGATTGGAAGACCCAAGGGTAGATATGTAAATATCTAAAATGCAAATTCCTTTTTCTTATATATACATATATAATCTATTCTACAGTGTCATTTCAGGTAAACATATACAAACGATATTGGATCATCAAAATCAAATTAAAGTTTTTAAAAATAAACCAAACACAACATAACCAAATGGAATATTAGCTCAGATATATTTAAAGAGGCTGATACATAGATATTAGATAAACGTTGTACATGAAAATCATGTAAAGGAAAATTCAAAAGTTTGGGCATGAGACCTTTTTGAGTACCAGTATGCCGATTGTTTGGACAAAATGATGATGGTATTGTAACAACGTCTGAGCCATTTTCCCACAGAACATACATACCTATCTCTTACACTTAAACTTAAACGTAGGAAAACGGAACATTTCCTTTCTTGACATATCATTTATTTAAAATTTTAAATGTAAAACACACCCAGTTAAATGTAAGTTACCTTGACCTGTCTAAATCAAGGAGAAGTGTTTAGTCAGAGATTTACTCATTCAGTCAATTTATCATACCATTTCCACAGCCTCACATAGTAAGAGATTTTTTGTATAAAACATGTGATGTCCATTTTAAAATCCCGAGCAAAACCAATAAACATGTCACGTGATCTCAAGCTGTCATGATGAAACATCAACTGTACTTTGGGCCACTGTGCCTTAAATACTGAATAAACCTGTCTGTCTGTCTGTCTGTCAGATGCATTTATTCAAATCAGAAAAAATTTAAAATTCAATTAAAATAAAGTAAATGTCCAACGTTAGAAAATTGCACTGTTAAAAAATCAAAGCTAGTTGTAAAACATAAGTTACGTAGATGTACATTGTCCCTCAGAAACAAATGTTTCTTTCTTAAATATGTTCATTTAAGAGATTTAAGACACCTATAGTTCAACAGATCAGTATTACAGGCTAAGAAATGTGAAAAAGAAAGCTTGTTAAGATTTAATATGCAATATAACTTGTGTAACCTATCACGTTTTCAAGCTATAGCCTTTTTTCTTGAAGTAAAGAATATAACAGCCTTCAAATATTTGGTTACATATTAAATGCATTATACCTTTTCAAACTGTTACTCGCAATTTATGTTTCATCAAAATTATATATCTAATACAAATGTATGTATCTGAATTTATGTTTACATTATGACATTGTCAATCTGAATAAAACTTTATTTGTATAAAAATGCTAAAATGAAGTTATTGCCGAACAAATACACATCTTTTACATATGATTACTTCAAATGACATCCGGAATAAGTTACTGTTCGCTCGTATTCAGATAAATATCGTTAGAAAGCAATCTATCATAACTTTTTATAATAGTTGTGCAAATCATCACCAATCATACCATATGCTGGTTTACATGTAGGTGAGGTGAGATGATTTGAGGTTTGACGCCGCTTTCAAGAGTATTTCACTTATATCGCAGCTGCTAGTATTACGGCAGGGAGAAAGCCCGCAACGCCATGTGGCTATACATTGCGATGAAACCGCGATCAACGGCTGGAACTGGCGAACCGTGGGTGGTATTACTCTGAAATTCAGTGTAGCATTGCACCAAAACCTTACTGCGTGTAGAACAGTTCTCTACTGCGGTTAAAGTTGCCATGCCACTGCGTGCCTGTGCGGGATTCGAACCCCGGACCTCTTGATCAGAAGCCGAACGCGCTAACCACTGCGCTATCCCGACCGGTTTACATGTAAATCCATGCTTTCACAGCCTTCATCTGCAGAGGACAAAAAGTGTAGGAATCCGCTTGCCTCGTGCTTAAATTGAAAATTCCTTTTTGACAATTGTTCTAGATGACACCATACAGCTCATGTGTCAATTTCGGATATATATTAGCTCTTGAGACTCACTCTTAAAGGGGCAGTACCACTTTTTTTTCGCTGAAATAAGTCGATCAAATTTATTTGAAAAATATTAACACCAATAGTAAAAGAACCTTCTCTCTTTGGAAATTAAGTTAAAAATGAGTGCACATGGATACGTAAAGCCTTGGGAATCGTTAATGTCATTCGAAATAATAAATTATGTTCACAATAAAATGGCTGCCATGCATTTTAAGCTTTATATGCAACACGGTTATTACCACTACGGATGATTGGTTCGTGTAATAAGATGTTTTATCCTCTAAAGTAAATATAAATGACATAAACTATCATAAATGGGAAATTTGAAAAACTGAAATTTGCAAAAAACGTGCTACTGCCCCTTTAAGATGAATCTAACATGAAACAGGTCACCCATCCTGTTTGCAATTATTGTCCAATGCAACCACATTTCTCTAATAGATGACAAAAGAAGTTATAACAGCCAACATTCTCACCATCTACTCAATTGTATAAGTGAATAAACGCAATTATCATTCTATCTCAGGTATACTTGTTCCCTTCAAAATTGTTCAATAGCTGAAATGCCCATGATGTGACACGGTAGTTAATCCCTGTAAATCACTAAAAACTCACTTGTAAATCGCTGTGATCATCCTTTTTTTGATGAATATGAAAGTGAAGGTGTGAAATGATTCGTGAATTACACTTCGAAATATCATATGTAATGAAATATGTAAAATTGAGCAAGCCGAATCAATAAAATAATCTTGTTTTTGAATTATTTGTCCATTCTAGAGAGTTTAAAAATGGAACATTATGCCTTTTTGAGTTTAGTTATTTCATGCAATTGAATTGATTAATTTAATTGATTGGTAAATACAATACCCATATATCTTTAATACGATACACCATTCGTAAGTTTGCAAAAGAATGAATGTTTTTCAGTTTTTGCCACAATTTGCCCGTTTCCAAAGACGATCATGATCATATTTGATATTATATTGATCATATTGATTATCTTTCTCTGCAGTTATCTCAAATCACCATATGTTGCAAACTCCTTCTAAGATTGATCCATAACCTAACAACTTAATTAGAACCAAGTTAATTTTTCAACATAATAATTCTGCATTTAATGCAAAATTACAAATTTAAGTGCAACAAGAGTATTTCCCACATGTTTCAAGTCGTGTGTGTTGAACAAGCAAACCTTTTAATAAATGATTTACCAAAAACATCTAAACATCTAAACATCTTAAAAGGTACTTTTTTATACTTTGTTGTCCAATGTCCAATTTATCCGAATAATTATAGTTTCGGGGAAATATATGTTTTAGGTGGAATTCTTTCATAGAAATAATTAGTGCTAGTTTTAACGATAGAACAATGTTCATGTAGACAAGGATATTTTATTTTAAAGTCACGAACATGAGTACAGTGGTGTATTGAGTTTATGTAGTTACCTTCACTACTGTCCTTCTAGATTATTCTGCCTTTCAACATTTAAATCATTCAGGAACACTTTCGAAGATCATTATCAAAACCCAAATGCATTTACATTTATACAACGATAACATGTGATGTGTAATTATAAGCCATAATGTGCCCCTGGCATAACTGCCAGACGTATTATGGTCTCGTTCACACTTGGCTGAATACTTAATGCTCATTGCAGTGGAGCTAATATGTCTAGATTCTAGATAGTAGCTATGGCTAAGTGGCATTCTTAGTGATATAACAATACAATATCAATATCGAATTGATTTCTCTCTTTTTTTCTGCGTACTTTTGTGTCATTCTCCATTACACTAATAGTAGTATATAATCAACTTTCTATTTAATTTACAACCACTGCCAATTTGCCACTGTTTGAGTCTGTAGCTACCTTTAAATTTCAAGACAAACATTTATGCATTTCATAAACATATACAATATTTGCAAACGAACAGAATTCAGGATTCAGGAATACAACTTCTAAAATGTGAAATTCACGACAATTTGGAGTTCGTTATACCTCCTCGTTTATGTTTAATGGCCTTCAACGACTTTAACATTTACATGAATCAACACAATGCCAAGCCCTTTTCCAGAATAGAAATATTTGTCAAAACATCTCGATATTGATCAATGAAAAGTTACTTGCCTGTTTGAAATATTGCAAACAGTTTCAACATTGTAGTTGTATCTGTGAGTTTTGTTCACGTATATAGTGGTGTACTCATGTTTATCCTTTTGCGGTAAATCTGGTAAATCAAAAATACTGAACAAAATAGTTAGGGATAAATGACAAATTTTAAAATTATGAATAATGATCTTATTCATCGACACACATCAATCATACGATCAAATGATGCGCAAGCAATTTCACATTTACTGTTTCTATTGTGTTTGTTACATACAGTGCTGATACATTAATTTAGAGAGTGTGTCCTCTAGATTAATATCAATAATGTCAAACTCATATATTGTTGTTTTTAGTTTCTAAAGTGTAAATTATACAGCTTGAACTATGCCTTTCCAACGCTGCTTCCCTCGACTCCATCAACAAGAAAGAATATAATATTGGATTTTGCTGCCTATCTGTCTAAATTGAAATCATCTCAAATGTACAGCTTCTGATATATTTTGTTTTGTAAAGTGTATGTATTATTTTTGTATATGACCATGTAAATATGCTCATGTGATCTTCGCTTATGCGGAATAAATAAAGACATTCATTCATTCATTCATTATTGTTGTTTTCATTTTACATAGTGTAAATTATTACTTGAGCTATGCCTTTCACATGCTTCTTCCGACGACGTAGTTCCGAGCAAAAATCAGTTAAGTAAGGAAGATTACCTCTCATCAATTTGCCACATGTATTTTCGATTTTACTTTAAATAAGAGGGCTTCACTGATCTGGTTCATTTAAATTTTAAAAAGACGTTACAGTGTACTTTAATCCAAGTAAATACACCATTGAATCAACACTATCGGGGGAAAACAGTATGAGCTGAGTGGATCCTGATTAATTTGGAAAGTTGGTTTTCAATTGAAAAATGTTTGCCGATAGCAGAAATCTAAAATTGACGTTCACCAGAAGTTATCTAAAATTATGAAAGATTCATAATTTCATTTTTTTTCCAATGTTGTTATTTATTGTTATAATTGTTTATATCCTGAGGTCCTTTTCAAAATAAAACCTGATGATATGTTCTGGCGAAAACATGGTTAAGAAATAAAATAACTTCTTGGTACTGAATGTCCATATAATTCCTTCTCCAGAGAGGTTAAGCTCAACAGTATCAATTTGCGACACTAAAAGAAACTGGATTTTTTTTGCAATGAAATTTATTAAAATCTTTTCAAGGTTATTATTATTCGTTCCTGAAAACTCCAATTTAATTTACATCCCAGTTGCCTTCAGTCAATTCTATTACTATAAACATCTAGAACACAATTAGTATAAATATGCTATGGTTACTCGCAATGTCTTGTGATGAGTCCTTTTCAAAATATAAACTGATTATATGTCCTTGCAAAGCAAAGTTTAGAAATACTCCATGTACGTCATTCCTTTTCTAATGAGGTTTAGCTCAACAGTATAAATGTGCGACCGATACAAAATCTAGATTCTTCTGCAATGGAATTCATTAAAATCTGTCCCACACATTAAAATGGCCGCTCGATGGGAAATGGACTCGCTTGGTTTAAATGAATCATGAACATTCAATTTTAAAAACTCTTTGTATTGATTCGAGAGTATTATTTAGCCATTTGTCATTAGCCAACTTTAAAAAAAAAATCCATATACTATAGATATATGGGAGGAAACCTCAAAATGGCTTGCTGAATTATCTGAAGGAAATATCATTTTCTCTCATGAAAATATTTTATTTGGCTTTAAAGGCAAAAACAACAATCCACTAAATGTGGTTTGTCTGATTATGTAATATACCCTGTATAAAAACAGTGTAAAATAATTAAAGCCAAAATTCAGCCTTTTTCAAAGGGGAATTTTAAACTACTATAAATCTACTAAATACGTTGAAATTTTAAATGCAAAGCCAGCAAGTTTTTTCTCCTTTTGGTCTTCCTTCCATACACTCTTTTCATTGTTATTATAACTGTATTTCACATCTACTGAAATTACATTTTTAATTACATATGTTTTGATTACGGTATTTACATATGTATCAAACATATCACTGCTGATATCTACTTAATCTGATGTAATATTGTTTATCACATATGTTTTGATTATTTACATATGTATCAAACACAACACCGCTGATATCTGTAAAATCGTTTGTAATATTGTTTATCAAAGCAACTGGCATATATTCAAGTGTAAACTATGTATGTATGTATGTATGTATGTATATATGAACTCTGTATACAATTTCATGGAATAAAAACAGAAAAAAAAAACGTTTTTATATTTTTATGACAGCACTTCATAATTATTTCAGTAAGAAACGCGTGCTTCAGCGACTTTATCAAAAACATTATTATATTGTACTTGACCATGAACCTATCAATGAAATGGTGTGTTGCGAGCGTATCATAGGTAGTGGCACAGAAATCATAACTTTATATCAATACTTACAGTAATCATTTTTGTTGGAACATCAATATGAACAATACAAAATAAAGATGAAAAATAGCATTATCTATGTTGTAACCTATTAGGCAAAAAATAAGAGTAAGCAAGAGATAAATCAAACAGTCAATTATGTTTTGGACAATTTGGACACATCAATTTTGCTTTCTTGAACTCCACCACATACAGTTGGGATTGAATTGGTACCGATGAGATTCTATCTTGACGCTTTCACTATATCACTTTCTATATTCTCATCGAAAAACATACAGGTGCATACTAATAGTGTGTTCACCTAGTTGTGTATTTTATTGCAAATATCAAGTTATTTGACAGATCATTGAAGCATAATATCAACGCGAAAACTAGGTCAATCACTAATTATCATTATACATTATGTACGACACGATAGAGAATATAGGTCAATCACTCATTATCATTATACATTATAAGAAGACAGTTGAGTATTTAATGTGATGCCTCATAGTAAACAGTGACCTTGCCTTGCCATAACTACAGTTTTTATTTTCTTCTATGGAATAAAGTGACTAAATGGGTCAAACATAAACTACCGGCCAAAAGAAAGGACTCACTTATGTATGTTTCGATTAATTCAGTATTTAAAAGAAGTCAGATGTATTTGACTATGGCGTGATACAATAATAATTATCTGCAGTAGTTTGAATGACTTTGTTCAGGAGTGAGCACCAAACATTAAAACCGTGTTTTATGTTCCAAAAGCCTTTAATCATAACAACGAAAACCAAATTCATTATTGCTGAAACAGAAGGTTGATATAACATTTGTTTGTGGTCCTCATTTACGTAACGAATGTGTAGAAAAATGGGAGCTTTTTCCTAGTTTATGCCAATTCATTATTAGCATTACATTGTTAAGCGCTCATAAAATTAATCACAATAGAGATGTGGATTTCATGTTAACATGCTTCAATGTTATTAGTGCATAAATCAGTCAAGCTGTTCATAAATATGTCACAGTAAATGAAACATTTCAGATTAGTTGCCTAACTCTGAGGGCGTGGGTTCGATCCCGCATGGGACTCGGCCCGAAAAAGAAGAATTTCTACTATTGTTATCCCAAATATAACCATGTTATATTTCTTCACTATCTAAATGGCAAGTATTTTTAATCACTTTTGTTAATCCTCAAACACATTTTACAAATCCCATTTTCTTGTCCATGTTAAAGGGGCTGTAGCACTGAAATAATGTGATCACACGAAAAGTTAAATGATTGTTACAAATGGCTAAATAATACTGGTGAATCAATAAAAAAAATAGTCATAAAACGAATGTTTACGTTATGGGTAAGCCAATCGAGTTGATTTCCCTTCGAGGGGATATTTTAAGGTGTTCAATATCAATACGTAAAGCATCAGAGAAGAGTTTCAAATAAGTTATGATGAAATGGTGAACCTTATTGTGACATAATATGGTGACTGTGGTTAAACTTTAGTTCAAATATATTTTTGTAATGAAGACAGGGTTAAGAATGAAATTAACACCAACAAGACCCCTACCCTGTTTAAAATGTTGTAAATGTGTGCAGGATCAGGCACATCTATTTATTTTAACGTAGGATATGTCTTATATGTCGATGATCATTTGTGTATCATCAAAACATAATTTTAAAATCAAATTAAATTTAAAATTTCATTTAAAAAAAAATAATTTAAAACATGTAGAAGTATTCTTTGACTGCTAATTAAACACCTGTACTCATCAGTTTTGTATTATGAAATCGAAAACTTGAGATATTTGCAATTGAAAATCATACATATGGTAAAATCAACTGAGGTGAGTCCTTTCTTTTGCCCGGTAGTTTATGTTCCAAAAGCCTTTAATCATAACAACGAAAACCAAATTCATTATTGCTGAAACAGAAGGTTGATATAACATTTGTTTGTGGTCCTCATTTACGTAACGAATGTGTAGAAAAATGGAGCTTTTTCCTAGTTTATGCCAATTCATTATTAGCATTACATTGTTAAGCGCTCATAAAATTAATCACAATAGAGATGTCGATTTCATGTTAACATGCTTCAATGTTATTAGTGCATAAATCAGTCAAGCTGTTCATAAATATGTCACAGTAAATGAAACATTTCAGATTAGTTGCCTAACTCTGAGGGCGTGGGTTCGAATCCCGCATGGGACTCGGCCCGAAAAAGTACAAGAATTTCTACTATTGTTATCCCAAATATAACCATGTTATATTTCTTCACTATCTAAATGGCAAGTATTTTTAATCACTTTTGTTAATCCTCAAACACATTTTACAAATCCCATTTTCTTGTCCATGTTAAAGGGGCTGTAGCACTGAAATAATGTGATCACACGAAAAGTTAAATGATTGTTACAAATGGCTAAATAATACTGGTGAATCAATAAAAAAAATAGTCATAAAACGAATGTTTACGTTATGGGTAAGCCAATCGAGTTGATTTCCCTTCGAGGGGATATTTTAAGGTGTTCAATATCAATACGTAAAGCATCAGAGAAGAGTTTCAAATAAGTTATGATGAAATGGTGAACCTTATTGTGACATAATATGGTGACTGTGGTTAAACTTTAGTTCAAATATATTTTTGTAATGAAGACAGGGTTAAGAATGAAATTAACACCAACAAGACCCCTACCCTGTTTGAAATGTTGTAAATGTGTGCAGGATCAGGCACATCTATTTATTTTAACGTAGGATATGTCTTATATGTCGATGATCATTTGTGTATCATCAAAACATAATTTTAAAATCAAATTAAATTTAAAATTTCATTTAAAAAAAAATAATTTAAAACATGTAGAAGTATTCTTTGACTGCTAATTAAACACCTGTACTCATCAGTTTTGTATTATGAAATCGAAAACTTGAGATATTTGCAATTGAAAATCATACATATGGTAAAATCAACTGAGGTGAGTCCTTTCTTTTGCCCGGTAGTTTATGTTCCAAAAGCCTTTAATCATAACAACGAAAACCAAATTCATTATTGCTGAAACAGAAGGTTGATATAACATTTGTTTGTGGTCCTCATTTACGTAACGAATGTGTAGAAAAATGGAGCTTTTTCCTAGTTTATGCCCATTCATTATTAGCATTACATTGTTAAGCGCTCATAAAATTAATCACAATAGAGATGTCGATTTCATGTTAACATGCTTCAATGTTATTAGTGCATAAATCAGTCAAGCTGTTCATAAATATGTCACAGTAAATGAAACATTTCAGATTAGTTGCCTAACTCTGAGGGCGTGGGTTCGAATCCCGCATGGGACTCGGCCCGAAAAAGTACAAGAATTTCTACTATTGTTATCCCAAATATAACCATGTTATATTTCTTCACTATCTAAATGGCAAGTATTTTTAATCACTTTTGTTAATCCTCAAACACATTTTACAAATCCCATTTTCTTGTCCATGTTAAAGGGGCTGTAGCACTGAAATAATGTGATCACACGAAAAGTTAAATGATTGTTACAAATGGCTAAATAATACTGGTGAATCAATAAAAAAAATAGTCATAAAACGAATGTTTACGTTATGGGTAAGCCAATCGAGTTGATTTCCCTTCGAGGGGATATTTTAAGGTGTTCAATATCAATACGTAAAGCATCAGAGAAGAGTTTCAAATAAGTTATGATGAAATGGTGAACCTTATTGTGACATAATATGGTGACTGTGGTTAAACTTTAGTTCAAATATATTTTTGTAATGAAGACAGGGTTAAGAATGAAATTAACACCAACAAGACCCCTACCCTGTTTAAAATGTTGTAAATGTGTGCAGGATCAGGCACATCTATTTATTTTAACGTAGGATATGTCTTATATGTCGATGATCATTTGTGTATCATCAAAACATAATTTTAAAATCAAATTAAATTTAAAATTTCATTTAAAAAAAAATAATTTAAAACATGTAGAAGTATTCTTTGACTGCTAATTAAACACCTGTACTCATCAGTTTTGTATTATGAAATCGAAAACTTGAGATATTTGCAATTGAAAATCATACATATGGTAAAATCAACTGAGGTGAGTCCTTTCTTTTGCCCGGTAGTTTATGTTCCAAAAGCCTTTAATCATAACAACGAAAACCAAATTCATTATTGCTGAAACAGAAGGTTGATATAACATTTGTTTGTGGTCCTCATTTACGTAACGAATGTGTAGAAAAATGGAGCTTTTTCCTAGTTTATGCCCATTCATTATTAGCATTACATTGTTAAGCGCTCATAAAATTAATCACAATAGAGATGTCGATTTCATGTTAACATGCTTCAATGTTATTAGTGCATAAATCAGTCAAGCTGTTCATAAATATGTCACAGTAAATGAAACATTTCAGATTAGTTGCCTAACTCTGAGGGCGTGGGTTCGAATCCCGCATGGGACTCGGCCCGAAAAAGTACAAGAATTTCTACTATTGTTATCCCAAATATAACCATGTTATATTTCTTCACTATCTAAATGGCAAGTATTTTTAATCACTTTTGTTAATCCTCAAACACATTTTACAAATCCCATTTTCTTGTCCATGTTAAAGGGGCTGTAGCACTGAAATAATGTGATCACACGAAAAGTTAAATGATTGTTACAAATGGCTAAATAATACTGGTGAATCAATAAAAAAAATAGTCATAAAACGAATGTTTACGTTATGGGTAAGCCAATCGAGTCGATTTCCCTTCGAGGGGATTTTTTAAGGTGTTCAATATCAATACGTAAAGCATCAGAGAAGAGTTTCAAATAAGTTATGATGAAATGGTGAACCTTATTGTGACATAATATGGTGACTGTGGTTAAACTTTAGTTCAAATATATTTTTGTAATGAAGACAGGGTTAAGAATGAAATTAACACCAACAAGACCCCTACCCTGTTTAAAATGTTGTAAATGTGTGCAGGATCAGGCACATCTATTTATTTTAACGTAGGATATGTCTTATATGTCGATGATCATTTGTGTATCATCAAAACATAATTTTAAAATCAAATTAAATTTAAAATTTCATTTAAAAAAATAATAATTTAAAACATGTAGAAGTATTCTTTGACTGCTAATTAAACACCTGTACTCATCAGTTTTGTATTATGAAATCGAAAACTTGAGATATTTGCAATTGAAAATCATACATATGGTAAAATCAACTGAGGTGAGTCCTTTCTTTTGCCCGGTAGTTTACATCATAAATTTCCTCTTATACGCATTCAAAGTAATTGTGTTCATTAAGTTGATATGAAAGTCGAAAGTGCATGAAATTTGCATTTAAACATTTTTACCCCTTCTGTCTATTCATTACAGCAAATTTCATAAACAAGCACCATGCAACCAACCAATTCATTGTCATTATTAGTGATGTACTTTTATTGACGTTACTATGATATATATAGGCTAAAAAACGTTTGGTTGTTAGCTGTACATTGCCTTTATACCTCTGCATAACTGAAAAATATAAGATCAAATGATACAACCGATAGAGGATGTTATTTCCCTCATTATTCGTACATCATTCGGTTAACTAAAAAAAACACACGTACATTTCTTGGATAAAATAACCAATGTCCATACTACAGTAATGCTAACAGTGACATGAGGTTTCAAATACTGGGCAAAGGATAATAATATGAACTATCATCTTACATGACAAGAAATTCGAAGGTGACAGGCTAATTAAATTATTTATGTCTTGGAGCCATGTTGATATTGACGTCAATATGATCACCGTAGTGACATGGTAATATTGACTACAACATTATTTGGCGTGGTGTGATATTTGTATTTTCTTCAATATCACCTATAACACATGATCTGTAAACGGCTCTTAAATGAATTCAGAACTGTTGCTTCTGTAATAACCATTAAATAGCCCGCTTTGTGTTTAAGTAAACTGCAAATGGAATAGCTGTGAAATGTATATTTTGAAAAATGTTGTTGACCACCGAAAGTTTTCTACTAATATATGCAAAAAAGTCACAATAATTATTTCCTTTTAAGAAACCACTTTAAGCAGTCAGGTAGGTAGTAACAAAAACATATTTACCTTTAACTATGCTCATGCAATGATTCTAAATTCTCGCTTAACCAAGAGTTTTTTTTAGAGCCTTAGCTGGTTTAAGTCATTACATTCAGACAGCCTTCTGGTCTTGGTGAAAGAATTCATGACTTCTTCAATCTCATCCACATGCATCTACACTTAACCGCAAAAGAAACGTCATCACGAACGAAATACTGCTGCCGGAGAAAGAAGATTTTTTATGATTTTCATAGGGACATGACTTGCTCGGATATTTGTAATGGTGACGTTGGACTTCCTACTCATATTACCATGATAAACATTTACATGGACCAAAACATCATTTTATAATATGTCCAAAATCAAAATGGCTTTATCAACTACATCTACAACCTTACGGAGAGATGGGACGATTAAACGAAATATTTTAAAAATCGTTTATTTTTTCAAAATAGCAGGTTTATTGTGTCTTTTATCAAACAATGTAAGAAAATTTGGGGTCACCGAACGATTTAAAGAGTTATCGGCATTAATAATAATACTCCCGTCGGCAAATTACGCCATTTTTGACTGATTTGATGTATTTAGATGAAGCGCTCGCTTTCAACGAATAAGCTCAGAATCCTTTCAAAAACATTTCAGTTACATACGGGGATGCAAAGCAAGTCTATATGTTGAAAATTAATGACACTGGAAAGAGAAACGAAATTAAATTAAGCACTTTTTAATTAAAAACGGCATTTTTCTCATCGTTTTTCGCATATTGAACAGGGTTTTTCACTGACACACATATTTTAGATATTGCTAAATGCAATATAATATGCACATTTGAATAAACAAACGAATTCAGAAATAAAAATAGGTGGTCACCGGAGGTTTTTCATCATTTTAACGTTATCTTTTAAATTACCTTCATAAACGTAAAAATCTAACGTCACAGCAATTTTGATGGTTTCAAGTGTAACTTTGACGGCCTACCGTGTAATCATTATTGAACATACTATCAATGTAAGAGTGCATGATGGCAGAATAACTATCAGTTGATTATACCAAGCGATTTAAATTCGTTAGTACCTAAAGATAAGTATGTAATTCGAATAACACACGCAGTAACATATTTACCGCTGATATAGGTGACGATAACGTTATGCGGCATGCCTTAAATGACCGTAAATGTAAGCACTTTCCGTAAGTGTATGGATGAGCATATGCCCCAAACAAAGTAATCTATATATTTTTAGACTTATTCACTAGAATAATTTATTGTCGCAAAATGTAACCGTAAGCGAGTTCGATTTCTGGGTCCCATCTCTCCTTAATTGAATGATGCACATGTGTATATATCACTATTACAGACATAAAGTATCGCAGTCTATTTGAAATAAAGCGTTTCCGAGGTATGAAAGTTGCAAAATACTTCATCTACCGGGATACACATTCATATCGTTTCCTCTCAAAACCGACTGATGACAGACTGTAGACTCGCACTTTCTTATGCTATTCAGGTAGCAACTGACAGAACGTCCAACAAAAGCTTTCCGTACGAGATGCTAAGGGCAAGTAACTTCCAATAGCCATGGGTTTCCGGAACATGAGGAACGTTTTAACGAATGATTCGAATGCTTTCAAACTTGGGACCGTTAAAAACGATGATGTGATTGGTCACCTTTATGTGACTGGGATTTGCCCGCAATAAAGTGGTACAGACCCTAGGGCCTATACAGTGTGTTTTCAGATTTTATGGCGAGGAATCTACAATGTGAACACCTTAAAATGGCCGTTCGCATGGCTTAACCGAACCATGTATAGTCATTGTAGAACTCTTTTCATTTATTCAGGGGTATTATCTGATTATATCTATTATATAGAAAATATCTGTTGCCTGTATCCGGCAAAAAGATTCTTTGTATGATTAACATTTTCTTTAATACTAAAGAAACCAAAAGGTTACAAAGTATTTAGAGAGAGATTCATCATTGTTAAAATCAGCTACCAAAGTGGAGACGGATATCACCTATCAAGTACTATTCATAATAATTTTATTAGAAACTGTCAATTGTCAAAAATAAATCATTGTTAGAAAATCAGATAACCAAAAGGAGAGACAGTTATTTCCTGGCAAATATGCACAGTAAAACCAAGATAACCACAGATTTTCGGTTGTATCCTCTCATATATGCTCTGCATAGGTTTTGATTCCCATGAAGCAGTTGTATTGTTTATATTGAAAATTATATTAGCATAACACCAGAACAAACAACATATTTCATATCCCCAGTATGATTTGTAAGACTTAGCTGCCGTCAAAAGTGACAATTTTCAATAATGATAGTCATCATCTATCTGAAAAGTGTTTGTTGTTTTATCATGGTGACAACAACTTATTGTTTGGAAAGACGTGTGTGTTATTCTGGAATGACCATCGACATCGAATATAACTCGAATATCAATGGATGATGCTGAATTGTACATGGATTCATGCAGAACCAAAGCTCACTCAAGAAATAGGCAAATTGTTGGTATTTTGCTTTTACCATTTACAAGCAAGTGTGTTGTGTTTTCACAAAATGTGAAAGTCAAACACCCAAAGGTAGAATGGAAACTTACTATTCACATGAAATCTCTGACAAACTCATTTGTGAGTATATTGCATGGAAAGGCGAGAAACCTAACAAGATGTCAGAGATCAGAAATGTGAGAACAATAATCTCGAGAACCCAAAAAAGATCTGCAGGTGAAACTTCGGTTAAACCATCAGATAACAGTGCGATAGATAAACATCCAAATAGATTCGTTAAAATTTTCAAAATTGTTCAGGATAATGAAAACGACAAGTCAAGTCAGTCAAGTACACTGTCCCTCATGTTATAATTTGCGCGATCTGATGTACCAAATACTGGGCTTTGTAAATGGGTCACTATTAGCTGACAGGATATTATAAAGTATTTTATAATATTTTTTTCAAGCGAATATTTGATCATTTTGGTGGGCTAGGCAAATGGCTCAGATGAGCGATATGCTAATATGTTTGGCTTTGATGGCTTGTTTTAAAGACAAATGTATTGTCTTTGACGTGGTATATAACATTGAATGATAATATGATGACAACATTCTGAAATATAATTTGAAACGAACATGGGATGTTGACCGCGTATATGGGGCTGGATCGTCGACTTCATATTCGTTGTAATCACTTGTTTCGACAATACAAACCCCTGTGCTTCGGATGGCCCAAAACAGTTGTATCTTAAAGACTGTAAAGACTGTTGATGTGTTTTATGAAAATAACTACATCGTTGTGGTAATTTAAGAAACTCCACATTGTTTTATTTGTATAAACGAAATTTTACATATATCAAACAAATGCGATTGAGAGAGGGTGACAGTGTTCTTACTAATTAATAATTGTGTTAAGCGTTTCAATAAAAGGCCGATTTAGGAGTGTAGTTGACATTGGTTGAGATTTTCATTTTGAATTGTTTTGAATTGTTTGTTACAGTTAGACTTGCTTTTGATATCTATCGTACAATTGGGGCATTCGATTCTCGATTGAGTTTATAAATTGTCTAATTAAGCGAGTTTCAGCTGGAAGAGTGGTGTCCACATGGTACGTATGTAAACACTGTAAGGGAATCCGACAAACGAATGTTCATCAATTGTCACAGATTTGAGTAACATTGCGCAACTTCCCTGACAAAGATGATATCATGTTGTTTGGGATTGTTTTTGCGACTAAACTCAATTTGCAATTGGCATTATATCGATTTCTATACTTATTTAAGAAAACAGTAACTTTACCATAATTGCATGTTTTGTTGATGGAAATGCTGGTATTCGATCTATTTATGTTGTCTTGATTTGACCTGTTATTAACTATGTCTTTTATGATCGATTTAATGGGTTAATTTGATGATTATATTGACTCAAATAAAAGTAATTTTTCAGAAAGTGCATTTTATACTTTGTTTATATACGTTACAAAAGTGATACGGACACGATAACTTTCTCTTTAGTATTTGTTAGCAAATAATGACGAGGGAGTAGAACGTTTTATTTTTCATCAACATATAACTTGCAATTTCAAGAGGTCTACAAAAGGCACATCTTTACAGATCAATATATTTGGCGGACATATTAATTTATTCTTTAAGTAAATTAAAAACTCTAATGCGCACAAATAAACGTAATGTGCTGATGACCGACAAAATATTTCACTGTTTTTATTAGGCCAATTACTTATGAACCCATCTCTATTTCCTCATACACACTGCTAAGATGGACACTAAGACAAAATCCTTCTCTTTCACATGTCCTGACTGTATCAACATGTTCTTCAAATTTAACAATTTCTTTTAAAATTAGGAATTTGTCTTTTGCCTATGAGGAATCTTGTTTTGAGTAATAACCCCTAAACAAGTTTAACTTGCAAAGTGAAAGTATCACATCTAAATTTATCGGCACTAATTAGGAAGTTAATTGTATATATAGAAATAGACAATTAAATACTTCTCAATGGATTTTGTTAAAGGCGCTGTAGCACGTTTTTTCGCTCAAATAAGTTGATGAAATGTATTTGAAAAATAATTTCACCATTAGCAAAACATCCTTCTCTCTTCGGCAAATAAAGTTGAAAATGAGTGTACATGTTTCGGTAAATCCATGGGAAACATTTTTGTAATAAATAATAATAAATTGTGTTCACAATAAAATGCCCGCCATGCAATTTTTGCTTTATACGCAACATAGTTTTTACCACTACAGATAATTGGTTTGTGTAATAAGATGTTTTACCCCCTAAAGTTAATTTAAATGACATAAACTATCATTATAAATGGGAAATTTGAAAAAATAAATTTTGAAAAAAAACGTGCTACTGCCCCTTTAAAATTCCAATTCACAAATGTTTTCTCAATTCAGAGGAGTTCAGAGCCAAAGCCTTTGGCTGGTAAGAAAACCTACTAAACTCTACTCTAATTGGCCAGTGGTTTGTGATGCTTCAAGTTTTTAATATTTGAGTTGAGTGCAATTAGATACAAATCACACATTTTCTCTTGTGTCATTTTAAAAACTTTCAACACAATCATTAGTGATATCCTCTGATGTCAACATTCACGTGATTAACATTGTCTTATTTGTGAAATCAGTAGTTGACTGCGTGTATAGTATAACAAGTTTTACAGTGCTACCAAAAACAGGACAATAAAAACTCGACACAAGTAGACAAACTCAACAGTGAATAACACTAAAAATAATCGGTATCTTCGGCGTCCTATGGATGGTAGACTGTGAATCCATCGTTCCATTTTGCTTTGAGACTTGTGTGAACTTTATAAGATGTTTTCGCTTTTTGATGCGTGAAAGTCGACTTGAGTCTATTCGACAGTTTTCATGACCAGGATGTAATCAAGGACTTCTGTGAATGATATTAATACATACAAACAAACTCTTTTTGATGATTTCTAGTTTCATAAATATTTCTCGTTGAAATCTGCAGCCATGATGTAATGCGATACCTTTTGGGCTGTTATGGAGATGTGACCTTTGTTACGCGACATTTGTCAGGTGATCTTTCAGTGGAGCACGTGTAGTCAGTTGTAAAGGCCATTCCGTTCTTATGCTACAGATCCTTTAAATTTCGATTTTTAACATGGGAAAATTCTTCAAAATGCACTTAGAGACATGCAACCTTTTGAAAAAGATGCACAATCATCTTCAAAGCAAAAACGTAAATCATGAAAAACTTGTACATCACGTGTCTTAGGCGCCATTATGCTTTTAGTGCATTTTCAGCGTTTTCGACCCTACCCATCTTAAAAAATCTTCTTCTCTGAACATACTGATACTACAGTGCTGAAACTTTTACAGGATGTAGCTGATGCACTGTACTTAAAACGATACTGATCAGAAAATGCACCATATTTAAACTTTTTTCACGGTGAGCATTCAAAGTTTCCTAAATGTGAGAAAATATGAAAAATCGCAAACCTCAAGGGCAGATAACTCTCAAACCTACCTAGGGAACTTTATCAGTTTCTCAGGTAAGGAAGACACATAATGTCATATACAGGAATCAATAATAACATGGCTCCTGAACAGTCATTTCCGGTCTGTAAAAAGTATGTAGAATTGTCAATTTTCAAAATAGCCAGCATTTTGAAAATCTGTTAAATAATGAAATTTTAAATTGGGGTCAATTAATCAAAATGAACCTAGAGACTTGGAAATAGTTCCAAATGATAGCTTATGTCATTGTGGCCCAAAAAGTAATCGATGATGACTTCGTATTGTTTGTTGTTTAGCCACATTATTAGGTCTTCAGACTTTAGTCTGAAAGACCTATTGTTATTATCCGATTTTCCCATCTACATGACATTTTCTACACTGTACTTTGCCATTATTAATTAATCTTTAACAGATGTATGTACATTGTTTAACGAAATAATGTCAATATTTGTTGTGAAACTCAGTCTGATTAAAATCGACGGTTTTCCGTGGAATAAAAAATGCAAAATAGTGCATCTACCGGGATCGTTCGTGGGTTTCCACGCCAAACCGTCTGAAAGCACCCCGTACACTAACGTGTTCGGGCGCAATTCAGCTAGCCAATCAAAAGATGCCCAACAAATGCTTTCGGTGCGTTAACTAGGGGCAGATAACTCCAAACAGCTATCCTTTTGTCTGTTCCGAATGCTTTTAAAACCGCAACCGTTTAAATACTATGATGTGATTGGTCAGCTATTTGACTGGGTTTTGGCTGCGCTAAACTGGTTCTGAACAAACGCCTATACTGGGTGTTCTCAGACCTTGTGGCGAGGAATCTACAGAACCTGTTCGTATCCCGGCAGATGCAAAATTTTGCAAATTTTATTCCTCGGAACAACGTCGATTTTAATCAGACTGTTGTGAAACTCTGTATTTTGTTGTACCATTATCGAGAGCTGTGAATAAACGTATGTACAGGATAGCTTCGTCATGCACTATTTTTACCCAACTGGGAACTGAAACATGTTTGGTAAGAATTTACTATCGTATTACCACAATCCACTACATTAGAGTAAGCATGAAGTGCCATACTTTGTAATGATAACAGAACGTCCAACACTCACATGTTAAATGAGATTCACTTGCTCCATTCCCTTTTCAAAATATTTATCAATAATTAGAAGGATTCTTGCAGTTTTTCGTTGATTGAGCCAACACCTAACACACATTA
Source organism: Gibbula magus (assembly GCA_936450465.1). NCBI lineage: Eukaryota > Metazoa > Mollusca > Gastropoda > Trochida > Trochidae > Gibbula > Gibbula magus. The sequence goes on from OW388294.1 coordinate 62,215,088, forward strand.
AATGACTATCATGGTGGCAGGATACATAAATGAAACAATCAAATCAAAACATTGGCCATGAAATAATCTAAAAGAAAGCACATTTACATATACACACGATTTATAACATTCTTAATAAATATGTTAACATCAACTTTCACCCGAGTTTGTGATTTTTTTTAAATATTAATAAAATCAGTTAACACACAGTTAATGGAATCTTGTTCGAGATTAATTTATGAATTTGTCTGTCCAAATGGTTATTTGTAAAACCAATTCCCGCATATACGCTACCTATTTTCTTTTACTGATAAAGTACTAATAAAAGGCAATTAATCAGCATAATACTTTGTGAGTATTTTAACTGCAAGATGCATAGAATACTAATGTTAAATCCTATATTATGGATATATTTTCATATTAATAATTCTTACAATTATTTCAAGTTATCATGTATTTTCATCAATATGATCAAGACAGCCTATTTGAGTTGTCAAAACCACAAAAAAAGTCATCAATAGTGACTCATTCGACAGAAATGTCACAAAATAAGTTTACGGTCGAATAAATGTCATGAACAGCATTGTCTTTGACTGACATAATTAATAACCTTGTTGACTTAACATGGTATATATATGCCATTGAATGGAACTGTCGGTAAATAACAATTATTCTTATGCTTTGAGGTTGAATGTCAATATGTGCCAATGGCACTTGTGACAGACAAGTGATCATGTTTCATGCCTGACTTAATTGACATACAATAAGTATAATGGTTAATGCAGTGGAAATAACATGTCTGGTCATAAATCGGAAATCCTATTTATGTAGCTGTGACTTTGCAACATATTTGTTTTGGAACGATATAAATAGAGATTACCTAACGAGTGAGTGTTGAATATTGAACATATTCCAACGATACCTTTTTAATTGTTTTGAAAGCGAGTGGATAAATCACAATATTAATAAATTTGTCGTTGAAATATTTTTTATACTCAACACGCACGAGTTTTGAGATGTATTTATTACATACGAAACTCGATATTCATTTGCGACAACCATCACACTATGCACGACATTTCTGCATAATAATACTAATACTGCGTAATTCAACTAGGTGAAAGTAAAGCTGTAAAACAGTAACAGTAGAGTCTGGTTAACCATTCGCTTTTGCATAAAATATCACATTGACGTAATCATGCATTATCAATCAATATCACCATTTTCTGAATCAAGATATTAGGAGTACTGTAGCAGTAAACAATGACCATTCCTTTACCGGCTGTTTTCATACAACCGTCCTTGTTCAACCTTATACATAAGAACTTCTTGTCAACATCATACATATATATCTGGACGGTGATCATATTAAAACGGATTACGCATGACAATTCTAAACAAAATAAATCCTATCTGCTTTTACTCCTGTTACACGTTATTTGTTTTGACATAAACACCGCCATTGTATGTGAAGGGAAGATAACTCTTCCAAGACTAAAGGGAAGCAAATTATTATTGTGATTTAATTAAGAAATATGCGAGATCGGAACTCGAATTCTCTATTTTAAAGTTTGCAAATCTTTTGTTGTGATGATGCAAGTTGATCTATAGAAACAAATAGGTAAAGAAAAAATAAACGAGATGAACTGAAAAACTAAATCAAATCAAAAATCAAACTTAGCCAATGACAGAGAGCTTTTCAAAATGCAGTTGACTTTCGCACTAACGCAAAATGGCGACTTCGTCAAATGTCGCAGACACGCATTTCATCGAAGAAACGTTCAATGATTCGGTTTTGAGAGATCTTTAGGATCTCGGCAGTGATAAACCACAAAGCGGTGGCCGAGTCGCCTTACATGTGATGCGATTTGTTGTCTACATTTAAATTGTTCCTCGATCATACGTCGCCTCGCGAAGTTATAAGCTGCCATTGCACCCAGGTAATGATAGTTGATTGGCATACGTGATACTCTGAGACAGGATGGTGTGCAATGATGCATTGTAACATTTATCAAATGTCACTGATAAACGATAAGAGTAGCATTATGTAACTTCTTTGACAAAGATGACAACATATAAGTTAAAATGATTTGACTAATTTCAAATTGCAACTGGAATAGAATTGAATGAATATATTTTAAGCTTAACCAAAAACAATTCTAATTTCTAAATCTCAAATTAAGCAGTTGCAATTATATTATTATTATTATATTTATATATATATATAATTATTGTTTTATAGTCTCATTAGGTTTTTAATCCATTGTAGGTGTAACTCCTAGATAAATTTATCCTAATATGTTGTTCCGATTTTAACCTAATGGTGATATATAATACTACACATTTCTGTAATCATTGATGATTGTACATCCTCGGTTACACATGGTTTTATATATTTCCCGTTACTCTCCACTATATCACCCATGGGAAACCTTATCAGGGAATCTGTGCTCAAATTACCCACCCTTGGCCGGCGTGAGCCAATAAAAGTGCTACGCAGCTTGCAACTGCGAGCCAATGACATGGGTTTTTAAAACCTATCATGGAATGAAGTTTGATTTTATAATTCTTAATAACAACTGAAGTTAATATCTTTTTAGATAACAGATTTTAGTTTAATATCAAGTATCTTATTAAATGATCAGGAAAGTTGATTGTAAACATGAAGTCTTCAAAAAACAAAGTATCTGATTTGACAACCACAATGGAGCATTCAGAAGAAATGTCCCAAAATAAGTTTACGGTAAAATTAATGTCATCGATAGCAATGCCTTTAATTAATAACGGCCAATTAGTAGATAAAGTTACTATGTTTTTGTGAGGTTTTTTTTATCATTCAGAGCAGAACGCGTCAGCATGAGATTTCAAACGATAGAAATCTATGTCAGAGTCTGCATTCTACCATGACGAGTTATCAGCTTACTTTTAACGTGTTTCTTTGACACTGCAAAAGTAAACTGAGTTATGGAGTAATCAGTTGAATCTATTTTTCGTCATTGTTTTCGATGCAGTAGAAAATAAATAAATAGTGAAATTCAAAATAATTCTTTCATATTTGAATATGATGACTAAGTGATAAAATAGATTAAATACATAAGAAATTCATTCCTCCACCCCTTGTCAAATTGACTCGAGCATTTCCTGTCGTCATAACTGATTGAGTTTATGACGTCATTGTTTTCGAACAAACACAGGTTTGCTCTTATTGTGGTCAGGCATTTTAAATGTGCAGCTTGACATCTGTATGATTTAGTTGACAGACACAGGTACAATAAGGATGCGATCACTTTAAATAGTAGAAGAGTGTAATTAAAACCATGGCGAAGCAAGTAGGTCAAAATGGAAAAAAGATAGATCTAATCGTTTGTTTACAGTGTTTGAAGCGACGTCTGAATGACACACACTGTCTCAGAGACTCCTGTAGTTTCACTGTTCAAAACGTCAGTCCATATTTGAATTATTTCCCAAACAAATATGCTGATTAAATTACACGGAAGGAAAAGATGGCGGAAACTGCAGAACAAAATTGATTTACCGTAGACATGTTTATTTCAATGAGATAGTTTGGCCAAGAATGTTATGTCATAATTAATTCAAACACAGTATATTGCAAAAATCGTATTCGAAAATAAAATATACTAATAAAATATGAGGATTAAAAATTGTCATGGTAAAATTGATCGTTATCAATTTACACAATATATATGCGATTGAATGAAACTGCGGGTTAATAAAGATTTATTCTAATGCTTCAGGGTTGAATGTTAATATGTGTCAATAGCATTTGTGAATAACGAGTGATCACATGTTGCATGCCTGACGTAATTGTCATACAGTATGCACAATGCTTAATTCAGTGGATAAATGGCAAATCCTACAAAGCAGGTGTGCCTTTGCAACGTGTGTGGATGATATAAACGGCATTACTGAGTTGATTTATAATATATATATATATATATATATATACATATACATATTTGAAGAAAGAAGCAGGCTCTTTCAGAAAAAGTTTTCAAACTCTATTCACATACGATAGGTTACTTACAGTGTTAGGATTTCCGTGATAATCTCTGAGCGGACAAGAATATGCAGAGAATGAAAGTTCTCAAAACTGTCTTGGTAACTCAGTTTTTTTATCAATACAACTTTCATCTTGATTGGTTTGTGAGACTTATTTATGCCAATTTGTTTAGATTCCTTATTAAGTTGAATCGCATTGATAAACGATTTCAAACTTACATGTTGTAAGTCACAAGTTATACATAAAACATAGAAAATGATTCAAATGATCTTTCTGAAACCATTTTACTCTACCACATTACAAAGGCGAATCAGCATGCAGGAGTCGACGGCTGAAGTACCATGACGTAATGGCTTATTGATGCCATGGTCATGATCAATTTGTGTGTCTATTAGTTGCGCTGCACTGCAACTGAATGATTACTCGTTTATTAATGTTCTCGCTTGTAACAGTACTAGATTTAAGTAAGTTGTCATGTAGTATAGTTTTTCAGCAATAAAGCTCAAAAGTTAAACAGAAATATTGTTGAGTGTAGACTAAACTATTAATAAAAAAAATTAACTAAAGTTACGATCCGGAGTGAATCACAAACTCTCAAGTTGGGATCATCGTAAGAACTCTTCATTACTGTTTCATAAGAAGATTGTTATTTTCAAAACATCAATCTTTCTTAGAAATCAGATAATAGAAACAGAGAGATAGTTATTTCCTGTTATATATGCTCTGTAGTTTTGAATTTCAAAGGAACAATTCAAAGGTTTAAATATTGGCAAAAGGACTTAACATACAACGCAGTTCATAGATTTGTGTCTGATTTGTGATATTTAGAACATTACCCATTGTGAAAACGTCCAACAATGACAATCATCAACTTCTATCTGAAATGTGTTTGTTGTATTGTCATGGTGACACCAAGTCATTTTCTAACAAAGACGTTTGTGTCATTCTGGAATGAGCATCGACATCCGGTGAATACAACTCGAATATCAATGAATGAGGCTGAATTAAACATATGTTCATGCATAGAGAAAACGAACTCAAGAAATAGGCAAATTGTTGGTATATTGCTTATAACATTCACCAACAAATGTATTGTGTTTTCACAGAATATGAACATGGAACACTCAAGGATTGAATGGAAACTTACTATTCACATGAAAATACTGAACGATAAATTCCCAAGCGATAATCCTGCTAGGAAAGGTGAACAACCAAACACTATGTTAGAGACAAGAACTGTGATAACAACCATCTCGAAGACTCAAAAGTTAACTACAAGGAAAAGCTGTTCTTCAGTTAAACCATTGCATGGCAATGCCATAAATAAACATCCAAATAGATTTGATAAAATTGTTAAAATGGTTATGGCCAAACAAAATGACTTTTTCTTAGGTGTGAACTTCTTTAATAAATGGTTACGAATTAACATTTACTCATTAAAGAATTTAAAGAAAATTTACAGAAGTACAAAAAATTAATATAAAAACTAGTTCAATTCAGGATATTACTGCTGATGCAAAGGAGCTTTCGTTTTATATACTGAACAGTAACACTATTGAATTCATCAGAATTGATGGACGAAGGAAAATCCTAAGCAGAAAAAAGGAAAATCTGACTTTATTTTCTATGATGATTCAGAAGGCGCTTTGGTATACAATTGTTTAACAGACTGGATAATTCTTACTATTGCTTATTCAACAAAGAAAACTCTTGCACATTGTACTTGCAAACCCCGGGAATCCACCATTCACAAACTTTCCAAACAAGTGTATTATATATGTGAAGGTAGAGAACGATTATATGTTTTGTCTTATAAAGCATGGCGTTCATCACATGTACTTGAAAAACCCAAGGTTGTCTGTTACTTGCGCGTTTTATTTGGAGGTTTATCTGTTGATCCGTTTGAATCTGCCATTGCAAATTTACATATTTTAAGTTGTACTTCGGGTGTTCCACGACGGTTAAATCTGAAAGACTGTTCGCATGAAAAAATACATATAAAAAGCAGAACATGCTTTGGTATATTGTATGGTAAAGACTACATTTTTGTCTCGAGAGGTTCCACAGTTCTATATTTATATGAGCGAAATTTTACACTTGTTAGACATAAGCGATTTGGAACTGTTGAAAGATTTCTCATTATATGAGATATTGTCCTGAGACTATATATAGCATTTTTTTCTTCTGCAGTTATCAGGGGACATCAAATTAAACCCGGAATCATTAAAATGTAACAAAAACAATCAGCATACTCCTTTCATCATTATTTCCCCATTAACGTGAGAGACATTTGCAGGAAGCTTTGTTATCTTAGCAAGCTCTGTTCACAACTTGACATTGTCTGTTTCACTGAAACTCATCTCGATGAATCAGCTAGTAATGCCATATTAAAGTGCGATGGGTTCCATGATGCAGAACGTAAAAATAGAAATTCAACTTCGACTTTGCGTTATCATCTCTGTCAATATTTTTTTAAATTAGAATTGAACTTTTTTTCTAACTTATATTTTTTTAAAAGATCAAAGTATATGATTGAAAATTCAGCATAATAAATAGGGGGTTAGTGTTGGTTTGTTCGAGATATGACGCATGAGATAAGAACAATTTTAACATGGGAGGGTATGGGAAAATGAGAAAAAAATGGTAAAAACTACATTTCTAGTATTAAAATTTTTTCGTTTTTTGATATGTTACAAAGTTCATGTTTCCCTACCGAAATCGATGAAAAAATATATATATGGTAGTGTTGGTTTTTGTTAGCTTTGACACAAAATGTACCTGGAAATCCCCCCTTTTAGTCAAATTTAGGCCATTTATGCTGTTTTAGCACTTTTTAGAGGTTCTTAAGTCACATTTTCTTTATTTCATATGTTTTTTAAACGTATCTAGTTGACGTAGAACATCATGAAGTAAATAAAGATGAGAACAAATCTTTACTTAATCATAATTCATTTTTGAAGTTCAACAGGAAGAAGCGGACATCCTTAACCAGGGCCAGGTTGTAACGAGGGAATTATTTGGTGCGTATAAAACGATACTGTAGGACACTGCTTACTTTTATACAATCTTTGTACATTTCTTGTTGAAATTTGCAGCGGTAATGTTGTGTTTCATATTTTAAAATATGGCATTGTCACGTCTGTAGTTTGTCTTTTTAGTCGTGCTCCTTGGGCCTCGATGTGAATGTAGTCTGTTTTATGTTTGCTACAATATTTCTGAGTCATAATATATTGTGCTTGACTGTTGGTTTAACTCTAAAAATAATGTCAATATTAGCCATGCTCTTAAATTCTGTTGTACATTTATTGAGATATTCAAATAAACATGTTTGCAGGATAGCCTGGCCGTGTGTTGTTTTGCTAAGGTGAGAACTGAAGCATGTTTTGTAAGAAATTGGTATTCTATAACCAAACGTCACACATACATGAAAACACGCTGACAGTTAAATACAGTAAGTATCATACTTTGATGTGATAATAAATGTTTCACACTTATAATGTATTCACATGTTAAATTAATGAAATTGGTTAATGTAATTGTTCAATCCTCTTCAAAAATACCCTTAAATAAATCGACGCCATATGTATATATCCCCTGTACATCAACCTAATCTTCTTATCACCTCAATATATAATTGGGAATCCAGTGTACATCACCTTGTTAAATGTACATACTCACTATACTATATGCATTCTCCTCCTACCATATTCATGTATCACTTGCTTGATAACGGTGTTAGTATCTACACCGAAACGTAAAAGGGATTGATAACATCGAAACATCTCAAATCTGATTATATTCCAATAAAATTATGAATTTGTTTCATGTGCGTCAAAACAACAAGAAATCATCTTTACTGGCAAACAATCCACACTTTTATAACATAACGAACACATAGCTAACATTGACCTTCACCTAATTACGAAATGGTAGTCACATTTTGAGAAAAAATTACATTAATAGAAACAGTAACACGCGTACAATGTACAGTGTGAGGATCCATACATATTTTTGTGATCTGGTACAAATGTAATACATGTAAAAACAAGTAGTTGTCACTAAGGTGACATGATCCCCCGCCGCAAATTAATACTTCAAAATTTAAAAATAATGTCAAGATCAGCAAAATTGACCGTCAAACATGTTAAAAAAGTGAAAGTTCCACTGTGACCTTGAGAAAAATGGCAAGGTCATCAAAATCTAATCTACCCTTTGTGTAAGATATGATGAAATTCCAGTGAATGGTTCTTGAGATATCCCGCTGACAAGTATTACACACATGTACATCAACATGTCGAAAAATTTAAAATTCCACTGTGACCTTGAGAATAATGTCAAGGTCACCAAAATCTTATCAGTCCTTTTGCTTTTTGTAAGATATAATGAAATTTCGGTGAATGGTTCTTGAGTTATTCTGCTGACAACCTTAACATGTACATTAACATGTCGAAAAATTCAAAGTTCTGCTGTGACCTTGAAAATAATGTTAAGGTCACCAAAATCTATTCAGCCGGTCGTCTTCCCTAGAAGGTGCTTTGAGTAAGAAATGATGGAATTCCAGTGAATGGTTCTTGAGATATTCCGCTGACAAGCTTTACATGTACATTAACATGTTGAAAACTTCAAAGTGCTGCTGTGACCTTGAAAATAATGTCAATTTCACCAAAATCTAATCAGCCCATCATCATCCCTAGAAGGTGCTTTGTGCAAGAAATGATGGAATTCCGGTGAATGGTTCTTGAGATATCCCGCTGACAAGCTTTACATGTACATTAACATGTTGAAAACTTCAAAGTTCCGCTGTGACCTTGAAAATAATGTCAAGGTCACCAAAATCTAATCAACCCGTCGTCTTGCCTTGGAGAAGCTATGTATAAAATATGAAGAGAATCCAGCGAATGGTTATTGAGATATCCCGCTGACAAGGGTAAAATGACAAAGTCTCGTTGTGACCTTGAAATGAAGGTCAAGGTCTCAAACTACTGTAGGAACATTACTCTTCCTATGATGAACCCATATGCAAAATATGAAAAGAATCCAGTGAATG